>OX456994.1:607759-1215519 GCA_949752705.1 Callimorpha dominula
AAACGAGATCGTTTGAAATCTTTATAAAAATTCCGTGGCGGAAGTCGGAATGTTCAAAAAACATTCCGACTTTGAATAGTTTAAATATATAATTAGTAAAAAGATTCAAATAATATAATATATTATTTTAAAATTAATTTTATTAGCAAGTAGACTCCTGATTTTAATTAAAAAAAGACAGCAAACTAACCACTGATATCGCACGCAGTGTCAAATTATGGAAATTCCAGCGGTCGTAGTATTTGTATCCATTTAGCATAATATCCAACCCTGAAATATTTAAATATTATCAACATAAAACACAAGTTTAATATTTGTGGCGGTGTGTTATAATCACATTATTGTCTGGCTCTAGAAGCCGTAAGTAAACTATTCACAAACATTTCTTGTAGACTATTGTAAATTACAATGTATTAGGTAATATATATATTTGTTCAACTATATGAGTACATACCGATTTTTTATTAAATTGGTTGACAGAACATGCATATGGTGTTAAACAGCTAACGGCTACTACTTTTATAAGTGAAAGATGATTTAATTATATTACATAGACGTATTTTGATAGCTTTTGCTTAGCCTTCGCCCATGTGAATCTTAGTTCTCTCTCAGTTAAAACCAAGATGGACATTAGTACCAAATTTAATTAAAACTTGTTATGAAGTATAAAAAAACATTTTCAGGTTCAGGTTTATCAAATTTTAGACTTTTTCTGTCAATCTGTGGTACGCCGTATGAGATTAACTCTGGCCGCTGTGATTGTGCCCATACTTACGTTTTCAATATTTTGTATTAACATAAAAAGTCACCTGCATCTGAACTCCATACACCCAGGATAACTTGTTCTAAAGGGTTACCTTGTTTTGTCCCATAATTATATACGTCCACAAGACTGTAGTTGTTGTCGAAAACTGCATGTAGATAAAACAAATGATACTTAAAATATTTTCGTTAATAGTAATTTTATTTTTGAGATATGAATGATATTTATTTTAAATAGACAGTAAGTAATAAGTTATAGTCTAATACCACAAACTAGCGGTATGTAATGCTCTTGAAGTTACTTTTGCTAATCTATTAGCTCAAATCTTTTAGTCAAATCATTAGACTTTTAGTTCAATGAAATATAGCATATAATTTTGTAAAATTATTGTAACTAATTTTAATCCTATCATATGTTTATGTATTTAAACGGGAATTAACACGATCACAAAAAGGTATTACATACCTCTGAATTGCCTGACGTTTCGACCAGGTTGCACTGGCCGTGGTCACAGGCTGACTGACCTTGACTGACTTGACTGACCTTGACTGAGGCTGTAATACCTTTTCGTGATCGCGTTAATTTCCGTTTAAATACATTAGCCTATCATAATACATGTGTTTAACACCTCTTTATTCTTCGATAACTTTTTCTAATTCCTATAAATTTTCAAAGTCAATTCTCAAATTTTATAGTTTAACTTTAAAACACTATATTGAAGCGGATGATGGTTAGTATGTGATCATAACTTGATTACCATTATATGCTACAACGGCGACATCAGCATCAATGCTCAGATTAACCGTTGAAAATGTATTGTCAATATATTCAGTTAAATTTGTGTAGTCGGTAATATTGGTGAATATGAGCCAAGCATGAACACCGTCAAATAATTTGTTTATTGAGGCCTAGAAAAAATATTAATAGGTATTTAGCAATTTGTTTAAACAACTCCCGCATTAGGAACATTCCTGTGTCGCGGGGGGCTTCACAAACATTTAAGCAACTTACACAAAGAACACCCAGACTCAGGACAATTATTTGTGGATCACACAAGTTTTTGTCCCGTTTGCGGGATTTGATCTCACAACACTCGGCACGGCATAGTGGCGAGGTGATCACTTAAATCATGATTCCATCCGTGCACTCACAACTCGTGATCGTCTTAATGATGTAAATTTAAAAGAGAAAATGCTCGTATGCACCAATGCGGTATCGTACACTTATCTGATTAATTGAAAATTTCAATGAAATCATCACTTTACTTTGTATGATAATAATGAACAAGAAGAAAAAATAAATAAAACAAGGCTTTTGTGTATTTTCAATTCTGACAAATTATACAGGGTTTCAATTAAAGATTTCGTGTTACATAAGGATCACTAGATTCGAAACCATAATTATTTACATTATTTTATTAATGGCTTAAGGAATTAATTTAAAAATACCAACCTGATCAATGACACGTTGTGTATTGTCGCAATTGGCATCAAGTATGACGCCAACGGGTTCGGTGTACTGATGCAGTAAGCGTTTGAGATCAATATTCATGTCCTCGTCAATATGCCCCGCAGATATTCGGATGTCCTGTTTTGTTAATTGGTGTGCTAGGATGTTGCTGTCTGGACGTTTGATTCAACTATTATTTTTATTTAATACACTCAATTCAGAGAATAAATAAAGAAAACAGTAAACATATATATTTATAAATACATACAGTATATTAAAAGCTTTGTTTCTGAATCGATTTAAAATGTCAAAAATTCTTAGTTAAATATATATAACGTCAATCCCATATAAACCCATTTCCATTTTCATCCTACGAAAAGGGTAAATGAGGATTAAAATTCAATTGACTCCTAACTCTAATGTAGGTGAATAAATGTTTGATAAGAGTACGAATGTTAAACTACACACACATTTGAAAGTACTTACAATAATTACTCTCACACGTACAATAGGAAACGTATCTAGTATCCTTATACAACATGTAGTCTATGGTAATATTGATCATGTCATTTTTAAAACCAAATACAAATACGGAAAGAATGTTTAAAAAAATTAGTAAAATCATTTTGCGAAACGTCTCAGCACCACGATGGCAAATTCGATGTGAGCGATTGACGCCTTGATGGGTAAACTCGATCGCATCAATGTAATGGCCAGCATTTTAACTGTCAATCATACGTCTATAGTGATAGTACTCTTCATTATTTTTAATGTGATAAATACATTTTCCAGTAATGCCAGTACAACGTGCGTCATAAATGAAAGACGTTTACAATTCGGTTGTAAAAATAATGTTAGCCACACTCACACACAATTTAAAGTCAGGTATTAAATCAAAGTTATTAAGCAAGAATAACCAAAATAATGACCTAATTATCTCGGAGAATCATTTCAATATGAACACTGAACATAGATTCTCGATAGCGTTATGTTTTGCGACTTGATGTCTATAGACTGCCTATCTGCTTTGCTTCTCTGTAAGCAAGTTCTTACAATGTGAGTCTAGTAGTTGATTGCGATAATATACAAGGGATAATGACCGCTTAAACACAATAAAACTCTTGTTGGCTTATTAGCGTTCAAGAAAGATCAAGAAAAGTATATGCGTGATAGAAGCTATCACTTTCCCCATGTTGCTTTCAATCATATTATCTAACCACAACATGACATAATATATGTCACAATGTATATATGTTTGGCGACGTTTACAGAAAATGTACATTTATGTATATGTGCTTTCATTAAAGACTGATACTTGTGCAGTTTTTAATCAATAGATGTTGCTGGGTTTCAGATGTAAATTCAAGTGGACTGTATTTTAGATTTGTATAGAAAAAGTGTAGGTTTGGAGTATAAACAATCAATGCTCACAATAGCAGATAAGCAAAAAGACACCAACCTTAACCATCCACCTTCGCATGCGAAGATCAGCAGCTCAGGAGACCACGCACGGCGTGTAGGTTGAGAAATCCACTATTCGGCACTATTCAAGGTGTTTGAAGCTCCATATAGCAGTTTATAGCACTCAACACGGTTGAGTAGAAGGCAAAGGGCGAATTGTCCTTGTGGAACGTCCACAGCCACAAATTTAGCGAGATATAGAACTAGTCCGCTCCATACACGCGCGCCGTAACAGACCGAGTGCCCCGACGCATTCACAATGCGTCGGTATCAAGAAAAGGCGGTGTCACATAAATTTATGCTTACCCACCAATAATGAGCAAAGACTGAACAATACTAGTAATGTTATTTAAAGACTAGTCCATTCTAGATTCACAATATGAAATTCGATAGTATCATAGTGATGTGAAACTAAAAAATAAATGTAAAAAAAATATACCCAGCAACAAAGTTGTTAATATAGTATAATATTACGAAGAAAAAAACATAGAATTAATTGCTATACTTAAGCAGTTATTTCTACAGCTCATCGAGATGCAATCCTGTTCATTGTGTATCTTGACTATTTATCATTGACATCACATTCCTGCTGTATAGAACACTAATTTCTTACTTATGTTACGAAATGTAAAATAAATGTGTATATTACTGATCCATGAAGTAAAATGTAAGTATGTGTGTATGTGTATTTGTGTATCTATGTCTATACACCTACCATCCTAATATTTATTTGCAAAATTTATGCTAAGTATCTCGAAATAGCACTTATATATAATTATTTTCTTCTTCCATAGGCTTCCTAAATATATTGTACACTGCAGCCCCTCTTTTAACCTATGTTTTCTATATATATCCAATGGTTGCCTGGAAGAGATCGCAAATTGCGATAAGGTCGCCAATTGTATATAACATTAGCTAGTAAGTAGATATAAGTAAAATATTGTGATCTATTTGTTTGTGTACAATAAAGAGTACATCCATCCATAAAATATTATATAATTTACATACCCTAGGTGCCTATAAGTTGTTGCCAGACTCGTTACTTATATACTGCCGTATACTTGCAGTATTATTTAACTTTATAAAGTTGTCTGTTCTCTAACAGAGATAAATTATGTTTTATTTTACATATTTGGACCACGTTCACGTTAACACGTTGGTTTACTCTAAAAATAGGAACCACTCCTTCGTCTCATTTACTTTTATTGTGTTATGTTCTTAAGCTAGACTAGAATTTAACTTAATACGGTTTTAAATTGCTGCCTGGAGAGACATGTAATTGCACATACAGCCTTTCGGGAGAAAATTTTCTTGTTATATAAAATAAGTCCATCCTCTACGAAAGAAAAATTTAAAGAAAATTTAAAAAATAAAGTCACTCGAGAAAATCTTACAGCGCTGGGTAGTGTTTTTTTTTTTAAGCTTTGTTAAGCTTGCAAATAAATATATTGTGTGACAATTCTAGTCGCATCTGAGGGTAATGCTGGTTTAATATATTACTTCTATCCTCTTCTGATTACTTTAATTAAAGGAACTGTTTACTGATGTGAATATACCCGGATGCGATAAAATTGCTTGGTTATTTTTATAAAAATATTATTACTTTTAGGTATAACTTTTATCTTTATTTAATATTACTTGTTTTGTATTTTCTCAATATATGGCAGATGAAAATTAATTTCAGAGGCTATCCAGCTACACCTTATGAGTGCCGAGAAGATTTTATTATCGCCTCAAATTGAAGACAAAACAGTTCAGTACCTGTTTGTCTAATGATTATTTATCTTATTTAGTAGCTATGGAAAAACTGTAGTGCTATGACATTTTTCCGCTTTATTCAACGGAGTTTTAGTAAAATCAATAATTTAATGAATTAGGGTCGACCTTCGATCTCTAGCCGACCACTAGTTTTCGTAATCGCTGACGAATATCTGTTCGAAGTGTGTATCTTATAATAATAAGGTTTTTATTTTACAATTTTATCCATTGTTTGTTAGTAAATCTTATAACGTATGTTAGTAATTTGTAATTATTTTCAATAAAGCTGCACTTTCCCAGGTGAATTGTACTCCAATGTCTTACTATTGGACAATCTACTTTTATAAAATGTAGTATAGTCCCGTATTGGATGCATCAGGAAGGCCGCTCTTTTCCTGATATAGCTGCAAGCAGACCCCAGCTCGCTGACAAGCACAACTTCGAATACCAGAAAAGCCTTTAAACTCGACATATGGAGCCTAGTGGTATACAATCCATCTTTGGCAACAAAGAAGACGAAGAAAAGTAAAAGTTCTGGAGTCTCTCAAGATTATTCAGTTGGCCCTCGGTGAGATCTGGATAACTGGCATCGTCATAATCAATAATGGGGAAGAGAAGGGATTGTGCAAGCGTTTTTTGTGCAAGATTTTCATGGCAAAAGGTAGACAATTTTGTAGCGCATTGACCCAACTTAGGAAAACATTTTGCCACTAGTCTCTTGCAGCTGAGGACCCCAGGACAAGCATTTATCGATATATATACTAAAGGTTCAACCTGAATCTCTCGAAGTGTAATATGTCAATTATCCCGCAATAGCCACTCTACCCTGATGACATTTTCATGAGTTACTGCAGTTGTAGGTCGGCCGGGTCTGGGGTCATCCTTTAGGTTCTCTCGACCACGTTTGAATTCACGAAATCAATAAGTAACTATTGGTAACGCACGCATTTGAAATCCTCGACTAGGTCCTCGAACCACGTTATAATTTTTGGTCAGGTGTATTTAAATATACAAAGCCAATATAGGTAGCTAAGATGGCAGATTAAAATTAAAAATCGTAACGTGTAGAGCTAACAAAATCTTTTCTTAAAATCTTAATTTTTTTTAACGAAAAAAGGAAAAACCAAATAATAAATTTTTCACAAACACACAGAAGAAATGACCACGAACGCCATCTATTAAAAGTAAGTGGCGATGAATTTTTTTTATTTATTTATTTTATTTTACTAAAAACACTATTTTATATAAGTAATGACATCATCATGAGTCATCTATTAAAAGTAATCCGAAGGAACAATTTCCATACAAAATTACCAATTTATTATTTATCTATTTTCTTTTTTTTTTAAATCTTTATTTTATAATAAGGGGTTTTTATCCACAAGGATACGCTAACCCCAATCTATTTTCTTCTTTTGGGTTTTCTCTGTTGTAGAGCGAACAAAACAAAACAAAAATTATGTCAATCCGTCCAGCCATATTTGAGTTTTTGCGAACCTAACGAACAGCAATACATTTTTACATATAAAAAGATAGATATGTATATATATATTATGTATTTAAAAATATGAAAGTATGTTTATCAGCCGTCTGGTTACCATAGTACAGGCTCTGCTTAGTTTGGGATCAGACGGCCGTGTCTGGGGTGTGTCAAGTTATTATTAGATATTATTAAAAACAATTTTTTTCAAGTTATGAAAAAAGGATCCGCTATATATATTTATTGTAGTGCTAGGGGTGTACATTGTGCAAACGGCCTACCCGATGTTATTATAGAATTCAGTTTGCGGAAACAGTTGCGATTATACAAATTGGCTCAATTACGGCGTCGTATGAATATTAAACCCTTCGACCTTTTAGCCCATGCAGGTAATGTGATGCTTGCTTCTATATCTTTTATAGCTTTATTGAATTATTGATAACGGTTCAAATTATCGTCATTAATGAGTCCAGAGTCCCGTGATTTGACGGTTCTGATACGAGTTTAAGAGTGAAATTTAGATTTAACTGTGAAAATTACGATGTGATTTCATTCCGCGAATCAAGTCACTAGGGAACCGATGTTATTGGATGCCTTCTACTGATTCCAGGTATAAGAAGATTTATAATTTTGCTTTAATTGGTTTCTGCTAGTATATTCCTCTTTTTTTGATGCAGTGATATTGAACTGAACATTTCATAAATGAGCAACAGATTTATCTTCAGGGTAAGAAAGAAAGAGAAACACGGTAAGGTTGTGAAAATGAAGACAAGACATTTTTTAAACCTGTTACAGTAACCGTAAAAAATCCTATTTTGTGGTACTAAAATTAGCATTATTTTAAGTTTTTTTTGTTTGTTGGTGAGTAGAGCTATCTGTAACCCTGAAAAAAAAAGACATTGTTTTTACTACTTCTATTCGATATTCAAATTCCATTTTCTTTTTCAAACTAAATCAACTACTTGTCTGCTACACATAACACCCCTAAAATTTGACCACACCTTTCTTTAACAGCCTGTATACGAGTAATTAAAAATTATAAACGAAGGTGCCATAACGAGCTCGATAAAGCGAATAATTATCAGTAAATAAATAGGGTAGTTAACAATTTTTGAGAAACTAGTTCATAGTACCTACCCAGTAAAAGCTTAACGGTTTTAATGGTGGTTACCGGATTACCAAATTTCAGAAATGTTTAAACAAAAACTTTGATTTTAAAAAGTGATACTTACCATTTCTCACTCTTTCCTTACAACATCATATTTTTAATGCTGGGGCCCATTTCCACCAGCAGAACACTTTGGGACTTCTATTCCCAAATTGTTATAGTTCCCAGTTCAGTCTCTCAGACCCAACCTTTAAAGTCTCAACTCACACTTTAGAACTTGGGTTTTTTCAGTTACTCTAAGACAACAATATATTTAACAATAAATTTAGATTTCCGTATGAACTTAATTGTAAAGTTACAGTTCCTGTGTCCTACGGTTTAATTTAAATGAAATATTGATAATTTAAATTTATATTTAAAAACAAAGGGTACTATATTTTATTTCATTCCCATATTAGACATAACTCTACCCATATTAACCCACATTTTAAACTTTTTCTTATCTAGTGACGTCTTTCCGTCATTCGGTCAACCTTTCAGTTTTGAAATTTTGTAACATGAAGGCTAGTTATTTGAGAATTACTAGTTACTTTGAAATTTCATAACATGGAGGCTAGATGCTAGATGTTTTTATTGTTGACGTTCGATATTAATAGGATTCAGAAAAGTACCTTAAACATTATCTTTTTGTCCAGCAGCTGATTGATCCTGTGTCTGAGCCATTCCAAGGTTGATCTGTATAAAATGCCCAAGGCATTAAGTCCGTCTTTGTACATACCATTTTGCTCAAGAAATTTAAGTCCTTAACAACAAACACAGTGTCATTTACCGCCTCAAGGATAAAGATCTTCAACAATATTAATAATTTACAAATTGTTCATTAGAAGTTCTTGCTTACGATTATCACAAAAGAGAAGGAGGATAAAATGTTAATCAGGTGTAACTATAAGTGCGAGCGACGATCCGACGAACTGTCTTGAACCAACCGTGAATAATTCAATAAAACTTAAAATTGTATCCATTTTTGTCGGAGTGGGTCTAAGAGTGTCTTGTTAACTGGCTTACTAAGGCCATTACGGGGGAATTATTGAAAGGAATTGTTCCCCCCGGGACTCTAGGGAGAAGCAAGCAAACATAGGCTTAAAAGTTTACAAATCTTGTTAAAATTAGAACGATTTTCCTTTGTTTGGTTTACATAAAAATTATCTGACTTTTATGGTTTTAGCTCTAATAATGTACCCCGTGTTGCTCCATTAGCTTCTAATTAGGAGTGAACGTATCTTTTATTTAAGTAAGAATTCATATTTGGTTAGAATTTATAATTAATTGAGAGTTACAAGGTGGAGGTTGTAAAGCTAAAGCTAATTAAAGAGTGGTAGATATGAATGCAGAGGCAGAGGAGTAGGCAGTGCGAAATAACAAACACAGTCTGGTATAAGATAATATACTCGAATAAAAACTTTCGTGAGTGGAATTCATATTATTTAAATTATACGGTTTTACTCACGTGTATATTTCGGAGATGCCCGACTAGTTTCGGACCCGACGGGGGCCCGTTATCAATCTCAGTCCCAATCAGTCTGGCACCTGCAACCGGCGCGGCAGGACGCCTCACCCCTTGATAAAGGGCCCCCGTCTGGTCCGAAACTAGTCGGGCATCCCCGAAATATACACGTGAGTAAAACCGTATAATTTAAATAATAAGATAATATGTTTAAATAACTTAAGCTACTTGTATCAGCAGGCGACGCTTTTGAATTCAACTCATTGAGAGATTTTAACATTTTTGTTTTATTTATCTTTACATATCTATATTGTATAAAATATGTATAAAAGCGAAATGATACGCACTCACTCACCTTCTGACTAAATCTGAAAAACTATGAACATGAAATTTAGAAGGGAGGTAGTTTATTTGTAGGACACGTCAGCTAAGAACGGATTTTGCGACAGGGATCGAATAAAGTAGGTCTAATGGCTCTCGCAAGCTAATATGGAATTCCTTGTTTTTTGTACCAGTGGCCTGAAAACTGTAAGGGAGGTAGTTTAAAGGTAGGAAACATCACCTAAGAAATAATGCTAAGCTAAGAACAGGGATGTTACCATAGACCTATTGCAGAAACCTTTTCTTTTGTCGCTGCGTTAACTTTTTTACTGTTTCAGTATCTAATCGTAGAGCAATTCATAAAACAACCAACTTTTAAAACTAACCAACCAGATATCTACGAAAACAATTTAAAGAAAATATCTACGTTTATTAGTAATTACATATTTCATCGCTATTACTTTAGTGAAATCATTTGTCTCATCGTTAGGACGCTCAAGAGTAGTAGCTATACATGTCTTATAGGTATATGACGGTGCGTCTATGATTATAGAGTAAACGAGAATAAGAACGGTGAGTTTTCACCGTCATGAAGGAAGAAATGGTTAATGTCGTTTACTCTCGAAATAAAGTGTCCGTGGCTGCATTATATTTGGAGACGGCAAACGGTTCACATGACCAAGCGTGTTACGTGTTTGATGGAGTATCGTTTAATAAGTGTGCCCGATTTTCAACTACCAGTTTGTGATTATGTTGTGGTTACCCAACTTGATATAAATTACATTAAATAACGCAATGCGGTATTTTATTCTCGTCGCCCGAATACCTACGCCTGGTCGAGGTCCAATAACGAACCAGGTGATAACGAGGATCTCTTCTTCATGTCTTTATATATATACTTTGTTGTGAAATGGATTGTCACGGTCCGACTAAATATACCAATACATACAATCGCAGCGACACCAGTACGATTTAAAATTTTGTTAGTATTATAAAGCATTTTATACAAAATATGCAGATATAAGCGTTAACTAATTTTGTTAGTATTATAAAGCATTTTATACAAAATATGCAGATATAAGCGTTAACTAATTTTGTTAGTATTATAAAGCATTTTATACAAAATATGCAGATATAAGCGTTAACTAATTTTGTTAGTATTATAAAGCATTTTATACAAAATATGCAGATATAAGCGTTAACTAATTTTGTTAGTATTATAAAGCATTTTATACAAAATATGCAGATATAAGCGTTAACTAATTTTGTTAGTATTATAAAGCATTTTATACAAAATATGCAGATATAAGCGTTAACTAATTTTGTTAGTATTATAAAGCATTTTATACAAAATATGCAGATATAAGCGTTAACTAATTTTGTTAGTATTATAAAGCATTTTATACAAAATATGCAGATATAAGCGTTAACTAATTTTGTTAGTATTATAAAGCATTTTATACAAAATATGCAGATATAAGCGTTAACTAATTTTGTTAGTATTATAAAGCATTTTATACAAAATATGCAGATATAAGCGTTAACTAATTTTGTTAGTATTATAAAGCATTTTATACAAAATATGCAGATATAAGCGTTAACTAATTTTGTTAGTATTATAAAGCATTTTATACAAAATATGCAGATATAAGCGTTAACTAATTTTGTTAGTATTATAAAGCATTTTATACAAAATATGCAGATATAAGCGTTAACTAATTTTGTTAGTATTATAAAGCATTTTATACAAAATATGCAGATATAAGCGTTAACTAATTTTGTTAGTATTATAAAGCATTTTATACAAAATATGCAGATATAAGCGTTAACTAATTTTGTTAGTATTATAAAGCATTTTATACAAAATATGCAGATATAAGCGTTAACTAATTTTTTGATCCAAAGACTATTGTGACACACTTACAATACTTACAATACAGTGATTCCTTACAGAAATTCTAAGATGGTTGCTTCTTGTACAAGATACATACTATAATACTATATGTATGTACTTCAACCCATTGAGCTGCTTTAGAGAGAATAGAGGTTATATTGTACTCTCTGTATATCTGCTCTTGTACTTGTTCTTAGTCGAAGCCACAGAATATAATGTGGCGCTACTAGCAATTACATAGCTATTACACCCACATCAAAAAGCAAAGAAGTGACTTCGCTACTTACTACTTACGCCACTACTTACGCTACTACTTGCGCCACTTTAATGACTTTACTCTCAATCAAAGGATCATATTTATTGTAACCTAAAAGTTTAACAAACGTGGTCTCTGAATGAAGATGTCCAATATTTTTTAAGTTGCACACTACACAACAAAAACGCGCAACAAGGTAGAAGCTCAATGTTTACGTCGGTAGCCTTAACACGATTGATGAAAGGCAGCTACTCACACCAGTAAGTAACTTTAATTCCAAACTAGTAAAAAGGAAAACTATTATAATTTTAGGAAATAAAAAAAGGCTTAAAATATTGTGACAACAATTTAAAAAAATACATAATAATATTTGTAAGTACTAATTTTCTTAGCAATTATCACAAATTTTCTTTGTGTTCTGACTTTTTGATTGTTTTTTTTTGAAACTGACTGTACTTATGAGTTAAAAGTTATATTGTTTTAAAATTTACAAAACAAAATAAGAAAATACATAAAAATCATAATTTAAAATCTATATACTAAAATAAATTTGAACTACACTATTAGACGCGCGGGGTCGCAGCGACCTCAAGCACCATCGTATAGCACATCTATTGACTTCCGCTGTGTAGGCGTCACTGAGGGGCGAACAGATTAGGAAGCTAACACAAAGTCCTGCTCTATAGCATACATAAATAAAATAATAACTCCGTTCGAATATCACTTGGGGTCGCGGAGAACCTGCGTGCCTAATTAAAGGTTAAAAACGATACATTAAGTGTCTTGGCCTGATATCAAACCAAATAAATATTGAGTTTTGCGGATGGATCTAAAGTTATCTTTTTTACTCTTATGAGATGGGATAAGGCAGAAATGCGATCGCAGTAAAACTTTGATGCTAAAATTCAAATATTCGCTGATCTCTTCTAACACAATCTTAACCGAAAATCGATAAGAAAAGCGATCAGAAAGAGAAATAAGTTGTGGATGTACATAAAGGTCGTAAACGTCTTGCAGAACTGGTATTAAAGGTCCACTATTTGAAGAAGAAGAAGAAGAAGTGCGTGAATATTATTATTATGAATATACCAACTAAAGTACAAGGACCAAAAAACTTAGCTATATGTTTGTAGTGGTATTCGGTGTAACATGCGTCCTCCATAACAGGAACCCGCGTGGATTGGTTGCGCGCGCGTCGTTCGTTGCGAGGAGACAATATAAATGCTAATTTTCACAACGACACCAGGCCCGGGAGTTGGCTAAATAAGGGTGCGGGGGGAAAGTGCTGCCCTAACAAAGTTTTTTCTAATGGCTTTGTTTGTGCGTTTAACAAACGTTATATATCAAAGCGCTTAGCAAATAATTGTAAAATCAATTCGGAATGAATCAAATGGTTTTTATTTTAGTCTCCCAAACATTGTTATTGATCAATTATAAATGCTTTTCTCATATCATTTAATTTTTGATCATTGTCATAAAAAATCAACAAAAGAACTTATTTCATGTAAGATGCATGGAACAAGTTTCGTTTACATCAAGGTGCGCTTTCAAAGCAAAATGCATTCAATGTAGTCCGTATGCAACTCCAATACGTATTGTAAATAGCTCTTGTAAAGACCAATAGTAAGGATGCAGCACAAATACTGTCTACCTTTCATAAAAGAACGTCTTTTACAAGCTTCATTCAGCAAGGTTTCAGTTGTATAAATTTGATAATTATGGGCGGTCTCTTAAGAAAATGATAATTTTATGATCCTAAAATAATAGGTTTAAAAGCATACTTACACGATCATAAAGTAGAACAGAAAACACTGTAGTATTTTATTTATACACAACTTACATATACCTGAGTTTTGTACAGTAAACTCCGAGAATGATAAATAGTAATAAAACTTTTGAGCATTCGTATGTATGTACGTTGAAAAATAAATTACAGTTTTTTGGACTATTACTTTCGGTGTTTATGTGACATGATCAGATAAAAGTTAAATATTTTATTGTTATCCTGACAGTTCCAATAATATTTTTCGAAAAATTATTTGAGTATATGATTATGAAAATTCTAAAAATTTACATAATCACATACTCAAATAAGTAGTAAAATAGGGAAAATACTGGAATGTAGGCCTTAATAAAGGTGGAGACTTAAAGTAAATCGGATTCAGGTTCTTATATATATTAACATAAATAAAATTGTACATAAAAGACGTAAAAACTCCACACAACACGAGTCAAATATAAGCAAAACAAAGAAAGCAGATAACATAATTGCTTAACGCAGTGAATAAAAGCAAATTTTCACGGCATCCATCACGCGCGACACCAAATCGAATAATCTTATGTACGTACTCACACGGAATCCTACGATAATATGTTGAACCTTTGAGAAAAATATTATTCGATAATTCTGCGGGAATAGGCCGAATACGCTGGGAAAAAGTAAGGCACAATAAACAGGGTGTATTCAAATGAGACGAGGAGGATGCCGAGCCCGACGGTACCGGCGCTCGGGAAACAATGATAATATTACAAACTTATTTAGATTGGGGCTGCGAAGCGAGCGGGTGGAACACCAGAACGGAGTGTTGTAATATGCCTTTGTAAATTAGATAAACAGTGATAAGAAATTTAGTCAGGAAATAAAATATGTAATGACTGACTTTACTTCGGTAGCTAATTCATCCAAATACAAAGAGACTTCCATTTATTAATTGGGACAGAACTACCAAAAGGTGTCTTAGAATGATTCTAAATAACTTATTAAATTAAACTCCTAGTGATTTATAGGTAGGTAAGTGTGTGAACGAAAACCGGAGTCCGTAGACGAGAAATTCAATTCACGCTTAAAATATCGATACTTAAAGTACTTATGATTGTATTCTATTGTATCTCAAGTACAGTACAATTTAGCCAGGCCTATCAACGCCATCTATGGATTCAAGAACTAAACTAAACTTAAATTAACTTATTTTCTAAATGTAGATTATATATCTGGACAGCGTGTTAAAGGTAAAAGCCCAATTAAACGAAAATATGGTTTTCGATTTCGGAGTCTATAATGTTTATAAAGGGATTTATTAATCTGTTTTTGTATTATATATGTGTGTTGAAACAACAAAGGCCGCAGTGAAACCTGTATCTGCGCCATTACACACTGCCATTAACGCAGTTGTAAATAACTGTATTATCGCTTATTATGTTGTTTACGTATAATCTTTGCCGCGGCTACAGTTGCAATGCAGTAATGTTATGGAAAATAGAGCACACATGGGATACGTACATACCTATTCCAGTTTCCAGCACCGTTTGCTCCGCTTCCCGGCACATCGGTTGTAAACATTTAGTACTGTGACGTACAAAGTCTTTCATCGAGCGTTAACAGATGTAGACTACAGGGAAATTTGAAATTACTACAATAATTTTTCGAATCTCAAACGCTAAAACTTATGTTTTAAGGAATTTGATATCCATGATTTAATCACCTGGTAGTTTAATTGGTCTCTATACAGTCTACAATTGTTTTTTATTTCTTAATATGAATGTAATTCATGACTTTAAGACAAAAACGTTAACGCCTAATCAGTGTCTATGAATTTAGTTATTAATAATACATAGATATTTTTTTAGTCTTATGTACCACGGTGATAAGAGCAGTAAGAGAACAATTATACATACTTTGCAAAGTCATGATGTGGGAAGTGGTTTTATCTGCCTAGAAGCGCCCCATATCATGAAAAATAGTGTATTGAGATAATTATATTATTATAGATAATTAAAGCATAGCACTGTCTATTCTCAAAATCAATATTTATTCCCAAAAAAATGTATCACATTCTCTAGGGATTGAAAACCTAAAAAAATCCAACTATGAAAAATGTACGTAAACAAATAACCAGCATTTTTTATTGCATATTTCACATGACATGTATGTAGTTCGTCCGCTGATAATACGGCCCCAGTGTTTTAGGGGGCAAGTAAATTCTGGAAAAATTGTGAGCTCCAATGTAACCTTGAATATTTACGAGAAGCGACTCCCGAAAGGGTTACACAGAACCCGACGTCTTGGATACGTGACGTTTTATGAAATTTTGTCTTCAAAATGCACACAAAAATATTTTTACACAATTGAGAGTTCATTCATCGAATGAAACCTTTGGATCACTATTTTATTCCTTTGCATATTGCAATTTAAAATTGTAAATTAAGAATATGTTAAAGCAAAGATGTATATATTTATACATCTTTGCTTTAACATTTTCTTAATTTACGATTCTGGTTAAAACTTATTCATTTAAGTCCCGAAGTAACACTAATGTTTTGAAGATTAAAAATATTTCATGCTACATTTACATTTACTGCCAGATTTGCAACACAATTGATAAAGCCACCCAAGCAAAAATCTTATATAACTTTACTAAGTGCTATTAATTGTAATCTTAATCATAACAAAACATAGCAGGAGGCGAGGTGATGTAACCATTAGCCAAGAACAATAATAACTTTCAACAGATAATATTTTACACTCCGCAAAACAGCTGACACTGAAGTAAAAGTTGAAGAAAAAATAATTTTAACAAACGAGACAGTTGGCAATATATACGGGGAACGTGGACAAAAAATGGCTAAAAGTTTAAAAAAGTAAGTACATATAATGTTAAGTTCGTACCAACGAGCCGTAGGGGAGTAATAAACTTTTTGGACTTGTACATTTCAAGTGGATTATTTTAGTGAATTGTGGGGCTGTCGCCAGACAATCAACACTTGGAATTACACACGTAAGTGGGAGAATAACTGCAATAAGACGAGTATTTGTGGCTCCGGTCACGTGCATGACGCGTTCATTTAAGAATATTGTATGGTGAGCTGCCGGCTTTCACGTTGAGCCTTATGTCCACTTCAGTTTGTTTTTACGCTGACAATTTTGTAACGATTATCTGAAGTTATTAAAGTAATATATTGATGAATATATAATTTTTAACCCATTTTTTCGAAACCACGCCTGTTCACAATTTGTTTAATTGTATTGGTGATTATATTTGTCCGGTATTAGTTATTTTTTCCTTTTCTCTCCCATTGTCAACCTGGCTGCTCTCCGTCCGTGTACAGCTTGTTAGCAGAATACAAGCGCTACTTCCTCGAATTGGCATTACAAATTCAAATTCAATATCTTTATTTCATTAAATTGATCATCAATTATTCGAATTCGTCAATTTAAAAAAATAATTATTGTTATTTAAAATTATAGATCAACACACACAGAGTTACCGCAACAATAGTTTGTTTTGTCAAATGTAAAATTACGATTTAACATTAAATTTCATCATACAAATTCGATCTATAAACACCCGTTTCCAAATGGTTGAGCCTTGTGAGCAGAAACTATGACGCTGAGCTAACGACAATATTTGACTCATGCAAAGATATATCTTTTTAAATTGTAAATTTGTGAACTTAATTTTATTACAACAAATTTCTTTCTTTCTCTTCTTTCTTCTAACTTGATTTTAAAATTGATTTCAATTATATATTTATTAATATTAACTCTATTATCTATAATAAAGTCAGGCGTTGGTTCATAATGGCTCTTTACTTAAAACAATAATAACATGATCTATTATTAGTGGTTAAAAACAATTACATTATAACCAAGTATTACCAAGTACGGTATCATATTATGTGCAGCCTTTAAACAAACTATAAAGGTGTGAAAACTTCAGCCACCTCCGGGTGTGTCGCATCTCGATCTCCCTACAAATTTATACGTCCTCAGGGAAATTAATATCAGGTGCTAGAAACGACCAGTGTAGTGTTCTCAGTATCACCGTCAGGACAGCCCAACTAGTCAACTGATATTACGTAATTAGATAGGGGCTCTAAAATTCCTGGCTTGAAAATTTATTAGAAAATGCTGCAAAGCGTAAGGTTTCGTCGCAGTATGTAAATATAAGTAAATATAAGTTTTGCTCTCAGCATTTAAAATTATAAAATCTATAATAACTTTTACTGCTTCAAAAAAAGATAATGCTGTTTATAAACATTACGACAGACTATTATAATAATAGTTTTCGTCATTTCAGCCCATGGGTTAATTGCTAAGAGCCTCGACCAACACCTTCAGAGGCTCACGTTAGGCAGCTGGATTAAGAGCTTAATGCAGAAGGCAGTCCTTCTCGAGTGAGGAGGTTTCTGTCTCTGGAACCCTAACCACCGGTAGCTTGGTCCCTGTACCCGATACCGGTGGGACACTATTTTTTATATTTATAAATATATTTGTATTATTTTTTATATTGTAAATGTATTTAAAAATGTAATGTATATGTATAATAAACAAATAAAGAGAATAATAATAATAACTCCACACATCTCACACACGGCCGTCTGATCCCAAACTAGGCAAAGCCTGTACTATGGTAACCAGACTGATGATAAACATACTTATATATTTCTAAATACATACATATTATAGATAAAGACACAGAACAAATTATCGTGCTCATCACACAATTATTTGTCCTGGGTGGGAATCAAACCCACGACCTCTGGCTTAGCAGTCAGGGTCACTAACCACTAGATCAACTATATCTGCTGGTTGGCACGGGCGATCGAACGGTGGACTATCAGATGGACACAAAATATTAATCGATTTGATTGGAAGACCAATTGCAAGATAAACCAATTAGTGTGAGCAGCGGACTAATTTCTGCCCGTTCTAGGTCCTGTTTCAGAGTAAAGTTGTCAAAATGTTGTAATTCTTGTAATTTTATCTAACCATTCATTTTTTTACTTAATATGCACCAGTTATAAAAAAAGAATAGATTTAAATGATGGTGTGGAAAATTGTGTCACTGCAGTTTTTGAACTCAATTTTGTTACAATGTTACGGCTCTTGGTTAATTTACGTTAGTTCAGATTCTAGTGCATTGTTAATAAACAACTGGAATATAAAGGGGCCTGACTATCTTTCTCCACTTTTTACAAATACTATCATAGGACATGACATCTGCGGATCATCTATGGAAGCTGCTTGGCACACCGTTATATCCATATATATAAATGGAGAGAAGTCAAAGTAGTCTTCATCCCTAAACCCGGCAAAGGAGAGGACACACAATCGAAATCATTTAGACCCATCAGTCTCACATCGGTCTTACTTAAAGTGCTGGAGAGACTAATAGACAGGGAAATCAGGAGTACAGCATTAGTCAACTACCCTTTGAACCCCAACCAATATGCTTACTCGATGGGCAAATCAACTGAATCTGCCCTACATCGAGTTGTCTCATACATAGAGGGCAATCTAAAATGCAAAATGTCAACCCTTGGAACCTTCATCGATATCGAAGGTGCCTTTGACAAAACTAACTTCACCAGCATAAGCCAAGCTCTGACAAGACATGGGGTCGACTCCACAATTGCCGGGTGGATCGACAGCATGCTTAGAAACAGAGCCATACAATTTACTGTGAGTGACACAACGAGAAGGGTGGTGGCCAGAGGGTGTCCGCAAGGCGGAGTTCTCTCTCCTCTCCTGTGGAATATTGTGGTCAATGAGCTTATTACTCAGCTCAATGACCACAAGTTCCTCACAGTGGGCTATGCAGACGACCTGACCATCTTCATAAGCGGCCCCTTTGAGAGTGTGATATGTGACCGAATGAGGTCTGCATTGAAGGTCGTTGAACAGCGGTGTGAAAAACACGACCTAACAGTGAACCCGACAAAGACAGAGATGATTATGTTCACAAACAAACGTAGTTTAGGAGGACTGAGACTACCTAAAATATTTGGCACCCGTCTAGCCCTAACCAAGGAGGTCAAGTATCAAGGAGTTATACTTGACAGCAAACTCCTATGAAACAGGCACCTGGACGCAAAACTGAACAAGAATTGCATTATTTTCTGCCAATGCAAGCGACTACTCGGCAAAAGCTGGGGACTATCACCAAAAATCACACCATGGCTGTACGAAACGGTCATATGGCCAATCATCACATATGGTGCTATTACCTGGTGGCAGAAAACAGAACTAGGCACTGTCAGAAATAAACTGCAGCAATTCCAGATACTTGCATGTACTGCCGTCACTGATTGCATGCCCACTACTCCCACGGCTGCCCTTGAAGTAGTACTTGATCTAGCACCACTAGACCTGTATATACAACAGGAAGCAGCTGTGGCAGCCATCAGACTTAAACACCTGGGTCTATGGTACAACCGAGAGGGTCCCCATTCCAAACTATGAAATCAATTAGTGGAATATCAACCACTAATAGCTGCCCCATGCGACAGGATCCCTAAACAACACATCTTCGAAAGAAAGTACCTAAAACAACAATACGAAAACGACCGAGATCAGTCTGGCATAAATGAAGTCCGGATCTACACGGACGGTTCCAAGATGGGGTCAGGGACTGGAGCCGGAGTTTTCTCACAAGACTTAAATATAAAAATATCACTGGCGTTGGGCCAGCACAGTTCCATATTTCAATGTGAGTGTGTTGCGATAACCTACGCCGCCACCGTGGTCATGTCAAAAGGTATAAAGGAGTACAACATCCGTATACTGTCAGACAGTATGGCCATCTTGAAGGCCCTGGAGGGCAACGTCATGAACTCCGGTCTCATTTATGAATGCCACCAGACGCTAGAGCGCTTAGCCTCTGCCAATGGGGTAATTCTTCAATGGATCAAAGGGCATAGTAATTCACTCGGGAACGACGCCGCCGATGAGCTGGCAAGAAAGGGATCTGTAACGTCAGTGGCAGGTCCAACTATACTGCTGCCACTTCCCTTTAATCGACTTCGCTCATGGGTAAGGCAACGGACTCGTGAAGCGCACAACGGTCGCTGGACCGACACACCTGGCTGTAGGCAGTCTAAACTGGTGTTGACGGAGATCTCACCACGTTTAACTTGCAGACTGCTCAGTTTTAACCGACTTGACATCAGAATAGTTGTAGGAACCATTACGGGCCACTTGGCCCTAAACCGGCACCTATTTACCATCAGTGCGACAGACAGTCCCCTATGCAGAGGATGTCTCAACGCGGAGGAAACGGCCACCCACGTTATCCTGGAGTGCGAGGGAGTGGCCACACAACGGGCACGTATCCTCGCGGGTGCGAGGTGCTCCTAGAAGCCTGTGAAAGCCCCAGGAGGCTTCTGTGCTTCTGGAAGGAGCTAGGCTGGCTCAACTAGTCAGCTTATTCGAACGCATAATGGACCGCCTATGAGTCTAAATGCAGAAACAGAGCCCTATACCAATACCAATACCAAGGATATGAAAAGGTGGACCTAATATTATTAGAGTAAATTCATTTTTGTTATTTTTTTTTCTACTCAAAAGGTCCTCATAAAACCCCCAAGGGTAAACTTAGTTGTAAGTTGGTTATTTAATGAAGTTAACTGAATGGCTCGAACTTGCATTTCACTGAAAAGTTATGATTCCTGTATTTGATCCCGATTAGCTACGAGGATGTGACTTGAATCCAACCACTTGGACATAAAGATATAAAAATAAGTTTATTTAACAATGAAATCCTAAAGCCTACTTTTAAAATTGCACACCTAAAATTTATCAACTGAAAAAACTATTAGAAATATGTGGAAAGAGGTTACCACCGCATTGCCAGGTTCGAAACCAACGTCACAAAACATATGACGTTGGTTTCTGACTAGTAGTCGAATGGAGAAAAATACAATAACAAAGGCCCCTAAGACTCCTAATAAATACTATAAATCTTTTTGAGAGCTCTTATTGTTCATAAAAGTGAATAAGGTAACCAACATATTATATATAACGGAAACATGTGATTTTCCTCGTTATCGGACATGGTAAATTATCGAAATAATAATCAAATCACTTAGTTCAATCGTCTATTAATTTACTGTACTAAATAGCACACAATAATTCTACTTGATTTACAAGATGTAGTTGGATTTAAAATGGAAACGTGGTGAGTTCGATACAAGATGGCGACTTAACAACCTCTCCGAACCATGGCTCGCCCAAAAGTGAAGTCTAATAATTTTATGTTCAAACTGTCAAACGTCAAGTGACAACTATTGACCTAGTGTTGCCATCTCCTGTATCGACCTCACCCAAGTGCATTCACTTGACGTTTCCGATTGATAATAATTAAATAACGTTACACAATTAATCGAGAAAATAACAAATCAGTATTGACGCTTCGACATATATATATATATATATATATATATATATATATATTGAGATGCAGCAGTATTTCAATGACCTTACAGTTCGTTTATTAACGAAAAGTTAATACGCCATTTTACATTCCTGAACCACATTAAAATGTGCTTGTGAGTGGCTGAGATTGTGGTAGGTAGTTTTAATTCCTCTAGAGTTTACTTGGCAATTTAAAATATTAGGAAAGTAACAGAGTGTTTTGGAGATTGATTAAGAAACTTTACAATTTGGCTACACATTGTAATTAAAAAAAGTGCAAAGTTTTATGAAATCTGGTGAAGCTATTTTCAGTATCGCTATATTTTATCTTAATTGTGCGGTATTAAATATTAGTAAGTCTGCTAATGATACCTATCGTATTTACGAATATTGAAGTTTGATACTTCACTTGACTGCTAATATAAACATATATCACGTATGATTTTAAACTGAGGTTCTTGAGTAAAGAAGTTTGCCTTGCAAGTAAATAATGATTGGTCCTTCTGTGGTGATTTGTGACTATGTATGATTACGGCTCAATCTCTAAACCGGTAAAGGGTTAGCATTAAATTGCAAGGAGTGACACTTCGACATATGTTTCACGTCTACAAGGGGACTGCAGCAAACGACAAAAATAAATAGACTACTGCCACTACAATTTTTTATTCAACAAGATTTACTTTTTTATAACATTCATTAATGTTTATACAATGCAATACAATGGATTTCCGATATGTATGTAGATATTACATCCGTCTCGGGAATCATTCTCAAAGATTTTTGCTCGTCTTTTCCGGAAGACAACTTAATTTTGCGGTTGCGATGTAAGACAAGGTCAACTTTCCAACCGCAAAATATAAGTTTGTAGTCACAAAAACTATTTTTTATGTGTTATTACAACAAATTAACGACTTTTTGTCTTTACTTTTGCTGTGAGACTTTGCATATTACCAAATTTCATGGTTCTAGGTCAATAGGAAGTACCAAACGTAACAGGTACATCAAGTACCTGCGAAATGTTCAAATCCTTTCGGCCGCAATTTTCGTTATGTATTTGGCTACATTTACAATGTAGTTACTGATTAACAGTAACTGACAAACCTAGCAAATGGTTGCTTATTAAGGAAAGTCGCTCTTCTATCGCAACTTCACTTTTTGAAAAAATCCTGGTTGGCAACCGGTAGTATAGGAAGGAAAAAAAAAAATTTCTATCTCAACCAGTTGACAAGAAAGAAGATAAAATCTTCTTTCACAACTGGTTGCGAAACTTAGTTGCCATAGCGGCCGAAAGGGTTCAAATTTTGTGAAATCTAAGGCTTAAGTGTCCATATCTTTAGATTGCGTTGACGTACTCGTAGAAGCTTGATTTTTTTTACAGCCTCAAGATACCGCAGACTTATGCATTTGGTATTAGTTCCCACTTGATGCATCCACGGGTTTCTGAAAAAAATAGTCTTGACAGACAGCCAGACGGACAACCAAGCGATCCTATAAGGGTTCTTTTCTACCTTTTGAGGAATGGAACCCTAAAAATGGTATTCATAAAACCGTTGCAAATAAGTAGCGATAACAATACACAATTGGTTTTAGAACTGAGCGATACAATACAAACACTCGCATTACATTACAATTATGCCGACACGACAATGTGAGAGACAAATTATATTTCTCCAGTTCAGTGTGAGCCACCCGCCGGGATTACCGCGCCCTACGCCGAAACAACGTGACAGGTGTGCCTTTATATTCCCCCAAATTATCTGTAATTCAGTTTTGGATTTCGGAAGAAAACAAATCTTTATACCCACAAGACGATATAATACACCAAAAAAATACTTTGATGACAATACAACACAAACTTGTTGTTATTCGTCCATGAGATGTGTGGAGTTATTATTATTTTATAGGTTCAATATTCAATAGAGCATCTAATTGCTACTTACAGCCTCCATAAGTACTGGTTCTAAGACACCAGGAAGAGTAACCAGACGATTAATGAAAAGAAAATAGGCCCGAGACGGTGACCTGTTCAGAAGGTGCGCACCTTCCTAAACTGAAGATACGAGACTGTTTTATTGATAGGTAGTCCAGTCTGTCGAGGTTCCAGGGAACTCCTTTCTAAGTAAAACCGTGTGGTTTCAGTCGGGTCGATTCTGACATAATCACTTCTACCCAAGGGGTATTCCACACGTTACAAAAAAGGTTCAATATTCGAGGATTCATCGATATGTAAATATCGATAGTGCAATCAGTAGGTTCCCATTATTTTCAATTTGTAATTGGAAACGGTATCAAATAAGTTTTATGTGCATACAATTCCAGTGGTTTACTTTAAGTAAATATTGTATTGGACTGTAAACATTTAATATCTGCTACGTTATTGTATTGAATTGTATATATTAAAAATAACTTCTGGGGTGTTATAATTTGTCATAACAATATATATTTAACAGTTATAATGAATAAGATCTTAAGGAGTAGGTATTTAGGTAGTATCCATATTTTCTTTGTTTACGTTGATAATAATCAACGCATGAACCTAAACTCTGCAGCAGAATAAGGTGACGTATTTCAAAATGTTTACTACCATTATCTTCTTCGTAAGTTAATTTTCGCTCAAAGTGTATGTATTTACAGAGTGTTTGTTTCCAAAGTTGAGGTGCGCAAGTGTAGTTGGAAGCCTATCAGCACTTCGCACATTATTACAAGTTTTAACGGATCTTCACTAAGCGTATCATGCTCGAGGGGTAACGTTACCACTCGCTTAGAATGAAGTCATAATATAATTTTAGATTATTGGATGAATTGGATTTTTAAAGGTTAACCATATAATGCCTCATCCGACAGATAAGTTTATGTTCTATTCTTTAATTAAACGTTTACTACTGTAACTATCAAATATATAGGAAGTAAGGCACATCATCTTTGTGCTTAAATTGGAGTTGCACTAGTAGTCAGTATCACAATACAGGCTGCACCACCAGTTAGTATTCAAAAGCAATATCATTTATTTCAATTGATCCAATCATGAGTATTTTTGAATTGTCAGGAGTAGTAGTCAGTCAGACTAAGTCAGTCATGAAGCTAGTTGCCTGTTCCAATACTTAAATCCTGTAGAGAAGAACAGGAAAAAAACTCCAAGTACATTAGTACAGTCTTTTCCAACATGTTCTTTACAAGTCTCTGGTTACATTGCTTAGAAGCTCAAATTAAATGTGAGGACAATGTAACGTATTGTTCTGAAAATATAATCTAGTACTATATTTACTACTGTAGGTAATAGCAGTTCCGAGGTGACCAGCTCCGACCAACGGCACTCGTTTACGAGCATAACGCACACGCCAGTCTTAGTCCATCTCAACCATATTAAAGGGAGCCGAACGACCCGATACATACGCCACCATCGGCAATTACAATGTATTACAATACTGAAGACTGCGTTTAGACATAATCGGAATCTGATCATCTAGTGTTACTAGGATTAAGGAAGCGGATAGCGAAATGGCTAAGGCGTCGGACTTGCGATCGAGTGGTTACGGGTTCGAACCCCACTCAGTGCACAACCGACATGAACCTCCTTTTTTTTTTGGTTGTGAAAGCCCGAAGCATCGGGATCCGGGAACAGCTTTTATCAAGACATCTGGAACCCATTCCTAACACAAACATTTAGCTAACCTGGAGGGGTTATTTTTTTTTTTTATGGTATAGGGGGCAAACGAGCAGACGGGTCACCTGATGGTAAATGACTACCGCCGCCCATGGGCACCTGTAACTAGTCAAGTGCGTTGCCGCCCTTTTAGGTGGGATTAGGGGAAGAGTGGGAAGAGGGGAAAGGGGGATTAGAGGAAAGGAGAGGAGAGAGGGCGAGGGAAAGGACGGGAATAGGGGAGAGGGAAGGGTTAGGGCCTCCGGTAACCTCACTCACGAGCAATGCAAGCATTGTTTCACTACCGGTTTTCTGTGAGGCCGTGGTATCCAGCGGAGTCGAGCCGGCCCATACGTGCCGAAGCATTGCTCTCCCACGTTAACAAGATTTTAGTGTAACAAGTTTCTA
Source organism: Callimorpha dominula (assembly GCA_949752705.1). NCBI lineage: Eukaryota > Metazoa > Arthropoda > Insecta > Lepidoptera > Erebidae > Callimorpha > Callimorpha dominula. Next base: position 633,997 of record OX456994.1, read on the forward strand.
GTGTTCTTTAAAAAAAACGAAATTATAGACCATCGGTTGGTGATGGTCTATAATATATATGGTAATATATATAAGGTAATATATATATGGTATATAACGGTGGGCTGAGTGCTTGTTAGTCGAACTAGTTATTTAAAAAAATACTGAGATGGGTTGTAGTTTTCTTGTAGGTGTTTTCTATTATTTCGCTGGCTGGCCTGTTGGTCTAGTGATTAGTGACCCTGACTGCTGAGCCAGAGGTCGTGGGTTCAATTCCCACCTAAGTCTGGGTGTTCTTTTTGTCTGTTGCTTGTATGTTTGTAAAGTCTCCCGCGAGACAGGAGTAATTCCTAATGCGGGAGTTGTCTTTTAAAAAAAAAAAATAAGTAAAAAAATAAATTACATGAATACGTAGCTTATCATTTTACCCCCGACACAAAAAAGACGGGTCATGTAAATTCAACGTGTGTATCTGTGTGTGTCAGTAGCATCAACACCTCTAAACCGATTGACCGATTTTAATTTAGGTTTATTTTTGTTTGAAAGGTGACTTGGTTAAGAGTTCGAGTTGGTTCGAGTTGGTTAAGTTCGAGAATCATCAGCTATGTTCTAATCATCGAAACAATTTTTGAGACGTGAATATTTTAATGTTTGCTTTAAATCCATAGATTTAAAAGCCTATTTAAGATTGGTCATTTCCAAACAAAAGACTAATGTTAAAAAATGGAAATCAAAATTTCTGAACGCTTATTTATGACTGATCTACAAATATGGTTAAGGTGTTGCTAACATATTATTGTACAAACTGCATAGTCATATTGCACCTTATAATAAACTACCAAAGGAAATAAAAAAAACGATATTTATATTTTTAAGCGTAAATTAGGTACTATGCTCTGTGAGAAATGCTACTATAGCCTAACAGATTTTTAGTAGATAAGTTTTAGACACTATTTATTCTCATCTTTAGACATTGCTTATTTAATTTTAATTTTATACCAATTCTTTTGACATGTTTGACTTTAATTATGTTATTACTTGCTTTCTTTTTATTTTTTGACTTGAATTATTAATGTATATTTTTATTTAATCCTAATCTGTAACAATTTTTATATTTGTACGCCTAATTGGCAGATCATAGAGGACATAAAAATGTAATCATATTTCACAATTAATTGTACCTATGTATCACAAATAAATTTCTGATTTCTGAGCTCAGCCGGAGTTACTATACTTACACACGTAGGTACAATAGGATTTATTATCATTTTCTACCTTAATGAATGGGCCATGTTTCCTAATTTATATTTGTTTTAATCATTAAATCTACAAGTATGAAGTCATTCAAGAGATTCAAGTCAGATTCATTTTAAACAATGTTCCGAAAAGATAGCAATCAACTAAAAGCACCGGATAATAAGTGGTAGCAACGAAGTTAAATAATTAGCACAAGCGTATCTGGTAGGAGGCACGGTGCATGATTGACAAACCGAGCAGCCGGCGTAATTAGTTCACTGAATACACTTGATGCGCTAACAACATTTACACCGAAGCGTAACGTGTCTATTGTGGCATTTTTTGTCGAGCGTACTGGTTATGTAGAAGGAAACACCGGACGGAAAAACCCCAACGGATTTTCTGAGCTTTGTAATTATATTAATTAAGGTTTCTAATTCCTTTTAGTCGTGGGTTTTAAAAAAATTTTAATGTTGCCTTTTCTTTTATACTTTTTCTAATAAAACGTCACATATCTCGGACCCAAGACTTTCGACAAATGACAAGCTTATGTGGCTCTTAATTAAGTACGACTTTTAGACGGCGTAGTAGTAACTGATCTAAATCGAAGAAAACTCTTCAATAATCCACACAATAGCATTACATTGAAAGAATATAAAACCTATCCAGAACCATCGCTGATTCGTCATAAATATTTTACAGAAAATCGTGTCTAAATAGGAGTAAAATAGGAAATTGAACATTTTTGAAGATAAATGGGAACTTGGTGGGTAAACACCGCAACAACTATCTAAGAATCATTTTCAATTAATCGCAAACATTTGCCAGAAAAGTATAAAAATTAGTAGTAATATAAAGAAATGAAATAACAATAAAGCATCAACTGATAGTTTTCTCTACCCATTAATTACACTTTTTACTCGATTAAGCATTGTGTTAATCCTAAAGATAAACCGCAAGATCGACTCCGATACAAAATCTTTGTTAGTGCAAAATGACAGTATAGTGTGAGTGCATCCCGTTTTCCAGCGTGTTCGTATTCAAGCGGCATTACACATACATGGGCGGCGGCATAAATCGCTCGCTTTGCATACATTGCGCGCTGAGTGCAACGCTCTGTTTCTCTAAGTGGAGCCCGCGTTTTAATGCACGTAATCATTTCTCTATGGACATGTTTGTTGTCATAGTTGTTATATTCAGTCGCAAACATGAAAATATTGTTCGTTGTGTTGAAAAGAGCAATTAGTGCTGCTTCCGGGAATGGATAAAACATAAAAGAAGAATACGAATTACAAGAACGCATACCGATACTACGTCTACCATCTTACGTCGGGCCCCAAACTAACCAGCTCCCCAAAAGATCACCTGCACGTGATCTTTAATAATACGAAGACCACTCACGGAAGTTATTATTATTCTAAACCTAAGTCACTATTGAATAGAAAAAATAAAATACGCCATTTAATATTGTTATATTAACAATATTAAATGGCGTATTTTATTTTTTGATTTTATTTGTCCTTTATCATAATTCATCCAACTCGACTCTTGCAATCCAACTTGCAAGTTTCCAACTTTCCTCGGGATCACCAAGTGTTATAGGAATACCCCTACGGTCATATCAGGGTATTTTTCGAGCACAGTTGTTGATCCTGACGTACAGGAGTCACAGCATAGAAAGTGAATGAAAGTACTCCCAAATAATAGGGGAAAAAGTCTTTTCGTATTTTGTATGAATAAAATTGAACGAAAATTGCCTTGGTTGTACTGTTTACTGTTATAATACCTACCTCCGCGGGCTTGCTACGGGCCCGGATTTATAATACCTACCTCCGCGGGCTTGCTACGGGCCCGGATTTATAATACCTACCTCCGCGGGCTTGCTACGGGCCCGGATTTATAATACCTACCTCCGCGGGCTTGCTACGGGCCCGGATTTATAATACCTACCTCCGCGGGCTTGCTACGGGCCCGGATTTATAATACCTACCACCGCGGGCTTGCTACGGGCCCGGATTTATAATACCTACCTCCGCGGGCTTGCTACGGGCCCGGATTTATAATACCTACCACCGCGGGCTTGCTACGGGCCCGGATTTATAATACCTACCACCGCGGGCTTGCTACGGGCCCGGATTTATAATACCTACCTCCGCGGGCTTGCTACGGGCCCGGATTTATAATACCTACCTCCGCGGGCTTGCTACGGGCCCGGATTTATAATACCTACCTCCGCGGGCTTGCTACGGGCCCGGATTTATAATACCTACCTCCGCGGGCTTGCTACGGGCCCGGATTTATAATACCTACCACCGCGGGCTTGCTACGGGCCCGGATTTATAATACCTACCTCCGCGGGCTTGCTACGGGCCCGGATTTATAATACCTACCTCCGCGGGCTTGCTACGGGCCCGGATTTTTTTATTATACTATTATATGCTGTGTCTGCCTTTAAATAATTGTTATATTACGTTCGAAATTATTGAATGTGTAATATTTAAGTATAAATGTTAACAATTTTATTGGACCTAAATAAATAAATGAAAATAAATAGCAATCATAAATATCAATAAATATAGGACACTTTCCCGCCACTTTTCAATTGTTTTTCTGTCCGTCAAAATGAGTGAGTTTAAAAGAAATTGTATGACAGACCTGTTGCTCTATGGTCAGTGATCCTGACTGCTGAGCCAGAGGTCATGGGTTCGATTCCCACCCAGGATAAATAATTTTAAGGAGCACGATCATAATTTGTTCTGTGTCTTGTGTAATATATACTCGTAAGTATGTTTATCAGCAGTCTGGTTACCATAGTAAAGAGTCTAGTCTAGTTGAGTGAGGTTTCTCAAGTTTTTTTTTTTGTTATTAGGATATATCTCAGGAAGTAGAACAGTATTTTAATTATATAAGTAACAATACAAACTCGTTGAACAATACTGACATTGGCTGTCTTATTTTGGTGGTCATAATGACGGCAACAGAAGAAGTCTTTCGATTTAATGTAAGTTCAGGTTACAAATTGGTATTAGTTTTTTGCTTTTGGTTACCCACTTGCAACATCTTTTTTTACCATGTTTTGTTGTAGTCCAGAAAGCTAATAAGAAGTACCATGTGTATTTGTACGAACGAGACCCTCAGCAATATGAAGATAAAATAGTTTAGTTGCGAAACTTCAAGTAATAGAATAACTGAATCACACACGGGAGACACAATTTGTACGAAATGTAGAGTACTGTAATATTATATACATTAGGTAGTCTCAGAATACAAGAACTGAATTATATTAAATTATTTCCAATAAATTATATAAAACTAGCAACCCGCCCCGGCTTCACACGGGTAGCAGAGACATTTCACAACAATCATCATCATATTATTTCAATCAATTTACACATTTTTTTACAAATTATACACCTAAACTTTTCTCATGAATCACTCTGTCTATTAGTGAAAACCGCATGAAAATCCGTTCAGTAGTTTTTCACTTTATCACGAACAGACAGACAGACAGACGCGGCGGGGCACTTTCTTTTATAATATGTATTGCTATGTAGTGATGTAGTGATAACATAATAAACGACGGTCTTCGGTGGCTTACGTAAGATGACGATAATAAAAGAAGTCACAATACAATGCATGCATATATTAGACACACAAAAAACCAAATAAGTGAGCTTCCTTCTGATGATAAATGATTACCTTTGCTTTGGTTTTCCTTTCATTTGGAGAATAAATGTCACGTTAACATTATTGAGTTGACCAAACAATCTTTTGAGGCGTACTTCAGCGCCATCTAGTGAAGACCAGCCGAACTACTTGTAAACTACTAACCCTGCAACGCGCCATTAAAGTTCTTGCCCTGATTGGTATATATACAACTTCCCTATAGCAATCGTTAGGCCGCGGTCCGCCAGGCGTGATCATCCAGCCTGCTCAGAGAATCGTACTTTTAGGTTTGAAAAATATGACTACTGTTCTTCAGAAGGCTTTTTACATAATATTTATTTTCCAACCAACTTAAGATTCCTCAGTACTACTGAAGACAGTAACATTCACCCAAGTCGTTGAAGTTTCTCAATCACATCCTCTCGTACTCTGAAGCACTCGCACTCGGTTATTTTATTAAACCGCAGCGCGAAGTTTGAACAAACCGTCTTAGTTAGATGATTAATCAAGAGGGATGTGTGTATACGTGTCATCTCGAGAACAAAGCCGTTATTAACGCGGTTTTGTCTTCAATGTTAGTTCGTTTCATTAAATAGGTTGGTTGAAATTTATGATTATTACTAATTTTATAATTAATACTAATCCTACTTTACTTTCTTACTTCTAAAAGTAAATATTGACAAATAATTTGTATATATTTAAATTAACCTTAAAATATAGTAGAAGTAGTATGGTTTTATTGTCTAAGTCTTTACTACCGTCTGTGCTGTCGTACTTTTTACATTCTCTAAAATTTGTACGAAAAGAAAATTGACATTAACACTTCGCAGGTATATCAAACGAGCAGACGGGTCACCAGATGGTAAGTGACTACCGCCGCCTATGGGTACCTGCAACTCAAGAGTCACAATTGCGTCGCCGGCCTTTAAAAATTGGGTAACCTAACTCATTGGGTGAAATACAACGAAGCATTGTTTCACTGCCGGTTTTCTTTGAGGCCGTAGTATCACTCCGGCTCTCCCACAAAAGAAAAAAAAAGTTGTTAACTTGAAGTTGTCACTTAAAAAACATGTACTTTCCAAAACAATCGCAGTCAGATAATATTTGACTACCTTGATAGCGCACTACTTCTCCGTTTGTTTCTTCGATCCGCAGAACTGATAATTATTATTTGTGTGCTACAAAGATACTTATTCTGGATTGGATGTACTTTGCGAGTACAGAAGCTATATTAAAATACAGGGCACGATCTAATCTGCCCTTTTATTTCAATCATGTACTTACATAATATATTGTATCATATATTTGTATAACAAGTGATTTCTACTGTAAATAACAACAAGTTGAGTTTTAATCATACGAGTATATACTGCAGATGTACAATTAGGATTTTTACTTAGAAAAATGTCCGATGTTCTGTCCAGTACAGAGCTGATAGGTTCGTCCCTCATCATGACTGACCTAATACCGTCATCCTTAAATTTAGTTAACCATAAACTTTTCTGTAACTATTCGTTTACACGTGTAAAATTGTGTTAAACATTTGTAATAATTATGCTCATTAGGTGTATAATTTAGCACATAATAGCCTCAGTGTAAACACTGAGTCTCAGTCTTTCCACAAACTACAGTAAAGTTTTTTTATCTTGCCCAAAAAACTTCGGTAGGTACCTTTCCAAGACAAAGTAACAATCAAAGTGTAAGTATGTACCATTTATCACAGACGGTTGTTCGCACTCAATCGCTTATAGCCAGAGTTGGGCACTCGCTCATCAAATGTTGGGCCCGTCGGCGGATAGTTCGCACATCTAAACTGCGATACGCAACTATTCCCATGTGAGAACTTTTAGGGCGAGCCTACATTCATGAGCTGAAGCAGGCATATCTTACTTAGTTTGTGAAATCTCAATCTCTCATATATGTATATAACAACCTCTAAATCGCGTTGATAGTGATCTCGATTCTAGATCAAGGCTGCAGCGTAATGGGATAAGGGTTGGTGCGTCGTCACAAAATTTATAATGATTTGTATTATTTTAAACTAAAGATAACAAAGAAAAAGGAATAAGTTCATACAATTGAATCTATGATTATTTTTAAACATGGCAGAATCGTTCTCTTTGTTTTTTGGTACAAGAAGCCAGTTTTTCAGGAAATTTTGTCCAAATTGTTATGGATTTAGTAGTGTATTTAGATATAGCACTAAGTCTTGATGATTTAGTAGTGTATTTAGATATAGCACTAAGTCTTGATGATTTACCTACTTTTGTTTCCAAAAAAGTATTTTACAATATTTACGCGAGATGTCCAAGTCCAGGCCATTCGCTGAATGCACTACAATACACACACACCAAAATAATTATTTGAGGGTATTGTTTTATTATTCCCAACTTTATGTGTAATTGTATTACACATGTACTACACAATTGCAAACCATATTTGGATAAGAGAAATATTATCGCTCATACCGTAGCATTACTTTAAAATACATAATATACTTATAATACATAATATACTTATAATACATAATATACTTATAATGTATTTTAAAATACATAATATACTTATAATGTATTTTAAAGTAGATAAACGAAATAAGCAACGCATAATGTGTGAAGTATGTGCCTATAGCCTTTATTTTATTTACCACTTTTTTGTACCACATTTTACGTTATTATTGAACTATGTCGGCATCAAGATAATTTTAGTCTAGTCCTGTGTAATTTAATAAAATGGAACATTTTTAAATTTAATACTGTGTATTTACAGTATACTGCTTATTGTTACAACACTGCCACGCTTTCGCCGCGTCTCATCAGCCGATCGGCTACCTAATCGTAGACAATAAATGAATGGCAATCGTGAAGAGATTATAGCAATTGGGAAGGGCCGAAGTTGTACTCTCGGCTACAGCCTTTGAGTGCTAGAAATTAGTGGTCATGTTACTTGTGTATTCCCCACACGCGTTAGCTGTTATGTGACTGAAAAAACTTATGTTTAATGTAGAATATCAGATGTATGCATGGGAGCTGAAAAAGTTGTAAATGTTGATCGTATAAATAAAAGTCAATTGTAGCAATTGATTTTTATTATTTATGTTCGACGGAGCATCAATTGAGGACGACTTGACCGATTTGAATTATTCGTTTTTTGTTGTGGTGGTAATTTGACATAGTTTTATATTTTTGGAAGGTGAATGGAAAAAGTTGAAAATTTTGATGTTATTTTCATAAAAAAAAAATAATCTTTGTAAATTTTTATGTTTTGGTATTGATTTTAATAACGGGAAGTGAGGCATAAATTGATGGTTCTGCTGTTACATGTTAACAGTAGTGTAAGCGACAACATGGTTGCTTATTTTACAAGCGAATCTTAGCTGGCTCCTATGGGGAACAAGAGTAAGTACATCTAAGTAAGTACACATGTTGCCACGTTAAGAATAACACGTCACCTACATATAATCTACATGACATAAAGTCATAGACTAATAATGTTTGTGAAGTAGGTGAATAATATCAAAGGTGTATTTTAATTATAAATTTAGGTAACATAAATAAAAAAAATGTACGCTGAGGTTTTTGTAAAAAATTATATTTTCTTTCTTCTTCTATCTAAAAAAACCTACAATTAAAGGGTAATTCAGGGAAAACTATTTCACCCTGACCTAAATACATACGCCGTCAATATTGATTCCATTTTTCACTTTTGGATCTCAGAAAAAAAACGCCTTTCATTACTTATATTTCTTATTTTAACCTTTTAATTGCAAGTTTCTTACATATAGTACCTAACATCGCTATGTTCGAAGAAAATAGAGAACAATTTACCGAAGTTGTGTACTCTGATTCGCTGCCATAAATGGATGGAGAAATTACTGCTTTACAAAATAAATATTCATTTACTCGTCGTTTAGAAGAAAACGTAATAAATAACAAACAGACTACAAATCTTGTGTCATATTTTTGATCGTATTTTCAGAAACGTTTTAATATAAAATGTTAATAAAAGTGAGTGTACGTACAAATGAAGTAACGCGTTGTTCAAATTCTTGGTACGATTTCAATATGACAGGAATTATATCCCGAAATGGGCATATTAAATGACAAATTCCAGTTTCCCAAAATATTTAAATGCAAAATAATATGTACAAATAACAAATATGCGAATATAACATTTATGTGCAGGTACTTTATAATACTTCCTTCGTTTTCACATACCTAATGCGAGTAAAAAGAAATTGACTAAAGTAGCAAACAAGCAAATGGTAAGCTCTTGATAAGCGGTCACTTTAATTAACCGAGCGATACTTTCAACGTGGGAATAAATAGTGTTCGCCATTGACCTCAACAACTAAACAAATATACAGCTGTTTATTTCTTGTATGAAGTAACTGATGTTTTTTGAGAGTCAACTCTACTATACATACTAAATATATACTAAATATCCCTTCCTTTGCCTTCTTACATACCTATCAATATACTCCCAATTTCCACATCTTTCATAAAGAACCCGGTTATGCAATAGGCGTGCCCCTATTACATGAGTGGGACCCTACGATAATTGGCAAATAGTGAGTGTTAATACGCCTCTGCCTACCTTTTCGAGGATATACTACATTCGGGTATCTATGTAAATGTGTAACTTTGTGTCATAACTAAGAATAACTACCACTAAGCAGCAGCGAAATAGGCTGTCTAACTGATGTATTTCGTTGACTGGACCAGCTGAGTACGGCCAATAAGAAGAGAAATCTTATTTACCTACATATATATAAACATAAACTTAAGTACAAATGCGTTAAAATATACAATACAAATCTTTTTTATTTATTTTTAAAGCTTTTCAGTTTTGAATGTTTTTAAATTTGTCCTAAGATTACACTAAAATGAAGATAAATAAAGTAATGATAAATAATATAATTCCGTAATACAACACAAACTCCACTAAATAGAGAACCCGCAAAGAAATAATGTCGCAGCAAAAAAATACATATCATAGTGTGGGTTTACAGGAACCCATGTTAGGGTGGACGGACAGACGGACAGAACGGACAGATTAACGGTAGAACGTGGAGCCGACAGTGAAATGAACATGTGGCCTTGTCTGCTCTTTGTGTATTAAAATTTCGTAAGACAGGTGACTTTTTACTGGTCGTGTTAGATTGACTTTAAGACGTTTGAGGGGCAATCGCTGAATTCAGCTGGGTGATATTTGTGTTTTTTATGGGATAGGAAGCAAACGAGCAGACAGGTCACCTGATGGTAAGTGACTACCGCCGCCCTGGTGTCTATCACCTGCAATTCGGGAATCACAAGTGCGTTGCCGACCTTTAAGGTGGAAATAGGGAAGGGCGTCCGGTAACCTCACTCACTTGGTGAAACAAAATCAATAATTGCTTCACGCCGGTTTTCTGTGAGCCGAAGTTGATATTCGACTATTGCTTACAGGGCAAGAATTTTTGCATGTTGAAATGGGTTCAGCATAAGGTGTAGCTGGTGGAGCTATTGAATTGCACTTTCTACTCCTGCTGAAATTTGATTTGCCGTGGAAAGGGCCCTAAGTATTGCTGACAAAATTAGTTTTGTACCCGATTTGTGTTGTCAGCAACCACAATGTTAATTAATTGAAAAATAATTATGTGGCAAGTAGACATGGTATTAATTTGAAAATACCCATTTTATATGATTTTTCAATAGTTTCCCACAATTTGAGGATACCATTTCTTCGTTAATAAGAATTACAAACTTATTAGTATTCATATATATTTTTAAATTGCGAATATAACAAAACCTTTTATTATTATAGAACTTAAATTGTATAAAGTACTAGAAGTGCATGTTGTAGAACTAAATCCAATGGTGCATGCTTTATCTGTGATTAAAGTTAGTCTTAGGAAGTTAGGAACTTAAGAGTTTTTGAAGAAGTTTAAGCATTAAAACAATAATCTTATATTGGTTATCAATTTTACATTGATGACAATTATTATTGTAAATTTCATATTCTTACACATTACACTTACCCATACCAACGTACTAACTAACTACTAAACATGTGCTAATTTTCGATTCTTACAAGCCACGAAGGGTAAGTTAAACTTTACCATCAAATACATCAAAACATGTAGTGAACGGTGCACTTAGGTACACAAGTGTATTAATGAGTAAGTGTTGGAGGGTAGCGTCGCGCGGGGCCAGGGCGGGTGCCGCAACGTATGCGTTACACTATGTGCATGGAGCAGTTGACTTGCAACTTGCAATAAAACTTGCCTCCAGGGAAGGAAGACCTGTAGTACAAGGTATAGACGATCAGAGATTTTATAATGGGATTTGAACAGACGAGGGAAGTTACTACTCATAATAATACACTTACGCCTTCATCCCCGAAGAGGCATATTAAACAACCACAATTTGTCAAATATAATTTAGTCCCACTTACGTAATATAGGGCAAGCGTATTGTCGTCAAACGGGCACTTTGGGAAAAAGAGATGGAAATATTGGCTGTGTATATTGAAAGGAAAAGTTGGGTAAGAAGGGAAGGCAATGGAAGGAAAGAAGAGCTATTGCTAATACGGATGGATTGGGGAGTGTGAGGATAGCTCGAGCAGGCCAGGGGCGCATACTTGTAAGCTGAACTGGCTGTTGCCGGAAAGTCCGAGTCTTCTAACATTACTACTACACACGCCTTGTTTAAGTACTGAATAAAAACAAATTTCATGAGAGAAAAAAATATTCTGGGCTATTTAAAGTGTTAGGGTATATAAATGCAACGCTTTCTCTTGTGCAGGCGATAAAGTCTTTTCGAGTACCGGGATGTGGATGAATTGTTCAATAAAATTCGTGTTCTGTATATTTGTGTGCAGTCATATTTATTTTTATTGAATTATACATTTTTACTATACACTATTTTAGTAAATAAAAAAACGTTAAGATATAACTAGCTCTTATCACTCACCAATACTCTTCCAAACAACCTTCGAACGGATATTGTGAAATCTAATTTGTATGACAATTTTCTCTATTGACACCACAGAGGCAAGAAAGCAATTGTAATTAGGACTTCACCAAAACAATATTCAACGCATAGTTCGAAAAATCGAATAGTTAAAAATTGTACGCTTAGAAATATTGATAAAACTGTATTTAAGTTTTTGTCTTTGAAATCGCTAGAACCTTATAAGTTGAATGAGTAACGGGGACATGAACTCAAAAGCGCTGTGTGCAGGCCCAAGTTGAGCGGGAAACTTTCCAGTCGCAAGGCACACCTCCCTAATTGGGTAAATATAGGAGGCGAGCAAAGTACCCAATTCATAGTCATTCATATAAATTAGTCATGACATAGAAGTCAACATTTATAAAAAATCGTCCGTGTATAGAAATGCATTGTATCACAATCAAATATAAAAAGTGGGCGTACTTTAAGTAAATTTAAACTTATAGAAGAATGCATTTAATTCCAAGGCACGATGCTCGACGATCACAAATTAAGTAAATATAAAAAAATAATTTTTGAACCAGAAGACAATATTTCAAGTTGAGAATTTTCTTAAGAATACGAAATGGATAAATTCGTCTCGCCTTATAAAATAATAATAACTCCACACATCTCACACAATACCGTCTGATCCCGAACTAGGCCGAGCCTGTACTGTGGTAACCAGACTGCTGATAAACATACTTACTCGTATATATTTAAAATGAAACAGAACTTTACCGCACTACACTTGGACTGCTGCTTTAGGGTAAAATTTACTTTAATATAAATAATATAATTAAAAAGATATGTATCGCGATGGTTGAGCTTTCGACTGCTGCGTTAGTTCGAAGTTGCGGGTTCGAATACTGCACAGTCCAAATATTTGTACGTATAAACATGTTAAAACTTACTTCGACAGTTTTTTATAAAATAAATACCCACACCTATAGAAATGGCTCTGGGTATTTCTTTGTTTACATGAGTGTTACAATATATGTGTAGATTTTTTACAAAAAAAAAAGAGTGATATTAATAAATTGCACATAAATAATACTACGTAAATAGCATGTCAACTGCATTTCTTCTTAATGTTTCTTGATACAGAAATAAAGAACTCCAAGCATAATGCTTACGAAATAGGGACACTATTAATATAGTATGTGGTGGGTATATGGCGAAACAAAAATATCAAAAATATTGCAAATGTGCGGATGGATGAAGGACTTTCTACCTCACGATCTCGACAACGGAGAGCGTGCACCACTGAGCCTTGAAATATATTTATTTTATTAATTATATTTATCCATGATTTTTGGATTACGAGCTTTGCTTAGTGCGCTGTATTACAATGTCAACGAATATATATAACTATAAATAATACCTATATTATTAGTATTATTATTGCTTAATAGAGTTTTTACAAGTAGCTTTTTAATACTTTAATTTACTTTAATACACTCGTGGCCTCAATTCTAGCGTGAAAAAATGGATTTACCCTATAAAGAGAACCTACTGCACAAATCTAAACATAGAAATGAGACGTTAAACAACAAATCACCAAGTTTATTTGTTTCGCTTGCATCAATAAATAGCACAATATAAACACCCATTGTGTATTAAACAAGTATGTACGTCACAGCGCAGGTAAACGGCGTGGCGGGGCCAAGCCAACACTTAAAATTCAAACTTGGCTCGGAAACAAATCCTTTGACAGCGTGGTTATTTGCTTCTCTTGTAAGCAAAAATTGACTTTAATGACATAGTGATAAGGTGCATTAAGGTTTTACAAAGGGCATTTTAAAGTTTTACAAGCGTTTTTAATAATGTGCGGGACATGTAAATTCGGGTGAAGTTTTCCAATAAAAGTTGCAACGGTGTTCGAGTGCGCGCTACACTCGAGGCTCCGCTCACCATACTGCGGCCCACCATTGTCTCTATAGAAGGCGCGTTATTGCAGACGTGTGATGTGGAAACGATATCATTTCAGTATTTAGTTACTTTCAGATTTTGTTGTTTTATGCGATGCGTAAAAAAGAGAATCCTATTATTATAAATAGGCCAGTTAGTTTCTCTTTCTTTGTTTGTTACACCTTAACTTTTCAACCCATCATCGTAAAATGTTTAATATTTGCATACGAGCTAAACGCGAGTATCCTATATCTTACTATTATTATGAATGCGAAAGTTTGGATGGATGGATATTTGTTACTCAATCACGCCAGAACGGCTGAACGGATCTGAATGAAATTTGGCACAGAGATAGCTCATAGCTTCTGTTCGCACAGTTCCCGTGGGATTCCATGCAAACGAAGTCGCGGGCATCAGCTAGTAATATAATATTAAAGATTAGGCATCTTGTTAAATACAGTATACATAATCTTTGAATTTAACTAAAGTCCATTTGTAACCAAATTGTTTATTTATACAATACCTATTGTAGACGGTGTTTTTAAGTAAGTGGATACATTCGTTAATATTACATTTACTACATAGTCAAGGATTTTCTTATTTTTTGTCTTACAATTTAATGCTAACGGGTATTTTAGTAGGTATCTTTACACCTTATACAATTAATTCAAATAAAATAAATAAACTACTTGACTCCAAAATCATCATTCTATGGTGTTTTAATATACCTACATATTTTAAGGTTCTTGAAGTGGAAGTTTTTTGAATGATGATAATGAATATAATGATTAATGATCATGATGCAAAGAAATTTTCCGAACGCAAGATAAAATCTTTTCGACGTGTACTGTACTTACTACAACCTCAAGTAAAAGTAACATATTTCCATACACAAAAAACTTACCAGAGTTGAATGATAACAATATATAATTCATGTATAACCCTACCAATAATAAAACTAACAGTTTAAAACCTCTTGTTAAGTTAGTGTACAAAGTATTCGGGTAATGTAACAGTTGTTCGCGATGTTAACTTATTTGCATATATTGTAGTATATGTTCTCTGTTCTCTCTCCAAATTACTATAGTTGTGTCCCACGGGGTGCGTTCAGCAGTCAGACTATTACTTATGCGTTTAACTGACTATATCTTTGTTTATATTTTAATAAAGCAAATTAAGTAACTGTAAGAATTTAGAGTTTTAAAATACACTAATTTAACCCATTCTATATTACAACAAGCTCTTCGATTTTCTATTGCAAGCCATGTTTAACTTTAGTTTTAAAATGTACGAACAGTTGGCACTACCCACCTGATAACACTTCATAAATTGCCGTGTTAATATTCTTCTGTTCATATCAAACTTTTTGTAAAATAAGGAGGTAAATTATGCAATTAGGGGTTGCATCTTGCATCTAACTTGTAAGTGCTATATGGGACATGCTAGAAGTCTTGAACTAGCATGCACTGCTCATCACCGCATTCTACTTGCTTTACATGATTTTGTTTCACCGTCGCTGATTTCTTCACACAGTAGACGTACGAAGCCCGCCATTATAAGGTACTATCTGCGCCCCGCGGTTTCACCCGCGTAAGTCCCGATGCCGTGGGAATATTTAGATAAAAAGTAGCTTATGCGTTAATCCAGGTCTCCAGCTATTTAGATACCCAGTTTTATGGCAATCGGTTCAGTAGCTTTTGCGTGAAAGAGTAACAAACATCCATACATTCATACATCCATACATCCTCACAAACTTTCACGTTTATAATATTAGTAGAAAGTAGAATTGAATAAACCACTACACATAATAATAATAATAATAACATCACACATTTCACACACGGCCGTCTGATCCCAAACTAGGCAGAGCCTGTACTATGGTAACCAGATTGCTGATAGACATACTTATATATTTCTAAATACATACATCTTATAGATAAATTACACCCAGACACAGAACAAATTATCGTGCTCATCACACAATTATTTGTCCTGGGTGGGAATCGAACCCACGACCTCTGGCTTAGCAGTCAGGGTCACTAACCACTAGACCAACAGGCCAGTCGATTTTCATTATTGTATTTCTTTGGTGTACATTTTATAGAAATCTCGTGAAATATCAAATAGGTTCACGTTTATATTATATTGAATTGTCAAAAATAAGTTATGGAACCTTTTTAAACAAATTTTACTACCTACCTTCTAAAGTTTTTATATGTGGTAGTTTACGTGGGAGAGCCATGCTTCGGCACGTATGGGCCGGCTCGACTCCGCTCGATACCACGGCCTCACAGAAAACCGGTAGTGAAGCAATACTTACATTGCATTTCGCCGCGTGAGTGAGGTTACCGGAGGCCCTAACCCTTCCCTCTCCCCTATTCCCGTCCTTCCCCTCTCCCCCTCTCCCCTCTTCCCACTCTTTCCCCCCGTCCCCCTCTTCTCCTACTCCCACCTTAAGGGCGGCAACGCACTTGTGACTCTTGAGTTACAGGTGCCCATGGGCGGCGGTAGTCATTTAACATCAGGTGACCCGTCTGCTCGTTTGCCCCCTATACCATAAAAAAAAAAGTTTATAATTATGTAACATTTGTGCTTTAACAATCGATTGAAAATTATAATAGTTTTTATGAACACTCGCTGGCATTCGACTGCTATAGTCCCGCGTTGGAATATTTTTCAGTTGTAATATAATGGCACAGTACAGCTGAATAGTTTGATGGTCTGTACTGCAAGTACAGGGTCTTATGATTGAAGTTAAGGTGGCTCTAATAACATTTTTATACACGCCTACGTCCGGCACACAGCGTCACCGGTTTCGAATGAAGCTGGGCCTAATGTAACGCATCAGTTGCCGCGATGGTCTGCCTGTTGGAAAAACGAAAACAAACGTGGGTGTATATACATCGTGCGCTGGTTGTCAAATTCCTTGTGGCTCGCATTTAATCGTTCGTTAAGTAAAAAACAAAGCACTATTTTAAGTTTAACAATTAATTAGATCAATAATCACTTAATTAATTAGATCAATAATCACGTTTTATTTAACTCAAGAACTGTCTTAACGTTAAAGAAATAATATTACTATTTAATTATTTATTGTGATACCAGTTTTTTGTAGTACCTACCGAAAAAACATCAAATACTTATGAAACAAAAAAATATCGTAAATATTTCAAAAGAGTATTTATGTAACTTGTCAGTAATCGCGAGTTGGTACAATATAAGCATCTAACGTCCTAAATGAATAGATAAGAAGAAGAAGAATGAGTGAAAATTACTTGACTTAGATTAGCATATTTTAATTATAAATGACTTAGGCAGCTCCTTAAATTTCTTGTGTTTTTTAAACAATAAATTGTGTTTGTTACCTCTGTTTTCCCCCTTCATTGTACATATAAATAGCTTCATTGACGTGCAATGGTCGTTAACCTTTTTGGAGGAAGATGGAGCCATCAGGAATACTTTGGCCACATTGTATTTTTCGTGCTATCTCCACTTTATATATTATATGTATATCAAAAAATAGAATAAGGTTATTCGAAGAAGTATTTAAAGAAAAAGATTTCAACAATGAAAATAAAGTTTTATTCGGTGTAAGACACATTGAAGTAAGTTCCGAGTTTGCGTTGCACGTGCCTGCAGGAGAAAGCCTCGTTGCAACACTTGGCTATTGCCTAGCAATTTAATTCTAGTCTTTTTTTAAACAATAGCCTTAAAAACTCATGTTATTTAAGTAGCACAGTTTTTTTATATCACTTTTATTTGTCATAAGCGTCTTATACTAAAATTTTGTACTTACTGTGAAGTAAGATAATAAAGGAAGTATAAAATATAACTCACGTAAAGGTTATTTTTATTCTCGGACGTTCGGTTGAAAGAATCACACGTCCGAGCTCGATGATGGCTCCGAGCAAACAGATCGCTTAAATTCACTGACATCACCGGGTGAACATGTTGTCACTAATGTCGTTAAAATTTCAATAAATATCAATGAGCGAATAGTTTATTGTAAACTTAACAATTGCGGGTGATTTTGAAGTCATGTCTTCGATTTAAGAGTGATTATGTTTGCATATTGCTCCTACGTTTCTTCGTTAGTTAATTTTTAATAATAGCACAGAGTTTTTAAGCTATTGCATAGCTTCTATCGCGGGCCTTGAGCGCGGGGACCGAATCCAGAAATTCCGTAACGAAAAAACATCACGCTCCCCACTCCGACGAGCAAGGAGGTGTGGCTTGAAGGCCGTGCATCGGCTAACGTCGTTTCAGTTCGGCAGTCTTCGACACGGCGTTGTGTGCGATTAGACGTATTGTACGACTCTACGAAACTCGCACGAATCGAGACGAGCTGCTCCGAAATCGGACGAATACATAAGCAGCTGTCGGCACAACGGTGATTCTTGTTAGTTTTGCCATCAATCCATGAATAGCAGAAATTTTAATGACTTTTGAAATATCACGCTTGTCTCTTTAGTTCAGCAACTCGCCTCTAGGTGGCATTGGTTGTATCGGCGTGACTGCGCATGCGTAATCCCCCTCTTCACCCCACAATCTGGTGACTCATGCCCACGGAGCACATACAAAGAGGAGAGGGCCTAAGCAACTGTGCACTGTGATTATAACTAGGTCCTGAAGTCATCACAGTGAGCGTGGCTTATAGTTTTTTATTTTATTTATTAAAATAGTTCTAGAAAAATCTAGGGAGTGTTTTTTGAAATATAATTAAATCTATTCGTCACTAGATGGCAAAACTTTGTGTAATGGGAACTAAAAAGACAAAGGTACGTAGAGCCTAAGTATTAGTAAAATAAATCATACGAAGATACTAAAATGTGTTCTACATCCAGTCCTAAAGAATTTTTAGCCGTCAAAGTATTATTTTTATATTTTTCGTAAACATTTTTTGAATAGACTGTCATCTATCTTCAACTAGAAGAACATTTATAAACAGAACAAAAAGACAGGGCCGTAATTAGAACCCAATTATTTTACCTAGCAACCTACGACTATACGAGTATTTATCTTGAATTGAAAGTCCTTTAAATATTAAAATTAAATAAATTGTACTTAGGCTGATGATTTAAAAGGTATTTTAAGCTCATTAAGTTAGCTTTACAAAATAAACTGCAGCTGCGGGACAGATACGAATAAAGAAAGATAAGATAAGAATAAATAAGTGAACAAATTTGAATCATCATTCGTGATTTACCACAAACTTTTTTTATTCTCACACTAGCAATGCCCAATGCCCAAATGTTAAGCCAGGTCGCAATCTATCTGTATACCAAATTTTATCCAAATCCGTCCAGCTGTGGAATAAGGTCAAGGCTAGGAGAAAGAAAGAACTCACAAACTTTCGCTTTTATCAAGATGGTTTAAAAATTAATCTTGAAAAAGCTACTACCTGGTAAGTAAATTCTGAGTACGGTCCCTTACATCCTATAACTAGCGTGAGATAGCTAAACTACATAGCAACATCGACATAGAACGATGCGAGTAGTTTTACTATTGTTTGGTAGAAAGAAAAAAGTTAAATGGGCGAAGCTTAACACCCCCTCACCCCGCAAATTGTCACGCGTTGTTTCATAGGGAAATCTAATTACAACACCTCCTCTTTGTATCTGCTCCGTGCTCATACCTGTCATCAATAGTGTAACTAACACGACTTTCTTATATATATATAGATAATAAAAATATTTTGAACAATATTAACTTCTCATTTATTTAATAAAAGAAAAAAATTGTTTTCTTATCGGTCACCACGCTCAAAAAGTGTAACTTGAATTAATATCAAAGAAAAAAAAAACAAAGGAAAAAAAATACTGCAGAAATAAAATAAATAAATAATTATAATTGCATAAGTTGATAAAAAATGCTATGTAATAGCTTTACCGCGGCAGTCTCCGAGTGCCACACGTCATTTTTAACTGTGCCTGGTAGACTACAATAAGTTCGACGTCTATTAAGGAAAATAACCAATATAGCTACGGAAATGTGGTACGCATATTTAGATACACACGCGTAAATATACATAAATAAATCAGTCTTTCAGCAAAACAGTCAGTGAGCTTGCCACATTTTAGTTACATAGGAAAAGACTGTATCCTGTACCCAAAGATCAACTACATATTACACATGTTTTAGGAGCATCACAAAAAAGTCTTCCATTGCTGTCACGTTAAAAATCCAGCAAGCAGTGAGCCAGTACCAACACTAGTGTGTACTAGTGACTGTGACGTTCACAATGCACTTGGGGGGCTGCGTGACTGGCGCCCCTAAGTATTGCTTTGACATAACATACGTAAATAAATTGCCTATGTAGTACTTAAACCAAATCGGAAATATAACTGCAGTAGCTCAAAAATATCGTGAAGTATTTATGAATACATGCTTAACTAGAGAGAACCATGAAACATCATCATATGAGTGGGAAGTAGTATAAGTGTCCCCAGCGAAGTGAGATGTAATTTTTTTATTTTAATTTTTAAACAGCCGGTTTTAAGATGGCTTTGTAACTCTCGGCAATTTATTAGATGCGATTGTAGAATC
This sequence comes from Callimorpha dominula, assembly GCA_949752705.1. Lineage (NCBI taxonomy): Eukaryota > Metazoa > Arthropoda > Insecta > Lepidoptera > Erebidae > Callimorpha > Callimorpha dominula. The sequence continues at coordinate 654,306 of OX456994.1, forward strand.
CACACGGGTTCAAATCCCGCAAATTTGACAAAAATTTGTGTGATCCACAAATAGTTGTCCAGAGTTTGGGTGTCCTGTGTGTCCGTTGTTTGAATGTTTGTGAAGCCTACCGCGACACAGGAATACTCTTAATGCGGGAGTTGTCTTTTAAAAAAGAAAAAAAAAAGAATACCAATTTACTAGCAGCAAACTACTTAATACAAATATGTATTTACACGGGAATTAACGAACGAATCACGAAAAGGTATTACATACCTCTAAATTGCCTGACGTTTCGATCAGGTTGCACTGGCTGTGGTCACAGGCTAACTAGCTCAGTGGTGCACCGTGTAAATACATAATTATATCATGGAACGCGAAAGTTTAAAAGTTAGTATTTAATACAATGTTTATTTTTGAGTTAGACAATATTTATACCTTGTGACGTCATACTTCGCCTTCGTACTTGAAATTATTGGAAATGATAACGAATCTATTATTCGAACATACTGATTCAACACTTAAGTTCGTATATACATCATATTCACCCCGTCTTTGTCACGATCCTGACACAGTTACAAGTTATGTTACTTCAGTTCGTGAGCATTATTAAATAATTAATTATATACATAGAAACCCCTGCTTCTAATTTAATAATATATTATAATATATTTCGTCTTCTCCTGAATCAGGGTTATTCTCATCGTTATATAAATTGTTACGTATAGTAATCTGAACTCACTAAAGACAATTTCACAAGGATAATTGTATTGTTGTCAGTCATATTACTCTGTAGCCTGAAGTGAAGGGGGGTTGTTTGTGATGATTACTTTCCAAGCTCTTGTGAAATTGTCGTTTAAGTGGCGTTTTTCCATTTTGATACGTTTACGCGTGTAATTTTCGTGTTTATCTACTACATCAATTGGAACTCGGAATGATATTTGAACGTGGGAAAAATAGTCATCTGAACATTGTTAAAACAGTAAAAGAATAAAAAAACGTGGAAGGTATCTTTGGGACACATGGTTTGAACAAAGTTCCTTTCGTTATATATAAATATATTTAATGGATTCAATTAATTGTATCAAAACATTGTAAAAACTCGAAACTAAAATTGCACCATCTGTGAACTAACATCAAAGTTACAGTAGTATCGCGCAGAATCCGCAGATTTCGTTAATAAAATAAATCAACTCGCCGTCAGCATTTTCCGTTGCGCTAACACTTTTTTCTCCCTAGCCCTCATCCGCCGAGCGTCTGAAGTGTCATATATGATAGGGAACTCCTTTCCAATAATTAGTTTTAGGTTTACACATACATAGACACAACAGCCTGTCACTTGCCTCTCTGTGTCAGGGTTACACATACATAGACACAACAGCCTGTCACTTGCCTCTCTGTGTCAGGGTTACACATACATAGACACAACAGCCTGTCACTTGCCTCTCTGTGTCAGGGTTACACATACATAGACACAACAGCCTGTCACTTGCCTCTCTGTGTCAGGGTTACACATACATAGACACAACAGCCTGTCACTTGCCTCTCTGTGTCAGGGTTACACATACATAGACACAACAGCCTGTCACTTGCCTCTCTGTGTCAGGGTTACACATACATAGACACAACAGCCTGTCACTTGCCTCTCTGTGTCAGGGTTACACATACATAGACACAACAGCCTGTCACTTGCCTCTCTGTGTCAGGGTTACACACCTCACGAGCTTCCTCTCCTTCCTCTGTGGGATACTTGTGACCTGTTCTTTATTCAGAACATCACCAAACCGAACATTTTCTGCGTAATCCACTCCTACGAGCCTTCGCAGTAACAGCACTGATAATTGTGAAAAAATAGAACAGAAAAACTATTGTGAATCTCAAGATTAAGTTAGTCAACTTGGGAAAAAGTATAAATGTTAATAAGGAAAGGCTGGGCTGTAAACACCAGCTGCTGAAGGCTCAACCCGTGTCACGAGGGACACAGACGGACGGATTTATAATAATGCTCGTCTCCGCTGGCCCTGTTATAATATACGCTATACTACCAAAAAACGTGAAATAAATCTCCGTACGCGATAATTTAAGTCTACGCCACAATATGCATAAACAATGCCTACACTTCTAGTGATTATCTTCTACCTATATTGTTATCAAATACCACGCAGCTACCTTTGTCTTAAATTATATCATACTATATATATATGTTCTTAATATATAAGATTAAGCCATAACCTGTCTCCCTTAGACAATGTGTTACAAATATATTCGCCACTGGAAAAATTTTGGAAAATAATTCACTATATTTACTTGGCGGATTTATTTTCGTGTAGTTTATGAATGTTGAATTATTCACTTAACTACATGAACAATCACTTGGACACGTCTAAGTAATCAAAGTCTAAGAAATCCTTTGGAGAATTCCATAAAACATTGGAAATATATACTTTTATAGGAGCTGTAAATAGTGACATGCAATACGCTCGGTTATCTGAATCCCATTAGTCTTTCCTGAGTCACTCTTCCTGTGAAGTAGTTAATTCACTTTGTAACTTAATCTTCAACATAGCCTTTACTCACATGAGACAACTAGCACAGTGAAGCTCACCCGCGCAGACACCTAACTGGTTAACTGTCATATCCTCCTCCACTCACGTAAGATGCTTGACAAGTTACCTAATGATAACTTGTCAAGCATCAAAGAGCTTATACACCTCATAGTACAAGATCCCACCGCTCGATTCTGCAGGTATCTGTTTTTTTAATGAAACTTAATTTAAATTAATGATTAATGAGTATGCAATGCAGTAGTTTCGGGTTGCCTATAGAAAATTAGCCGCAATGACCTGTAATTAAATTTAGTGTTACTTTATTAATATAAATTGCAACTATATGTTTTTAAAATATGCTTAATGTTAAAAAAAATTGTTATTAAAAAAAACAATGGTTGCCAGCTCCCAGTCTGCCGCAACCTTTAGGTTTCTCGGTGTATACAGGTACATTACTGTTAATTATTTACAGTCATCTGTTTTTTTTTTTAAATATCACATCAAATTGATGTATAATATTTGCTGTACACGAAAACCCAGTTAAAAATGGTTGACATTTAAAATTGACCGCAATGGAGTGGAATATTGCTACATAGCTGGGATGGTTGATAATTAAGCCAATTAAGGTACTTTAGGCAGGGCGCTAGGACCAAGAAATTACATGGATTGACCATGGTCAATAATGGTCATTATAATGTCAGGAACATCATGATGCAAACACGCGCTGCTACAGAGTGCAGTTGTTATCTGTTTAGTTTACGAGTAGAATTAAAAGCTAATAAAGGCGGACGGCTATTGTTCGTACACTTCTTGAAATCAAAATGAATACGAAAGTTTGGTAGTGTTATAATTAAAAATTACTTTAATTTTCTGTAACGTGAAGAACCACGATGAGTTTGATTCTTTTTTGTTTTTTTTTTAAAGGCAACTCCCGCATTAGGAATTACTCCTGTGTCGCAGGGGACTTTACAAACATACAAACAACGGACACAAAGAACACCCAGGCTCAGGTGGGAATCGAACCCACGACCTGTAGCATAGCAGTCAGGGTCACTAACCACTAGGCCAACAAGCCAGCCGGTTTTTTATTGATTCAGGAGGAGCCATTCTTTATTGATTTAGGAAAATAAAATCGTTGCGTTTCAGAAATTAGCGAGAGAGATTTAAAATATGAACTCCTTCATTATTACATTTCACAATTAAACTTCTGTAAAGTAATAAATACTAAAATAAAAATAATTAGTATATTTTGGGGTCACGTGCATATCCCTATTGAATAAAACACATACTTGTATTACTCTGCCAAGTAGGTGTGGCACATTAGTCATACACCCTGGTAAATTTGCTTATTTCAATCGTTTTTATTATATTGACAACTCATATTGGGCATTTCTTTAAACGGCCTGGACACTGAATAATGCGATATTAATCATTAGGTCCAGAACATATATACTAATCGACCCAAGAACTGTCATTGTGCGGTACAGGATCAGTAGCTACTTGTTTAGTACATAGTAAATATTTTTAATTGACTTGCGTTAATCGGATCTTAATCGAGATAATGTTTATAAACCTTTTTGGTAAACAACGTTTCGATTGCATTGCAACAGCCGTGGTCACAGGTGGACTTAGAACGATGGGTGCCAATGAGTTACGTACTTTCTGATTACCTTATTTAATACCTAAACCTTTGGAGTATAATCAAGACTAGTTTGAATTAATTTAGAAGTGAATATAATAACGTATAGCGCAGGGTAAACAACAGTATAAGCATAATCTAAGTAGGGAAAGACTATCCAGCACAGTATTTTTTTTTAAACTAGTATATATTGTTACTCTATAAGTGAGTACAAAGATTAGCAACTGTGATCGTTCATACTTAGGACAGGCAAAACCCACGGACCAAGGAACACATCAGAGCCTAAAACCTATACTAAAAAATAATAATAACTTGAAAAAAGTCTATATTACCACGGCATGCTTATCATAATCCAACCGGTGGATTAAATTGCATGAACGATAGAGATCTCAGCAACCCAAGGATTCCAGGTGCCATGGTAGATATTCAGCTAAGAGGCTCACTGCTCCAAAAAGATTGCAGTATTCCTCACTGTTGTGTACGGAGATAAATAAAACACTGTTTCCACAAGAAGTATAATAAGCGACTGGCGCGACAAACGAAGAGACCGATTACATATAGCCACATAAAAATATATCTACCTACATTACACTCACAAGATGCAGTTATGAACTATCCTACTAATATTAGTCCTACTATATTATAGTTTGTGAGGATGTATGGATGTTTGTTACTCTTTCACGCAAAAACTACTGAATGTATTTTAATGAAACTTTACAATAATATAGCTTATATATCAGAATAAAACATAGGCTATAATTTATGAAGATATTGTGTATACCTATTTGCCAAAATATAACGATAAGTGTTAAGTAAGTAGGAAAAAAATCTGTCATCTGCGAGCTATTCTGGTGTGCGGTGGGAAAACTGTAAGAGTTACACTTCACATTTAGTAGGTAACGTTAATTTTTATGAAAATAAATACTTAAAAACTTATTAAAAATCCGTTCAGTAGTTTTTCAGTTTATCGCGAACGATAGATAGACACGGCCGGGGACTTTGTTTTATTACTAATATTAAACGTGAAAGTTTGTGAGGATATATGGATGTATGTAGGGATGTTTGTTACTCCTTCACGCCAAAACTACTGAACCGATTGCAATAAAACTTGGTATGTAGATAGCTGGATTAACATATAGTCTACTTTTTATCTCGATATTCACACGGCATCGGGACTTACGCGGGTTAAACCGCGGGGCGCTGCTAGTTATGTTATATATTTTACACTAGCTGTGCCCCGCGGTTTCACCCACGTAGCTCAGATGCCATGGGAATATCGGGAGAAAAAGTAGCCTATTTGTTAATCTAGGTCGCCAGCTATCTACATACGACGTATCATCGGAATCGGTTCAGTAGTTTTTGCGTGAAAGAGTAACAAACATCCAAACCTCTTCACAAACTTTCAATTTTTTTACATTCAATATCTTCACTACATATTATAGAAAAATCTTTTTAACAAAAAAATAAACGGACGAAAAGAACTAAAAAGCAAAAAAAAAAAACTTTAAGTCTTAAATATTGAGCTTATTTGCATAAACTATCAAATTTTATATAAACTAATTTTGAGTCGGCGCCAAACAACAAACTGATTAATTATCAAAATTTTATATGTATCTACGTCGGTTCTACGTAGGTAATTAATCATTTTATTATTTGGCGCCGACTCAAAATAAGTTTATATAAAATTTAATAGTCCATACATCCATACATCCATACATCCATACATCCATACATCCTCACAAACTTTCACGTTTATTATGTTAGTAGGATATGTTGTTAAACATTTTTATTATTCATTCTTGTAAAAAATTAAGTTTTTCCTGTTCAACCCAAACATAGAATTTTAAAAATATATATTGTATAAAACAGTCATTCGATATGAACAACAGTAAATTTGATAAAAATGTTCATGTTTATAAATGCTGTAAGGTTTTATTTCAAACATTTTTTATCAATGCGAAATTCTTAAGTAAGAAATGCAGTATTAGAAAATTGTCGTTGAACATTTTTTATATAAAATAATATACTATTATGCAGCTCTATAAAATGAAAATTACAACTGTCGGTTTTTTAGTTACGTACTTCTGGCGTCATACATTTGCATTTGCAAGAGTCTATTCTACACTTAAAAACTCATTTAGTACTCATACAGAAGTTTGGAAACAAGACGACAGGCCTGTTACAACACCGATGTCCAGAAAACAGGGTGATGAGATCATATGTGGAATAGATTCTTTCGAAGATAACTATAATGATTGTAACACCGAGAAGCAAGAATATTTAAAAAACAATTATGAAGACTATACTGGCTTTGATGGATTAGAAAATATCGATGTAACTGAACACGGTTATATAGAACTGGCAGAAGACTTAACTAAAACAACAAAGACAACGACGACAAAAAGAACACCTAAGCCTGTCAAGGAGGAAACGTACGGAGGACCGATAAGTTGTTTAATGGCTAACTGTAGCACCGTGGTGTACACAGAAACACCTTTATTAAGATACATGAACATTACTACAGCAATCATGTGGGTTGGTGGTACAACGCCAAAAAATCAAAAGCTTCCTCTTAATTTTGAATATAGACACAACACAGTAACTTTTAATGGAACCTTATCTAGCACAGAACCACCAATAGAGACAGAGCCACCACCGACCACTGCACCTACACGGTCAACTACTCTAATGAATTATATAAGTACTAAGACAGCACCAACAACGGCACAAAAGTTAAAAAACCAAAAGCGTTTTATAAGAAAATTAAGAAAAGATGTATAAAATGCGTTCAAAGAAATGAAGAACAGAATTCTCAATACAATTTTCTTACTTCAAATTATTTATATTGCTTTAATTTTAATCTGTAAAGTAGCAGGAATATCGGCTACATAAGTGTGTTTAAGTGAACACTGATAGTGTACTATCTTCACTGCACCTAATAATTGTGATACCATCAAAAATCGCGCCAAACAAGTATTTAAATATTTTTTATTAGTAGTATATAACAGTATATTATTATAATTATCCTTAGATTTTCCATCGATTAATAATAATTTTTCTTTGATTAAGCAATTTGGGAGTAAGGTTTTTAAGTAGAAATCCTCTTATGGATTCGATTCAGGTTCGCGGTTTCTTTTAAGCACTAAACATTAGTCAAAAGTGTATCAAGACAATAATACTGGGATGGAATAGATAGGGATGGCTAATGCAATAAATATATTGTACATAATTACTGGTCCCCGTAATAGGTTTAAATAATTTCATTTATTTATACCTAGTACGGGGACCAGTATTCGATGCAACTACTATGTAAATATGTATGTATATTTTGTAATTTTTTGCTCGAATATGTAATGCAGTTATGGGATTGGAATATTTAGACTAACTCGAAAACTCTCTTAGAACCCTTTCAAACAATTCTCTGACTCGAACAATTCTCTCAAATATATGTTTTTCACCTACATAACTCTTCACTAATGTAATTTACAGGAAAATAAAAAAGGTAAAAATAATTGAATTAAAAAAACATTGTAATTGTTATCTTCTGATTAATAAAAAGATAACTAGGTTTTTTTAAATTATTTAAATGCATAAAACACATTACAATCGTCAAAACATGAATACTTAATACATTGATTTGATCTAAATCATAACGTACATAGTATGTGCACAGCTTTAATACATACATATTTAATCTCACTAGCTTCAGGTCAAGTTTGAATGCCTCATGCACTGCTCCTAGGATGTGAAGTATCCAAAGCTAGACTGCTATGGATGATGTCTTTAATAATACTAATGGATCTATTAAAGTTGTTGTTGTGTGTTGTCTATTAAAGTCACAAATGATGTCTAATAATTTATTTGTTTTTGCCATGTCAATATATTGGTGGGCCATTTCTTGTCAGTGTAAGAGGAGATATTATTTTTGTAAATTTTAAGAGCAAATAGGTTTGTATCAATAATCTCAATCTTAAATATTGAACCTGATTTGAGAAAGTAACTCTGGAGATATACCTAATTAATGATTTTGCAGAAATAAAACGTATTTGCGTAGAATTTTAAATTTGCAGAGCCCATCTTGTTAATATAAATTTAAAAGACCACAGTTTTGACGATATTTAAGAAACTTAAGGATTTTTTTCTATATTCGCTCAATTTCATAGACATGAACTCTGTACGTAGGTTACCATATGACACTATTCTAATATGCTCCTCACTAGGGCAAAGTGTAGATAAATTAACAATAACCGGAACCATGTCAGATTAACCATAAAAGTTGTTAAAGTGCTTTACTACGTAAGACAATATATCATGAGATTATAGTGATATTGACAAAACAGGCTAGGCAGGATACTAGTGTGATTTTACTCACCTTTGCATAGGTCTTAAACATATTTCATTGTAATAGTAGAGACTTCCACACCAAACTGGGAAACACCAAATATATATACGGGATATAGATATACGGGAATTCACGCGATCGCGAAATAGGTATTACATACCTATTTAGTGACAGGTTGGTCACAGCCTGTCACCACGCCCAATGTAACCTGGTCGAAACTTCAGGCAATTAAAAAGTATGTAATACCTATTTCGTGATCGTTTAATTCCCGTCTAAATACACACATAGACATATTTAGAAAAACGCAAAAAAGTTAGAATACCAAAATAAGGCTTCTTTTAATGTTTGTTATGCTTTTATTAAAGTATACTCAGCTAAATTAACTTTTTTAAATAAAGAAACTTAAAATTCACGAAATAAAAACAAATTACTGAGAGTTATCTCTTATTTACGTAATGTGAGGAAACGGAAAACACTCAACTTATCATATTAAATACGAAAACTTTATTAAGTGGCTGGTTTCTTCTGTAATGTAATGTAACATAAACACAAGTAGGCACATTTAGTACCTAGTGTTACCTCCTCTCGCTGTCAAAACTGCCTCTATCCATCTGGGCATACTTTTTATTAAATCGTCAATAAAACTTTGTGGCATTTGGTCCCATTCTTCTACCAACGCCCTTTTCAGTTGTCTTAAGTTGGTTACTGCTAGTATTCCCAAATTTCGCTGTCGACATCTTGAAGCTATCCAAAAACTATGGCAGTTGTGTGGGGCCTAGGAAAAGGCATCACAGTTTGTTCTAAGATGTCCGTTTTGTATAATGCGGCTGTGAGGGACCCATTTTTCACGATCTGTAGCTCCATACGTGCTCTTAAACAAATGCTGCCCCAAACCATCACTGACCAACCACCGTAAGGTTCTCTTCCGACAATGTTACACTGAATGTATCTTTACCCTGATCGTCTCCACACTTTGATTCTTTCATCAACTGGCTTAAGGCAAAACCTGGACTTGTCACTGAACAATACTCTTCCTAAGTGATTGTCATTCCAATTACGGTGAGAGCGAGCGAAGTTATTGCAAGCTACATAATGGCCTGTGGTAAGAAGAAGCCCCCAGACAGGTACGAACCACCTTTACCCCTATTCCAGCTGATTTAAGTCTTCTTCTTATGGTTTTAGTGCTGTCACATCTCGAACTTCCTGGAACCTAGCTTTGACCTGGCTTTGAAGTAAAAAGCAATTAAAATCTTCTTTTTTAAGGTATATAATACTGATATGGGTGGCCAGTGCGTAAGAAGAATATGATAAACATAATAGAACCCATTTTTGGGTTCCTCTGAATTGAACATGGGAACCACCACACTAGGGGATACCCTGTTTATGATAATCATAACTTTCAAGAAGCGAACACATCGGAAATAGACATGAAAAACGAAAGCTAGTAAATTATAAAATTGACTTACTATGTTAAATAAAACCTCTAATTACATTCAAGCATGTCTGTTCGTGTTCGTTCTTAATAATGTCATGTTTAATAAAAAAAGCATGATAGTTTTAGGCCTAAAAGATAATACCACAATGATGTTTAGAAAGAGGTACTGGCTGCTAAGATTGATTTGCCTAAATTTTTTTCCACTCAATTGTTAAGTGACATAAGCAACAATAACCAATTTTCACACGTGTTACCTAGTTAAGCAGTGTAACTCACAGTGTTCACGCATTGTCTAAACATACAATAGCTAAGCGTATAGACCTATATAATTGGCTATCTGTTGTAAATTATCCACCGTTAGTATGTTATAATATGCTGTTGGTCTTCCTAAGATTAGATAAATAAATAGACATTTCTTCAAGCGACCCGCAAATCTAAATTCTACTCTAGACATGATGTGTCTATGTCAATATTTATCTCTCTGCTTATCTTACACTATTTTACCCATTGCTTTATGTATAAGTACTTGTTTAATCCGATTAAACATAAGAGAATTTTCACCCATCTGGTGGTCCTTAAATGATACTCATTACGTCATAGTTAGTTGGCAAAGGCAGTGCAGTTTTGAAACACGTATTGAAGTATTAATCTTTTTTATCCTTGTTAAAAACAGTCTCGTTACCACTGATATACACTATGAAAATCACTAACTAACAGCAACTGCCAAGTTGTTCGTACCTCTGTTTGCACTCAAGTCCACCGTTCTAAACATATTGCTACCCTTTTATAATCACACAATTTGTTAATATTTATCCATCGACCAATAGTATTGCGTTACCGGTATAACCAGTCAAAACAATATCTATTAACTTATTTTTATTAAATAGTGAACTGTTATCAATTCATCTATTATAGTTTGGCCCTATTTTTAATAAAATAAATAAGAGTTTTTGATGTGGCGACAACATCCTTGACTCAAAAAGGAAGGGTGTTATAAGAATAAAGTGTGTTTAAGTTTACCGGAGGCCCTAACCCTTCCTTCCCCTCCTTCCCTTCTCCGTCCCTCACCCCTCCTGTCTGAAAAAACTATAGCTATAATTCTCGATTCTCAATTTCTATCGTCGTCGAAGATCATCAAATCTTTTGTAATCGTTAAAGGGATTTTTGATGTGAAAGAAAGAAAACATTTATTTTGCTGCCACACAAAGGTAATAAATACATACTAATAAAAAAAGATATCGGGGGTATTTTTAATTTATCATTTATACTTATATATCTTAATTCGTGTAGCGAACGTAGCTTTATTCTCGCAATAACTATTCCCGTCTGCATTTTTGATGCAAGAAGTTTTTTCATGGGGACAATTATGATATACGGTCAAAGTGATTATAATTAGTAGTATTTTAGTAGCAGAGATAAGCCAGACAACTAGAAAATCTTCAACGTAAAAACGTCAGTCATAATAACCTTGTGTTCTTGTATAGAAAGTGCAGAAAAGTTGCTAGAAAATCTAAAAATCTTACCACCTTATCTCAATAAATTATGGGGCTTATTAAAATGAAGGTAATTTAATCTAACGAGCTGCAGTTCGGTGATTTACATTACAGAAGATAATGTTCTAAATACCGTATCTACTCAGTACGTACCTTACTCTAAAAATGCGTTAGTGACGTCACGTTCTGTATACTTATTTGCTACCTTTCTATAAAGATACATACTATATTTTATTGTTGACTGTATTTTTTTATCTCACAATTAAAGATTTTTTTCTATCTTGAGTAGAAATTACTTTTTTTTTAATTTATATATTACCTGCTGTTGCCCGCGACTTTATTCGCATGGAAATTTTGGTGAAATTTATCCCACGGGAACAGTACATTTTAGGCTATGAAATTTCATCCAGATCCGTTCCGCCGTTTTTGCGTGAAAGAGTAACAAACATCCATACATCCATACACCTCACAAACTTTCGTCTTTATGATATTATATAGTAAGATTAATAACTTAAAATGTATTTTTAAAACTAGGTCCAGTAATGTATTTGTAGGTACACCAAATTTTCCTGTATAAGCTGTTAGTGTATATATGTGTGTGGCTCACAGCATCAGCATTGTATCAAGAGACGTTGTTATTGAGTTCCTTTTATCTGGGTTGCTCGTGGTTATTACAGCGCCCGTCTCCTGGTTGACAAGGGTAAATCCCCTTTCTTCATATTCCCGCGCACGTACTGTATGTTCAACGGTTTTTATGTCCGCCCCTAACAATAAATATTATATAACTATGAATATGTCAAATATGGACACTGTTTATGTGTAAAAGTGCAAATATTAGCAGGTTGTTGGCTTTTTAAAATTTTAATTATATTCAATTGTTTTGAAACGAAGCAACCATTCAGGGTAGATGACGTTAAAATGGAAGATGAATAAAATTAGTAAAAGTTTCAGAAAGGGTTGCTGTTCAATTCATATCTAAGTGATTTAAATGCTATTAATTTTTTTTTCTTAATCGGACCGCCTCTTTAAATTCTTTTTAATGTCAACACATGTGCTTCTATATCCAAATTGACGACCTCTCAAATATCTACAATTACACAGTAACTGGAGTTACTGTGTTTTCATTTACGACGGCAGAATATATAGATACACATAAGTCACTGTCGAATAATTTAAAAACAAGGAATCAGTTCACACTTGTTTTAAATAGTTTTTAATTATTCTAGAAGTTACATGTTACAATGCACAATAGTATCGGCCCGTCTTGGCTTCGCCAAAAGCACCACCTTCTCGCTCTTCCAGCATTCAGGGAACCGTCCGCCCAACATACTTGTGTTCAATCGTCCCGCAGTCTTCTGCGCCTCCCCGCGATCGCCGTGAACTTGTGGCGCGCATCGCAATACATTGATAAATTATGTATAATGTATATAATATGTGTTAGTGTGTTTAATAAACGTATTTTCTTTCTTTCTTTCTTTCAATAATCCCCTGAAGCGGTCCTCCATGCAGCCGAGGGTTAGGGCAGGTATGCTATCTGGCCCGGGGGCAGTATTCTTCTTCCTCGTCACCCCCGTCTTCGGTTAATGAGGCCATTGACGAGGACGTGTGCTCTGCCAGTTCAGAGAAAAGACCCTCGACCACCTGCTGCAGGAAGCTGGGCTGGAGCGCGGAGCTTCTGTTGCACTCGCGCGATACGGGCGTTTCCAGGGGTCAAGATCGAAACCCTCCAGCATCTAATTCCTTTTTTTCTCTTTGGCGCGGCTTATGGCCAGCTTCAGAGTCCTCCGTGCTTTGCGGTTCTCCTTCCCATCATTGCAGCGAAACCACCGGCTATGGGTGTAGGACCTCCGTGCTCAAATTCAGGCCCTACGGAGGTCTGACAACTCTTGGGACCACCAATACACCCCTTAAGTGGAGGACAAGGACCTTGAATTCCGGGCATGGCCCACTCCGGTCAGTAGATATGAAGCTACAGGTACCTAGCAGAGCCGATGAGTCGTGCGAAATTCAGTGGCCTGCCACGCGTCGGCCAGGTAGCACGTTACTTAGAAACTTACTCACGCGCTACGTCACTTCGTCTGTTCGTTGCTTACGAATTACGATAATTTACGATACGATTACGATAATACTTACCACACAATGCATAATACTAAAATTACTTAACTAAAATGAAGGCAAACGAATATTGCATGGTATTTGGCTGTTATAATAATAACAAGGATCCGAAACTCAATGTAAAGTCACAGAATTTTAACAGTCAGACCTATTAAGGTAATTAGTAGGTACCTACCAAATGCTGACCTTTGTTGTCCTAAATTATGTTTCCCATATTTACGTGGTTAGATTATATTATTAATTATAAAGAAAGGCACGTCCTCCAATTAAAGTAATTAGTAGGTACCTACAAAATTTTGACTTTTGTTGTCCTAAATTATGTTTCCCATATTTAAGTAGTTAGATTATATTAGTAACTATAATCAGTATACTTATTTAGATACTTACAAGTTCTGTTTACAAGGTCAAGTTTAGCTTTGATGAGTATATTTATTTATTAGGACCACAACAACTGTTACACATCTTCCATATAAATAAATAAATTTGAAATGTCCGTTTGTAATGTCATTATGATAGTTTTTAGGGTTCCGTACCTCGAAAGGAAAAAACGGAACCCTTATAAGATCACTTTGTTGTCCGTCCATCCGAAGGTCTGTCTGTCTGTCAAGACCCTTTTTCTTAGGAACACGTGGAGGTATCAAGCTGAAATTTATATCAAATACTCAAGTCTACTGTCCCTTAGAGCTGTGAAAAAATCAAACTTCCAAGCTAACGCCATCAAAAGATACAGCCGTTTATGCCTCAAATTTCCGCAAATTTTCGACATTCGCAAGAGAATCAAAACCTACAGGGTACTTCCCGTGAACTCAGAATCTTGAAATTTGGTACAAAGCAACATCTTATAGCACAGATAAAAGAAAAATTGCGAAAACCGTAAATTTTTATTTACATCATATAATAAAAATATTTTACGGAACCCTCAGTGCGCGAGTCCGTCTCGCACATGGCCGGTTTTTTTTACTAAATGCATCTGAATGTTTACACGGTACTTATACCAAAAGAAAAATTTTTCACGTTTTTGTCTGTCTGTCTGTTTTTTCCGACTAATCTACCGAACGGGTGGACCGATTTCTACGGGACTTTCACTGGCAGATAGCTGGTGTTATAAGTAGTAAAGCTAAACTTGACTAATCAACTATAGCTTTGATAAGGAAATTTTTTATTTATTAGGACCCCAACAACAGACTGATATACGTCTTCTGTATCTGAAGTGTCCGTTTGTAATGTCATAATGACAGTTTTTTATTAAATGCATCTGAATGCTTACACGGTAAATTTGGTAGACAAAACAAATATTTTTCACATTTTTGTCTGTCTGTTTGTTCCCGCTAATCTCCGGAACGGGTGGACCGATTTCCACGGGACTTTCACTGGCACATAGCTGAAGTACCTTAGGATACTTTTATTTTGAAAAAAAAAAGAATTACTGTTCCGCGATTTGATTCGCATATAGTTTCAAATCGCGATAGATAGCGACATAGTTTCATTCCAAGGTACACACTAACGTATGCCAAATGCCTGTCTTCTTAGAGACTGAAGTATCTATGCAGAGATTGTGAAATAAAATAGTTTTCTTTAATATAAGTATCATCTACGTAGATACTAGGTACTACTAAGTAAATACCTAGCCTAGGTTTAATTAAAACTTCATTTGTTCACAAAAGTAAAGTAATAGGCACACGTCATCAGAACAAATAAGAGTTATGCGATAGAGACGCAAGTGTTAGGTTAATATAACCTGTTGGTAATTAGCGGTGTGCGATCTGAATTGCACATTACTGTGCCGGAGCAAGAGTCGCTATTGATTTAAATGGCATTGCGAAGAGGTCCTACTGTACTGGTACTATTATGTATTCTGTGGCATGGCTGCATCGCATACCTGCTTCATTGCACCGCGAAGGCAGCTAGCCCCAACGTCTACCTCCTCCCGGCGGTTTCTATTCAGTTTACCCACAGCCCATTGGGAAAATCTCCGCGCCATATGACCCCTTCTGAGGTCCTGGGTCCGGGAGAGCTCGAATCGGATGTAGAGGTGATCCGAGAGCATCTCAAGGACAGACCAAGTATTTACTCGTGCAGCGTAAGTAGGGGTAGCGAACGAAAGGTCCACTATCGATCCCCTCTGCGGTCACACACACGTGTTCGTGTAGCCTGGCCGTGGCCCACCGATGCCGCCCACTCTTACATCGCCTCGCCGCGGCCGTCCGTCCGGGGGAAAAAGTCTGACGACCTGGTAACAGAACTAACTACAGATCTTCGCTATCGCCTTGTACTTGGGTTGTGGAGGTCTGATAGCAGTCCCTTCACGTAAATTATCGAAGTTCGGCCGTATCGTAGTTAGACTGAAAGCCAACCCCAACTTAGGGAAAAGGCGCGGAGGAAGATATATAATTATATTTTGATTTTAGATTTAAATGTTATTTATTTCATTTTGATTGTGACTATGAGAATGCTTAAAATAAGAGAAACCTTACTTATCATGTTTCTCAAAAAATATTTCTACCTTCTACACCACCCTACTATTAAACTAGGCGTACTTGCTTTACGCATTGTTCTATATTTAATTTGATGAAAGTTATGGACGATAAATATGGCTAACAATAATATTGTAAGTATATTTATGAAGGTGTTGTTCCAACGTCGTCGCGCAAGTAACATGTTGCTCGATGGCATTTCCATGGCAAAACATAACAAACTGATTAAGTAACTGGTTTTACAGAGCCGAATCAAGCTGAGTATATTGCATTATCTCAGTTTAACTATGCAGTGTTTTATAAACTAGTACGTCATGTGGAACATCGTCTACTTAGGTTTAATGTTTAACGTTATGCATTCATTTACCACAGCGTCAATTCGCTCCTATCCTGGAGGCAAAATGCCTGTCATTCAAAGACTAAAAGTTGTACGAGCCGGATCTGAATCAACGATTATACATTCAAAAAAAAATACTACTTATTTAGTAAGTGATTACTCCCGGACACATGGTGGTCTGGAATTATTTTATAAAAATCCACGCCTAACTACGACTGTCCGTGATACAACAGTTCAAAGTAAAACCAAACAAGTGAAGCCTCGAAAACGCCGCGAGATTTCTCAAAATTTAACAGAAGCTACTTATCAGCCTACTAAAATCTTAGCTGACAACAATGACACCCAAATTTCTTCAGACAGTAATGAAAAGCATCGAAGACAATACAGTAAAAAGTTCAGTTTAAGGGGATCTAGTGCGTCAATGAAATCTGCAAAAACCAAAAGTACGTATCCACCCCTCCCAGACGAGTTTACAACGGAGTCAACCATTCCTGTTACGTATATGGTAATGTGTGGAATCGCTAAATGTCAGAAACATAGCTGGAATGATCCTGACCCTATAGTAAAAGAAGGGCTTCTAAGATTTAAAGCGACCAATAACGTCCGATATCCAAATAAAAGGAATTAATTAAATGCAAATCAAGACCAGATAATTTTCTATTTGTAGTAAAGGCAATATTGTCCAGTCATGTTTAGCAACATGCAGTTTTGTACAAATATATGTAAAAGTGACTTGAATTAAGAAATATTGATATTAGTGCAATCTCGGCAAGATTATCTTGCATTATAAGTATAAGATTTACTTACAATAAAAACGTATCAAAACTTATGTTTTTTGAATGTTTACATTTTGAAGTGTATTTATAAACATAAATACTATAAAATTGATAAATATATGCCAAATATTGACTTCCAAAAACCTTAGATACACAGTTCCATTCAAAAGTTACACTCGCACTTTTTTGGTTTCCTATGAGGTTATCTATATAACAAAATTAATAAAGACATCGGCATTTACTCACTCACACGTTTCAACTGTAAAAAGGTCACAACATGGCTGAAATGCCTAAGTTACGAGGAGACAGAAAATCTCTTACACATCATTTCCTGAAATGACGGACATACACACACACTCATTCACACACACATACGCACACTCGCACATATTACACTTGCACACGCACTCGCGCACACATACACTCACATTAATAAGCTCACGCATATTACGTAACAACATTCATTGCAGCCCACTGAGACACTTACCTGACGTGCCGGTGCTGCACGAGTCCTACAAGTCATACAGGTCTCCTAGTACAGATACCAGTCTCTCACATACTTGCAAATTACATGCCTTGAATAGGTTTCTTTTGTGCAATTTTGTACTTTTTGATTTTATAATTTAAGTGTGATATGTAATTTTATGTGAGAGAAAACCAATAAACTATTATTATTATTACTCAAAGTAAGAAGTTATAGTTACGATATTAATATACATTAAAGTAAACTCATCCTTATGCGCGTGACTTAAAGTTGTATAAATTTACGAAGCTGTCTAACAAAAGCAATAAAATTTTATAATTTTTTGGAGTCGGTATATTTTATTCCAAGTGCCTGTATGAAAATCACGCAGTAATTAAATTACAGTCTATTAAAACGATACCTCTAACTAATATTGCATGACATAGCAAAATCAGATACGATAAAAAATAAAAATTCATCAAACAGAATAATTATTATTGTTATAAATTTATAGTAAATATAAATGTAGTATTTTTTTTTTAATGGTATAGGGTGCAAACGAGCAGACGGGTCACCTGATGGTAAATGACTACTGCCGCCCTTTAAGGTGGGAGTAGGGGAAGAGCGGGACGACGGGAGAAAGGGGTTAGAGGGGAGGATAGGGGGAGGGGATAGGGGAGAGGGAAGGGTTAGGGCCTCCGGTAACCTCACTCACGCGGCGAAAAGCAATGCAATCATTGCTTCACTGCCAGTTTTCTGTGAGGCCGTGGTAGCGAGCGGAGTCGAGCCGGCCCATACGTGCCGAAGCATGGCTCTCCCACGTAAAAAAATATTATTTCGGTTTTCAATAAGTATCTAGAAAAGTATTGCTTTTAGACCAAAACGTTAAATGCAAAAACTGTTTATCCGACGATTTTACATAAGGATTAGGCGTTAAAAAAAATTGTTTTTTTTCTATTGCTTAGTATATACTAATATCCTAATATAACCTTTTATTAGAACACCATAGACTACCCCAAAATTTATATTGGAAAATATCCGTACAAAGGTTGACTGGAAGAAATCGCCGTGTGTGGTAAGACCGCTGATTGTTATACCTAAATATTTGTACTAATATGTGTACTCCACACATCTCACACACGGCCGTCTGATCCCAAACTAGGCAGAGCCTGTACTATGGTTACCAGACTGCTGATAACATACTTATATATTTCTAAATACATACATATTATTTTAAAGATACATTACACCCACTAATTATTTAGTTATTTACATTAGTGTAGGAGTTTAGTTAGGCTAGAGTTAATTTTTTACTTTTGAGTTCCTTTCTTCTACCGTCGGTTTAGTTTTTTGTTAAAAAGTTTTATTTACTTTTAGAAATATAGGGCGTGGTACGGGAACTTCTTTATTTGAATTGCACGCCACACCGCATCCATTATTCGTCAAGTGTTTGGATGTCCGCATTCGAAAGGTCGCAGGCTAACGTTTTTTGTACGGTTAGTTTGGTAACGGCTATGCAGTGCACAGTGGATAGAAGAACTCACTTTAGTTTCCTCTATTGAATTATTGCAACTCTGCGTGTCTTCAGAAAACAAATTTAAATCGTTACTGCAGATCTGGTTATGATGAGAATTTGGTTGTTTGGTTTTTGGACATTTTTATGATATTAGAGTTTTTGATCGCAGTGACACGAATACCTATATACCTGCCCCATGACGCCCTTATGTTCTTTAGCGACGCCGAAGATCGAAGTAAAGGTGAGGGTCATTGAGCAATAAATGAAGTTGGCTCTTTTGCAGCTAGTGGCTAAACACTGACTTTAAAGGTGAAGATCCTAACTTATCTTACTAATATTACAAAGGCAAAAGTTTGTGAGGCTGGATGGATGGATGTTTGTTAATCTTTCACGCAAAAACGGTTGAACAGATCTGCATGAAATTTGGCACAGAGATAGATTATAGACTGGAATATCACATTATAATTCTAAAAGATGCACGGTTCCCGTGGGATAGATTTCACCAAAATTTACTTTAGCCAGGTTGTAAATTTGCTAGCCTTAAGCTAAATCAAATCCTCTGCTCCAGGCATGACAAGACAGTAACACTGCGCAGATCATTGACACTAATAAAGAATGACGATTACGGGAGATGGCAGTTTCTTTCGGACGGATAATCTTCAAACAACGATGTTGGTTGTAAATTTACCTAAAATGTATCATTAGTACCAGAAGTTTATTTTAAGCATTTTGTAACATTGTTTGTTTAATCAAATAAAAAAAAATTTGCCCGTATTCCCCCTTCTTCCAACATTTGCCAAATTTGTTGTTTCCAAGTTAAATTTGCAATGATTGATTAACTTAATAACTACTTTTTAGTGTATTTTAGTTTAGTTATTTGTGAGTTCACGTTGATAAACGTGTAGTCGTTAAGTATCAAAGAGTCTTCATTAATTGTTCACTGGTTATTGGGGTGTGGTTGACTTCAGCATGTATCGAAAAGTGAAGAAAAAAGCAGATTCTTTTCATTTCTCTTCTATATTATATTGAACATATATATCGATGGGTGAAATGGCGTAATATAATTCTAAGGCGTAACATAACAATCTGATTACTTGAGCCTTGTTTACACATTCGATATTCGTTAGTTGCATGGCATCATTGTTTTTTAATGATGAAGTAGTTTTAACCTTTATATACACGATATGTGGGGCCTTATAATTTATATTGTGATTTTTAATAAATTTAACCTAGTGCATGCAAACCCTTTCAACTTGCGTACATCTAACCTCTATAAAATAAAAGTAGGGCGATACGGTTTTGAACCCAGGATGAATAAGTTAAAGCTTTCGAAACCAATGTGGGAAGCATTGGTTCTACCGCTGTCTTACAGTGAACACGGTCAGGCCAGTTGTGGGACCTCTAAAGGTAATATATTGCATAAAGATTTTTATTGTGATACTCTTCGACGGCAAGCAGATTTGATTTATAATAGATATCCAATGTTGCCACTGCAAGGACATCATCCAGCTTTGCGAAATATGTTACGAGCTCAACATGTTGTACGAGCAAAATACATTCTCGGACGACCTACGCATAGCTCTCGATATGGCTCTAAGGCAAAACTTTACAATCGTTACTCAGGCAGGCAAAAACATAACTTAAGGGACGATCCAACTTCAACGACTGACAAAAATGAAAGTGGAGAAACGGAAAGTCAGGTTACTGAGCCTACATCAAGCACCATGATGGCTCTTAACTCAGCTGGATTATGTCCCGACCTAGCAAGATGCAAATCCGTTAATTTTCGTGCAAGTAATAAAGCACAAAATGCTCAAGAACATAAAGAAAGTAACAAAAGAAAATTTTTGCTGCTATTACATTAAAAAGAAGCAATGAAATAAATTAATTCTTAATATAAAAAATAACATACATAAACATAAATAACACAAATACACAAATTCTTCATGTTGCAAGTTGGTCTTGATAACTTCAGACAACTCTTGTTCAGAAAATAACAGTAGTTTAAAAAAAAAATTACGTCATTCCGAGTTTTTAGTCCAGATAAGACTAGAATATTTTAAAAACTATTTTACAATTAAACAATTTTTTTTAAAACTATAAAAATGTTTATATATATGTACTAGTTTATCGAATGTACAAGCACGTTCAATAATGATTTAGTGATGTTTATATATTATTTTTATTTAGTTGTATAGCTGGTTAGAGTGGTCGTAACGTTTTGTTAATGAATATTATTAAAAACAATATTTTCTAATGGTAACATTATGTTGTATTTAATAATTTTTTGCTCAATATTTGCATCCAGTAATTTATATCCAACGTTTTTAAGCAGCATACTAATCAGCTCAGATCTTTACTTAAAACTTGCTACCTTGGTACAGTACAATTATTTTGGCAAATAATATAATCAAACGACCGGGCCCGAGATAAACTACTAGGTGCTTTTAAAAACTTGCTGTTACCAATCCTTCCAGTAACAGATATAAAAATGAATAGCAAAAAAGATGAATGTTTTTTTTTATTTTTTTTAAAGAATTCTAGTAACGTGGGTCACACATTACTAGTATTCTTGTTAACCCCTCCAGCTAAGCTAAGTGCTTGTGTTAGGAGTGAGTTCACGCCGTGGGTGTTTTGAAAGTAGGTTTATTTAACGATGGGTCGCTCGGTACGGGATCCGTGAAAACGTGGATCCGGGAAGGTTTTGAAGTTAAAGCACCAATAGTGCCCAACTACAGATTTCGCTGCACCCCACGCCCGAGGTCTATATGTGACGACCATGGAAGAGGGCTAGGCTTCTAGGTTCATCGAGGGATGATGGTGCGCAACGAGCCACACCCTCCTACTACAAATGTAAAACAGATGTGGCTGAGACTTAAGAGAAGCTCACCGTCAGTAAGAATTGGCACAGCGTATAGGCCTCCCCGGCAAAATGCCATATTTTTATAGATGCAGTGACTGACCCTATTTCTTCATTTACTAACTGTGATAAAATTATTTTCTTGGGTGATTTTAATATCAATGTCTCAGATAAAGTAGACTCTAAAACGAAACTGCTTGACACCTTCCTAGTGAGTTTGAATTTAACTAATTTAGTGACAGAACCTTCTCACTTTGCAGATCATAGTGAGACGGTGATCGACTTAATCTATACAGATACAAAGGCTAACAAGGTCTCCGTATAACATATTCCCCAGCTCGGACGGCACTTACCATGAATTAAAATGTTAAGTAAGAACTGCCATACAAAGTGAGAAACAGGCTTACTATGATATGTTTATTATAAATAAAGAAAGAAAGAGAAACATTTATTCTGACTTTCACAGGACCACACACAATTGTTACAAATAAAAAATAAAAAAAAAAACCGCAAGTAAGTAGTACCTCAGCATATTGCTGCAGCCTTAGAGACTGCAGCGCTGGTATTATGATAGGGCCTGCGTCCGGCGACATCTCGAGCCTATATATATTTATGAATATCATAAAAAATCTAAGAACAATAAAAAATAGTAAATTAAAATAATGTTGGTCAACACTACTAAATTTATAAAATTTACAAACGTTAGTCGGGCCGTGTAAGTCGTTTGAATAGTGTAGCGAGGTGAGAGTAAAAACAATACAGGCAATATTATAAAAAAATAAAAAAAAATATATATGTTGTAATACCTTCCTCTTTCCCAAAACAAACCGTGCTGCGCCTGACAGGGTCAGTAATTGTTACTCCTTAAACTGTTATCACCTATGTATTTATGGTAGTAATAAACTATTTTATCATTTTTATTGACATTGTTAACTTTACAAAACATTGACATTATCTTATATGAATTTGATATCAAGTTTATGTTACATATTATAGAATTTTTTTAATTATACATGTGAGAACTGTGTAGTCAATAACATATAAGTTAATTTGCTAATTTGCCTGGCAGTTCTGAGTATGTCATGCTCGCCTAGACGTCCTGCCGATGGTGGCGTATGTGTCGGGTCATTCAGCTCCCTTTGATATGATTAAAGTGGACGATGGCTGCCGTTCTTTGGGGCTGGTCATCTCCGAACTGCTGTTACTTACATATAGTAGTAGTTTGCGCGACTGTTTATAGTTTGGAACAGTACTTACATTGTCCTCACATTTAATTTATGTAACCAAAGAGTTGTAAAAAACATGTTGAAAAAGAGTCTCCTTGGAGTTTCTTGCCTGTTCTTCTCCACAGGATCTACTTATTGGAACAGGCAACTAGCTTCACGACTGACTACTACTCCTGACAATTCAAAAATACTTATAATGGGTTTAATGGAAATAAATGATTTTGATTTGATTTGATATTAAGTATCATAAAAATTACCCGTTAATACAGGGAGGTAAAGAATAGAATTAAAAGATAATTATAGTAACTTTACAACTTTGTTTATTAATATTAATTAAATTAATAAATACTGGAGTCCCCACCAAAATTTTCCTATTATATCATAAAGTATGTATTTGTCATAAACTTAGTATGTAATAGACGAACAGTCCCGTCATTTTCGTGAGACTAAAATAAATGTTTCTGTGTGCAAGTTTTACAGACGTGTGACTGACTTTAAGTGTCGGCACATTGACGTCACCGCAATATCGATATAAAAAATCGGCAATATTTATATATCATTATGGATTGGTAGTAT
The DNA here is from genome assembly GCA_949752705.1 of Callimorpha dominula. Lineage (NCBI taxonomy): Eukaryota > Metazoa > Arthropoda > Insecta > Lepidoptera > Erebidae > Callimorpha > Callimorpha dominula. The sequence goes on from OX456994.1 coordinate 678,083, forward strand.
TTTGTATGTTTTGTTACTATGAGTTGTTGTGCTTTTGTAATAATTGTAATTTTTTAATGACGGAAGTAAAGAAAGTACAATAGAATAATGATTGATATAACTTTCATCCTAATGTATTTTTAATATTTTGTAGCGTTAATTGCCAGGGTTAATGTTGATTAAGTACGTAAAGTAAGCTTACTATGTACTGTCTCTAGTGTAAGTACAGATAAAAGTCCGCCATCATTAGCGGCACCCATTGCAACATGACGCACGCATCAGCCATCATCCAAGTCAACCATATTGAAAGGAGCTGTACGCCCTGACACGCCATTAGCAGGACTTCTAGGCGAGCATGACATACTAAGAACTATCAGGCTATTGCCTATAATAATAACTTTACCCATCTCACACATTTTAAAAATATAACTTAATAATATTAACTTCACAGTTTTCACGTGTATAATTCAATATTTTCAAAATGAAACATTAAAATTCATATTATATTTTCAATATCAGTACCTAATAATATTAATAAAAAAATTCTACGTAAGGAATATATTTGATAAGAAAATTAAAACTAGTACATAGAATCTAAAGACCATTACCAATATTTTTTAATTTTCTCCTAATCATTTTTCTTAGCATTTTTATCAGCTACATAAACATCTAGTTTATATTTATAACAAGCTCATAGTTTACCCTAATAACTACAGATTGCTAACTAGGTAAGCTCGTTTACAGACATAAAATAATTTAAAATTCACAGTTTAAGAATTTAAGATTGTTAGTTTAAGAGTGTTATGATTTTACTTTGTTCCATGAGATCAGGGAAAACTCCGTGATCTGTACACAAATTAAATGAAAGCGTCACGTAGGGAGCGGCAAGTTTAATAATAGATTGGCAAGTTTAATAATAGATTGGCAAGTTTCGATATCGGTTAAAATTATACATCGGATAATATAATAATCAGTTAAAATTACCATGTTAATGGTATCTCATTATATTTATAAAAGTCATCACAAGATAAGTGAAAATGGAAATTCTTAACAATTAGTATACAACATCAACCTTTCAGTTTCAGGTCAAACTCTTTCTACCGAAAGGCCTATAAATTATTCATCGATATACAATAACACATCAAAAGCATTCAAGTTTAAATAAAACTTTTAATCAAAATTAAAACTGTTCATTGGCATTGATGGTGTTTAATATCTACAACAGATGCCATGATTATGATTTGTCTTTGTTTCATGAGATTAGGGAAAAGTCCTTGATCTCAATACAGATTATATGATTAACACAAGATAGGTAAGTGAAAATGGGAAATGCTTACAATTGGAAAACATTACTATAGTTTCTGAATTGCTTTCCTTTCCATAACAATGTACCTACATTCTGCAAAAAAATGTTAGCTATTATTTTACATAATAGATAAAAATATAGACATATCGATATTATTGTGTTTAGTTTTTGGTCAATCCCAATTCACGAATAGAGTTTTTATTATCAAACAGATATTTTTTGAACCATCATAATCTTTACAAAAAAGAGTATTTCCTGCATATTTAAAGAGTAATAGAAAATAATTTTGTGTATATATTGTACGAAAATAGACATCATACTACTTAGTATTGAACTATCCGTGATTACCTGTGAAATGTTATGTTCTTTGGATTCTTGCCGAAAGTACACCACAATCTAATACAGAACACGAGACCATTTTTATATTTATCCTTTATTTTAAATGTATTATGATAGCGCTTATAATTAAAATGCGATTCCTTTTTGACAGGATGACCGGGTAGGTATCTTACTAACAAAAAGAAGGTTAAAGAGAGAGACAAATTAAATTTTACAGAGAGAAATTCCGTAGGTAGAACCTTTGTGTACAAATGTGTACTGCAAACCATAGAATTTTTGTGAGGCTCCCAGTAATTTTTATTTATCATAAAAATCGTTTTGTTTAACAAGTACAGGCACAGAAGACATGAAATGTATATAATTCATGAAAATACAACAATAACATAAAGAAAGGATCACCGATTTCAATGCGCCTATATCATGATAAACTGTAATAAACGGTATTCTTCAATTCAATTTCCTCCCGTAAAGGGGAAATATTTTTTTTTAATTTCAATGAGACCAATTGGTGAATACTCAAGAGTATTCACCAATTCAATGAAAAAATAATGATTGAAATCAGTTCACAATGGACGAACAAAATTCATTTTTCGATTTTGAGTGGTTCGGTTTTAATTTATCTGTTGCAATAGCTTAATATCAATTGCTCATCACCTTTTACAAAATATAACTTTTCCCGATGCAGGAACATTAATTGTTGAGAAGATCTTCTGGTACTTCACTTTCAGTTCAACCTCACCAAATGCATTCTCATGAGCATACATTATTTGGCAACCACATAAAGTAATCGTATCGCCACTTGTGAAATACTTACTATTGATTGATTCCGGTACCCGGTACACCGGTTTCATATTGCAGCAGCCATCTTCGAGTAAGGAGGTAATATATATATATATATAAGAAGGTGAAGACGAACTGAAAACCTGCCCCGTTTTTTGAAGTCGGTTAAAAATAATGAAGTTGTGATGAATAATGAAATAATGAAGTGAAATGACCGCAGCTTGATAGTTCTTTTATGCGACATAAAATATATCGACATATCGATAGATTGTGTTTTGCTTTTAGTCAATCACTGTGCCAAAAGCGGTCATATTCACGTATTCAATATTTTTTTATCTAAGGCATAATTTTTTAAGATATTACAATATCTGAAAAATAGACTATTCACTGCATATGTCAAATGTAATACAAAATAATTTTGTGTATATATTCTACGAAAATAAACACTTTGAAAGTAGTATTGAACTTTTGGTATTTAGCTTTCAAACGTTTCTTTCTTTGGATTGATTGAGACAATTTGAAACTAAATGTTTCAAAACCGGTCTCACTGTCAGATGTCAGATTTATTCTATCTCTTTCTCACACCTAGGTTCTGTATAAGGCTAAGTATCTCACTCGCACACTATGTTCGTCTATTACGTTAGTATATTAAGTTTATGTATTTGTACATATAAAGGCATAATTTGTTTTTTCTTAATAAAGAATACTAGTAACGTGGGTAACACATTACTAGTATTCTTGTTAACCCTTCCAGCTAAACTAAATGCTTGTGTTAGGAGTGGGTTCACGTCGATAGTACACTGGGTGGGGATGCCTTTCCTTTAGTAATTTTAATAGTAAAATTTCCTGCCACTTTTACAATTAACATAGTAATTTGATTATATGTATTTGCGGACTCGATACTAACCACTACTTCATTGGCAAATAAATGCAGTATCTGCAGTTTCTCTGTTGCAATAACTGAGACGGCTGAATGTCAGAATTGCTCCATTACGTTTTGTAGAACATGTGGTAAAGGTATTGCAAGTCGGCCTTGAATTACAAAACCTCAACCTCAACAAACTACAAAAAAACTCTGGGTGTGACCCATATAATACTATTATAAAAATTACATACTGTCGTTACAGAAATTATTGCAATAATCGGATTAAAAAAAATAAAAAGGATATATGAAAGAGAACTACTCACCCAAGTCTCTAACAAACACAAAGCTGCTCTGGAACAATGTTAAATCAATAACTTACACAAATAAACAAATAAACCAAAGTACAGAATTATTAAGTGTTAAAACATCTCCACATGAATCAATATATTTTGTAAATGACTACTTTGTGAACATTGGAAGGGATTTGGCTCAGGGGATTCAGCCTCGGCCAAATAATATGTCTACTGAACAACCCAGTACCTCTCCCTAAATGAACTCTTTTGTATTATTAGATACTGATCCAACAGAAATGGAAAGGATTTTAAACAGCTTGAAATCGAATAGTACCCCAGGATGGGACAATATCACGACTAGATTCTTAAAGTATACTAGCAGTGAAATTGTTCCCATCATTAGTCACCTGGCTAACCTTTGTTTTAAGGGTGGCATTTTCCCAAATTCTTTGAAACAGTCTATTATAACTTCGGTACATAAGGGTGGGAAAAGAGACGATGTCGATAACTATAGACCTATCTCGGTGTTACCAGCCATATCTAAAATTTTAGAAAAATGAATTAATAAACGACTTACAAATTATCTCTATAAATTTAAAATTCTATCTAATACACAATTTGGTTTTAGGCAAGGAGTATCCACCGAGGATGCAGTTATGTCTCTTACCTCGCTAATAACTGAGCATCTTGACAATGGTAGCAACTGTCTGACTGTATTTATAGATCTAAAAAAAGCTTTCGACACCGTCTCTGTTCCAACATTTGTGTCCAAGTTGGAAAAAATTGGCATTCGAGGAACCCCTCTTAAATTATTTAAAGATTACCTATCACATGGAAAACAGAGGGTTAAGATAGCATCGTATATTAGTGATGACGCAGAGGTATCATTTGGCGTACCGCAGGGAAGCGTGTTAGGCCCAACATTGTTTTTGGTATACATCAATGACCTTTGTAACCTCAAAGTCCCAAATGCAAAAATAATTTCTTATGCCGATGATACAGCTGTTGTCTTTCACGGGAATAACTGGCCTAATGCTATGCATAATGCTGAGAGGGGTATGTCACAGATAGCTAATTGGCTTAAAGATAATCTTTTTAGTCTAAGTACAACAAAAACCAATTTTATATGTTTTAGCGTTTCCAATCGTTCACAACCAAATGAAACCTCTAATATTAAAATACATTCATGTGATTATAATACAAGCAGTGGCTGTATGTGCCCTGCTCTTCTTAAAGTCTCACAGACAAAATATTTAGGTGTCATTATTGACCAAAAGTTAAGCTGGTATCCACACCTGGAACATGTCACTGGAAGAATAAGGAAATTGGGATGGATATTTAAAACGCTAAGATATGTTGCCCCAAAAACACTATCTAACGAATTAGGCCCCAGCAAAAACATTTTATATGAAATTTATATTGCCCTTGCACAATCAGTGCTGGTATACTGTATTCCCGTATGGGGCGGTGCGGCTAAATCTAAATTTATGGAAGTGGAACGAGGACAGAGGAGTCTAATAAAAACTATGTACTTTAAAACGATTAGATATCCTACTGAAAGTCTCTATAAAATTAGTGACCTTCTTTCTGTTAGAAAACTATATATAGCTAGTGTAGTTCTAAAAACATACAAAACTATTCCCTATGATAGAGATATTTCATCAAAAAGACGCAAAGATAAAATTGCACCAATTCCTCAAACCAAAACCGTATTCGCCTCTCGTCAATACTGTAAGCGATCTCCTAAACTATATAATATGGTAAATAAGGAGATATACATACTTTCTAAACCACTTCATGAATGTAGAGGAATACTAGTAAGTTGGTTAAAATCACTTACTTTTGAAGAAACTGAAGCACTCTTGCAATCCAAATTATAACTCTTAACTAAACCAACTGACACCCACATACCGATACATCTACATGCCTACACTTACACACACACACACCCATACACTTACCCACACCCACACACGCACACACACACACATTAATTACTCATCTAAACAAGTAACCATCTAAACAAAAAAGAAAAAACAAAAATTGTACTAAAACAATTGAATACAATCGTGTACCAACTAAGTAACAAGTATGCTATGGAAGAGCGGAGTCTCCTAATACAGGCATTATTTGCTTAAACGGAAACTCCAATCACGAATATTGTTATACACATTTTTTGGTTAAGAAATAAAACATTTTTGTATATTTTTTTTTTTTGTATATTTTTGCCTTGTCATCATCATAATAACATTTAACGAAATGAATATTTTAACACAAAATTTAAAACCATGAAATACAGACGGTTTCCACCGTGGGAAAAAGTTTACATTCGAAGCGATTTCTTTGGTTAGCTCTATCCTATTCCTTTCATACTTTTCAGTTTGAACTGTCTTTGGTTAGAGTGTTAATTTTATAAGTGGAGACTTCCTCAGCTAAATATCAATATTGAATGTACTTTTATCATTTGGTTGTCACTGCTACTGTTAATTATGATTTTTTTTATGTTATAGGGGGCAAATGAACAGGCGGGTCTCCTGATGGTAAGTGACTACCGCCGCCCATGGACACTTGTAACTCAAAAGTTACAAATTCGTTGCCGGTCTTTAAGGAGGGAGTAGAGGAAGTGAGGCAGAGGGAAAAGAGGGGGAGAAGAGGGGGAAAGGGAAGGGTTAAGTCCTCCGGTAACCCCACTCACTCGGCGAAAAGCAATGTCACCATTGCTTCACTGCCGGCTTTCTGTGAGGCCGCGGTAACACTGCGGTCGAGCCGATTAATTAATAATAATAATAAAAATATTTTTTACAGAAAGGAAAATGGCATCTACAACTCCCCTTGAGTTTCACTCTTATTTTTATGTCAAAGTTGAAGTAAAGACAAACAATCGACTATGTCAAATTAGGAGATCTAGAAAATCAATTACAAGATCTGCATGAGATAGAAGCAAGAAAATATAAAAGGTCTAAATTGAAGACAAAATAATTACAAAGCACAGTTCCTAATAGGCTAGATCTCGAATTCTGGACCCTACTTACGCCCACCAATATTGCTGAAACATCAATCAAACCGGAAACGAATGATTTTTAATAGAACTAGCCTGATCGAAGGATGCTCCTTTTGTGATAGAGGAACATTACTACCCATTCCTCATTATACGATATTTCTATTAGGTAGTAATAATGTGGGTAACATAAGAACTATTTTTTTTTAATACACAAGCAGGTCCAGTCTACAGAATGGACTAACTAAAGACCTCCTATATCGCATGAATATTGCTGAGTGACTGCCAGAAAATTTGTATACTCACACACAAAGATAACTCTCAAACAAGCTTTTCCTCGCCGATGAAGAATTTGATAAAATATAAAGTTTTAATCCGTCAAAAAATACTCAATAAACTAAACTTTTAAAAGCTTATGCCACAGAACGGATAGAATGGATACCTACACAGTACATACGTAACGTAAACTAAATATTATAGCGGTTCTAAACCAAAAAACAGACACACGTAAAAGTAACAAGAGTGTACCCGAAGGGAAAAATATGATATTGCTTTTAAATATGAAATATTACGCCGAAAGTGTTCTTGTATTATGAAGAAAAAGGGTTTTGGGTGCGTGACGTTTATGCTCGCACGGGGCCGGTCGACCGCCGCGCAATGTGTCTCTATTGTGGATACAATGAATTGATATTGCCCGCATTCTTATTTTATTGAACTTATTCTGGGTGTATTTTTGGAACTTTTATAGCTGTTTGTATTCTCTAAGTAGTGAATAAGTTAAAGTATATCATTATTTCTAAGCAAATACATATTTATGACTATAGCTATACATAGACAGCTAAAAGTAAACAAGGTAAAGCACCTATTATGCAAAAAATGTTCATAATCTGTATTTACTTATCGTATAAATGCGAAACTAACTCTGTCTGTTTGTCTGTTACTTAACCGATTATCATGAAATTTTACATACACGTTGTCAGGGGTACAGAAAAGGACGTAGGGTATCTCTAATGAAGAGAAAATTACTGTTCTTGGGATACTTACATTGATTGCCAAAATCTATATTAACGTGAGCGAAGCCGCTTGCAAAAGCTAGTTATCAATATCATTTAGATGACAAATAGACGTAAATATATTTATGAGGCAGTAGTTATTACAGGAACTGTCTGACTGCAAAACAATATAATAACTTTACATATCTCACACACGGCTGTCTGATCCCAAACTAGGCAGAGCCATGGTAACCATTTATTATACCTCTTAGAATAGCAGGTTCACCAGAATTTGGAGGGGGGCCACTAGGGTTGCCCATAGGTGTCTATGGGCAACTGTTCTACCGTAATCCTTATATTCCTTAGTCAAATATACCATCTTCTACTAATTATAGTAGATATATGTAGTATTTATGGTTGAACTAGCATTGCAAACTTTTATTTTATGATTGTACTCTTTTTATTTTTGGAGCGGCAACTGGCCAGATGAAGTTGATGGATTATCAGTTTCTAGTAATTGCGAAACTGTAAGAGACATCGTAAACTCATCAGCTCCACGTTTGTTTATTTCTTTGTAATCATGCAATATTTAGTTGTCTATTTAAATTGTATTTGATTATTACATGTAATTCAGTGAAATAGTCGTATTTTTGAATAACGTATACTTCATATTTATTTTGGTGGTCATTACATACACACAAAATGGATTCCATCATCGAAGCAAAAATAGCGAATCATTATAGTATATTATATATAGTAACAGTCCCACCGTTACAGCGATCAATTTAATAAATATTTTTTTGGAAACTAATCCAAACGCAGACACATTTTTTGACAAGACTAGTGTATTTAGTAATAATATAATGACATACTTAAATTGTTTTGAATAACCATTTTTTTTAAATTGTGACATTTATTGATGTATCATGACATTTCATTAATAATATTTTAAATTGTTTTTTTTTTATTTGATCTTATTTTGTTGACATATAATAGAATATTCAAGGTATTTCTACTTAACTGATTTCTTTTTTATTTATTTCCTGTACAATAACGTAATATTCAGAATAATTTCTTTGACATAACACGTAAGGGTCTTGGTGCATAAACTGTCAGCTTATATTGTTTAAATAAATAAATACATGAATGAATAAATGAATCCCGTTTGGCAATCCGATGTATATTAATCACTTGCCTGGTAAGTTTGACAAAACTGGCAGTAGAGAAACAGGTCTGTAATTTAAAGGATTTGTGGTGGAGCGCCAATATATTTATAAAATGCATACATAATCGCACCATAATATATTTCGTTATATTATAAATTTCATAGTCTTTATAGTAAACCACATTCTGTTTGTCGAATGCAATTAGTGCTGGTACTGCTGTAATATTGCCAATGTACTCGACGATCTCAAGAGATGGCGTTAGCAGTCTTCAAATAATGTAAACGCGCTGCACCTGATTGGTGCAAGAAAAAACGGACATACCCTGCTCTCATCGCTTTTTGCTAAGAAGACGCTTTAATATAAAAATTTTGTTCCGCCACGGACTTCAGTTATATTTCTCGTGAAAAGAAGCTGATTTTCCGTTAGTCCTATAGCCGTGTAGTGTTTGGACTCGCTTGTAACCTTTACAAGGTGTATGTGGAGTGCTCCAGTCTACGATCGTGACCGGCCGGTCAATACCTTGCAAGAGACCGTAGAAACCTCGCCGCTGCTCGCTGCCTTCTGGAGGATCGGGACTTGGTCGGTGTTGCAGGTTAGTGCTGGCATGATTGTTTTGATCGATAGAAGTGGTTTACTTCCCTACACCTCGTACGCTAACTGTTGAGCAATCACACCCTGGTCGGGCTATTTACACGCCTGACCATATAATTTGGTCCTTACGAGTACGGATAGGCCAGTAATTCACGTAAATATTGGTGAATTTACTTTTCTATTCATATCATAAAAAAGATTCACGTAATTCTAGTGAATTCTTGCCGCTATTTTTCCTCGCTCACAGATTTACGTAAAATTGGTAAATTCTGTGTTTAAAACGCACGAGAACTACGTAATTATTGGTAGACTCGTATTTAAATATAATTAATTGTTAGATTTGGTGAATTACGTATTAATTGGTAATAATATCCATTATACTCAATTTAGTTGAACTTATTTATACCTACCCACTTATTAACCGCTCCACCACTGTACTTTACGCTAAGTCATTTTAGGATTTAAATTTAACTTGTGTTTTTACACTAACTAGGTAGATATACCTATCACTTTGTAGTTGTATTGTGATATTATTTTATAAACATGACGGAAAGCGAATCAAGCCGCGAAGTCACGTTGGTTATGTTGAATCAAAAGAAAGAATTATTATTTCAACGTATTAATCGTATGTACACATCGTCGAAAGGTATAATTTCTTTCGATTCATCAACGCGAGCTAACGAGAATTTTCTGGCTGAAACGGAGATAATAGATGAGTTACGCGATAAATTTGAGTCCATTGTTGATAAAATAAATAATATAAATTTGTTATCAAAGATTACGGTCAATCCCGAGTATTCTTGCCTCGATTCATTTGATGATTTATACTCGAGAGTTAAACGCGTTAGAAATAAAATATTAACCACTTCTAAGGTGCGTTCACTCGAGACCAGTAGCTCGATCAAGTCCGTAGTGAAATTAGAACCTTTAGTAATTCCGAGTTTTGACGGACGCCCTGAAAACTGGAATACCTTTTATCAGTCTTTTAAAGCTAATATTCATTTGAATCAACAGCTTTCTGACTCGCAACGTGTACAGTATCTAATTTCTAAACTCACCCACGACGCACTAAAATTCACTTCCGGTATTATTCCGTCAGGTGAAACATATAAAATACTGTGGGATAGTTTGGTTAAGAAATACCACGACAAACGCTCATTAGGTACATATTATCTCAATAATATACTGGACTTAAAAACTTGCTCGCACACTGCGAACGCTCTTGATACCTTTGTTAGTAAATACTCCGCTTCGATTTCAGCTCTAAAAGAATTAGGCATAACAGATCTAACTGATTTTATTTTTCTTCAATGCGCTTTGAGAAGGATGGATCCTCAAACCATCCAAGCCTTTGAACTTTCGATTCGGGATGTGGAAGTGCCTACGACACAACAGCTTATCGCTTTTATACAAGATCAGGCTAAGATTTTGGAGCGCTCAAACCCGCGAAATTCGTCATATACGAAACCCGCTGCTGTTGTTACGTCGCCCTCACGCGACCGGCGCGTTCATCACACCTCCAAATCTTACGCAGCAGTTACCGCGAATTGTTGTTTGTGTAGTGGTAACCATCGACATTTATATGATTGCGCTCAGTTTAAAAATATGCGAGACGCAAGGGCTAGATATGAGTTTATTAAATCGAAGTACGGTTGCGTTAATTGTTTAAGCACTTTACATAAACTTCCGGATTGTAAGAGTACGTCAGTCTGTTTCTGTAATAAAAGACACCATAGGTTATTGCATTTTGATAGTAATAATTCGCAATCGCATGCGGCTATGGTAAATACCGCCGTCGCGTACTCGCCGCCGCCCGCTCATCGAGCGACCGTTACTTCGCCCGCGCCTTCTCATCGCGCTCACACGACTTCGTCATGCATTCGAGCGCCCCCGCTTGCTACAGAACCAGTTACACATACACAGTCTTACACTTCTTGTCATAAGGGTGATATACTTTTGTCAACCGCTCAGGTATACGCGCGCTCTAAGGGTAGCGCTGGTATCAAATCTGTAGTTAGGTGTTTGATAGATAATGGCTCGCAGAATAATCTAATAACATCTGCTTGTTCTAGTTTATTAAATTTACCGATAATACCGTTGAATAATTCCTATGTTAAAGGTGTTGGTTCCGCTTCAAGTCCGATAATCGGTTATGTTCATTTAGACATTGAATCCCGTATTTATCCGGATCAGAAATACACTATACATGCGCTTGTTGTAGAATGCATTACGGATCAATTGCCTTCGAAATTTATCGATTGTGATCGCGACCTAGATTTTCGTAACCTTCCGCTCGCTGACTTAAGCTGGAATATTCCGGGCAAGATTGATTTATTGTTAGGTGCCCAGCTATTCCCATTTATATACTTAGGAAATATGGTCGAGTGTGGGCCGCGCGCACCGTGTGCTTTATCTACAACATTTGGTTACGTACTTATGGGAGATTACCCGCGTAAACATATTTTACCTACTGCCGCGTCTTTTTCTGCGTTAGCGCTTAATGATATAGTGCAAAAGTTCTGGGAACTTGAAGAAGTACCCATGAAACGCTTGTTGTCACCAGAGGAGACAGATTGCGAAAATATTTTCACGGCTACCGTGACCCGTGACGACGTAGGTCGTTATACAGTTGCATTACCGTTCTGTAGGGACCCTTCGAAATTAGGTAATTCGCACGCTACCGCTTATCGCCGTTTCGTTTCACTCGAGCGTAAGCTCCGTCAGGCACCGATAGTGCGCGAAAATTATAACAAGGTTATTCAGGATTATATTGATAACAATTACCTCAGTCCTGTTAAAGAATCTGAGCTGTCCTCTGATGGTTATTATATACCGCATCACGCAGTAGTCCGACTTGATAAACCGATGCCGCGCATCGTATTGGACGCGAGTGCTAAAACGCATACAGGACTTTCGCTTAACGATATATTACATATTGGACCCAATTTACAGGCCGATCTGTTTTTATTATTGTTAGGTTTTAGATTATTTCCTATTGCAATGAACGCTGATATAAAACAATATTATTTACGGATTGGTGTACCAGTAGACCAACATAAATACCTACGCATTTTATTTAGATTCAACGAATCGGAAAAAATTCGAACTTATGCCTTTAATAGGCAACCTTTCGGTCTCAAGTCAAGCCCTTACATAGCTATGCGCACTGTGCGACAGCTGGCTACTGACATGAGTCCGCTCTATCCTGATGCCGCGAAAGTGGCAGAGACCTGTCTGTATATGGACGATTTGGTTCTTTCTATTGCAAATGAGGATACTGCCACGCAATTAGCTCACAACTTGATTAAGTTTTTCAAATCGGGTGACTTTGACTTAGTGAAGTGGTCTAGCAATTCACCAGTGCTACTTGACTCGCTTCCCGACACGCACCGCAAGTCGCTTGATTTTGATGTTGACAATAATGTCTCTAAGGTCTTAGGTCTCTCATGGGAACCATGTAAAGATAATTTTCATTTCACATGCGCCGCAATTAATGAAAGGTGCACCAAGAGAAACATACTCTCGATGGTTGCACGACTATTTGACGTGCTCGGATTGGTCGCGCCTGTGATTCTCTATGCCAAGTTGTTAATTAAGGAACTGTGGCTCAGCAAGTGTGATTGGGACGATCCTGCACCGGAGCACATACGCACCCGTTTTTTCGCTCTTGCGCAAGAACTTCAAATGCTTGACACTTTAAGGATTCCACGTCATGTAGGCGTCGAAGTTGGTTGTGAATTACGTCTTGTTGCTTTTTGTGATGCTAGCATGAATGGTCTGGGATGTGTCATTTATGCCCATTGTACCTACCCGTCTGGCATTCAAACTCGCATTCTTGGCGCTAAATCAAAGGTTTCGCCAACAAAAATCACTACGCTCGCTCGCTTAGAATTATGCGCTATTTTACTTATGTCAAAATTAATAAAAACTGTGCGAGACACATATGCGACACGTATGCCCATTGCCGGGATATACGCATTTTCTGATTCCACTATTGCTTTATCATGGGTTCATTCTTCACCACATCGTTGGTCAGTTTTCGTCGGTAATCGCGTCGCTCAGTGCCAAGAAAACTTGGACTCTAAACATTTTTATCATATTGCCGGAGCTAGTAATCCAAGTGATTGTCTTTCGCGTGGTATGCTTCCATCGCAACTTTTGACCCACGATTTGTGGTGGAAAGGTCCTCCGTGGATTCGCAGCTCATCTGAGAAGTGGCCGATTAAGCCATTCTCGCTTAATAATTGCTCTGTCTTGCCTGAACTCAAGGCAAATGTGTTGGCTGCCATTACTCACACAGAGCCGCCGTTGCTGTGTACGTTAGCACAACGTGTTTCTTCTTGGGAAAAGTTGCTACGTATCACCGCATATGTATTAAAATTCGCAAGACCTAAAGTTAAGGTCGAACCTCGTTCTATAGCAGGGTTGACAAGTGCTGAGAATGCGTTAATTCTCGCCGTTCAATCTGTGCACTTCTGTGAAGATATCAAATTGATCAAGGCTGATAAATTACCTTCAAAAAAGCTGCAAAGCCTCTTCGTCTTCTTAGACAAACAAGGGATTTTACGCATTGGAGGAAGACTTTCTGGATCAATGCTTCCTTTCGAAGCTAAACATCCGGTTCTTCTCCCTAAACGCGATCATGTCGTTGACTTAATAATACAGCATTTTCATGTTGTTAATTGTCACACCGGACCTGGACTTCTTATGTCTATTATACGACAACGCTACTGGATCTTGGATGCCAGGACTGTTATCAGGTCTAAGTTGCGAAAGTGCAACACTTGCTTTAAATGCAACCCAACGCATCCAACGCCTATAATGGCTGATCTTCCTGATTACCGTGTTTCAGAGGCCAAGGCATTTTGTCACACTGGTGTAGATTACGCTGGTCCGATAAGGACAATCCTTTCTCGCCGCAGAGGTCAACATGCGCAAAAGGCGTACATCGTTCTTTTTGTTTGCATGGTCACACGTAGTCTACATATTGAAGTGACCAGTGATTTAACTACTGAAAACTTTCTAGCCGCTTTTAAACGCTTTATTTCCCGTCGAGAACCAGTTTTATGTCTCTATTCCGATAATGGATCTACTTTCATCGGTGCGAAGGCACATTTAGATGAGCTGTATAGTTTTTTATTGAACTCTAGCTTCAAAAACGCGCTGTCGAATGAGTTGCTCTCTCGACGCATAGAGTGGAAGATGATTCCCCCAAGATCACCAAATTTTGGTGGGATGTGGGAAGGGAATATAAAGAGCATGAAAACGCATTTATATAGAGTAATAGGAAGTCAGTTACTTACATACGAAGAACTGCAAACTGTTCTTACTCAGATAGAGTGTATTCTTAACTCTCGTCCATTGAGCGTATTATCGTCAGACCCTTATCCTGAGGTGTTAACTCCCGCGCATTTTTTGATGTCTACTCCGTTGCAATATTTACCCGCTGCTGATTTGTCAGATCAACGATTGAGTCTGTTAGAACGTAAAAAGTTGTTAGATAGTATGGTCCAATCCTTTTGGAAGAAATGGCACTTAGAGTATTTGCACACGTTGCAAGTTAGGCAAAAATGGGCTACTCCCGACAAACCGGTAGAAATCGGAACTGTTGTTCTTCTTGAGCAGGAGAATTCTCCACCGTTGCATTGGCCGTTAGGAGTAATTACGGACGTGTTCAGAGGCTCTGATAACGTTGTACGCGTGGCGATAGTTAAAACGTAAACTGGAATTTACAAACGCGCTGTAACTAAATTATATCCTATTCCTACACAATAAATTCAACTTAGTTTAAACCTTATTTTTTAGTTTAGGCGGCTATATTTATCATATTTATTATTTAATCGCATAATGCATGTGTTACTCTCGGTCAGTTAGAAAATTCGCGTGTTTTGAAACATCTTGTGATGTTCCAAGGCGGGGTGCATGGTGGAGCGCCAATATATTTATAAAATGCATACATAATCGCACCATAATATATTTCGTTATATTATAAATTTCATAGTCTTTATAGTAAACCACATTCTGTTTGTCGAATGCAATTAGTGCTGGTACTGCTGTAATATTGCCAATGTACTCGACGATCTCAAGAGATGGCGTTAGCAGTCTTCAAATAATGTAAACGCGCTGCACCTGATTGGTGCAAGAAAAAACGGACATACCCTGCTCTCATCGCTTTTCGCTAAGAAGACGCTTTAATATAAAAATTTTGTTCCGCCACGAACTTCAGTTATATTTCTCGTGAAAAGAAGCTGATTTTCCGTTAGTCCTATAGCCGTGTAGTGTTTGGACTCGCTTGTAACCTTTACAAGGTGTATGTGGAGTGCTCCAGTCTACGATCGTGACCGGCCGGTCAATACCTTGCAAGAGACCGTAGAAACCTCGCCGCTGCT
This sequence comes from Callimorpha dominula, assembly GCA_949752705.1. Taxonomy (NCBI): domain Eukaryota; kingdom Metazoa; phylum Arthropoda; class Insecta; order Lepidoptera; family Erebidae; genus Callimorpha; species Callimorpha dominula. The sequence goes on from OX456994.1 coordinate 693,781, forward strand.
CGCTGCCTTCTGGAGGATCGGGACTTGGTCGGTGTTGCAGGTTAGTGCTGGCATGATTGTTTTGATCGATAGAAGTGGTTTACTTCCCTACACCTCGTACGCTAACTGTTGAGCAATCACACCCTGGTCGGGCTATTTACACGCCTGACCAATTTGTTTTTTAACCTTTCTTAAAAATTGGGATAACTTTAGCAATTTTAAGTTGATGAGGCCCACCTTAATGCAGTTATTATAAAACATCAATGGAGTTTCCAGTCAATGTTATCTTTAATAACTGTAAAAGGTATTTCGTCATGTTGTTTATTATATTAAATATTTCAAAAAGTGCTCAATATGGGTTTTTAAAACATAAATCCACAACTTTCACAGTGTACACGCTTGTAACCGAAATATTTACAGGTTTCAACAGCAACCACTTTATCACTGGGTTTTTTTTTATCTGTCTAAAGCGTTTGACCGTGTATCACATGCCATCTTGGTGCAAAAACTGGAAACACTTGGAATCAAAGGTCTGGCACTGCAGTGGATATCCTCTTATCTAAGTAACAGACGACCAAGGGTTAATAACTAGAATGAATGAAAATCGAGACATGGCACCATACCTTTCTGATTAGAAAATAAATAAGCACGGCGTCCCACAAGGAAGCATACTGGGCTTGCTTACATGGCCGGACTAATGCTTTTATATTCAATTTATTAAATCCCATAATTATAAATATAATAATAAGCTACATGTTTTGTATTGATACAAAATTTTTGGGAGTGTCAATAGATGAGGACGTAAACTGAAAAATAAATTTAGATTATACGAGTATATGTGGTAAAAACAAATAATTTGTCTACATAAAGCATATTAAAAATAACAAATATACGCATACGGCCATTACATCATACCCTGCATAATTATGTTAAATCTGTACTTCACTATGGGCTTATTATGTGGGGCAATAGCACAGACGTAAACAAAGCGTTTGTGGCGCAAAAAAAGTGCATTAGGGCTATGTATGGTATGCAACAAGAGGAATTTTGTAGCCCAATGTAATAAGAACTGTTTGGCAATGCGTGTGCGAATTTATAATAAAGTACCTAATTATATTAAATGATGAAACATTAGATTATTTAAAATTAAGTTACAGGCTTGGTTAATAGAGCATATTTTTTTTAGTATTAAGGAATTTAAATATTTTAAACACTAGATTAACTTTGCATGCTATTATTTGTAGTTAAACATGTTTCATCTATGTAAACCTTACCATTTTTAAACACCGTGTTTTAATGCAAATAAATGATGATTATGATTATGAATGGTCGAAACACGGTCAAAGTTTATGTTAGACTCCTTTTTGCTAACACTTTCAGTTAAATATGCACTCGTATATGCTATATCTTTGATCACAAGTGTTTTATATATGTGGAGGAACGGGTGGTATGTCCCTCCAACACAAAGGGAGGATCCTCCGACCAGGTGAGGTGATCATGCCTGGCGGGCCGCGGCCCAACGGTTGATGTTGGGAAGTTGTATATATACTAATCGGTGCGAGAACTCTCATAGCGCGATGCAGGATTAGTAGGTTGTAGATGTTTCTTGTTGCTGTATGTGGAAGTCGCCACATATATAACTATATAAACCAATAAAATTATAATTATTATAATATATTTGGTATTAAACCATAACTATTATATTCATCATCTCATATACTATATAAGCAACATCCCTTCCATTTCCTTCCATTCTTAACTAACTTTTTATATCAATATACTCAAAATTTTCTAGTCTTCAATTCCCCAATTACCCAGTTGATATCAATAGACAAAATTTTGCCGAGTATCCACGCCCGTATTCCCGAAGAGGTAAACAGATTCGTGCGTATTTACCTCTTCGGGAATACAGGCGTGGATGTATGTATTAATTACATATTTATATGCGTTTGTACTCATATATTTAAACCAAAACTAATGTTATAAATGTAACCGTTAGTTTGTGTGTTTGTTATGCTTTCACACCTTAAGTACTTGAAATTTTGCATACATGCTGTTAGGGGTATACAAGGGACATAAGGGTTTATCACACAAAGTACTGTTCTCAACGGATAGAAAAAACCTTTTTTAATTTAAATGAAAAGTGATTAGCCTGTGATGGTGGCATTAACTAAAAATTATGTTTTTAAAGTTTTTTTTTTGCAGTTGGAGCAATATTTTGGGTTTCATATAAATTCATTTTAGAAAATTAATATTTTATACATATATTATGTCGTAATCAAGCCAGCTAGCCTGGTGGCGCTCGATGGAATTAGTGACTCACCCTCCATCCAGTTTGCGGCTTCAGTCTTGTTGGAGCGGTCGGCGTGAGCGAACGACGCTAAAACTATTGCGCGTAATATGACTACTTACCTATTTTGTGAATTGTAACTACTGCTTATTGAACTTAGTTAATTATAAATTTTTATTATCTCTCCATAATTTGGGTATTTATTATATAACGACTCGCTTACATGGCCAATATTGTGTAACGGTGAAGGATCAACAGAGACATCTGCCATCTCTGACGACATACTATTTTATTATCTTTTTTCCCTAAAAGTTTATACTTTCTCGTATCCGTGGTCAAAATCATCAAACACAATACAATTATCTCCTAATAGACGTTTTCTGTAACAAAAAATGTGGTACATAAAATATATATTTAGCACGGATAATAAAAATATTTCAATGGAAATCATAAGTCCTCTATATATCCTTCGCAAGATAAGACACCCAACGGAGCGTGAAATTTTTACAATGCCGCCGGACCGGGCTTCGAACCCGGCCATGCATTATACGAGATGAACTATACTCAGATGATTTTAGCTTAGGAAATGGATTCCTGGAAAACGGTGTACGATAGTGTTATATTTTTATAAAAATTGTTGTATGAATTATGTAATTATTTATACGAGAGTTAACGCGATCACGAAATAGGTATCCCATCAAAAACATAAATGTAAAAAATGGAGCAAATTTCAATATTAAGAATATGTTATGGATTGTAACAGTCACAGGTTACAATCAACTTCGCACAGGTGCACACTGAACTGACCGTATCAATTATTGGAACTGGAACAAATTCATGCAACGTGAGTTTAAGGGCCGGACGCCAGGCAGGAGACAGTCCTCAGCCATTGTCTCTATCGAATCGCATTTACTCGTAGCGAGCGGTGGCCGACTTGCAGACGACTAGCCGATCTATTACTGTTCATGTTCTCCATACAGTGGGGTGATCTGAAGATCGTCTTGATCCTGTATCTCCGTAACCCGGGTATTCTCCAAATATATAGCGTAGATGTTTCGCAGGTTGATCGTAGAGCTTCAGAGCTCGGTTAATCAATGATCGTACACAGACGATCGGTGAGAAGGGTGGTGGTAACAGTAAGCTCGAAGGTCCTGTCTGAGTGTATTGGTTTTCTGTATACCGTGTGTTGGCCCACCATTCGAGACAGGGATAACTAATACGTCCAGGAAAGGTAGTACACTGTTCTTCTCTTCCTCGACCGTACACTGAATTTTTTAATGTACTGTGTTCAGATGCCCGTGTAAGTAAGATCTTTATCAAATATGGATTCGTTGCTCCATTGCTGCATGAAAGAAGTGCAACATCAATCAGACTACTGTCCTAATAATATTAATAAGGATTACATTCTACGGTTCAGTATCGCAGGAATAGTTAGTTGGTACCGTAAGAAATGTACATGTTCCACGACGACCACTTTAGGGTGTGTATACCGGATAAACACCTTAAAGTGGTCGTAGCCAAGAATAAGCGACTGGCCTTTCCTATGTCCTCAGATATCGAAAAGCAATAAGTTTGTATTATTGGCGAGAAGTTGTTCAAGATGACAACCACCTTCAGAGGATTCTTGCTCTCTTTATAAAAACAGAAATATTCTATATCAATTCTGTTTCTGTCATGGTTTTTATAGATGACTAAGGATTTTTGAAACAGTCCAAATGGCTTTACAGGATTAGTGGCGTCCGCATGACAGGCTAAGGCCGCTTTCCTGTAAGCGGGGATTGTCCTGAGCTAAAACCTTGATTGTAAAAAGAATAAAAACGATTTTAACTCGTTGATTTCAGTTTTGTGCATCTGCACGTTACAGTGCGTGAAGACGCTTACACTCTGTAAAAGGAAATGTGTCTAATTGATTTATTAAACATGACTCATCGCTAGGTTAATGATATTCAATAAAATGTTTGCACAAATTGGCATCACTGGAAGTCGTTAAAGCATGGTTCCATCCGCAACTCTAACGATCAAAGGACATGGAGTGCACAAGATCGAGTCGGTGAGTGTCCATTAGAGCTTGAATGTCAAGGTTCTAAAGATTTATTCCTCTTAAAAGATCTTTTAATAAATTATACATCGGAAACGTGACGTTGTAGGGTGGCGATTATTTGTTTGACGATGATGATGTTAAAATAATATTTGTGCATTTTTATATGTGTATGTTTAATTCCAGGATCCATACAACAGTCTTCCCATTTCAATCAGTGTTTTTCATCTAAATCTTTACAACGTTTAGGACGACAAACATCTATTAAAATCAGTTATAAACTATGAAAATACAAGTTATTCTTCTTCTTGAACTTCATAAGTTACGATATCATTACATTTTGTATCAGATACTTTTTGTTTTTCAGAGGCACTTATTTAACTCTTAAATCAAAATGTTATTGTTATAATAAACTGAATAGTATAAAATCTACCGGTTACTAGTAGTTAGCTCGTTCATCAAAGTAAAGAATTAAATTCCCCTACTGCAATTATACCTTGAAGATAAACAGCACACACCTCGAACGCTCTGTTATATCAACATTAGCAATATATTCGTATCGTTAGCCCACCAACTCTCTCCATCCATTAAGGCTATTTTAACGCCACTTGTTTTTCCAACTGCCACGAGGCACTTTAACAAACAGTATTTATTTTGTTCTTCCCATCGGTTCGTTTTAAGAAAAATTTCCTACTTCGGGTGAATTTCGATTAGGAAAAGACAAAGAGCCGATTGTAGGGCTATTGAAAGTGGGGAATCAATTAAAGCGAGTCATCGATCGTTGGCGGGCGATAACGTCTGTCAGTGAGTAAGGGCGCTGATAAGATTGTCTGAAAGGCGCGCGCGGCGGGAGCGACTCGCCCTGCACACTTTTAATTATTTCAAACTGTTATCGCCACCACGTGTCGCTCTGTAATAGACTTCTGCGATGTCACTTGAAGAGAATCGCGTTTGTTTTTTGTGTTCAAAGTTTAAACGATCTCATTGCTATTCAGTGGCATGTAATGGAGAAGAGACATATAGCGAACTTATTGACAGGGTGGAATATAAATTAGAATAAAAACAGCTTCTGGATCGTTATTTATAAATAAAATAAAACATATTGTTATTAAAATAACTTCAATTGTACCTAAATTCTAACAAACACAAGTAGCCGTAGTTTAAAGGCTAACCAGAACAGGTGACGTGTTCCTACTTCTAACACAAGCATAAATGTATATCCTTGTGTTAGAAGTGGGTTTTTTTTATCGTATTTACTTAGCAGAAGTTTTTTTTTTATTGAAGGGGGTTAGTATTTTTTTTTTATTTTAAGTGTTTATATTACACCTACTGGTTATAGGTATACTATCAGACACCCATGACTTCGCTTGTAGGTATGTCGCTTATGAAAAAGATACGATAGGTACCTAAATGAAAAAAAACGTAACGTAAATACTGTTAGGAACAATCTCACAACTATTGCTATAAACTATCAAAATCACTAAATAACAGTGACTGCTATGTTGTTCGAACCTCAAATCCGTACTCAAGTGATTGTTAACCATTTATAATATTAGCACGGCCTTATATAACCCCACTATTCATCAACCGACCAATAGCATTGCGTTACCGGTATGATTAGGCATAATAATGTCTATTGAGTAATTTTTATTAAATAGTGAACTGTTTTATCACCTATTATAGTTTGTTTCTATTTTGAATAAAATTAATAAGAGTTTTTGATGTGGCAACAACAATACACATTTACTATATACGTTATTTATAAAGTTATTTAATGAAGATCATATTTTTAATATATATTCATTTTTATTATCTAAAGATCGCCTGGTCGTCAAATTTCGACCATAATTCATTACCACATTCAGTTTTTAATGTTTAATTTTATTTCATTGACCAGTATAACTTGAACTGTCATTGTATAGCTTTCCGTACCATGACAGTACATACTATATACTGGACGCGTGTAGCTTGATTGTGGCCATTATACACATATATTAGCAAAATTTACTAAAAAATGCGTACAAAGAATTCTCTAAACGTATTAATGTGTGTGTAGTCTATCTATAATATGTTTGTATTTGGTAATATATAAATATGTTTATCAGGAGTCTGGTTATATATACCATAGTACAGGCTCTGCCTAGTTTGGAATCAGACGGCCATGCGTAAGGTGTCTCAAGATATTATTGTTATTATATTTTCATGTAGCATAAAACATTATGCTTTACGATATAAATAGTTCTCAATATAATTATACTCTATTAACTCTCCAAACACTCGCCTAATTTCTCTTGAATATACTTTCTTCCCACTTTGTAGTAAAAAGTAATGAGTCGTTTAATTCGGGAAGTCGCTATCACTGCACAAATGGTGCAGAGGTAGTAGTGATCACCTCACCAGCAGCTGTTATGAATTGAATCTCTAGTTAGGCCCAATCTTTTTTTATTTATAAAGTGTCCATTAATGGTATGTTTTGTGAAGTTCCTCCAACACAAGCTTAATATAAGTTTTTTAACGCTTTTGAGAACCTCTAGTTTAAATTTTTCTCTTGACCACGATTTTATGTTTTTTGGGTGGACAGGATAGTACACAATAAAATAGTTTCAAATAATTTTATACTAATTTATTATAATGTATTTATTTACACTTTGAAAATCACACAATCTGTACAATAAATGTATGTGATATAACCTATAGATATAAACACGCATCTCTTATTTTGAATAAAAGATATGCATATATCATTTATACATTTATATATTATATCTATTTTACGTCGAATTATAACAAATAATATTCAGATATGAAGAATATTACGATTAAAATTTTCTTTATTTTATTTATTTACTGTGCATTAACTTTTATATTTACAATTTGACAAGCGTGAGTAGCAAGCTTGGTTATACTAATATTTAGACAAATTATATCCATTACGATCACTGTGTAATTAGTGACCATTTAACATAATCGTAAGTTAAGGCCTACTTTAAAAGAGAAAAGAATTGTTTAAACATTACATAGTATATATTTCTGATTTTATATTTGGCACATTTTCATGAATCAATTCAAAGAGAAGCGCTGAATCACATTTCATGTGATATTCGGATGACGCTGATATAACACTTCGACAATGCACGTATAATGTGTGATGTTTAATTTAAAATGTAAATGGAAGTAGGAAATCCGAGGAGGTTAACGAGGTTCATGAATAATTACATACAACTATTGTGAAGATTCGTGTTTAAGCTGACGATGGATTCTCAAATAATAGTCTTTCATTAGATGGTAAACGTACACACAGAAAGGACTTCATTTCAATATGCGACGTCATACAGGGACGTGTAGAGACAGCTTTATGAATCCAACCGTCCCGAATTTTGCCAATTTGCGTTAGTAATGAGCAAACACTACATTTAAACTTTCTGTTCATATATTTTGAGATGTTTCTCTTTGCAAGCATTAAAAGATTGGAGACAAATATAAATAAAGTTTGTTTGCCTTATCAATTTTAAACTTAGAATCTTATTCTATATCTTACTTGCGGATATGAATTCGTACAGTTATAAAATTCTCACTCACTAACATCTTCAGGGATATGATATCAAAATTTTAGGATGATATGTTTCGCTTTTACATTTATATAAAAAAAAAAAATGTTACATTATTTGGCAGATTTAAAACAACAATTATAGATAAAAAAAAGATTCGAGAAAGTTTTACGAGATGGGAATAAAATATGGAAATTTCTTGATAAGATATTTTGATGAAACAATAATACGACTTAGATCAAAAGGTCCACTTGTACTAGAACAATGATGGCCAGGAATGGTTGTCGCCAGCAGTGCAGTCTTCTTGAGCCTGGAACAAATAGACACGGTCATTGTAAAACTAAGAAGTAACAAAATTGTCTTAGTATAAAGTCAACTTAAAAAAAGTATTTTTCTCTCACATGGTTTTTTTGTTAATACATTAGTTTTTTTGGGGGTTAATCATACTGATTACTAAATTTAATAACACCATTGTTTAGACAACTGTCATGCTTCAAATTAAAATTTGTCCTGTATTTTTAATAAGCATGTAATCTAAAAGTAATAAAAAACAGAAAATGAAAAGTGAATAATACTAAATATTGTTACGGCAGCCTAAATTGACGTCCGGGCGCCATCTAGTCACGAGTAGCGGGAACTAAATCAAGACGCACGGCGCCCTCTTTTGACGAATAACTAAAATTAATTTATGTTTCAATAAGAATGTTCTACTGAGTTCTAGAAGTTCGTACAACGTTCGAGTCAAGTAGATTGTACGAAATGTTTCAGGAAAGTTCACGAACTTTCTATGAGATGTTTTTCGTACTATAATATTAGAAGTTCTAATGCGGTATGAACATTCAGTTCTAGTTGAGTTATACGGTGAGAAACAAATGCGAAGTATAGCGAATAGTTAAAATGAATAGTGAGTGGAAATAGGAGAATTGTAACTGTGACTTGTAATTACAAGTCACAGTTACAGTTCCATTTTTCATTTCATTTCATTTCAAACAGTTCATTTAATAATTAGCAATTAACAAAATTGTGTTAATTGCTAATTATTAAATAAACTGTTTATATTTTACGTTATAAACTATTATAAACAATATAATAAACTAAATAAATTTTTAATACTCGTAATTACTGGCCTGTTGGCCTAGCGGTTAGTGACCCTGACTGCTACGCCATAGGTCGTGGGTTCGATTCCCACCCGAGTCTGGGTGTTCTTTGTATCCGTTGTTTGAATGTTTGTAAAGTCCCAAGCAACACAGGAGTAATTCCTAATGGGGGAGTAGTCATAAAAAAAATTAGGACCTAAATTTACTCAAATAATATACTTATTGTCAAATGTTGTTGTTGGATTATACATAGCCAAATATTGTGGGAATATAAGAAAAGGGTTTAATTACGAATTTAATAGATTTTACTTTCGTTATAGTTTTGCTGTTCTTTAGACACAAATAACAAACAATAACAAGTTTCAATAAGATACAACGGGTATCCAAAAAAGGTATTGTACCGTATAAATATTATCGCGATTAAGTCCCGAGTTACACATCTAATAAAATATAAGAAATAGTAAAAGTATTAAAATATTATAATTATGTATGTATGTATGTATGTATGTATGTACGGGAATTAACGCGATCAAGAAATGAGTATTGCATACCTCTTAATTGCATGTCGTTTCGACCAGGTTGCGCTTGCCGCGGGCACAGGCCGACTCAGCTGAGTCTCGCGTTAATTGCATGTCGTTTCGACCAGGTTGCGCTGGCCGCGGGCACAGGCCAACTCAGCTGAGTCTCGCGTTAATTGCATGTCGTTTCGACCAGGTTGCGCTGGCCGCGGGCACTGGCCGACTCAGCTGAGTCTTGCGTTAATTGCATGTCGTTTTGACCAGGTTGCGCTGGCCGCGGGCACAGGCTGACTCAGCTGAGTCTCGCGTTAATTGCATGTCGTTTCGACCAGGTTGCGCTGGCCGCGGGCGCAGGCCAACTCAGCTGAGTCTTGCGTTAATTGCATGTCGTTTCGACCAGGTTGCGCTATCCGCGGGCACAGGCCGACTCAGCTGAGTCTCGCGTTAATTCCCGTATTTAGACATAATTAAATCATGGAACGCGAATCTTAGTATAATAAAATATTGATGTTTAATATGTAACATTCATATTTACTTTCTGCTACAAAAAGCAGGTATGGTGTAACAGGTGTATATCACTGCCGCTCGAATGCTCCCTTCCTTCTCTAAACACATTTATCGCTAAGAGCATTGTCGCTATTTTTGTTTGCTCTTTACTGCGATAAGAGCGTTTCAACAGCTTACGGTCTACTTTCCGAGCTTTGCAAAACAATAGGATTTATCGTGTTTACAGCGTGATGTGTTTGAATTTGTATATTATTGTATATTGATATCAAAGACAAATACTTGTTAACACAGAGCATTTAATATAAAACATTATTTTTTTTTTATTATTAATTAATTTTTATTTTTTATTTATTAACTAATTCTTATGAACTAAACAATTACAAACAAAACTACACAAACGTTTATCTGCAGGATTATTCTTTTTTGTTTTTTTGGCATTTGACATTTATAAGGGAAGAACCTTTAGAGTGTTTGTAAAAAAAGAAAATTCTTCTTTTATTTAAAAATATATGCTTTATGATTTACAATGTAAACAGTACCTACGTATTTTGAGAGTGCTGTCTGTAATAATTAAATATTAAAAATAATAAATATAAATTCATAGAAAAATTTATAATATATAAATATATTTTATATAAACATTATACTCTAACATATTTTTATCCGTTCGATTCGAGTAAGCAACTGACTCTTTGATAGTTCTCTCCGGGACTACAAAATTCTTAGTAGATTTATTCTATCAAACGTTCCAACCTGTTCCATACAATTTACAATTCGTTGAAGGCCAGGCTTTGGTCGGCGATAAATCAATCACCAATATTCTCACAACAAAGCGAGCATAAAATAAACCCGAATTCAAGATAAAGATATTCAAGTTTCATATCCCCAATATTTATTCAAACGCTAGGCGTCTCTATTTGATATCATATTATTCGGCAATTCAAACAGTTTTTCCTTGGAGGGTGGGAGCTGCAAGAATTGATTGTACGCGGTCTGTGCTGAATATTTATAAGGGTTAAGTGTGTATGCGAACTCGTTGAATGTTTAATCTCTATTTGGGTGTAGGGGAAAGCGAACCGAGTGAAGCTCAACCGCAGTAGTCAGGAGTTTGCCACGCGGAGACACCGAGGGATCGCCAAAACACATGCGTACGTATGAATTCCTTATATACCCTTAGACATACTCGTACATATATGTATATACCACAGAACACAGATCTAATAGTTGCTGCAAAAATTCCCTATTTGCCAATAATTATAACGCAGGAACATCTATCGATTGTCATTGGCATGCAGTTATGCAAATATGAAAAAAAAATCTCAGGTTTATAAAACCCGAGATCTTATTAGAATATTTGTATTATTGACATAAACCCACACATGCAAATTCATATTTATTAGTAGATTTATTATTTATTATCTCAGTGTTTAACTCTTAATGCTTGAAATTGTATTTAATCATTCGATTGTACACCTAAAAGTTTCATTGTAAGGACCCTATTTAAAACTAATTTATCATTTAAACTAGTACGTGTCAAATAATGAGAAAGGGCATGGTAACCATATAAAATAACAAAATCACTTCTTTACATTGAAATTTGTTACAATATAACTAAAAGTAAACAAAATATATCGTAACGGCTAATACCAAAACGGAAAAGCATTCACGAGTAGTAGCGCACGAAGACGTACGCGTTCGTCGACAAGTGGAACGCAACAACATGGTCGAGACAAAATTCTTCCTACAGATAAAAGCTGAAATGCTAAGAGCGTTTCAAGTCATTCAAACAATTGCAAAGGCCTCTAACATATTCCTCTCAACCCATTCTACCGCCTGCGACTTCTCCGAGCACATTTATTTTTTACCATGAGACGGGAAAGAGACGTTTTTAATAATGCAGTATATTGTTACAAAGAATACAAAGAGGTAAGTAAAGCCTCCTGTGGCTTGAGACTCGCTTTGTGCACGCTATTATATTAAAGGCTTTATGTATTAAGTTCTGGTTGTTTGATGGCCACGTAATTCTGTTAGGCAGCTAAGTGGCGAGACTATTTCGCGAAAATAAAAATTTAAGCCAGATGTATGTGAAATAGTTCGGTTATAATCCCATTGAAGTATTTAGCGATATTATTCAAAAAAGTATTTGAGTTAACATACAAAGTTTATGGCAAAAACTAATATTTTGATAAAAACTTCATGGTTATGATATTTTGTTTATAAATATTAGACATTCGATGATAATACAATTGAAGTATTAGTGAAAATAATTAAAATATATTTTTTCTATTGTAGGTAAGGTAGAAATATATGTTGTCGCTATTCGCGCTATATCGCATATTCCTTTTATAACAGATAACAAATTTGGAAAGACAGGAAATCAGTTTCACACTTTTTTATGCTGCGTCAAATATGTATAAACTGCATTATTAAGCCTGCACTGAGTATTATCTGAAATATAAACGTATATTGTAACATAACTTGTGGTTATTGAGAAATTAAATGCCAGTATAAGGTTAAAAAATAATAACGATATGTATGATAACCGTTGTTAGATAACAAGTTGTTAACGAGAAAGTACTGTGACACTGACGTTAGAGTTTTTTTTAATGATGTTGGCATCATGTTTTTGACAGGGATACCATGTATAAATGAAGGCAGAACTAACTGAAGTATACATTTACAACAAACTACGACTACATACACGAAATAATAAGGTTACTGAACTGCAATTTATTTTAATGTGTCATTTTGAATTATTATCACTTATATTATAATTTAACCTGTTTATTTTAAAACGATGTTTATTTGCATTCAACCATTAATGGTTTATTTTATATAATGGCAACATTTCACTCAAAATGGAAATGGTCATTGTTTCAAGTTTTAGTCCTTGTAAGATTTAATTTCAAGCCCCAAGTTCTATAGAAAAGATTCGGGGTCGAAAAGTCACATTAAAATCAATATATTTTTTTTAACATTTGAAATAATGACGCGAACGTCTAAAAGTGAAACCATGAATGGGCATTCTCTTTTGTATGGACACAGTCTGTTTCAGAAGAGAACCTCTGTAAGAACTTCGCCAAATGAAGCGGACGGGATAGTTCATGAAAAATCATTCAAGAGATGTTAGAGAAAGGTGTGGTATTTAAAGATTTATAGTAGACCCTGTAAATAACGTAAATCTTATTTTCAAACGTTAAATTGAACTTGAATGTTTACTGAAACTAACTGATAAAACTTTAATCTTGTAAGAGAGAGGGCTGATATGAATGAAACTACCTGGTGTGGTATTAATGGTGTTTAATACGACGAAATATAATGTACTGACTTTTCTGCAAATAAATGAATTTGAAGAATCCGCAAAACATAAACACAATCATGGAAATTGACATGAAAAGTTATAGCATGCTGTTTAAAAATGTGCGCTTACTCCAGGAAAAGTGTTTTCAAGATGTGAAATGTTTTGTGGCCTTCATTCACGGTACTGCTTCTACGGGCAATGTTTCATGAAAAACGAGAGTCTTGATTTAAGTAAACGAAGCTAGAAATAGTAAAAAGGGGTCCTATCCAAAAATTCAGTGTACGTAATATTATTTTCCTGTTCAGTGTTTGCGATAAAATAAACATAACATTGTACGATGATGCGTAAAATGGCACGCGTTTGCTGCGACATAAGTTAGATGCTCAACAATGCGTAAAGTTGGGGTTCAGTCGTTAGCGGAGCGGACGGTTTAATAAACAGATCGAATGTAGCGCGACTTTTTTACGTCTCATATTCAGGCTCATAATATATTAAGATAATAATATGAATATATTGCATGAAATAACAAAGATGCAGAAACGCTTTTTGGTTTAAAGGAATGCTTTTATGGCAAAGAAAGTTTGCATAAGCAAATATTGATTGATTTATTCAAACTAAATCTTAATTTTGGGATTAAACCCAGGCACATTCCCATTACTGTGAATCGGTAAGCAGGTATGTAAAATAACATACAGATTTCGTATAAACGACGGTTGACAGAAATGTGTGAATACAAGATATATATTACCTACGTTGATAAAGTAATTTACTGTATTGTTATAAAAACTGTGCATTAGTGTGCATTGCCCTCATTATCTACTATACCTGAGACATGACGTGGATGTGGCGGTTGATAGACGTGGTGCGCGGCATCTCTGTCGGGTGCGCGGTCGAGTTGCGCTCGCACGACGCTCGGCCGCTCGGTGCCGGCGCCGGGCTCTGCGCGCGACACCGACCGACTCACATTTACGCGCCTCACACCTGTAAACCGCTTGTGTTAGCATGTGACTTGTGAATCATGAGATAGATATTTATTTAATTGCTTAAAATTTTGTGTGATATTTTTACTAAAAAACGGTAAGCACTCAAGGTTTTAAATCACAAATCATAAATTTAAGGTAATAATGCCCACTACTTTGGGATTAAATTAATTTGGGATGTCTAAAAAAGTCATCGCGGTGCACTGTTAGCAACGGAAGCAGAATACCCGTTTTTTGAGGGAAGCATTCCAGCTTCGGTGTGAATGTGCGAGTACCTACTGAGGTACTATATATTTTTGTACTGTTTATCCGTGTATCTGTCTGATAGTAGGACGTAATGTAGGAACAATGAAGAGAACAGGTTTCTCTCCTTTAGATTCCTTGCAAGTAGAGAAAATGGGCTTAGTCAGCTCAGACAGAAGGCCTAAGCCTGGGACGGCTGCGAGCAAAGCCTCTGAAAAAACAGAGCAGGGGAGAGCGGGTTTACTATCCTATATACTCTGGTTACGTTTAGAGATTCACAATCTAGCACAAGCTTTCAGCCAGCCAAACCCTAACTTAAATGAGTCCTTATTCCACTACCGTAAGACAATGGTGATAAGGAATTAAATCTGCTGTGAAGGCAGGATTCAGCGCTAGTTCAGCACGAAATATGGAATCTCAGTACATAGCGATAATCCCGGCTGACTACCAGCGCAGTCCGGTCTGTCGCACTGGTGTTCCGCTGCAAAGTGCTAGTGATGAATTTCTCGCATAGTTTCATATTCTCCACATGATTATTTCGATTTATGCCATTCAAGTCCATATTGCTCTTCTACAGAACACCATTACAAAAATAATCGTGCATAATGGAAACGTAATTACGATGCGAAGCATAAAACAAGCCATTAAAATGTTAATTAAGTCGATAGTTTACCGAATGTTGATGTAAAATAACCAGATGACCAATAATGATAAAATTCCACCACTTAAGGCGCGTTATCACTGTATCGTAACGATAAATAGTCGTCCTATCTAGAGCGTCGTTACTTGTTTATTTAAATGGAGTTATTTACATACATAACAGCATAACTATCTGTCGTAGTTATGACAAAAATGTCATATCGTCGTAACAAAAACTTTTTTTTCTTAACGATCTTTAAAAAGATAAATGTAAAAAAGAAATCGAGAACAAAATTTAATAACGTATTAATGTTACTAAATATCATCTTCATCCATTGTACACGGGAGCTTATACACTACTAACTTCTAAAAGCACGTAGAGGTGACTGGGCGACTGCTGTACAAACGACGAAGCGGCTTTCGTGAAATAGTAAATGGTTGTCGCGATAGAGTGGAAACAGCTTAGACAATACAGTCATTCAACAATAAAATTTCGGTGACCCAGTGACAATAGATAGTCGTGATAATGGGAATAGATAGAGACATCCGTTCAGCGGTAAAAAAAGCGTAACGACACAGTGGGAACGCGCCTTTACTGATACTATTCTGCGGTCGAAGGATTGGACGTTATTTTGTAAATGGTCTCGTATTGCAGATTGAGGGAATATTTCAAGTCTTCCTCAATTGTTAAACTATTAATGTGCGATTATTGAATGTGATTGTTGTTGATACAATTGAGTGACAAGGTCCAAGCAATGATTAAAGCTGATCAACATCTATGTGAAAATAAGCATCATTAGTATAATTTAAATGAAACAGTGTTCGTGTAATAAAATGCACAATAAAGTGTTTTCGTAGCATTTTTAGCAACGATATATTTTCAATTTAGTTATTTCTGTGTTTAAACTTAAATGAAATAAATCAAAAATTACAAAATGTCTAGGCTCCAATTATTTCTACTACATTATTTAAAAAATAAGTTCTTACAGAACGGCTTACATTGAATATCCTATTCAGTTAGGTTTACGTTACGAATGCGAATTATTTTTTTTTGTATACGAGTATGTAATACCTCCTGTACATATATTCTCTCAAAATGTTGGCGGCACACAGGCCATAGTGGTAACCGCTAGCACATAGCTTACAGTAAGTCGTATCCCAAGTTTACAAACTCCACACGCAAACGTAGTGCAGACGACAGATGTCAACACGAAACTTAAATTAGTCATTACTAATGCTTGCGTGTCAACAACTTTGAACGAGGGGAAATATTTCGACGTAAAACACTTAAGCGTTTCAAAGTTTAATGCGTAGTAACTAAAGGCAAGGTGCTTTTTGCTTTATGTAAATTGTAATTTTACTTTGTACTTTAACTGTAATAGAACTAAATTATTGACACTCGTAGGAAAAAAAAAACATCCCATCAAAAACAACAGAACATGTAAAAGACCCAAGTCTTGTGACGCAGTTCATCTGCTGCAAAAATAGGTGAGATCTACTGTGTTACTTAGTTCGATAGCTTAATACATTTCACTAGAATTACAAAGTTACGTATGCAGTTTTTATATCCAGAAAAAGGAAATTGCGGTATTTTTGATTTCTTCTTTATTTTATAAGCTAATCACTAATTAAGATGCTAAGAAAGAAGAATATTGATGACCGGTTAGTGAGTGAGTGAGTCAGTGACAAAATAAAGGACCTTTGACTTGCAGTAAGTAGTTCTTAAACTACAGGTTTCAATTGAATATAGATATTTTGGGAATGTATTCCCAAAATATCTATATTCAATTGAAACCTGTAGTTATAAGTAATATACCTGTAGTTATAATGTAAGAGGGCATAATATAACGATGTAGGTACATAGTTATATTATGCCCTCTTGGTTACTGAAAATTCAGATTTCTAGCTTTGGAATGAGTATGCCGAAACTGAATTAATGGTTTCGAGAAAAGGGTGATGGATTGTTTTTTTTGTTCGATTTAACGGGGGAACTCTCGTATCTCCAGATTAATTATAAGATAATTGAGGTGATAAACTAAACAGATGCAAAGTTTTACTACAACATTTAGTTTTATAACCTAAAATCTAATTATGAACTAAAACAGACAATGTATTTCTTTGTACTTTTTTTTGTGGTCACTTTTCAATGCATTTCATATTAGATATAAATATTATTGAAAAATTCAATTTCACTGTTTTGTTTTTTAATAGTTTTGTTCTAAGACACCCAATGGCACTTGTTTACTTGTTTATAACCAAACTCACAACAAGTTAAGTCGCGTTATCTATTTATTCGTTGACCATAAAATCTTACAGTCATACGTATACAGGTAAAAGGCAAACTCATAACCATGCTTTTGAGGTTCACTGCAGTTGCGTTAAAAGCGCATAATTTATGTAATTATGACCCGTGACACATCTTATAGTATAAGATCTCTCACGAATGGACTAATTCAGAGACAGCTCATAACAACATTGTTATCTCTACATATGCGGTGAGGTATAGGAAAACTGGTAATAGTAAAAAGATGAAAAGTTATGATACTAATAAACTTGCTTTTCGAAGAGTAAACGGTAAGTAATTCACAAATTTATAAAATCTCACCGTAAAATGGCTTAAACAAAAAGGAGTTCAATAGTCCACCGTAGTAGACTGAAGATTTATGTCACGATTAGATCATACAATAATTGTGTTTCAACTTTCGCGACTTTGATATGTACCTCTTGGTTATGAGACGTTTCGATCGAATTGCAAGGATCGTGGTCACGAGTGGACCTATTATCGCGATTAAGTCCCAGGTTACACTTCTAATATAGATTATACAAAGTTACAAATAAGTGATTTAAATAGTTAACACGAGAATTGCCGCTGATGATAACTTTTGTGATATTTCGATGTTGGTGTATGATCGAAGGTATGTATGGCTAATCTAGGAAATCGAAACATGTAATGCTTGAAACAATAGGTATAATAGTGCCGGATGCCTATATCTACGGGAGGTAGGTAGGTACTATTCTACATTACTTGTCAGGATTACGTCATATATTTATTTATTTAAATCTAGCAACGGAAATAGTGTTGGTTCTCCAATGTTAAAAATTAAATAAACTTACTTTCTTTGTTGGCATTGCTCTTCATTTCCGTGGCCTTCGGCGACGTCGACGGCATCGGGATTTCTAAACGAGATAACATTAACAATCAGTACATTTTACTTATGAAACCATGAATGCATTATTCAAATGACTACTATTCATGTCAGCCATATTTCAAGGTATATTATGTTTTGTTTGAAATCGACTTAATGTTTCAGTTTCAGGAAGTTCCAACATAATGAATATACTAAGAAAGTGGATTGATGATTATAGTGATTTACTACCGACTAGAAGCTGTTAAGACTTCTTAATAATCTCGTGTTTAATAAACTTTTCAATTAGATATAATATTAAATGTTACACATTTTGTTATCCCAGTTTGACATTAATATTATCATCGTCATCAAAATGGATGTGTTCCTACGAGTCCAATGGATGTGTTACTACGAGTCCAATGGATGTGTTACTACTAGTCCAATGGATGTGTTACTACGAGTCCAATGGATGTGTTACTACGAGTCCAATGGATGTGTTACTACTAGTCCAATGGATGTGTTACTACTAGTCCAATGGATGTGTTACTACTAGTCCAATGGATGTGTTACTACGAGTCCAATGGATGTGTTACTACGAGTCCAATGTTAAATTGCTGAGCATATATATACTTGCTTAAATTTTACTTACCGTATAATCTGATAGATCCTTCAGTTTCCCCCAGTGAATTCTTAGAGATGCACCTGTAGTTACCAAAGTCACCAGTTTGCAGGTTCCGGACCGTCAGCTTCATGTGAGCTCTGTTAAACAAAGAATTTTCACATTATAAAAACTTAAAATCCACATATTGAATAGACTTTACATAGCACCAGAATCTGCACCGTGTCCATGAGAAAAGCCAGGTCAAAATCTGACAAGAAAATAAACCGAGCTGCGTTAACTCGACAAAAGGAAAGTAACCTTTTGGGAAAGAAGTATTCTATGTAATATACTTTTTATCTATATAATTGCTAATTATAAAAGTGAATTATGTATTTGTTAGAGAAAGTTACAAATCTCAACCAATCTGATAAACTGCAGTAAAGTAGCCGGAGCAAAATAAAGGTGAAACTACGGAACGCACTTAGTTATGTGTGTGTTGAGTAAGCATCTTATTTCTTCTTCTTTTTCTTATTTTTCTAAACTACCAAGGTATAATGCGACTTGAATCTATTTCAACAATGGCGATCATATTATAAGCCTCTCCGAAACATGAAAGTATATTAGATGTTATTAAACAAAAAGCATTAAAAGTTCAGGTCATTTTGGTTACATTGAGCGGAAAGGTTACAATATCAGGCCGAAATGGAATGTAACAGTCAAATAGATCAACATCGTGATCCGTTAACAAGGGCCTTTGCGAATGGCGCAGCGATACTTGTCTTGTTCGAAATTATGACTTAATTTATAACAGATTATAAAATATTTTAGTCACTTTTATAATAAGGGCCCCGACTAGCCCGTAACAGATTAAAAAAGCAAACGTTCAAAATATGACAACAGAAAAAAACCTCAGCAAAGTAAGACAAAGGGTAAAGTCAGTAGATATTTACTAAGAATTTTATAAAACAGATTCATAAAATATTTAAAGCATTTAGGAAGACAAACCAGTCAACACAAGTGAATAGGTTAAAAGAAAACCAACCTAAGAATTAAGAAGAAACAAGATTTTTTTTAAATCTTTGACAAAAACATCTAAATGTAAACATGGAATAAAAAATAATGTACGTTTGAGCGGTAGAAGGTTCACTCTTTGCCGAGGATACTCGTACTCTGCTAAAACTTTTGTGATTCAGTCTTTAGCTTTCAAAAGGAGCGAGATAAAATGCCGAGAAATTACAGTATTTGTCTTTTGATTCAGTCTGTTATTGGTACTTGTTATCAGGCTCGCGCAGGCATTCTCCTTCTGGCTGTCTATATCTGTTAGCCTTTGTAGTTATCAGACAAGAGGAGGGGTTTCAATATTTAAAGTTCATATTTTACAAGAAATTTCAATGTAAAAATTGCCATCATATTTCAAATTTAGTTACTAGAACTAATTTTGGTCTTATTAAGATCATTTGTTGTATGCAGACGAGTAGGAGATATATCCATATCTTTTACTCGTCTGTATAAACGATATTTGATTATCTGTAATACAGATTGCATAGTTAAAATATAAATTTTAACTATGCAATGTTTTTTCCTAAAATTTATATTTTAACTATGCAATCTGTATTACAGATAATCAAATATCGTCACATTACCAAAATATAAATTTTAATATTATATTTACTATGGCGCACTTTAAGTGGCCTTACAGAGAAAATCAGGACAAGTAGCCAGGTTACTGCAATGTTTCTGAATTTAACCGAAACTATAGAAACTTTAACATTTGAATACATCTCAAAATAATTATAATGTAAGAGCAAAGTGCACTTAAATAAAGCTCTATAATTACTATTGGCAAGTGCGGTATCAATGTATCAAAATATACGTCATCAGCATTGATTTAAAAAAAAAATGGCATTTCATATTCCTCTGGTAAATCTCCTTACCTTGTAAAGAACATGAAAACATTAGATAAAGTAATATGATAAATTCACAAAACTGTTACATTTATATTACCTCCTTAACTAATAGAGATGAAAAATAAGATGAGTTTTTTTTAATACGTGATATTGAAATCAAAAAGTAATATAATAGGTATTACGTTAATCTACTTAATTATTCAATAATATGTTACATCTTCGGGCGGTGCTCAAAGAACTGTAATGCCAGTTACTAAAAGCAAGAGCGCCATATTAAAAGTACCGATCTATCGTTCCTTTCTTTTTCCAACACGCTAACTGTGCGAAAATTGAGATGAACTAAGAGACCACCAACTTTTGATAGTGCACTATCCACACACGCAATTCTAACGGAGCACATCATACTATTATACAACCCCATTATAACCTGTCACATAATGAAAAGATATTGTTTAAACTACACTAAAAGACAAAAAATACATATCATTAATTTATAGGTTCTTCCATTGGCTATAAAATACATAAATAGAAAAACCGGCAGTGTGCACGCATCCTCCTTCTTATAGATTTGCCTTGTTTTTGAAAACTTACGTATGGTAAGTACGTTGGTATAACGACGTTTTTAAATCGTGAACGACTCTGTACACTGTCGCCACATTCGCTCCCGACTCCCATGTTTTTTTTTTATTTAGTAGTACCCTTGTAATACACGATGGGACAGAAAATAACTTGAACATTGCGATAGCAGTAAACATTTATAACTCTCTTCAATGCGTTAATTAATATTATCAACGGAGACGTTTACAAGTGCAAAATTAATTTTGTTTCAAGCAAATGTTGTAATAACTTGAAAGTAATGTTCACATGTTACGAGTAATGTTATTTTCAGTGCGTTGCGTACTGCTTTTATTGGTAATAACACAAACATTTATGTTAGTGTGATAACTACTACAAATAGGTAGTGTATGATCACTACTACTAGTCATGCAAGCTAGTTTAAAGTTTATTACTTAAGACGAAGGATGACTTATGATTAGACGGTATGAGCCCAGTATATATATACATTATACTCTGATATGAGTGACATATGTCTAATACCAGCGCGTCAAGTATTGTTAGTGGAGGATAGCTTTCATCCCATTATACATATTGTAAAACAAAGCCATTCGCCGTGTCTATCTGTCTGTCTGTCTGTTCGCGATAAACTGAAAAATTACTGAACGGATTTTCATGCGGTTTTCACTAATAGACAGAGTGATTCCTGAGGAAGGTTTAGGTGTATAATTTGTTAAGATTTTGTGTAAATTGATTGAAATATGTTGATGATTGTTGAAGATGTCTCTGCTACCCGTGCGAAGCCGGGGCGGGTTGCTAGTATTAAATAAAAAAATAAAACTGTACCTGTAAGAATTTTCTTCAGTGTTGATGGCATACTTCTTTGTCGGCAGTACCATGACATTATCATACACCCAGTAGGAGATTGCTCGGGGATGAGCCTCGGTGTGGCAATCAACCGTGACGTCAGTGCCCGCTGGAGCTCCTACTAGCTGGTTTGGCACCCATATCATTGGCGAAACTAGACAGAAAAAAGCTGGTTAATCTTTGTTAACGAGACATTTGAATAATGTACGAAATAAAATAACAGATATTCTTCAGTAAGGTGTGTGCTCTCGCTGGAACAAAAGCAGCTTGGAATTTCAGGATACAGAGACGTAGTCCATAGTGGTAAGAACCAATAAATATTTGCTTGAATCATAGTAAACCAGCTGAGAAAGTACCTCAGTCTTTAGAAAACAACGCTTAAATAGAGAATGATTAAACTTATAATCATTTGCAACTTTCTTGGATCGTTTGTTATCGATAAATACCGATTATTGATGATGATTAGAAGGCTCCCCGAAGTGAGTTTGCAGTGGAGCGGTGACACAAATAAACGAATTTCAGAGGTAGAAGAAACTTTAGTCAAGGTCATCCACCCGTCCCTGGCCATGGAACGTCAAAATGTACATACATTTTTTGTAAAATGGATTCCAACGAACCCATGTAGTAATATTTATTTATTTAAAACTTTATGCACGTAGAGTACAGAGGCGGACTTAATGCCATAGGCATTCTCTACCAGTCGACCTTCGGGTGATGCAGAGAAAACCGGAAGTAGGTGCAATAAAAAAAAAAAATTATTAGGTAAATATGTAAACTAAATATCAGACAAAAATACTTAAAGTATAAAGGATAAAATACATATCATAAACATACATACAAATATGTACACAAACATAATATATACATACATACAACTAAAAACATAGTAACGATTTAGATGATAAACTATGGGCAAGTTGCTTCTGCTAGTTGTTCGAAAAGTACTCCTTTACTTTCACTTCGAATGAGTAACGATTGGTGGCCATCCTGATTTCGAGGTGAAGCGCATTCCAAAGAAGAACAGAGTAATAGTACCTGCTAAGATTTGTCACACGTTTTATAAAGAAAAACTACTTATTTTCAAACTGATTAAGGTAACACAGACTATCACCATCTAATGAATTAATTCAGAACTAGCTTTTGTAGATTTCGTAATTTTCTTTAGCTAAAATTTCGTGATGATAGGTTGAGTAGTTAAACTAAGACATAAACTGAGGTTTTGTTTTTGAAAAAAAGAAACAGAAAAGACATTTATTTTACAGATAATAAAAGACAATACATACTGCAGACAACATAACATATTATATAGTATTAAACAAGACACATTTTCTTAGGAAAGAGAGAATGACGATTAAAATACATATTATGACAGGTGAATTGCAGAACTAATTTTTGAGTTAGTTAGTTGATTAAGAAGTAAATACAATATCCATTTATTTAAATAATAAATTTGTAACAAAAGGAAAAAAAACCCTTAAATAGATTTATTTATTTATAAATATAACACAACGCATCTGTCAGAACAACATGATGCTCAGCCTGAAGCAGTAGCACAATAAGCCAAGCCGCGCTGATTTACCGCAATACCTTTTTGATGTCCAATTTAACGACAAAAAATACGATAAAAAATATTTTGGCCTAGAGCTTTGAAAATAGAAATCCAATTTAAATTTTGTAAACCAGCAGATTTCACATGAAGAAATTTTATCTATATTAAAACCTAAACAAAACAATACAATTATGTTTTACACACAGTGATTCCTATCTCGACATGCGATAAGGCCATTGTATTGTTGTAGACAAACAGATGGGAGAGAATAAGAATAACCTATTTTATTTAAGTATAGCTACCACCGACCAAGTCTTTACTGACAATTCTAAGTTTGGCAATATAAAAAGTAGAACTTTCCCATTTTTATTACTACAGCAAACTTTAATACAAACGTATTTCCAACAATAATCGTACAATAAGCTTTTTTATGATAGGTTATTATTTTCTTCATATAGACAAATTGTGAGATTCGAGCATGAACGTAGCAAAAGGCTGATTTTTTTACCAAAAATCAAGTAACGACACCGCTCACCCTTACTATTGAAAGTTCATTTATAGGATCCAATTATTATTGGATTGAGTTGCAATTTAGGCTGATATTTTGATGACAGAACTGTTCTGGTAGTAATGTATTTATAATTTATTTTTGCGTATAAGACTAGGACAAAAAAATGTTTGTATAATAAAGAAACCTTATAGAATCTAAAGTATCCATCATCCTTCTTACATGATCAACTTTTCTTGCGATAGTTGAGTTCATGAGTGACTCGAAGACATGTTTTCTTATCTTTGTAATCCTTAAGACCGACAATACGTAAAACAAAGAAACTCATATTATTGTAAACTTGTTGAGTCACCACTATAATAAACACGCTCAAAACTATTACAAGCAACTTGTTTGTCGCTTCTCGGAGCGTGTAAGTCTAAGAAAAAGTGAAAGAACTTTTATATATCGAGCCTAGTGTCTCATACCGCCTTCTTGTTTAGACTTTAATTTGTGTTTTTCATATTATTACTAGTATGAGACTTGTTCGCAGTCGATAAAGGATGTTTTGAAACTCACAACAAATTTAATCAGAAATTAATTATTTCATGAATTTTAAGCTTTAAGAATTCACTTTTTTCTTCCAGCGGCACAAAAGAAACCAAAACAGGCACAAGGTCCATTAAAATGGGAGAAGGTATCTCGCATTCGAGCCAATATGAATACTATGCAAGCTAGGTATGTAAATTTGATTCTAGCTATATTGGGCAGAAATTTCAAAACGCGTGCACATTGTTGCAACAAAAGCAACAAAGTATTCCACACTATATTTAGCAAGTACCAGAGGCAAAAGTGGTTATATGGTAACCACTGCTTTTACTATACTAACTTTAATCTTTTGCGCTCTATGCTAAAATTATGTAGGTTCAACCAGGTTGCACTAGTCGTCATTAGATCATCATCATATTAACATGGGTGGCCTCAGCTAGTTTAAAGATTGAAATAAAATAATAATTATGGGCATCAAATAAAAAATTTAAGAGAGTTAGTAATATCCTACCACACTGTAAAAAACGGTAAAAAAGAAAAAAAAACCATCGTCCGAGTCCGATAAAAGTCAGATATGTAAAGAGCTAAGAACTTTTTACAATTTAGTGAAGAAGTTCCCTTCGTCCACGTGATCAAACTGGTTAGTATTTAACCTCGGTTTTAAATGACGAGCATGTACTAGTTACATATATTTTAGTTATAATGCTTCGTCGCTGTTGAGTACAATCCCCTTCTCATGTAAAAGCATAATTGGGGTATTTCCTATAGAAAAATCCTTAATCTTAATAGGGATGAAATTGTGTACGATAAAGGTATGGGTAGGGTCGGTCCCTAGCACATTGAGCCTAATTTGGTCATCGGCGTGTTTGCCGGATGCCGATTTGAAGGGTATCTCCCCTTGTTATATCACTTTCACATTTGTATATTTTGTGGGTAGGTGTGGCAATTCAGTAATCATTTTGCCATTTCCATTTGGAAGGATAGTCTATGGTAACTTATCGTAACATAATTATTGATCAGTAAGCTATCAACAACTGCTACTATTTGTCTATCATTCCCATAGTACGAAATCTTCATGCCTTTTTGTTCGGACTAAAATCCTGTTTAATCAAGATAGTCACAAAATGTCATGAATAATGAAAGCCTTACTTTACATTTTTATTTAATACCTGGTTCGCAACGTAATAAAAAAAAACCCGTGAGAAAAAAATACAGGCAATAAAATTCACGACCAGACTGACCGTGAGTTTTATTGCTTTTTTTTTACTTTCATTTTTCTTTTCAGAACGAATACAATAGTAAGGTGCTATAAACAATATAGCGAGTCAACACCTATATACAACACCAATATCTTATGAAGGCCCAAGCTCTATAAGCCATCAAACAGTAGTCTTATTAAATAAAAAGTGACAACAAAAAATTTTGAAACATTGTCTTAAATCTTAATAGGCAATACCAGACTGTGCAGAATAATTTTCTCAATTGTTTGTTAACCGATTTGTTTATTTTTAGGGTTCGTTTCTCAAAAAGAAAAAAAGGAACCCTTATAGGATCACTTTGTTTTCCATCTGTCTGTCTCTCTGTCAAGACTATTTCGCTCAGGAGAACGTGGATGTATCAATTTGCAATTAACATCAAATACCTACTTGTTTGCAGTCCCTTGAAGCTGTAAAAAAAATCAAGCTTCTAAGTCGACGCAATCAAAATAGAGAGAGAGGAAACGGCCATTTAACCCTTAAATTTTAACTAATTTGAACTAGCATTATGAAATTTGCTAATAAGTAATGTCTAACAGTACAAGTAAAAAATTTGGAAACCGTTAATTTGTTGTTATATCACATAACAATAAAGTTTTCAGCTGCAAAGTTTCGGACCTTCGGATCCTCGGGAATCGTCTCGACATGGACGAACTATCTACATAAAAGTTTTGCTTGCTTACGGAACCCTTGGTGTGCGAGTCAGACTGGCACTTGTCCATAATAATGATATCAATAAAATAAATTAGGATCAATAAAATAAATTACGTACAAAAAGCTACAGGGGTACGGAAAGTCTGTACAATGACAGATCAATACTGGTCTATACTGGTCAATGTAACATCCAAAACTTTATGAATTATGGTCGAAATTTGACCACCGGGCGATCTCTAGTCTGTATAAATTTGTGAAACGTATTGAAGAATAAATTCTGTTTTGGGCATCAACAATTCAAATGTTTACCGTAAAAGGTTTTGCGTATTTCAGTATCTATAAAATCAAAGCTTTACAAACTCTCTAAGGATATCTGATCTCAAACAAGATAGTAAACTCTGATAATATACATACAACCTAGTTTCCTGAATATTTTAGAAGAAATACATAAGCTCCTAGTAATTAATTCCTAACGTTTATCCTAAATACAAAGCTTTATATAATTTCATAATACAGGCTTCGTATAGTAACGTACTCTGAAGTCTATTTGAAATTGCTGTGTATTATGGCAAAGATACAACATTATGTGAAAAAAAGTAGGTCCCTGGTCACAAAAATGTTCTATTAAACTACAAAACCCCATCATCTCGACCCTAAATGGCGTAAACGTGTAGTCAACAGTAGAATTACTAAATATTTGCATATCCTAACTAATATTATAAATGCGAATGTGAGTTTGATCGTTTCACCCCCTAATCATTATCATCACTCAAGCGATCATCATGAAAAGTTTAATAAACATTGTCTTATCAACATTGTCATCCAGAAGTCCAGACAAAAAGTGCTGTTTCCGAGGGAAAGAAAAATAACATTTACGCGAACGAAACTTCAAGCAAACTCAGGTAAAATATCAAGTATTTACGTCAGCACAGTATTTGCTAAAACAGTAATTATCAGCGACAGCACAGACCTGAACGCTCAGAAGACTAGGGATGGTGAGTTCTCAAAGTACAGATATAGTACGTAGTAGTACAAAAATATACAGAGATAGAAATATAAGACCTAAAATCATAAACCATCATAAATATATTTTTATAATATAAGTGAATGCACAACAGCCAGTGTCTTTGTTTTAAATTTTCTTTGAAGATATATATCTTGTAGACGTTTCAAAGTGATTTATCTCAAAGAATACCAAAGTGGGTACTTTAATAGTAAAACTAACGGCCCACGTTTTGAGTCTTTGCGTAGAAATTTTATTGCTTAGACCGAAGGATGAGCTCGATAGCTTTAAACTTTGTTTATTTAAATTGATATCATCTAGGAGTCTAGGTTATACAGTTGGATGCTTTATTATGAAATAATTTGCCCAGATATGAAATAATTGAAATAACTTATTAATTGGTATGTACTTAATGTAATATATACATGATTATATTTTTATTTACGAATATACAATAAAGAATCTTACTGAACTACTGAAGAATCTCTATGCAAATTGAAATAGCATGGCAGTAAAACATAGTTTGCATTTTACGTACTTAATTGGTACATAAATATCCACTTACTTATCGCAATTTTAAAAAAGTTCTTAAAAGAGTTACTAAAACATTTACGATTTACATTAAATAATTAAGAGAGTCTTACTATAAATATTTGGTGTTTAAGCTATAAACAGATTTCCAATAATGCTTTCCAAATTAATTTAAAGAAGAAAGCTAGACGCTCCTAATAAACTTCGGGAGCAGTTACATCGGCTGCCAACTGGCGATTCGATTACATCTCTTCATTGTGTCGTCGAGAGATAACACGAAGCTAATTTCAATCGGACGTCGATGGATGAAGCTTTAAATAGCAAAAACAGATTGTAAGCTAAAAACAGCTAAAAACTGTTCGTTTTCGTGAACTAAAGATTAATGTTTTGTAGTTTAATGTGGTTAGCTATGTAGCTTGGATTATAAGAAGTTGTGAGAAGTTAGGTCAAGCTTATGGGTTAACGTGATATAAAAAAGTACATAACTTATGAAACTACAGTAATTTGCCTTTTAAGAGAATGCGTAGCGAGGGATGTGTTTGTCAAGAACCAATAGAATCGCTTCATTTACCTAGCCTCGCTCAGCGCAACTCCTGTGGAAACGGCTTAGCAGAGCGAGGTTTTTATACGTACAAAACAAGCAAAGGATGGGTGCGAGGAATGTTTGCGAGAGATGTGTGTGCGAGGGATGCGTGCTAGACGGTGTTTGTTAGAGGTCGATGTGCAATGTGGTAAATATTTATAGTTAGTTTGCTGGGGCCAAAACATATTTTTAATTCAATTTTTACAATCTCGTAAATAGCTTCTTGAAACAGACAAGTCTATGAAGTATCCTATAAGCTATCAATTCACAACTAGACAAAGTACAAACTTGAGGGGAGCAATTTATAAACTTTCAATAATGATGGATAGCAGCGAAGTTTTGTCGAGCGCGCCCGAACTCGCCCGATGATTTTTCACACCGATAATAAAATCTACACTTTGAAAACGTAATTCACAACGCAGGCTTTATGGGGGCAATATTCACGAGGCATAACACTCGCTCCATAATACAGTTTAATATTATACGACGTTTTAAAATATTTATAAAGTTTGCGTTTTTTTATATTCTCATGACTTCATTACAGCCCTATGCGAATGTACGTGAAAAATGCCTAATTTATTCCGTTTTTTTCAATAAGGGCTGGAATTAAGACTTTATTTGGTGACTGGATTAATTCTGAGAAAAATAATATGTATTTTCTGTTTTACTTTTATCTTTTTATATCAGTAATACTGAGATGGGTTATTGTCGAGGTTGGTCATATTTCACTTTTTAAAAACTAACTTTTCGTAAAAATGTGTGGCAATTATTATTTTTAGCCAAATACAGAGATCACAAACAGTTATCAACTTATCACAAAACACCCGCAACTCAAGCTTCGCATACAAAAGAACAAAAAATACTCGAGTTCTGTTCATCTTTTTAGTCATAAAAGCGATTAATCGCAAACTACATTTCCGCTTGCGTCTTTGAAAAGCGTCGTCGACAATCTGCAGCCGTAATCTTGGTCGAGTCTGCACCGCGAAAAAATATTATCTTTCAATTATGAGACATCGGAACGTCTATTTAGACAGGCGCCATTTGTTATAAGAATTCAAAATAAGAACCCCTGTTCCAATTCTTATTGAAATCGTGTCGCTTCATCTTTTTAAATTTAGAACCATTGCGACGTTTGATTATTGTTTTGTAAAGAGGTCCAACATTTAAAAAAAATATGTCATAAAAGGCTTTGAAACATAAAATATAAATTTTCTTTGCATATAAATCAAGAATTAAACAGTGAGAATGATAATATTATGAAGGTATTGGGATCGCGTTTCATTTTTATGGTAGGACTTTTACGAGCGTGGGTTAAATCCGGGTATAAAGAATACCTACAAATTTTTTGGTAAGGTGATTGTATGACATTATTATGGTTGATAATCAACCACAAGGGCTTCTTAAGCAACTAGGTGAATATTCCTTCTTTTTCATTCCTGATTTTTCTGTGTCATTGTTTTCTTTAAAAAATATCATTCATCGTTAGTAATTGTCCAAAAAATATCCTATTATTTAAATCAAGCACTCGGCATGACGACAAGGTTTTAAATATGTTTAGTTTATTTTAAGATATAAATTTAATTTCTGAAATTTTATGTTGCAGACAGAATGACCAATGAAGGAAAAAGGACGAAGAATCACAGAGCTGTAGGTATTATACATGTTTCTAACACAAAGTTAGTCAAATAAGTATATTATTTACAGACTCATAAATAGTACGTGTGTGTAAAAGTAAAGTATGGAGCAGTACTCCGCAATCCCGAAGGATATTACAACAATGAATACTTAGAAAGTTTCTTAAGATTGATGATAAAACTTCAGTTGGGTAAAATAAAACGGACATAATAGTACCTATCGCCTCTGTAGGTAGCTCCGAATGAGGATGTTATACCATTTCTTAGCAGAGGAGATATTATAGAAGTTGCGCGAAACGTCATCATCGTAAGTTAAAACAATTTGCACGTAGAAGGAATGACCATTACAGTGTCATAACTATATACATACCATACCATATATTATTAAATAGATACCTAATAAGTATAATATATTAATGGTACAACTAGTATGATTACATTAAGTGATAATTTGAAATCTGTTTCAGTTTCTGCAAAAAAGATAAAAAATATTAACTAAGAAGATTCGAAGGAGTATACAAAATATAGGATTGAAGCAGGACAGAGCGTGTTTCTGTTGCAATAGGAGCCGCTTACTTAAGTAGAATAAAATAGAAAAGAGTATGTAGTAATGAGTAAGTAGTTCTTGTGTATATTTTCTACATTATTGTCTTAAACTACAGGTTAAGAAACGAGATCTTACGATATAAGGTATCATATTGTCTGTGCAAGCGTCTTTCTCAAAATCCATTTTTTGTTGTATAATTTTCAGCTATATATTATGCTTATAAATTATGACTAAACATTTTGTAACACATTGTATAAAATAAATAAGCCTTTAATGTTAAATAACAGTAGCTTAGTTAGAGAGTTTCTTTCACTCTACAACGAACAACAAGATCAAGAGAGCGAACAACAACAAGCTTTTTTTAGCTTTTTAAAAAAACTCGTCCAAACAAATGATTTTATTTCATTTCATATATTATATCTGAGCCGTCTGTCTCTCTATTGCCATTTGGTATAAAAATACAATCTCTTTAAGCGCACAGAGGACTTAAATTTGCATCTGAATTTACATAAAACATGCACGCTATTTTCTACAGACATTTACAACTATGTAAGCGAGGTCAAGGAAAGATCGTCGATGTCTGTAGACAGGCTTCGTGGTGAGACTGAGTAGCGATATCGCCTCCGATAACGCACCTATGTAAAGGCCTATAGGAATATAAAGTACTTTACGACTATGCCCTGTGACAGGCACAAAATTGAAAGTGTGTATTGTTTCTCAAATAATAGTGGTATTGTCGATTTTGATTGTCTGAGTCTTGTTTCTTCTACAATTTACATAACAATATTAATGAAACGTAAACACTCACAATAGAGATAAGGTGCTTACTTGAAATGTTTGTTTGTTGTCAGTGTTTAGGTTGCTATAATGAAACTATTAGTAGCAGTTCAGTTTTATGAATGACAAATTATGTCACAAAGGCATTTTAATTAATAAAGATAATTATGAAAAAGAAAAATCATGGATGGGACGTCATTGCACTTACACAGGCTATTTAAAATAACACATAAAAAGAAGTAATGATGTAAGTGGCCGTGGGTTTTATAATTTGTAATTTTTTACCTAACTTTGTAATTTTTTACCTAACTTTGTAATTTTTTACCTAATTTTGTAATTTTAAAAAGAACTTTAGTACTGTTTTAATTGCTAGTTTTGACTTGCACATATTACACATTGATTCATACAAATAAAATAATTTAGGAAAATAGTAAAATATGTCACAATTTCAAATATTTATTTTCATGTCTTGCGGTTCGTTGGTTGGTTCGATCATCTGTAGAAACAAAGCGAATGCAGGATTCAATCCGTTTCCAACATCCGTTGCAACCACCGAAACATGTTTTTTTTTCAAATGCAATTCCAAAATGTTATATAGCTTTGGTGAACTTCTATCACGTATTATTCTATACGTGTCATGTTCGACTGTATAAAAAAAATAAGACATCTAAGTCATTAGTGATCTAGATAAATTAATTAGTGATCTAGTAAAAGAATTCAATGTTCGTGATATATAAACCTAGTAAAACAAGATTGTAACTAGTTGTAAGTAAAGTAAACTCATGTCCATAGATACACACATACATTTCCTTTCATTGGTCGACTTCCGTTGCCAGCTGGTTGAAGTTTATTTAAGCTTATTCAACCTGGTTGAGTTGTTGTTGTTAGAAACTATTCTTTGAAACATGAGAGAAAATTTTCAATATTTCTAAACAATTGCGCAATCCTTGCCCGGTTTTACGAAAGGTGAATAAAATTTTACATAGAAAAAGTCTAGTTATTTAGCTAAGTCATTGGAGTGTTAAGTTTATTTGTTAAGTTCCGGCAACCTGAGCAGCCTAATTTCTAGAAACGTCACCCGTCCGGGCGACCTATGCAGCCTACAAATAAGAGGCCCGAAAAATTTTGGCGCGAAACGACTCGCACGCTTTAATCGATTTTTAGTGGACTTAACCATTGCGCCTCTTTTATCAATGTTATACTAAGCTCTTCTCTATGAAACAACGCGTCATCTGGTTCCTTTTAATCTATGGTAAGAGACGCCATTAATTTTATAAAAATTCTTCAAAAGTCAGTGAATTGTCGAGAAAGTGGGTGCGTTTTGTGAGGTTTTTGTGTGTTTTTTTGGGTGTGAGCTCTGCTTTTAAAATGTAAGTAATGATGTATTTATTGTTCTTCTGTATTAGTATTATATATCAAAATTATCCCTATGAATCATTCTTTTAGTATATCTAAACTTTTTATGAATCCAAAGTTTGTTATGATGTGTTTAGATGTGATAAAACTTTTTTGTTATATTATTTCAATTAAAACCTCGCTTTTGTTCGCCGGTTTATCGTAATGTTTTTGTATGGTATATCTTATATTTTAATAAATTTTATCTGGTAATTAGGATGAGTGGCTAGTATTAATATTTTAAATAAACATTAATTAGGATTTTACGTTCTTGTAATTTGACTACAGCCCCCTATAACGATTACGATGGTGTAGAAATGGGCAAAATTCGAAATTCAAAATTATTATTTTAGCTTTACAAAGGTTTTTGTTACCAAGTTGCCGGCACATTTCCGCGCTATTCAGGACCGCGAATAGTCGACGTATAAAGATGTATTTTTTAAAACTACTGAGAAATAATTATATATCAAGATATTAGTATCATAATTTAGGGAAATGAGTCTAGTTTTGTTTTTAAATGTTTTATTGGTAAAAAATATGATATTTTAGGCTTACGAAACCATTTTATAGATATTTTTTTTCTGGAGCTCTCCTAATAAACCTTCTCATAAATATTATAGATTATCACATTTGAATTTAGAAATAGATAACTTTCATCTATAAACGTCTAGCTATTTGTCAGTATTTTTATCTTGGCTGTAGCTGTTATAGATAGTAGATAGGAGAGGTTTTGTTACCAATTCCGCACACAGTTCCGCGCGGTTTCGACGAAGTCCCCCCCAAAGCCGTGAGTGTTCTACTGTTTGCGAACTGTCAAATATAACGTTTCAGCAGTTATTAAATAGTATTGAGTTCTTCTTTGAATTTGGAAATACTTTTTGCTACGATTTTTAAAATACCTCTCAGAACCGTTTTCATGCTAGCTATCAAAATGGCCGATAATATCACATACCTATATAAGTACCTTTTTTCAAATCATCAGATCACAACATTTCAGAGTTCTTTCAATTGAGTTAAGCACGTGAATATTTTTTTAACGAAGTTGTTGAGGTTTTCCCGAGGGACTACAGCATGGCATCTTTCTACAGAAAGTAGTGTATAGGTTATTAAAGAATCGGCAACGCACATACATGCGAGTCCCCTGGAATTGCAAGCGTTCATAGGCTACGGTAGCCGCTTACCATAAGCCAGGCCGTATGCTTGTTTTCCACCGAGGTACGAAAAATTTTTTTTTATTTTTTACTGAGAGAGCATACTTTCTAAAATATCATAACCATATTTGAGTATTATAAATGAACAGTATTTCAATACAGTGTATACAATGTTTTAAGAACTATAACGTACCGAAAATAAATTATCAAGATACAGGGAGGGATTGAACAAAAATCGAGGTAGTACACTAACTGGCGGTAATGAATTTACAGACTGACGTTTCCTTTTTAGAATTAAATGATATATTTGTGTAAATGATGTGTGAAAATGAGAAATATATTTGCTTAACCAGCTTAGTGTCGCTATACCTACTCCATACTAGTTTTCTGCAGTTACCTAAGAAGGCATGGAAAGAGGAGCTGCATCGACCGCGCAAGTTACTAAGATGACAACCCCCTCTCGCTGGCAATACTACACCCTCCTATAGGGACTTGGATATATCACCTACACACGTTATATTTAATAATATTTTTTATTTATAAAGCAACCCATCTTACAATATTTTGTAAAGTAGTATTAGTATTATTCTAATAGGTTGACATTTAGAAGCTAGAGCTAGAGAAAACTAGGCTAAGAGCCTGTCATATGTAAGTATCAGACATTTTCCACTAATGAATTAGAAAAAGCGATTGAGTGAGATAATGAAAGTGGGTTTATAATAATAATTGAATATATCACATTTGAACGGCTTGCTTAGATACATCCCAAGTCGGCAATTACAATGTTAGAGAAGGTGCCCGTGTACAATATATTGTATTTTTTTTTCTAAACAAGAATAAACTTTAGATAGAAAGTCGTTACTACAGTTATCAAGATTGAAATCTCCTTTGAAACCAATGCTCGCTCAGTTGGAGTCAAAATCAATAATGACATAACAATATACTAAGCTTGTAATGCGGCAATAGCGGGCGTACGTGAGACAATTGCGGATTACAGCCGTTGGGTGCCGCACCGTTTTACACGCTATTCCCTCAGATCCAAAGCTGGAGGAACATGGGGTTATATGGAACGATGAGCCTCCGAAAGTTGTTTTAAGGAATTTCTTTGAAGATGTGTTGACTGATAGTAGAATAGACTACTTTAACGATGCATAAATAGGTTTCTACCTTGCAGAAATGGAATTGGGAAACAACGTTAATGTTGTCGCATTTATTAATAACTTAACTTAAAATTTAATAAACAAAACATCTCCTGTAAAGTATGTTACGACTATTAATTACGAATTACGAGGAAATGAAAACTACAAACAGATACCATTCACCAATGGAATAACAGATCTTACTATTTCATGTTGTGTGGAGATTGTGACAAATCCTTTCACATTCCTGTTGGAATTTTGGATAGAGCAATCTGAAGTTCACGGGCTGAGGAAGCCCGTCTGTAAAACAGCTGGTTCCTGTTCTGCCTTCTAACGACCGTTATTTATTTGAACAACCTGATAAGTATGTTATTGCCATTAAGTATATTGTTGAAGGTATACATGTTTCTTATAGGAATTGAATCCACAATCTTACCAAATCCAACCGCAGATTACATATTACACACCAAGCGAAGTGACCAATTTATTCACTGCGCCATCGGAGCAAGTCAATTCTTCAATTTATAATAATACTAATTGAGAGGCCTATCATGTGTCCATTTCTTTCATACGGATTGAGATCACTCACTCTTGTAGTAAATTATTTAATTAGTAATGGAAATCTTATGACTACCGGTATAGCTTGTGTCTGGGATCTAGTGTACTTTGTGAGACAATTGGGTATACCTCGGGGATTACATGTCATTTTATAGATTTATACGATTACTCGGATTTAATGTTAGTGAGCAGTATATTTAGATGTACTATAGGCTAAAGAAATGCTTTAAGAGTTCGAACCTCGAATACTTTAATTTATGTTTATTAGCCAGTGGAGTTAATTTCTGTACAAAGTATAAATGGATGAAAATATCAAGATAAGGATTTTTTAAAACAAAAATACGTTTTACTAGTGTGTATCAAAATGAGGCTAATATTTTATATAACAGCAACAACAACACAAATAATCATAGTCTTATATCTAGTAGAATTCATATTCACATTTGTTTGTAATTTGTAAAACACACAAAAAACATTCTTACAGTTGATTTGTTTTAATATTATTTTGTTC
Organism: Callimorpha dominula; assembly: GCA_949752705.1. Classification (NCBI taxonomy): domain Eukaryota; kingdom Metazoa; phylum Arthropoda; class Insecta; order Lepidoptera; family Erebidae; genus Callimorpha; species Callimorpha dominula. Next base: position 730,303 of record OX456994.1, read on the forward strand.
AGGTTGCATTTGATTTTAAAATAATTTGATTGATAATATTTTTCTGAACACTATTGTGATTTATGCTATATTAAGTACGTAGAAAAAAATAATAGTCTATCCATTTGCAACAATGATATTGGTCTGCTTATTATATTTGAAGAAAATCCTTGAAATATGACAAGCAGGCCTAATGTTAAATAACCAAAATGTACTCGAAAATGATAAAAAGTACCTGTATACTTTACCGTAAATCTAAATCTTATTATTCTTACCTTCAAATACTTCAAATATTCTAAAATGCCAAAAAAAAATCAAGGTTTGTGTATACGTTCTTTAAAATAAACCTGGAAACGTTTCTGTACTAATTACACTTACACATTTAGTAATAATAATTATTTTACGTTTAATATAATAAACGATGATTTTAGAAAAACTAAGAAAACGTTTTAATAGCAACCCAAATTAAAAACTAAAAAAGAGTTCCACTGTCCACAGCTACTCGTATTTGGTGAATTCAAAACGTAGCATATGAGCCTAAACTCGAAGTGTTTACTAACCACTAACCACTGAAGAGTTCTACTATTCATCTCCTGGGTCATCAGATCAGCTCCAAGATACCAAAATATAGTATTGTCATCCCTACTACATGTACATACCAAGTTTTATTTCGATCGAACAATACTAATAGGTATAAAACAGATAAGTGGGAGCGGAAAGAGGTGACGAGTTTAATGCTTCAAATAAAATGTATTGTTTTAGACAAAATTTCGTAGTATAACATAGTTTATAAACAAACAGTATACTCACATTCGACATCAACAATGATCCTTTTGGACACAGAAGGTGGGACTGCGTTGGTAGCGATGCAGAGATATGCACCCATCTCCGTGCGGCTGATGCGCTGCAGGCTCAGAGTGTCTCCTTCGTACACCGTCACTAAAAGAATGCAAGTCTATCAGCATATGGTCGGTTAAGCTTTAAACTATAAATGTATGGTTAACTGCTGAGTAGTGTTACACATGTTTATGATCCTTTAGGAAGCAATACAGGCTTTTTTTAAATTAAATAATTCCAAATAAAATTCACATTATTTTATTGGAAGTTTTACTCAGAACAATTCATGAATGATGATGATTTGTACATTTCCCTTCATATTAAAAATAAATAGGTCTTTCAAAAGAAATGCGAACACAAATCGTTTAGACCAACGATTTGTGTCCCAAAGTGGAGAGATAAGCGAGAGATTATATAGTATATTATATTTTATTGTATCATTTTAATCGTGTTTCTTGAGATTATATCGTAAGACTACAATCAGGTGCTGTGACTGTTTCTTTGCATACGTGTTAAGGACACTGCGCTTACGTTTATGTTTGCGCAACCAGGAATCGAATTCAGAAATCTAGGATGACAAGATCTTAAAGTTCAGAATTCGATTCCTGGTTGAGCAGGGCTTTTACTCATCCTCCTCCACACCTTTTCCCTACTAAGCTAGGACCGGCTTTCAGTCTAAGTACGATACGACCGAACTTCGATATTTTACGTGAAGCGACTGCCATCAGACCTCCACAGCCCAAGTACTAGGAGATATCGAAGTTCTGTAGTTACACCAGGTTGTCGGACGTTTTGGGTCTCAAACTACTCGTAACAAAGGGAACACATGTTCGTATGGTAACCGGGACCGACGGCTTAACGTGCTACGAAGCACGGCGGGGTCTCAATGTGTTAAAAATAGTCACTCATCCTAAGACTGACCTGGCTAGTATTATTTAACCTTGTAATTGGTTACCACTTAGCAGCGGCCCGAGCAGGGCCTTTACTTCGACCCAATTTGACAAACGATATTCTATGATAATACTATTCAAATGTTTGAGAGCACTCATTATATCAACTGCTATTAATCTTCTTTAAACAAGGGAGGACGTGATCTTTTAATTTAATCGCTTGATCCACGCAATTCCTATCCTAATGATATAAATTATTTCCAGTCAATCAAACCTTACTTACTTGGAACTTATCGTATGAATTTTCCCCTGATAGTAAGTGGTTACCGTTGCCGAACAACAGCTTTCCCTTAACCCTATTTTAATTCCAAAAGAATTACGACATTACCAGAAAATCGACTTCATACCAAATTGCTTTTTTACTAGTTTTTTTTTAATGAGAGGTTATTTCCCTGTCGAGTATTTTTGATCACAAAAGTGTTTTTATTTGCAATTTTCAAGCGGTTAAAGATCAGATAAAATTATCAGGCAGAACTGATGAAATATTTAAACATTTTAAGCATTATCCCGTAGAAATACTATATTTAGACCTAAATCCGAAACCTTTATTTTCATTTAACGTCCTGGCTTATTCACCTTTTAAGTTGATCATTAATGCTACTGCTGATGTTTATTAGTTAAACTAATATTGAAGCTGCTATAAAACTACTCGCGTTAAGGCCATTTGAAACAATCTAGGCTGGGTTATAAAAATTAAAAATTCCAGCCTCGTATCCGCAGGGTCGGCGCTCGCCATCAAGTGCCCAAATGAGTTTGCCTCTATTTACAATTAGGGTACGTTTGGTGGCCGCGCGAGAGCGCAATGAATGTAATGAGTACCCGCTCGCCGCTCGCAACTTGAATACATTAAGCAATTAGTGCTTCACCCTGCATCGTGCACTTGTTTTTAATGTTTATTTTATTGTTTAGATTGTTTATTATAGAAGCGGTTACTTTTGGTAATCAGTTGCCGTAATATTTAGTTGTTTAGTTTTAGTTATTGCTGGAAAAGCTACTTTTGTGACTCGTGATTTGTTGTTACGTGTATTTGTTCTCGATTTAGAATAGTAGCATATTGAATGCAGTATTTTGAAACGTGAATTTAGTTAGTACGTCTTTATTAATGTTGTGGGGTATTGCAGTTTCAAAATGGTTGTGAACCTGAAAACATAAAACAATTTTTTTCCAGTGTGTTATTTTATTCATGTAGGTATTTATTTTTTTTTAACTTTCGGAAGAGAAGGAAAGTGACAATATGATAAAATTATAACTGCCAAATTAGTGATTTAAAACTTATCCAAATATTTTATTCTAAAATATTTAATTTGTTTCTTAATCTCATACTTTTTTACACCACTTACATCGCTCGTAAAATTAATTTGACTCCTACTACCTACTCTTAATCTAGATTTAAAAAAAAACTAACATTTTACTCAAATTATGTGTATACAATGCGGTGCTCCTTCAAAATAATAACATGAGCATATGTCTAAGTACTGTTATATATCCAAACCAAATTTGTTTATGGATATCAGATGTTCTTATGTGATTTATCTAGCCTGTTTATATATAGATGCCGACCCGCTTTTTGGAAATAAACGATCAAAGCAAGCAATGACAGATGTCTGAGCAAATTGAAGAACGCAAGCGATGTAAAGTTAACTGGTTTGGGAAAATGTACTTATATATTGCCTAGCTATATGACCTGCCCCAGTCTGTCTAAAATACTATGTAAGAAAATACCTTATTTTAATCTGACACAATGAGTACAATGGGAGCGTTCTTGAACAGTAAGCAACTGTTACATTTACACTTTTTGTAGAACGATAAAAACGTAACCTTCTTCATTCCATATTTCAACTGTCTGTCAGTTTTTCAATCATAATAATGAAAACACTTTTCTTATAACGGAGTGTAGTTCATCACTATGAGGCAGATTTGCTTCAGTTTGATATTTTATTGCGTTATAAAACCATTGTAAATGCTTATAAAACCATTGATACAAAAATTCCCTCACTCGTACCCCACTAGGTATTATACAAGTTCAGATTGACTTATTCCGTCATATACCATCTTCATATTCTGATTTTTTTATATGGAGTAACGTATTATTTTATATGGCTTCAATGGGATTTAAAAAATCTCGCAAATATGCTGATGTTACTTTCACCCTTGAATGGTTATTTAGTTACAGATAAAAAAAAATGTAATTTTGGTATGGTAAAGGGAATAAATAAGAAAGTACTATGCATTTTCTTCTAAGAATTTACAAAAATATGTCTTACAATTAATTACCTTAAGACATTCTACCTGCTCCTTGGAAAAATAAGTACTATATAAAAATAAAAAGTCGTATTTTGATTCATTGAGTGTATTAAAGTGAAGGTTCAGATAATTTCATATTTCCTAGAGTTTTATAGTAAATCCACTTTGTTTTTATACCGATTTTATAATATATAAGAGTTGTGTATTGCGACAAACTGAGTTTCCACCCGCCTCGCTCTTGAAACTTGATGTTTTCAGTAAAAAAAAAAAACATTCGTCATAACAACTTTTATTCATCAGCACGGCCGCACTCAACTCCTCCCATTAAAACCGCGAGTAAAAAGGGTACACCGCGACCGTATTAATTCAAACAAAAGATTAACACGTATATAATCGAAAACCGGAGTTTTTCGATGGTGGACGAGTAATTAAAACATCCGTCGGTACATCCTTTGCAAGTACGAGTGGGAATGACAGGAAGGGAGAGGGTCACACACAATTAGCGACAAGAGCCGTTCTACACCACACGTTAATTTTACTCTGTACAAGGAAATCGCTCTTGAAATTAAACTCAATTTTTGGAAGCTTTGTTAGCAAATGCTTCAGCTTTAATTGGGCGACACAACTCAGCTTTATGCACCGTAATTATCTTCAAGCCGGACTTTTGTTTCTTACTACTTTGGTGAGCGCGGGTTGTGAAAGTATTTTATATTTATAAGTACATCGTATGCCTTCCTTTCTAAGATTTTAAAGTGGATACTCATTTGCATATTCTATAAGTTTACCTAAACTGAAAAATAAAATAAAAATATGAATAGGATTAGGGCTTTGCCGTATTAATTTAAGTGAAATCTGTTTGTATAAATAAATAATTCTATCTATAAGCTAAGGTACAATTAATTTCTTTTATTACAAGACATTTTCATGATGTCGAGGGACATTTCGGTAATACATCTAGTAACTTTATGATCATCTGAATATTCGTTATTAATTTGCTTATTAGCTTATTTTTTTATCTAAAATAAAGCTCTCTGGATAGCAAAAAGTAGGGAGGTTAATGGAAGGTCAAGGGAAGTTAATCGTATATGCATGAAGTACTATTTAGTAACTGGACTTGTGTAGAATGGTAACCAATGAGGAGGTATCAGTATTCACAATAAATAACAAATACTACTGTATTGCAAATAGTGAAGACTGCTATCTGCCAATGTCGATCTATAACCACTATAGCAGGCGACAGACTAAAGATGACCACTATAGTAGATTACCAATAACTAATTCACACAAAATTCACACATTTTTTTGTTTATCAATACTATTTATTTATACCTATCATTTATATGTATTATGTTGGAGAAATGAACATATATAGCTTTAAAAATGGGATGGCTGTAATGGGACGGAACAAGCAAAAATATAACAACAAAACATAATATACCTAACATTTCTTTCTTTTATTTATTTGACCTAATTAATGTAATCCTTTCAAAATAATCTATAAATATTTCACTTTGGGTGAAAACCCTGTACAATAGAACTGTGTGGCCAGCTGGTAACAGCTGCGCTTTGCGGATTGTTGAAATATATTTTAGTCAGCAACATGTTCCATTACTATACAGCGGTTACGAACTTGATATGGCAAGCAAGATATGAAATACACCTTTGTGGAAACCGTTATCAATGCAATACATATTAAGTAACCGTTTAAAATATATTAAGCTTTTAAAGCACTTCACCATATAGAAAACTAGCTGTTGTTAGATTTGGTCAATCAATTTAGTAATCCCTCGGGAACAGTACCGTTCGAGTTCTGGATGAGAGGTAGCCCTTTTTTTTGTAACGAGGTGAAAGATCCTCACGGATGTCCTTCACCCTTGGGGGGTGACCATTGTCCTTCCTTACCGTTCTATATCGGTGACAACATGGTGTATGAAAAATATGTTGATGATCAATCGGTTCAGTAGTAAAAGCGTAACAAATAAACAAACAAATTGAAATTCGCATTTATAATATTAAGTTGGGATGATCTGAATATAATAACAATTAAAAGACTTAGGCACGAAGCTTACACGGAAAAATTACTTGGAAGTAATTGCGACGAGACATGATTAAATTGATTTTGGAGAGATATACATGGTTGATAGTAATTAAATATATGATTAGAACAAAAGCTTTAGTCGTCAAAGTTTATTCAGAAATTGTATTAGTTTAATAAAGATAAATCATATTCCTATACCAATACCTCTTCATTTAATTTAATCAAATTACCAATTTATTCATTGTTTAACCAAACATTTTCTTTTTTTCCGTATAAGATTTCATGATTATTATAAAGGACCTGCCACAAACATGCCGCCGTCTGGAATTCTCCCCATAAAGGTATAACATGGAGATAGGTACGAAATGGTCTCTTTACTTTTATTATAGAATTAAAACCAAGTACCGACGTATTATTTCACGTTTATTGCACGTAACACTTTATAGAACTCAGAGCGACGTTATCGAAGAATAAAAAGAACTGTACAAACACGAAACGCACCATTAGTTTTATTCCTAGTTATAATCTTTATTATGTTCGAATAGGCCATATTTTTGACGAGCAGCTCACTTTCTTAAAGAGACCATACATACATACATACACTCACGCTTGTATCCCCGAAAGGGTTGGCAGAAGCTTATGAAACACCCACATTTTGGCAAATAAAATTTGGTCCCACTCACGTAATAGGGGGAACGCCTATGGGGGGCAGGGGGATTAATCTTTAATTCCCGATTTTTTTTTAGAAAAAAGAATACTGGCAACGTGGGTCACACATTACTAGTATCCTTGTTAACCCCTCAAGCTAAGCTAAAATGCTTGTATTAGGAGTGGGTTCACGCCGGTATTGCACTGGGTGGGGTTCGAACCCGCAACCACTTGATCGCGAGTCTGACGTTTTCTAAACGTAATCCTTAAAATACGGTCCTATTTCGTGTGCATTGTATTTATACTCATTTAATGCATTTAATGTAAAGGCAGTATTTTATAAAATGTTTTTATACTTTTCAAGAAGTGGCGTAACGCGATTAGTATCGATTTCTAGTATCTATCTAGTAATGGAAAAAATAGTTCAGACAATTCGATCGAATCGTCGGGTAACCAAAAAAAAGAAATCGTTTTTTATAAAATACTGCCACGATTATGAACCGATTTACACCTTTGATAGTAATATCGATTCTTGCCTTTATATTCCTTTCTTCCTGGGTAAAAACTGTTAGAAGAGTATACACACCTTTCTTCCTCCTGTCTACAGAGATGGGCTGTCCATCTTCACGACGCCACATAATCTTAGGTGTAGGGAATCCATCCGCCTTGCAAACCAGGCTGATGTTTTGATTCTCCCGAACTGCTACAGCTGACTGCGTACTTTCTTCATCAAGAATGTTCGGTGGCACTGAGAACACACAGATCAGCGTGTATTACAAATATTAAACTAGTTTTTTTGTGAACAAACTTTAGAGTTAGGAAGCTAACGCTAGCTAAAAAATCACACTATATATTACGTGAAAAGTATAGTATGGTTCAACATTATTAAAAATTTAGAAAGACGTTGATAGAGTCAACACGTTGCTAGAAAATTTGCAATTACATCGAAGTCTATTAAGTCGCGTTCTCTAAAACTATATATCGAATACGCAAGCGGCCACAAGTTTCACCCTAAGCAATAAAACCGAGATAAAAACAACGTGGCACGTTTAAAATGCAAACAGGAGGAAAAACCACCGTTTTATTTCCACTTAAAAGTTTGCAGGAAACGGCCATATAAAAGACTGAGTGTTACCCGTATCGGTGATTTGGGACCGAACCACGCCTACACAGTTTTATACATCTGACGTTCCCACTGGGCAACAGATAGGAATGTTATCTTCACTTAATTGTAACTGAGACTTTGGCCACGTTCCATATTTGCTGATTTTCGAGTGGCTGCGCTCAAATTATTTGCTAACGAATTTAGTGGCTGTATTAAATATGTAGAAGTGTACTGTAAGTGATGGTGCCAAGAGTCACATCTAATGACTTCAGGTTAATTCCGTACTTAACAGTTTAATTGTTTGTATGTGTTTGTGTGTCATAACGACTAATTTTAATTATTTTAAACATCTAACGTTATACATTTTTTTTTCTAATTTAAAATATACTTCAGTGAAAGTCATAGAAGTATATTTGACGTCAGCATGTGGCTTATATTCGTGTAACTTTAGAAACATATAATTACTATACAAAGATCATTCTCAACGAATAAACAATTTACATCTGTTCACAAAACAACAATTAAAATTTGCCAAAGAGTTTATTCCACAAAGCGGTTGGAACCAAAAGAAGAAGCTATTACCCTTTTCAAAATACTATAAGAAAGTAATTAAAAGTTTCATCGTAGACGAGGTGATTCAGGGGTAAATCGGGTGTACCTCGTCAATGTTTACCCTATTTCTGATTAATAACTTTCCTTTATACCGTCCAATAGCTCCAGTTCTGAATACAGACCTATAATTAGGTCTTAATTAATTCAAAAATGTTGTATTCATAAGGTAAATATGTAGATTACTAATAATAACAATAATACTCCTAGTTTTTTTAAAGAGATGCCAGTATAATGTAGGTATGTGTATTTTACACTGTTTAAGCAAAAAAAATAATTGTCTATTTTTTTAAGAATACTATCAACATGGGTCGCACATGACTAGTATTGTAGAAAAACCCTCCAGCTAAGTTAAAATTCTTGTTAGGTATGTATTCACGTCAATGTTATTGTGTAGCCACGGTAGATAGATAGATATTATAGTGCTTGCCCGAAGCAATTAATCCCATGCATTTTTAAAGAATTTATTGAAACCAACGGTATTTTTCTCTATCCTTTATTAAACGAGTCTTATAAAGAGTCTCGCATTCCGTAGAAATCATTTCCTTCTCTTCTCTAGTACCATCACATTTACTAATAAACTTATTAAATGCTTCGTGGCGGAACTAAGAGATATTAATCTTTTAATAATAACGGTATTAATAACAACCGTAAATCCAATTTAAGAAAATAAATTTATTTCATGGACAATAATAAAATTCTTCCTATCCTCGCGCCTTTTGAATAAATGTGTTAGTAAAGATGATATATATTATAATATTAGCAAACTTATGTACGTCATATGATAGATAGCAACATCTGGAATCTCATCACAAGCACACTACAACACCGAGGCAGTTAGTAGTAGTGGAAGTCTCTACTACTACCACCAGAAAGAGAGATTTTCGTAATTTGCAATATAAACTCCTATCACATCTGACTCACTAGTGCACGAAGTAAGAACGAATGTTAGTCATTACTACCATAATGATAGTTCATATTTTCACATTGTTCTCTTTTTGATAGAAAACTAATAAACCGACAAAACAGGCCTGTTAGTCTAGTGGTGATTTAATTATTGGTGATCCTGACTGCTGAGCCAGAGGTCGTGGGTTCGATTCAAATAATTGTGTGATGAGCATGATCATTTGTTCTGTGTCTGGGTGTAATTTATCTATAATATGTATGTATTTAGAAATATACAAGTAAGTTTATCAGCGGTCTGGTTACCATAGCACAGGCTCTGCCTAGGGATCAGATGGCCGTGTGTGAGATGTGTCGAGTTATTATAAAAAAAAATAAAGAAAATATGATAAAACTCACCAACAACTTGCAGGTACCCAACCTGGCTGATCATGGGGTTGGTGTTCACTTGACACATGTAGTATCCTCGGTCTTCTTGCTGCACTTGGCTCACGTGCAGCAACCAGGTCATCGCATTATCATGCGAGACGCTGAAGCGGGCTAGTCGAGTGATCACGTGACGATGGATTGTTAAGATCATCTGGCGATCGATGTGGATCCATGCCACCTGAGAATAAAAAATTAAAAAAATTAACAACTTTGGGAGTGTGTAGTAGTCACTAATAATGTTTTATTTACTTTACTATGAAGAAAAAGATATACCTAATTTTGAACAAGTTTGAAGATTATATAATTTTGAATCCAACATGAGATACTATATATATCAATGCCAGTGGGTGGTAAGTTAATACAAATATATTATTTTCATATCAAATATACTGATTGCACATCAAATTAACCCGGGCAAATGTAAAAATAACGTCACACATATGTACATGCTAGGTTTAGGTTAGGTTAAAACTGCGACCACATAGCACGAGCCGAGCGAGTGAAGCAAGCATGCCGCGGCAGCTGCCGACGAGTGCCAGAACCGAATTCTATTGTAAAATCACAACATCTGAATCGAATGGGTAACGTATTATGTAGCTAATCTGTAGGGAATTTGTAGTAAACTCAATATTTTTTTAGAACCCATACATCGGTAGTTACGCAAATTATGTTATGTGCTAATATCTCTAAAAAATATTAAGTTTATTACAAATCCACTACAAATTAGCTAGAAAACACTTTACCCTTTCCATTATTTTGTGAGCCATCAGCCAGAAATCGATCTGTTCGATCGATCGATACCCTGACAAATTATAATCGAATTTTTGAAGATCGGTAAGTTCTACAAAATTATCAAGTTTACTACATATTTACTACAAATTAGCTACAAACTATAGACTAATTTGAATCACTGGGAAGTATTCTCGGGTTAAATTATGCCGATTCAAATATCTAGACACAACCCGTATTTGGCAGGGGTGTGTTTTAGGTTTCTTGGCCGTATGCGTCTGATAGCTACTAATTAGCTACAAAATATCCCGTCAATTTCATCTTTTTTGTGTGCGCGGTATTGCAGAAAAATGTGTTATATGGGCTCTACAAAATTATTATGTTCACTACAAATTTACTACAAATTAGCTGCAAATAATTCCCCATGTGATTTGGTTACGGGGTTCGCAAGTGAATGTGCTGGCTTAATTTATAAACAGGCAAATTCATCCCCTATTGAAAATTGTAGTACTAGTTTGTTGTTCAATAATAATATAACCGAGCGAACTATAGAGTTCTGTTATTACAATAACCGAGCGACGTATTAAACAACGTGAATCACTTGAAACCTACAAAATTATAGTCATTAAATAGATCAATGACAAAGTGTGCCCATTGTTTTCAGACTCAACAGACTAAATATTAATACGATATCGATCTGGGAGTTCAATAATAATGCAAATAATATTTTCAGAGAGCCCCATTTCCAGTTTTATCAACTTTGAATAATAAATGTTCATGAAGTTTTAAAATTCAAGTAGCTTATCATTCATATGTCCGAACGGTTGATATATTGGGCAAAAGCGAGTTGTTTTACAAATTTCCTACCTGGCAAAGGCAATAAAACTAAAATAGAAAGTTTATTGAGGCTGCTTTTACTATATCCACGTGAAATTTATGCCGCTCCGAACTCAGGTTATTGGTCGGGAATGGATTGAACTGTAGTATAAATTTACTTCTAACTCTAACGGAAATTGAATTCAACACACACTACCAATATTTAGTTGTCTTATTACACTCGTACCTATCTTGTTTTACGTATTTATACCATATAGTTTATATACCATATAAAATATATATTTAGTAAAAGTGAAATAGTAATATTTCAGTGAACAAGAAAAATAAACAGAACAAATTTTGTTTGTTCAGTCTGCCAAACATTTTGTTCTAAATAATTTAATTAAGTTATTTATTCATAAGCGTCTGATTCTCATTTATGTCATCACATATTGCGTATGAGAAATAACAATTACCCACTAAAGTAGAAAAATATTGCATCTGAGTACAAAAAGATTTCCTATCTTCATTGATAAATGCCCAACGGTGGCTTTTATTTCCTGAAAACATTATTTGCCCTTTATTCTCTTCGAAATTACATGAGGTTTTACGTGTGTAACGGATCTGAAAACCCACAGTAAACTTAATGACATTCTATTTTTCATACTTGAGTTCTTTGAAGAAAATACTTTAGACAAATGTTTGCTACACTTTATTTGTGTGTTGTTAACGCTATATTTTATTGCTGAAATTGAAGTTAATGCTTATAGTCACACGTGATCAGCATGGAGATATGTATACCTGATATTTAGTATCAAAGCATATTTTAAAATAGCAATTATTTTCAATATTGACAAAAACATACTCATATTGTGATATGTGATATACTACTTAGAGTACTTATGTGTGTAATACAACAATCTTCTAGGAATCTTAAAAGTGTATTTTATGTAATATTTCGTACAAAATTTTATTGTAAATCTGAAAGTGTTTTCGTTGGACTAGTGAAACGAGCACTGTAAATAATTTCTTCGGGTAATCATTGGATGAACCAATTTATCTGGTATATGTCACGAATTTTAAGGCTTCTACCCGCCGCATCGTGTTTGCCTTTGAAGGATGTAAAGGCTTATACAAATTAATTATTAATATTTATAATATTCTTGAATCTAAATCCATCAAGAGAACTGTAGGCGACAGGCCATGCAACCAAACACCAAGGTATTTCTGTACTTGCGCGAATAAGTGCCACCAGAATCGTGTCTACGATTGTAGTGTGTAGAAAAGTGAAGAACAGACCTGTAAACCAAAAAGTTCATACACTAAAACTTTTTACTGTTTTTTGTATATTAGCTGGAAGGTACGTTTAGACTAACATATGGCTGTAACCAGTTTTATGCGTCTATACTATAATGATAAAAATAATCATGATTTCTTTATATATATCCCGACATAAAGAAACTATGATTATTATTATGTTTAACCATAATCTACAAATATTTTCAACACACATCCAGCAATATATAAAACATAACACTTACAAGAAAGTTTAACACTAAATAAATCAATGAGATCAAACACTAAACAAAACAAATAAATAAATCTGAACAATCCATACCCGAACTACAAAGCCGCTGTTTCTATAATTATACAGTTTTGGTGAACACTATAGATAGACAAACAGATAAGGGCAGTGACAATCCTAAAACCAAACGACAAACTGTAAAACTGGCTTAGCCAGGCGTCGTTGTTTACTTTCACGGAGTCAACGTTGCGGTGTGGCGTACTGTTAAATTCGAGAGTCGCGTGGTCGCAGACACTCGCTTGCCGCACTGCGGAACACTCGATATAGTGCATATTTTACGAGACCTGACTCAGATACCCTCTGACTCGCGATACAATCGCAATGTTAGTTTCGTTGCTTACTTATTTATTTTAATTATCGGACGGAGTACGTTTATGAGGCGACGATTGCAAGGAACTTTGGTGCAATATTGCACTGAATAATATATGTGTATTCATGAGATTTGTGTATTTATGATAAAGGGTAGGGTATGGTCGACACTATCTTTGTATGGGTTGGATGATGTTTTGATACGGGCTCTGAAGTCGCTCCACGTGAATTCTTAAACCTGTATTAGAATAAATGGTGCCTATACAGAGTTGTTTAACATCTCTATTGGTGTCAGGCATGGCTTCGTAGCGTCTCCGTGGTTATTCAACTTATTTATGGATTTAATGGATGTAAACTAAAAAAGCACGAGGGTAGTTTGCGTATGGGCAAGTCATGTTTGCAGTGCCACTTGGACTCCGATGATCAAGTCTTAATAAATGAATGATGAGCTTGATGCAAAAAGTATGAATGTAAATTTGGCTATCTATTATTATGTAACATTGTAAATTGTCTTGTGTATATAACAGAGTGTATTATCAGCTTATTGTCAACTATGATTTTTTTTTCTCTCTGCCATGTCCCTCACTGAATCATCCAAAGGTTGACTGGTAGATAATGCTATGTGGCATTAAGCCCACCCCATGCAATGTAAAATGCATTAAGTATTAAATAAATAAATAAATACTTAAATAAATGCAAGCAGAAAAAAGGTTATGGTGTTCGAAAGAGTTGATGAGATGACTGCTGGAGTGGTTAAGATTGAAAATGAAAGAGTGGAACAAGTGAATGATTTCATTTATCTTGGATGTATGTTTACAAGAAATTCAAAGCATGATAAAGACATTGATAGAAGAGTCCAAAAGGAAAACTGTACCCTGCACTCTTTTGTGAAATGTCAGAACGTGTCGTGGTTCACGAGGTAGTGGTGGCACCAACTCTGATGTAAAGCATCGAGAGTTGGATATAACAAAAGAAATATGAAAGTAAAATTTGTCAGGATCATAAAATAGCGTTCTATCATCTCTGCCTACCCTGGACGGGGCCTAGGGCTTGAGTAAGTGTATGTAGTGTAAGAAACAGTCTCAAACTGATATAAACTATGAAAATCACTAACTAACAGCAACTGCCAAGTTGTTCGTACCTCTGTTTGCACTCAAGTCAATCGTTCTAAACATATTCCTACCCTTTTAGAATCCCACAATTTGTTAATATTTATCAATCGACAAATGGGTTTTATAGTTATTACGTTAAGAATTTTATAAAAATAAAATAAAATAATTTGGAAATGTTTATCAAAAGTCCTAGTAGAAGGTACCTACTAAGATGAAAATCGAAAATGAAGTATGGTTAAATATGCCTTTAAAGTTAGATGTTAATAACTGGTTTTTGTTGATATATGAAGTAGTCATAAAAAGTGTGTTGAACATCCCAATCCTCCTAAAAGCTTTTAAAGTAAATTTATACTCTCTAGTTTCGCAAAAGTAGTCTGTTAACGCATTAAGCAGAAATACAATTAGTGCCTGTTCTCCGCTGATATCAAACAAAAAAAGAAAGAATTGGTTTTTGTTTTTTTGTTCGTACCTCTGTTTGCACTCAAGTCAATCTTTCTAAACATATTCCTACCCTTTTATAATCCCACAATTTGTTAATATTTATCCATAGACCAATAGTATTGCGTTACCGGTATAACCAGTCAAAATAATATCTATTAACTTATTTTTATTAAATAGTGAACTGTGTTATCATCTATTATAGTTTGGCCCCATTTTTAATAAAATAAATAAGAGTTTTTGATGTGGCAACAGTAGGAGATTGGAAATTTTATAACCCCTTTTAGTGGAGTAGCCAGAATTTTTGTTAAAACAGTTTACATATAGTAAAGAACTTCTGATATTATCAAGACACTATTGGATCGGATGGTTATTTTACATAAAACTACTTTGGACATGCGCTTAGATTTCATTGACAGGTAAAATTTTGGTCGACTCAGTTGCTCTCTAAACAAAGAGTGATGATACATTACTTATTCAGTAGGTCTCCAGGTAAAACCTCTTCGGTTATGTTTATTGTGTCGTTTTTCTCAGGAATCTCCTACTTATTTATCCTTACACTCTTCTTGCTTAGAGTATTAACATAGGGTTCTTTGCGCAGAAACAACGTGCTTTACCTACAAAGAATTTACTTCTTAAATTAATATTAAAAGTAGTTTCAAAGATATTAGAGACGTGCTTTGAGAATAAATAAGTTCGAGTTATTACTAAAATGTGACAAACAAAAAACTCGGTTCAATCATAATTGTGCATTATTTTATGACGATATAGGCCTAATAATTTCGTTGGTGCACTTTGTCTAATTATGTTGTAATAAGAATTAGAATTAACGTTGTCACCAATTTGACTTATTGCTTCGAGTAAACACAATTTAGAAATTAGACTGTGAAATTCTTTTGACAAAAGGCCCCTATTTGATGACTCTCATCAGAATTAGTCTTATTATAAGTCAATGATTTTCGGCGTCGGCTGCTATTAAGAGCAATGGCAGATTTGTGATTAAGTGACGTCATAATTTATCTGGCACAGTTCCGGGAATTAATAAAGTGGCACCGCCTGCGAGTTTCCACTCACCTTCTCTCTATTAGTTGAGTTATAGTCTATTGAATATCTGTTACTCTGTCTTTCAAGGCAGTCCCTAATTTTAAGTTAGCTAACAGTGCTAAATTGTTTTGAAACGGGAACTTTACTCTTCGTGAAAAATATTTTCAATGATAAGAAAATTCAATTATTTTTATTTCGAATGTCTTATAATATGTACATATTATAAGATTTTGGGACCCTTAATTTTTTATGTGACTTAAACTACACTTGCAATTTACTTAAAGTTAACTGACTGAAACTGACAATCTGTTTCACGAAATAAGAATGGATAATTCTAAGTAAGGTTCCTGCGTCCTTCCTTTATAAAAGCATATATATAGTAATATAGTAATAGTACATTTCCTATCTACCACGTAACTTCTACTACCAATGTTGGACAGTATTAATCGTCATTTCACAGATTTTAACAGATATAATGTGTTAAAAACGACTGGGTAGACAAGTAACAATAGGGAATATGCATGTTGTTTAAATTTACTTGATTAATTTTCCCTTGAATCTTTATTGTCCAGATATTATGCCTAAACAATTATTTTCTTATTTAGTTCGTGTTTAATTGCAAAAAATATTAATTAAAATATGCCAAATAAGGGCGTGAAATTCAACTTTGCAAAACGCTTCACCATTGGTCGAAACAAAACATGACGTGAAATTCCACGTTCTGTCATTTATCGGCGCCTATATTCGTAGTGTTACGGAAAAAGATAGGTGTTCCTGTGGTTTTTGCTCTTAGCTAGTGCAATTTAAGCATTTTAGTGATATTAGAAATCATCTAGGACAATGACTGAATGTAAATTTGTCAAAGCACAATCGGAAAATCTATCGAAAATAGGTGCATTCATGATGATTATATATTTTGCATCAAATCCAGATTTTACGTCCGCTGAGGTTAAAGGAGTGAAAGCCGCAAGGTAATTATTATAATACTTGTTATATTATAATCTAAAGAATAGGTAAGATATGTATAGTTAGTTATATTCATGAAGTTTTATTGGACTTTTGTTACCTAGTTTAAGTAGACAAGCAAGTTGCCTTCTGCTTCATATTTAAAACAAACATAAATTACTGCTGACTAATTCACACTATACTGGCAATTAAATTGTAATATGCTTACATTAAAGTGATCTTCACAACAATATAAACACGATATTGAAGATACTTCATCTCTTTTCATTAATGTACACCATTGTTTTCGTATTTTACATTATTATTTTGTACAGGAAAAAATACTGTATTGGGTATACTTCTTATAGTGTTTTTACACTTAGGGACAACGCAATACCTATAAAATGGTTTTTTAACTTTATCCATCGTCTATTAATTACAATAAATAGTAATTACAACTGGAAATCGATATAAAATTACTGTAACACTTCAATTAAGTTTATGAAACAAACACTAAGCGTGGAACGTGACGTCATTCAAGGCCCGCGAAATATGGCGGCGTTCAAACAGATCAAATTTTATCGATGTTTTCAATGTTATTTTAAAAATCAATTTGAACATTGCCAAGGTTATTTATATTTTTTATTTGGGTAGAATGATGGAACAAGTCAATAAAAGATAAAAAAAAAATACATGCATATTCCCTATTGCCCACTAGTCTCTCACGGCAATTTGAAATATCTGACGAATCTCGTCAACGCTAATTCTAAAACACGATAAATGTTATGATTTAAAACTAGCACCAACGCCTTGTAATTTTTCATGGTTCAGGAGTTAGTTTGGAGTTTTGAACTGGTTTGCATAGTTCAAATATTTTATTATTTAGCTTATATACATTTGGTACAATATATCTTTTATAGGTATGAAAACGTAAAAATAAAACTACGAACGAAAATAAAAGGGTAAAAAAGTGATTGTTCATTAAAACTTTAACAGTAAGATAGAAGGTTCTGACGAAAGGCGGGCCTAATAGAATTGATAGTTGTAACATTGCGGCATTGCATTGTTATATGAGTTGTGCAGTTTTCTTAATGTTGGCGCCCTAACGTGGGACCGACTGTGCACAATTTTCCGGCGCACATTTGTTGGAGGCGTGTCGTAATGTAATTGCATTACGCTCAACTTTCGCGTGTTGTATGCAAAATATTGAATTTGTCGGGTAATTTTCCTCTGAAGCTAAAGTGTTGAGAGACTTTAAATGAGTTTCTTGTTAAACTAATTCCTGGGTTTCTTGTGTAAATATGACCATATTATAAAGGTTTTTTTATAAGATAAATGATTAAAAAACAATGTATATATTTGTATGCTTCAAAAAGTTACGCAAACCATAACAATAAAAAAATGTATCATCACACGTACAATACTATTTATTCACGATTTCATACCTCGACAATCGCAACATCTCTTTTTCAGTTTTATCATACAAAATCCGCCACTTAATCACATAGGAAATGGCACGTGAACAAACAAGCTGTAAGGGCATAACTCTGTGGAAACTTGGCACTCGCGAGCCGCGTAAAGCCCTCTAAGCCTCTTTGCCCCCTTTTTATATCCCCACCACATACTTAACGGCAATTTCTAGCGTACTCCTTCATCCGACGTTACTTTGGCCCGTTTGAGAAAGGCGACGAGACCCTTCCAATGTTTCAAATTTAACATTCCAAACTATTGACTGTTGAAATATTAGTTTTGTTTTGTGTGTTGATATTTCTAAAACTTTTCTATTCAGTGTGAATATATTGTATGTAAGTGGTTGCGGATTAGGACCCCACCCAGAGCACTACCGACGGCGACGTTTACCCACTCCTTTTTTTTTTTTTTTTGTGCATGTGGAAACCCCCTCGGGCCGTCACCCCACCGGGGTTTACGATGGGGCGGTGTGTCGGAATCGAACCGATTAAAACCACACGGTGTGCCGTACTGCGCCTTAAATAGGAGGGATCCGGGAACAGCTTTTATTAAGACATCCGGAACCCTCCTAGCGCCTGCCCGCAAAAGCGCGGGCACCACCTTCGGGTAAAAACCTCTCAATTCGGCGACGTCCAGGCACACGCGGACGCCGCCTCCTCGCGGGGGGCCACTATAGCGGGTGAAGGGGAAAAACCCGTCCCGTCCACCCGCAGCCACATTCAGGGCGGCATGAGGCGCTGGTAAGCGCGCCTCCGCCACCCGGTTCGCCGGCGGCGAATTAGGTCCGAGTGGAGGTCGTCCTCTCGGACCCTTTCCGCCGCCTCCTTCTGCGAGATGACTTCCTCACAGAAGGTACCGCGGTAAAATTCCTGTCGCTACAGGCCATGGAGCGTATGACAGCCGGTAGCGACAGATCCACTCCGATGACTGCAGTGAGGAACCGACGCTGCGTCGCCCAACTGGGGCAAACCGCCAGCGTGTGCTGAGCACTTCCGCCTCCAAATCCCAAGGGGGAGTCCCGGCCAACGCGCACGCCGCCTCTGTTGACACGGTGCGGTATCCGCGTATGGCTCTAACCGCCATCACCCTCTGAGGGCGCCAGAGCCGCGCCCTATTCTGGGCGGTCAGGGCCCCCGCCCACACCGGTGCACCATACAGTGCCATTGACCGGATAACCCCCGTGTACAGCCGTCTCGTAGCGATGCTGGGTCCACCCAAATTGGGCAAGAGTCGCCCAAGGGCGGACGCAGCGCCGACCAGCCTTGGAGCAAGCTGCAGGAAGTGCTCGTCGAAGCGCCACCTACCGTTGAGGATCAGGCCCAGATATTTTATGTGGGCCTGAACCGGTACGAGGACCGAGTTGACCTCGATAGAGGCGCCAGGGGGTGGACCACGACGGGGCCCATGAAATAACAGGGCCTCCGTCTTATCCAGGGCCACCCGCAAACCCAGCGCCTCGATGCGCCCGACCACCAGTGAGACTCCCCTGGTGGCCAGGCACGCCGCCTCCTGAAAGTTCACCCCCCGGGCTGTGACCAAAGTGTCATGTGCGTAACAGATTACGCCGAGCCCGGGGGGGAAGTCGCCTCGAAGGGCCCAGTCGTACCCCATGTTCCACAGGAGTGGTCCAAGGACAGACCCCTGCGGAACACCGCACGACATGGGCCGACGACTCAAAACTCCATCTCGGTCCTTGTACATGACGGTACTCTAAATAGTCTGCCACTAGCCGCCTCAGGTACCCTGGCACTCCGTGATAGTGGAGTGCTTCCCTGATGCAGCTGAATGGCAGACTATTGAACGCGTTGGCGATGTCCAACGACACCGCCAACAGCACGCCGCCACAGCTCACTACCTCTTCGGGCACGGCCCTCAGGCGCAACACAGCACCGACCGTCGAACGCCCCACTCGAAAACCGAATTGATTGTCCGACAAATCGGGGCCGACCTCGCAGAGGTGCCGGACGACGCGGGCAGAGAGGACCCTCTCAAACAATTTACCCGCCTCGTCCAGCATCACGATGGGCCTGTAGGCCGCGACCGAGTCAGTAGGCCGTCCCGGCTTCCTTAAAACGACCAGCTTCCCGCTCTTACAGCAGTCAGGGAAGCGCCCGGACGCCAAGCTAGCGTCCAACACTTCCCTGAGGCGGTCGGACATGTGGTCGAGGGCAAGGGCCAACACTCGGGCACGTTTACCCACTCCTAACACAAGCAATTAGGTTAGTTTGAGGGATTAACAATGTTCTATCAATGCTACTAATATACTTGTGACATTTCAGTTTGACAGATCATCAAATTGTAGTTTTTTTATAAATATTGCCTGTTATTCCGTATCTATATGTTATAATCGGGATCTTGATAATTTTCAATTTTTTTGTAATATTTAAAATCAATGTCATCTTTACTTAAGGATGTTCTGCTAAAAGGCACAAGAAGCTAGTTTATCTCCGTCGTAGCCCCGTGTTAGATTTAGTCCACATCATCGTGTCACTGAAACATGTTTGCTCTCGACAACTATTTGTTCGGGACCTATTTGTTTGTGTTGTGTTATCTTTGGCGTCGCAACTGGCATCCCTGTTCTTCGACCCTATGTATGAGATTAACGAAAGTTTGTCCGGAGATTATCTTAGACAGTATTCGCAACAATTTGGATTAAAGGCTACTTTCTAAGGTGTCAAACAGTAATATTATTCTGTGAAAGAATTATTTGCTGACTAAAGTAATTTAATTACTAATACGAAGAAAATTTGTGTTACAGTAAAAAGGTGAAATAAGAGAACATAGTAGAACTTTAGGTTTTATAGTATATTGTTTATCTTTATAATAAAATATTAAAGTAATCTGATATCTCCTTTTATTTCTTTCATTCTCAATGAAAGTGAAGAACTAAAACTCAAATAACTAATAATACTGCCGCTGTTGGCAAAACTAATTTCTACTTCTCCCTCAAGGACATATCTCTAAGTAAGGAACAATGAAAAATGTCTCTTCTGAATTTCAATAATAAATAAAAACGAAATGTAAAGGCCTAAAGTAAGTGGAATATGTTTACCAGAAAGAAAATTAAATAACAAATATAATTTAATAAATGTAATTTTACTTCTGCGTAGCTTTCTACAGGTAGTGAAGTAGAATTTTACTGCCAATATTTACGTTTCAGCATTTGTTACAAATGTAAAACGTTACAATATGTTTTGTAATGTAGAAGTACTACTACAAATGTATTGCTAGGACCCGATTCCTTACATGAAATAAGTCGCAGGTGCGATCTAGTAGAAGAATAAAAGTATTTCCAAAAATCACTTAAGGTCCCTATATAATCCGAGCAGGTTATAAACCGGGTTCACGAAGGTCCGGACTAAGGTATATTTGATTAGGGTCCCTCGAGCCACTTGGCCATGTGCTCATACAGCTATTTTTATTTGCCTCCTATTAAATCCTTTTCCAGCGATGCCTTTTATATAAATTCAATTGGGTAATATTTTGTCAGTATATTTGGTTTTAATTTGTACGTACGTAGATAATGCTCCTGTTAATGTTTTGGTTTCAATTCTGTGGTTTCATGTTTGAAATGTGATGATCCTTAATCTGGTTATTTGTGTTTCATTTGCGAATTATTTTAATTGATTTGTTCCTACACTTCATTTAATTTTATACGTAGAATTTATTTTATATTTTTATTAATCTAACAATTATAGATATAAATGAAGGTATTCTTTCAGCTGGTACTATTACTGGTATTATGTATAAAGTAATTACATGTATTTATTCGTCATTGAACATCGGAATGTATGCTATTGTATAAAATATGACGTTTTTCAAAATAATAAGATGTTTACTTTTTTTTTTTTTGTTGACGGGGTGGAAAATCCCTTCGGATCTCCGGCTCCTCGGGGACGCAGGAGCCAGGAGTATGTGGTGTTTCCACTAAAAACTACCCGATCGACGCCGCGCCTATCCAGGCCCTATCCCGGGGAAGGCAGGCTTCCCCATCGGCCTAATTAATGTATGTTGCGGCCCGATCGGGCCGCCATCCTATCGCCTACCGCAGAAATTAATCTGCCACCAGAGGTCCCCACTCTCTGGCAGCCTGCGGCCCCGTCTACGGCTGATACCGCCGCCGACGTCCTCTACGCTCGGGATCGGCCTTCTCCCGATCCTGTTCAGCGGTCTCTTTCTGGAGCATTACAGCTTCACAGAAAGAGACCACTGCGCCCCAGCCCTCCTCACCCGCCAGCATGGCAGCAATGATTGCTGGCGGGGACAGGTCTCGTCCGATTTGGTCGACCAGGACCTCGCGTTCAGTCGCCCGCGCGGGGCAGTCTTCCAGCGTATGCTGGGTGGAGTCACAGTCGGCTGCGCAGTCCTGGCATTGTGCCGTCTCCTCGCGTCCAATCCGATTCAGGTATTCACCGAAGCAACCATGCCCAGTGAGTACTTGCGTCAGTCGGTAGGTGACGCGACCTCCCTCCCTACCTACCCAAGCTTCGAGGTTAGGCAGAACGGCACCGACAGCGCGTTGGCGCGCATTCCGAATAAGATGTTTACCTAGCTACAGGCCCTTGTACTACAATGACGCTTCGTCACCTTAAAATACAATTTTTTTAGTAGATGTAACTTCATGTAGTTATAACTTCAATTACCTACCTATTAATACTAAAATAGTTACACAACAAAACACTTTTAACCAAATATAACGTTTTAATCTCAACTGCTTTGCTACCCATCGTTATTCTATAATATCGACTTATAGGCTATTGTCAAACAATGATTTAGTTTAACAATTAAATATTGCAAACACACACGATAATCAATAAAGTGGAAATTTCCCTTGACGCAAGTTAATTAGTCAATTGACACGGCTAGCTGAAAACGCTAAGTGGTTCAGTTTTTAAGCAACACTTTCGGCAACTATATAATAAATATCAATGATAAATTAATTGACCATCAACATACCAGCAGCCTCCGTTCATTACTATTTTCTGATTTAGAATGAGTGATTTTAAAATTGATATTAATTACTTCGGTTGAAGTCATACAAAATTTAACATTCCAGCGTATCGAGAAGCGCTTTATAAACTAACAATGAATATGTATGTATTTGGTACAAAAACCAATAATCGTGCCCGTTGCTAATTGAAACGCATAATATATCATTGTTAGCGTATGGGTAGTTTTATAAATACACACGCGTACGTAATGCTGTTGAAATTAACAAAATTGTTGTTTGCATTGTAATCTACTTTGAACATGTCATTGATAGCCATATGCTATTAATCAAATGGGGTTTTGTATAGTTGTATAGCAATACTAATGGTTTAACTATGGAATGAGACTCATTACAATAGTGTGCTTAACTTGAAAATTCCACTTGTTTTAAACTGTAGGATAGAATATCAATGAAGTGTTGTTGTTGTAACTAGTCATTTGAGCTATTTTCTCTCTCTCTCTCTCTCTCTCCCTCAGAAATCAGACATAGATATACTTCTGAAAATAGACCTCTTCATTCAACCTTCCAAACCATCTATTGTAGTTGTCATTTAAATATTATATAATGAATATAAAACAAAGTTATTATTCTGTTTTGTACGGACTTAGTATGATAACATTGTTTAGATAATTGTGTGATGAGCACGATAATTTGTTCTGTGTCTGGGTATAATTTATCTATAATATGTATGTATTTAGAAATATATAAGTATGTTTATCAGCAGTCTGGTTACCATAGTACAGGCTCTGCCTAGTTTGGGATCAGACGGCCGTGTATGAGATGTGTGAAGTTATTTAATTATTATAATTCTAGATTCGAGAGACCTAGTGGTCGACTACGCTTTACAAACTAATATTAATCGTAAATATGCATCCAAAAATAATCTTTTTAACTAAAGTGTACTTTTGATAATTTAAAATCTGAAGTAGATGCCTTAAAAACCGGCCAAAATCAATTCAGCTCGAATTAAAACATGGACTATTAAATAATTCGTTGCTAGATTAAAGCTGTTATTTCTGCTCGAAATTAAACTACCATAGATTTTACGACGCCCTTAAAAGTAATTTTCCCGTTACCCCCTAAAGTAACCATAAAACAACTGCCTTAGATTAAACAAATAAAGAAGAAGAAACGGCGTTTCTTCCACATACATCAAACCAAGACAACAAATCTACAAGTAGGTAATATTTGAAATGAAGCCTCAAGAGTTGAGCCTTTGAAATTACTTCAAAATTCAAAATTACCCTCTCACCGCTCAAGTATTTACGAGGCGGGTGTTAGAGGATAATAGGGATCGTAAAATAAAATAAATAATTAGGCTTCGAGCACATTCATGAATAAGTTAATTGTTACGTTGCAAGGAAGCTCCGAGACTTAATTACGGACGCAGAAATATGACAGAGGCAGGATAAAGATTCAGGTGAAATTTTACATTCAAAAAATTCATCTGTAGTTAGACGAAAAAGGAACCAGAAACCTCAAAGCTAGATTTAGGAATATCAGTTACCCATTGTGCAAATAATTACAACTTTTTTGGAAGTTCAAGTATGTTCTTTATTATACCTTTTTTTGGATGAAAAGTACCCAGTAAAGAAAGTACCAAGTAGTGAAAAGTAAGTAAGTTTTGATCAGAAGTTAGTCTTTTTTGTACGCCTAAAAACGTGCGATATTTCATTATGTTCGGTTCACTAGTCACAAACGAACATTCGCACCATATTATATATGCGTATATATTAGCGTGCACATCATATATTAGTTAGGACTTCTGTAACCTACTTATTGAGTGTCCTCCTTTAAAAGATCGCAATTATATGCGGTTTGGTCCTCTCGTAGGATATATATCAGTCTGTAATACTCAGGCCCTTAATTGTCGCTGAAGCAGTTAACCTGGACATCCATTGTTGTGGTACAAGACAATGTACTTAATGAGAGGGTAGCATGGACGGCATTGGTTAAGCGACCTGTATTGCGTTCAGAATCCAATTGATGTAGTTATATAGGTTCAAGTTTAAACTATGTGGTTAATGTCTTAGCGTTGTCAACTTGGATGACAAATTAAATCATTTTATTTTTTATTTTAAAATGACATGAGACATTAGAATTTAGGAGTATGCACTGTATGGTTTACTTCACTGATCGTGCGTGTAAGGTTATGTGTGCAGGAGAGATATAATAATTTGAGGTCACCAAAAATATAATTTATTCGTACTAAGGAATTACAAGACAAGTATCGATAACGGGGTAATTATAGTGAATATTTCTACAAGCACAATTATATAAGTCATGTTGTATTATGGGGTTTTCATGATATTAATAACCCAAATACGCCATTAAGCTTAAAATGAGTATTAATAGGAATTCACTGCTTCCCCATAAGGTCACTTGGGAATCTCCTTTTTCTTATTCGTCGTCACACTCTTGGCAGAAGGGCCGTGTTCATCACATCAGGGGTGGCGGTAAGCTTCACAACAATCCGTTTAAATTGCTGCCGTAACTCTTCTTGTACATTTATGGAGGGGATCATTGAGTGCAGTTTTGACTTGGTCGGTCCAATGCATTGGTGACCTGCCGCGCAAGAGCGCGCGTTCCTTGGGAATATGGTCTCCTAACTGACTATCAGAGATGTTCAGAATCGAATCAAACTAAAACATGACATGCTCGTTATGGTCATCGACCTAAATGCAATGATCGCCAACCGTTTCAGATATAATTTTTTTATTTCATAATATATGTATTTTTTGCGTGTTATGTATTTTCCTCCCTTAACAATATATATTATGTGAAAAACATATAACATGAACTTTTACTGGGAAAGGAATGATCTTTTATTTGTGATATTATAAATTGAATTTGGTTACATTAATATCTACTTGGGAAAGATCTGAACTTCCCGAGCGAGGGATGTGCTAATGTTGAGTTCCGGGAAAGCGATTTAAAATGTGTTAAATGCAATTTATTTGTAACACTATTATTTGAGAGAGGAAGAACCCTACAATTCGTATTGTTACTAGTTTCAAGTTTCAGGGTTTGAACGTTCGCTATTTTACAAAAAAATGTATCCTTTGTTATAATTTAAGGTATAAAAGAGTGTTATAATTTTTAAATAAAATTCTATGATCTAGAAATTGACGCCTTTCACAAGGACATATAGAGATTGTACTAGATTTTTTTGGAACCTAAAATAAAAATGAACTAATAACCATAAATTGAATTGCTGTCACAAAACTTAGTCTAGGAGATTTAGGCGGTAGTGAGGCGTCTAAGCTTTAGAGATTACGGATAATACATTTGCAGTAAAAATGTATTTGAATGTTTTTAATTCATAGTTAAAAAATGCAAAACATTTAATGATACGAACAAAACATTTTAAACTTAACGTTAACGTCTCGAAACACGACTCGGTATGATACCTTAAAAAATAAACGGATGAATATTCTCCGATTCTATTTATTAAAATGCATGTCGACGAATATGTATATAAAGAAATCCTTTCTAAGTCAACATACAAATATATAATAAACATGCTAACGAGGAGTTTTTTTTTAAATTAGAATCTGAACCTCACACTTTCTTTTCATGCCTTAATTAATGTGCTACTATTTATTCCTTTGTGGTACCAAGGTAGCAAACAAACACACAGCAAGCCTATTGATAAACAGTTTCTGTTCCGAAAACTTTAAGCGGCAGTAAAGTTACTAAACCGTTACCTTTGAAAATTGCCTTTGACATTAAGTTCTCCTTACGTACGTACTCCTTAAACTAAATTATTGTTTCAGATGAGGATCAAACTCGCTATATTTGGCGAAGTGAAAATTGTGTTAGTGATCATTTAACCCATTATAGGAGAGAAACAGTACCCACTTAATAAAGGTAAAGGCTATATGAGATATCACAAGTCAGAATTTGATAATTTGACAATAAATAGAAAAACTTCAAAGATGATGAATTCACTAAATCCTCGACAGGAAAATGTGGGTTACCTGAATTTTATTCAGTATACGAACAAAATCGTAAGCTTCTCTTTGCACTAGAAGCTTAACAAGTGCCATACAAAAGGGTTGAATGAGGACAATGTGACGTCACAGCGCGATAATTAGTGAAATGGTCTGAATATACATAATATCTAAATGTTGACTGCGCTCATCCGCCCCGTTCATGAATAAGTTAATTGGTGCAGCAACTGTTAGTGTTAGGCCAGCTGCAGTTGGTAAGATTTTATAATACCTACCACAGGCCTCTGCCACTGTTAACACCACTTATGTAAAAAAATAAGCATTACTGTTCATGTTCTAAGAACTTCAGTATAGAAGTCACAAAATATGTATTTAATAGACCAGTGGAGGAATAGGTCTTCAATAATAATAAAAAAGTAACCGTAAACCGACTTCAACGAAATAAATACCTACATTTATTTCGTTGAAGTCTGTTTATTTTTTTTATATCCAAAACATAAGTAAAACTCACTGAAAATATTTATATAGAATACGTTAAAATGGGTTAATTACTTTTGAAGAAAATCGTGGACATACAAACATACATCCATAGGAATCGAATACAGAACTTTAACCTTTTTTAAAGTCGGTTATAAAAGCCATTTTTTTCAAGAAGTGAATCAAAGGAATGTCGCACTATTGTCAAAAAACCCCTTTTTTGACGTTGGTTAATAAAAGTAGTACCTGACTACCTTTATTCTTATTCAAATACGTTTGTAGCGACTTCCGCATAAAGCGAAAAAACATTCTCCTACACCATCTAGCGGAGATGAGCTGAACTACGTACCTACCTAGTAACTACTAATCCTGCATCGCGCTATGAAAGTTCTTGCGCCGATTAGTATACAACATCCCAACATTAACCGTTGGGTTGATCACCTCGCCGGGTCGGAGGATCTTACTCTTGTGTTGAGGGACATAACACCCGTTCTACCACAGGCTTATAAACTTGCCGCTTTTGCGATGTTACTTGTAAGCTTCTAACAAACAAAGAAAACACCTATCGCATAACATTTGATATATTTATATGTAACTGAACGATGTGCGATTCCAAATATTTGAAACCTTTTGGAGCGTGGAAGTGTACTTGCAGGCACCTATGCAATATTCAGTCGTTTAGCATTCGACTAGTCTTTGCATACGACAGAGAATATTGCATAGATCTTACATTCGGAGTCCGTACACTAAAAGTGTAGATGTATTTGATAAAAGCTATAGTTGGACTTCCGCGACTCCCGCAGTCACAATTCCTTGTTCTGATAATAATAATTTTTCGGATAGGAATAATTTTTCTGTACATCAATAATTTGAAGCAAACATGTAAACATGTGATGTTCCTATATATACATAGGGGTGTTCTTAACTTTAGAATAGTGTTATTTTTGGCCGGCGTTATTTCATAAATATGAAATCATCTAGTTTAAGAATAAATAATAAAAATAGTTTCACGTAGCTTCTTAAAGAATAAGTTTAAAAACCTTACATGATACTCTTCCAACATACTGGGGAAAAGTTTAAAGATGGAAAGATTGATTCAAAATCTGCGTTTAAACGTTAAAAATTGTGTTTTTTTTATATATACTGAAGCTGTAAACTAATGCTATAAATAACATATTACTGAAAGGTGTCATGAATGAAACAATATATCACAAATACAATGAGTATTGATGGAATGTCCGGATAGTGTCGGAAACGTCCGTATAAAAATAATAATCTACAAATTGATAATTCGTTGTTTTGAAATGTGATTCAACAAGAAACAAATTTCGGAATATAATGCAGTGACTGCGTACGACGTAGTTACTGTATTATATTTTGGAATTTGTTTCTTAAATAAATAAAGAGGACTCATCCCACTTACAGTGTGTAGTGCGATGAGTCCTAACACCTCACTGTTCGAGATGGATAAAATCTGGTCAAACTGGTTTATAGAACTATTATTATCTAAACGGTGCGTTTAATCTAAGAGGTGTAACTAGCCTAAAACGACCGTATCTATGTACATGACCTAACTTTTGTACTCGCTATGACGTAGAGCTTAATGAATAACCGTGGCACGCCTGAAATACAGCCTGAAATTACTGCCTTAATTCGTTCAACGATATTTATTATAGGTTAATAATTAATGGAGGAAGCCGGGAGGGAAAGAGGAGACACGTCAAAGAACTTAAATCTTAATAATAAAATATGTGAAGACATAAAATTATACTATTAATTAGTATGATTCATGTTTCATTAAAGAGATTCGAGGAAAAATGGCGCAGTCAAAGCCTTCTCTTGCTACGCAATTTTATATTACTTCATCTTTACATATAATAATAGTCTAAGACCAGACCAGACCCAACAGCCAAAAATGATTTCTATGCAGAGTCAATGTCAAAATGATACCTACTTAATATATGATCTTGTGGTTTTTAAAAAGAAATATCACTCACACGCTATCACAAAAATAAACGCGCGTATTAATTTTATCAAATGCATATTGTATTGCCCATCATACATACAATTAGAAAAGTAAAAATAAAACAACTATCAAATATGCCTTTAAGAAAAAAAAAACATAATTCTATGGTCGAGGTCCAGTTAATTGACCCTGTCTAAGTTAGGGATAATAAAAAATTAAAAAAGAGACAGGAATAAGAGTATTCGGAAGCTGCTAAGAAAATAAAATCTTTTTAACAAAAGTTAAACCGACGAAAAGAACTAAAAAGCAAAAAATAAATAAACCTTAAGTCTTAAGTATTGAGCTTATTTACATAAACTATCTAATTTTATATAAACTTATTTTGAGTCGGCGCCAAACAACAAACTGATTAATTATCAAAATTTTATTTGGCGCCGACTCAAAATAAGTTTATAACAAATTTGATAGTTTATGTAAATAAGCTCAATACTTAAGACTTAAGGTTTATTTGATTTTTGCTTTTTAGTTCTTTTCGTCGGTTTAATTTTTTGTTAAAAAGATTTTATTTTATGGTTTTTTTCATCATCATGATGATGATGATGGAAAATGATGATGATTTCTAAACGCAATACCTGATAAAGTAATGAAAAGTAAACAGAAACACTATTCGTTCCTACAATTTTCGAGGGTTTCTCTCAATTTTTTCAGGATCCCATCATCAAATCCTGACTTCCTTGACATGGGACCACCCTTGAAGTATACCCTATCTAACAAAAAAAGAATAATCAAAATCGGTTCATAAATAACGGAGTGAGGGCTGAACAGACATAAAAAAAAAAAAAGAAATTATACGATACAATGATACTCGCACATCTCGTGAAAAGGATGCTGTTCCTGAAAATGGCAGGAACACGCCAAGGAATTTATATCATACATACACACTACTCATGCTTGTAGCCCCGAAGGAGTAGGCAAAGGCGTGTTATACACCCGCATTTTTCAAATTATAATTTAGTCCCACTCCCGTAGGGGGCAAGCCTATTGCCGCCAACCAGGCACTTTGGGAATTAAAGATGGTGTAGCGGTTGTATTTGACTGTACCTATCTGTAGGGAAAATATATTGTAGTCCGTAAGCTAATATTATATATATTATTATGGTAGTCGATCGTCAGTCTTTGAAGACACTCTTTGTACGAATCTGAAATAATAAACACGTTATTACCGCACACCATCTTTACATTTAATCCGTCGCCTAAGCACCCCCAACAATGGGATAATATTAAAAGGGAAAGGTAGCCAAGGCCCATATATTATGGGTAGATTGGTGAAATACAAACGTGAGTAAAACCGTATAGTCTTTAATAAGCGTAAGCAATAGCTCTATAAGATCGCATACCTGTAACTCTGTTTCCGAGCCCTCTAACTACTAAGGATATATATATCAATGGCCTCGGGCGTTCCTCCACTACCTTCAGTTTAATAAAGCATTAAATTTCACTTAAGTATAAAAACTGGCAATGTTTTCAATAAATAGAACAGGTCCTGGACCTCTCATATTACTGAGATAAGCAGGAGCAGGAGAGTTTTCAGTATTTATTAAATATTCATTATGTTAAGTTATATATTTTAGTAAATATTATAAATATTGGTCATGTTTCGGTATTCGCAAACCAAATAAATGCCTACAATTTGGACGCGTTACTATTTCTTTTTTGGATATCTGTGTAAACGCTTTATGTGAGACTCTTTCAAATATGCAAATCTTGTAGCTTCTCATTTTTTCTTCTAAATCAAACTCCTTAAAATATTACTACAGTTATTTAAAAATCCTAAATAAATCTTCATATAATAAATCAATTTGTAATATAAATACGTAACCATAAAACTTGGGGAAATTAATTCGTGGAATTACAAAATTGGCTTAATAATGGTCGGTGTACCCCCGTATAATACAGAATAGGGGTGGATCGGGGGTGCTCTGACGAGATAATTACATTATATTTCATTCACTTCAAGGCTGAATGCCGCCGGATCTGTGCTAGAGCGGCCCATTAACATTTTAAAATAATATTACGAGTTCACTAGCTGATAGGGTTATAAACCCTCCGGAGGTCCATTGTTCTCTAAGAAAGCCATTGAAACATATTCAAGAACATTTTTGTGTGTAATTAGGCTTTACAAATTTTGAAAACCACTCTTTTAGATATTATAATACGAGTATTTGTCTTGTAATCTTAGAAATTTCAGCTTGAGATTGAAGTTAAATATAATGGATTTATCTAGTCATCTTCTATTTATAATTGGTAGTTTATTGAAATTTGTAGTATCATGATAATTTGCAATCGATTTTTTTCTTGGAGCTTTGAAATTTAGTAATAGATGTGGCGACTTCCACATACAGCAACAAGAAACATCTACAACCTACTAATCCTGCATCGCGCTATGAGAGTTCTCGCGTCGATTAGTATATATACTACTTCCCAACATCAACCGTTGGGCCGCGGCCCGCCAGGCATGATCACCTCGCCTGGTCGGAGGATCCTCGAGGATATCCTCCCTTTGTGATGGAGGAACATGACACTCGTTCCTCCACAGTGGTGACCCCGACGTGATTGGAAGCAGCCTTCATGAAGCAGATCTTCAGCATCATCATCGCCACCATCGTATACACTCCTACAGCAATGAGCGGTAATCAAGTCTCAGCCAGCCAGCATCCTCGGCCTCAACAGGGATACCACACGCCTGCAGCGACCGCTCCAGCCTGGTTACCCCTACGGCCTCATCAGCGTCTAGGCACAGCACACTGCCCCTACGGTCCACGTAAGAAGAGCATCTCTCTCCCGTCTACGCAGCAG
Source organism: Callimorpha dominula (assembly GCA_949752705.1). Classification (NCBI taxonomy): domain Eukaryota; kingdom Metazoa; phylum Arthropoda; class Insecta; order Lepidoptera; family Erebidae; genus Callimorpha; species Callimorpha dominula. The sequence goes on from OX456994.1 coordinate 762,735, forward strand.
CCAGCCACTACGCAGCAACCGCCCCGACTCACTGGGGACTTCACCGCAGCACCGCACGCAGCACCGCACGCGGCCCCGACTCACTGGGACCAGCGGACTTCAGCCCCAACTCACTGGGACTAGCGGCATTCAGTTCCGACTCACTGGAACTAGCGGAATACAGTTCCGACTCACTGGAACTTGCGGCACTCAGTTCCGACTCACCGGAACTACTCACTACTGGCCCTGGCACGCTCCTTAATAGAGCATAGACAGCTGACTCACCAAGATATCGACCTCCGGTCTTGGAGGGGAGTGATGTGGCGACTTCCACATACAGCAACAAGAAACATCTACAACCTACTAATCCTGCATCGCGCTATGAGAGTTCTCGCGTCGATTAGTATATATACTACTTCCCAACATCAACCGTTGGGCCGCGGCCCGCCAGGCATGATCACCTCGCCTGGTCGGAGGATCCTCGAGGATATCCTCCCTTTGTGATGGAGGAACATGACACTCGTTCCTCCACAATATAAAATACTCCTAGACTTACTAGCCTGTTGGGTCGGGGACCCTATTATATCAAGATTAGACATTCCGTGATGGTGGAAAGCAGCAACGATGCTTCTCAATATGAGGGGGATTAGGATTAGGTGTTGCGAATATTTCGAGGCACCGGTAGTCGAACTCATTCAGGATAGCAGTATATGCTTGTTTGTTGACTTCTTTGTTTAAAAAAAAAACGAAGTATCGAAACCAGATGCTAACCAGCTCCAAGCCTGGTTTGCATTTTCTTCAGTAAAAGTAGCACGATGTACTTATATTGTCAATATTTTATGCCCGCTTTCACTCTCATATAACAAAGTGTAATTTAACCTTAAATCGGACAAGGTTCAACCGGCGCCGGCGGTTAAGGTCTGGCAGGAGCTTAAATACTTTAAAAAATATGTATCAATGAAAGTAAAAATACTAATATCGCTAATAAAAAACAGGGGTTGATCGTAGAGGGTTGAAAATTCAGGATTGTATGTATTTTCTCATGCTGTATCACAAAAAAATAAAAATTATCGAAAAATAAAAAAAAATATTAGGAGTGGACTACCCTTAACATTGGGGGATGATAAATAAATGTTGTCTGATTCTCAGATCTACCCGATATGCACACAAAATTTCATGAGAATCGGTCAAGCCGTTTCGGAGGAGTTTAACTACAAACACCGCGACACGAGAATTTATATATTAGATAAAACCAGCCAAGTGCAAGTTGAACTCGCGCACGATGAGTCTCGTACCATTGTACAAGATGTAACACTATGTATATTTAAAAGTTCACTTGTGTAAAATAACTAAGAGAGGCGCATAACAATAAAGACGCTTGCAATGTTCACAGAGTGTGTTTCACTACAAATATTTACATATTATATGTGAATATTTGTAGTACTTTTCTACCACACCTCATATATTGCTGGAAGAGGCGGTAGGCCGAACTCCGCGAGATCCTGGCCAACATTCTTGAAGGAATCGACTCAGCAACGACTTCCACCCCTGCCTTTTAAAGTAATCAAGCTTTAGGCTAATTTAATAATAATTTTTAGATTCCATTATTATTGATCATCAGCTCAAATTTGGCAAGAATTTTAGTGTTATGTAAATAGCACCGGGAGTTTTCAAAAATTACTTATTAAATGTAGGCTTTACATTCACTACTCACTTCGAAACAAACTTTACTCTCTGATCGGACGGGAATTTACTACTCATAAAAGCTTTAAATGTCACGTATAATTTTAAATAATAGAATGACTGACTAAAACTTTTATTCCTATTAAATGAATTGTTATTGAATTTATTCGTAATTAAAAAAAATATTATAAATATTTCTGAATGTTTTTTCGATTTCTCAGTATCTGCCGCACATTTTTTTTTTCAATGACACTGACAGACCGAAAGACCAGAAAGCAATAAAATAAATAAAGAAAAATAAATAAATAATAATGGCATTAGAATTCCTTAGAAGTCTATGAAAGCAACCTATTTCAATGAGATGATGACCAGTGGCCCACAAGTTGAAAAAAAAAAATTGATGTACGCATAATATTATTAATTTTAGTATAGATTTATTTTTGCTAGACCTCCTTACATGACAACATATAGCTCAACTTGTAGCTACAAGTACTGAAAGCAAGGAGCTTAGTAGCTACTCAGCTCCTTGCTTTCAGTATAACTAGTCTATCTTCTTACCTTATAGGTGCCAAGATGCTCAACGACGCATGGCAGGCTGGCATCTCTGCCGAGAGCTACAGTCACGTTGGGGATCGGCTCCGCAAAACGAGGTTCTTCCGTCAGCACTGAGAAAGTAAAATAGAAGATCTCAGTCATACCTTAGCTACATTACATTAAAATAATATTTGTACAGTGGAAATTTAGTTTTTATTATTTAGTTTATCCCTCGGGAATTATACTTTTTTTTTATGGTATAGGGGGCAAACGAGCAGACGGGTCACCTGATGGTAAATGAAAGAAAGAAAGAAAGAAAGAAAGAAAAATATTTGATTTGTATCTTCAATTATAACAATAAAAATCATATGACTTAAGACTAGGGTGGTACTGAAGACCGAATAGGGTACCTGCGTCAGCTAGTGTCGCAGATCGATCTGCAAAGCTGGTATTCTCGCAGGCGCCAATTAAATTAAAATATCTACATTATTATATATACATATTGTAATTATATTCATATTTTACATATAAATAATATCAATAATGTTTTATAAATAATAAATGACTACCGCCGCCCATGGGCACCTGTAACGCAAGAGTCACAAGTGCGTTGCCGCCCTTAAGGTGGGAGTAGGAGAAAAGGGGGAGGGGGGGAAGAGTTGGAAGAGGGGAGAGGGGGTGAGGGGAAGGACGGGAATAGGTGATAGGGAAGGGTTAGGGCTTGCGGTAACCTCACTCACGCGGCGAAATGCAATGAAAGCATTGCTTCACTACCGGTTTTCTATGAGGCCGTGGTATCGAGCGGAGTCGAGAGCCGGCCCATACGTGCCGAAGCATGGCTCTCCCACGTTAATAAGTTATGAAAGGGTACCCTATGTCCTATGTCCTATGAGCCCCTGAAAATGTGTTTACAAAATTCATTATGATCGGTGGTACTTAAGGTGTGAAAACGTTACAAATAAACAAATTCACATTTGCATTTATAATATTAATAAATTAAGATAAATATTTCGGCTAAGGCGTCGGACTTGCGACCAAGAGGGTGTGGGTTCGAACCCCACCCAGTGCACTTTAATCATTTTACATTTGACGAAGCAAACTATTGTTGCGGTGACTCTGTGTGTGTTGATTTATAATTTTTAATTATAATAATTATTTATTAAATCGACGATTTCGAATAATTGATGGTCAATTTTATGAAATTAATATTCTTTGAATTTGAATTTGACGTAAACCCATTCGTAACACAAGCAGTTAGCTGGAGGGGTCAACAACACTTGTAATTTGTCACCTTGTTGTATTTATATTTAAAAAAATACAGTCGCCTTTTATCAAAAAGAGTGACCTTTAGCGGCGATATTAGCGGCCACTATAAATACTAAACATTGTATTGAATTCTAAATAGTATCTACCTAGCTACCTACCTAGTTCTAGTTCATTTGTAACTGCGAATGAACAATATAAAACTTTGCATACAGACTACAGTCCGATGATTTTCGATGATACTTGTTCGATGATTGAACAAGTGCCTTAGTTTGTGATGTGTGCATACTGTGCATATCAAGGGATAGTGTTACCTAAATACATTCTTTTAATCCATGTTTGTTACAGCCTTTGTTAGGCTTTGTTACAAAAACGTTCATCTTATTAATAAAGATTAAATTAATTTAAATAAAATTTGCCTAGAAGCCTGTAGATTTATTAAACAACATTATTAGCATTCGTAAATACCATAAAGGAGCAGTACGTAATATATAGTTCTAGTGAAGAAATAATTAGAACTGAAGATTGCCACTTCGCTTCTGAGACCCGCAAGGGACAAACGGTCAATTACTCAGAATACTCAGTGTTAAATTTACTTGGCGTTCTTTTAACGAGAATTTTCTCAAGTTATAATTAAGTGCTACTAATTATGCTAAACAACTGAACAACAAGTTATTCATAATAGCATTAACGTTATTCGTTGACGGTCGTTCGATAAGTCGTAAATTTAACAATTAGTTTTTATAACCAGAACCAGAATTTCACATTAAAATTTCGAATAATTTGAAGAACTCATATTGAAAAGCTACTAGTCACGAGCCATGAATACGTAACCCTCAACCTATAAGATGTTAATGCGATGTAAAAACTAAAACTTTGGTTAAATAATAAAAAGGCAATTTGGAGTGGAGAGGAATGTAAAAGCGCTTAGATTGATATTTTTAATCAACCACAAAGTTAGAGAAGCCGGGAGCTGTCGACTCGTTATGACAAGCAAAATATTGTTTATTACGGAACTTTGACAATTTCCCCCTCGCCCCTTTCTTGTTGTAGATAAAGCCGGAGATAACGTTGAGCTTTGTAAAAGGAACACGAAAAATTACGGTTGAGAATACGTGAATGAGATAAAAATGTAAATAAGCTAATTACCCGTAAAGTATGAATAAACATAACCATACTAATTAGCCAATATAATAAATAAAAAAATACCACTGTGGTCCACTCCACCGCACCCATCCGCCTTCTTTTTTTGCTTTTGATCATTTAATATATACTAATATATATATATAATCAATATTTGGTATTAAAAATATGTGTGAATAACACTAATGTTGATAAAGGTTTACTTGCTTACCATAATTTTCAGTATTGTAATGTTCAAACCTCTTTTGAACTTGATAGAAGCTGGCTGATACCATAATATTTGAATCGCTATTCGTAATATATATTTGAAATGTATAATTGTTAGAAGGAAGAACATTAGAAGGCGGTTCGTCGAGCAGACAGGGTGAACCGCTGTCAAGTAGCCGCACCTTTGATTCAAGAAGTTTAATTATAATGTTCTAATGTAAAAGTATTTAGTTCAGCCTCCAATATAATTATCTTGATTTAGAGCCTCTATCAATTATTATCCCAAAAAGCAATCATAGTTCGGGCTCCAGAGCATTAGATGGTGATGGACTTTTATAACAACACGAATACTTTTATAACGATACTTGGCTTAAAATTTGAAGAAAACATCCTAAATTTTCTACTTTGACGGAGCTACGCGTCATTGTTTATTATTGCAAAATAATTTAAAAATAGGTTTTTATTCGGTTTTCATTAAATATCTAGAAAAGTATTGCTTTTTCACCAAAATGTTAAATGCAAAAACTGTTTATCCGACGATTTTACATAAGGATTAGGCGTTAAAAAAAAATGATTTTTTTCCATTGTTTAAATTAAACGTTACAATATTCAAAATTGAATGAGGACCTTACTTAAAAAGAAACGCCGTTGAAGTTAAATATTTGTTTATTTTAATTACTCATGTATTAATCATCAAATATTTGTAATCAAATCCTCTAATACAAGAACGTGGAATCAATATTAATATGAGATTAATATATTTACTGTCACAAATCTATGGTAAACAATTTAATCAATCGCTTGTTTTTTTTTGAATATAAAAAAAACTGATTTAGGAGCTGGTCGAGTAGTTTTTCAGCAATGGACTTCGATAGGCTGGTTCATGGATTAAAACAAAAACAAGTTTAAACATTTATTTAAATGCATAGAAATATCAGCCACGCATTAAACATAAATTTCTATACACTTTAATCTCCGGGTAATACAAGATAATGCCTATTCGATAAGGATTACCGTTAACTTTATTACATCGGTGGGTACCTGAACGCCTCTAAACTTTGCCTTAAACATAAGTTTACATTCTCCCCTTCATTATACGCAAGGGAAAACAAAAACATTCGCAGAAGCGAATGAAACATCTTATTATACAGGAAGCGGAACAAAATTTGTTCAACATTCATAACAGACAATCACAGCGTCGTCGTATACACACAGCCTAATGAGTCATACTCCGTTGAGTAGGGTAATTAAAAGTACGTTACAAACTCCGTTAATATCATTTTGAGTTAAGAAATAAATAATACAACAACAACGTTGATAAATATTCTTGCCATGAAACGACGATGACAGTTTTATCAATAGATTATTTTGTGTATCAATTGTACAGAGTTATTTGGCTCTTGAAATTGATTACTTTCTTACAATTTTGATTCACAGATTAATATTGGAAAGAATTTCGGTTCGAAATTATTTCCTTGTATATTGAAACATTTAGAGTTATTTTTTCAGATTACTATTCTTTACTTCTTTTGTGTCCATTGCATTGAAATTGTTTCTTTAGACGGTTAAGTATAGTATCGACAATCATTTGGATACATTCTAATAACAATTTACTTCAGCAAAGCTTGCCTTTACAAAGTAAATTAGACTCTAAAATTATATGTAATAGTATAGCTATAATATATACTTATTATGAAAAATTCTTAAAATATTATTTGAATACATTACACGAACCTCCAGCTAATAAAAACCATTTGCTTGGGTTAATTTACCTAAAATAGTAATTTATTCACATTAGCCACTGAATTTCTCTTTTTTAAAGTAAGATAGGGGTTCAATTCACTTTCACAAAAGTAATAAAATATAGTCATATAAACAAACACATTCATAGCAGCCTTTGGTACCTAAGTAAAAAAACAGACTTAACATTGTAAGCATATGCCAATGAGAAATATACAGAGGTTTTAGCATTCGCACCGTTGCGTACCCACGGAGCGTAAACTACCAACTTCTATAGAATATTTTCCATTCCCAGTATGCCTTTTAGCAAACACTCGAGACTTTATTGCGTTGGTATAATAAACATTGCATACGATTATGTATGAAGTAATAAAACACAATTTTGCTCTTTCTCCCTTACATTCGTCGCGCATTAATTAACTCGTTTATACGTTAGGTACGCTTTCATTCAGCTGGCTGACTGACTGAGTCTTTATTTATACGTATATTTTTAATAAGCTAGCTTAATATCAAGCATCTGAAATATTTCCAAAAAAAAATCCTCCAACTTAGCTTTGTTGTAAAGGCTAGCAAATACTTTAATTTATATCCCATCTAAAACATGTGAAAGTGCAAGTCTCGTAACGCGGTTTTTTTATCGCAGATAATCGTGAGATATTATTGTTACCTAATTAGTAAAATAACAACATTTTATAGTGACCGTATAAACATAAGACATCTATATGTCTTAAATAAATATCAAAGGATTTTTTTCAACTGTGACTTATTGTACCTAAAATACTATTTGGGTAGTGTAAGTGACGAAAAATTTTAGGAACCGCATAAGTAACTTTGCAGTCTATAAAATAGGATTACAAAATTATTTATACAAATTATATCAAGAACATGGGACTAAAAAATTACAGTATGTTTTAGTTTTTTCTTGTTTTATAGGCTAAACAGTCTGTTCAACATTTTAAGCTTGTGTGTCTGCTAGAAGTACCTTAGAATTTTTATGATCGATGAGTGAGTGAGTCAGAGACAAAATTAAGGAACTTTGTTACCAAAATTATCAAAAATTCAAGCTTCTAGCTTTATCTATAGTTTTGACCGTTATTTTTTTTTTACTTGATTTGGCGGGGGCACTGTGCCCCCAGACGAGTTAATCTGAACTTCTGATCTGAATGTGAGTTTGTTTATTTATTACGCTTTTACGCCTTAACTACTCAAACGACCGTCATGAAATTTTACGTACACTTTGTCAGGGGTACAGAAAAGGACACAGGGCACCTAAAAAAGTACTGTCCCCAAGGGGTACCTGAATTGATTGACAAAATTGAACACACGAGCGAAACCACGGACAAAAGATAGTCAGAAATATTTTGTATGTTATTTAGCTTTCGACATGATGTACAAATCAAGATTACAAACGTTTACATTAGTTGGCTGTCTATGTGATACATGGGGCACACTGAAATTTCGGCGCTCCTGGCCACTCATAAATATTTAAATTTTTTTAAACTTAAGAAACTCAATAATTGATTAAAAAAAATTGCAAAAAAGCAAAAATTAAATTAACACAAAAAGATTTTAGGGCAATGATTTTTTATGATTTTAAAAGTTGACTGACTCCACAAGACTGCACTGTTCGTCTTCAAAATGCTTTTGGAAGGGAGCACCCCACCGTAAGGTGTTGGTACGCAGAATTTGATCGTGGCCGTGTTTCGAGAAAAATGTGGTTACTGTCAGGCAACTAATTGAAGAAAACCGGCGTCTCACCTATGAGGAAATTCTAGAACATTTGGGGATTGGTATGACCCAAATTCAAAAAACCTTTCATCAACATTTAAGAGTTAGAAAACTTTGAGGCCGCTGGATTTCTCATGAACTCACCTCAGAACAAAAACGGACTCGTGTTGATTGGTGTAAAAAAATGTTGTTAAAGTACGATTACACGGACGATCAAATGCTGTGTATGAAATTGTGACAGCAGATAAAACATGGATATATTGTTATATGCCGGAAAGAAAGCAATGTGTACAACAGTATGTGTGTTTGAAGGTGACAGCAAACCAACCAAATTGAGGCAGGCAAGAAACGTAGGAAAAAAAATTATTTAGTTTTTTTCTCGCGGATGGGTCCTGTCTGCACGATCCCACTTGAAGAACAAAGGACATTTAATGCTGAGTGGTACATCACCATTTGTTTGCCCAGTGTCTTTAAAAAAGTTAGGGAAAAACGACAAAGAAGTCGCATCCTATTGCACCGTGACAATGCTTCGGCGCACACCGCAAGACAAGTCATGTTTGGCTTCTGAAAAGGTAGAGTTAGTGACCCATCCTGCACATAGTTCAGACCTGGCACCATGCTATTTTTTTTATTTTCTCCAAAAATTAAAGATTTGATTTCATACCTCTCGAGGTATGACATTTACGGGACCGAAAGAGGCCGTGATAGCTTGCTGATTTAGCACGTGAAAAACATGCCCTTAGACCAATGGTTCTCATGTTTTCAAAAATGTTTTGACCGAATGAAAAAGTGTTTAAAATGAAATGGAGAATACTCGAAAAGCAGTAAATATATTACTTTAGATGTAAATTAATGAGTTACGTAAAACTTTCAGTGTACCCTGTAGCTTTCTTTTAGAACCATTTACAAAATGGTATTGATTATTTGTATTTTAGACGGCCGTAGTCTCAAAGAAAAGTAATATTGTTTCTTTGTTGGAACATTTTTCTACTTGTTTACAGAGTACCAAGACCAACATCGGCGTGTCTTGGCATTTATAAAACATCACTAAATTGAGTATACGCTTGACGTCCTGTATAAACTCGTCTCGTGAATGATCTTAAATTTCGCCGCGCAATATGTCCTTGTCAAATTAAATAGTTTATTTACTTTACTTTCTATGCTTTTTGAGTAAACGTTTTTAATACCTGTAGGTACCGGTAATTTATTGCTGCTTGAGGTTTTGATGTGTCGTATTTATGCAATATTTTAAGTGATTCAGATACACTATTTAGGAGTTGTGCATTGCATGATAGATCTTTACAATAGAGTTAAAAGAAGATTTTGACGTCTTGAAGATCTTGATGCCAAACGCCAGCTCCGAAAACTGGACCCAAGACCATTCACATCTACACGTACTAGATCGCTACATAAGTTTTATCGTACTTTGTGAAATATAAATTATTCTCCACTGGCAGTAATGCGTTGTTTTTCCATTCAGTTGTTTTTTTTTTACATACGGTAATAGTGAAAAGTCGCATGGTGCTAAATCTAGACTATAAGGAGGGCGTTCCAGCAATTTGCAAATTCCAGCTTGGTGCAAATAGTACCTGCTCGATGTGCATGGGCGTTATCTTGTGGTCAAAGCCAAGTATCGATTCTTGTGTTTGGTCGTAAATTTCTTAAGGCTTGTAATACTTAAGGTGAACATTCCTATGAATAACATTCAGCAGTAACAGTCTTCCATTTATCAAACAGAACCGTAGCCAATATTTTTCTCTTAGTAAAAAATACAGCAACTATTCTTTTTTTTTTACGGGTCAGGACATTTTCACAGACGTCGGCAGTGGTTCATCTTCAAATACTCAGACTTTACTCTGAGATTTAGTAGAAACTTACATAATACAATATTACAATAATACAGCAGGTTTCAGCCCATGCAACAATCAAGTTGACGTAGTTAGATTAGATTAATCTCCAATTTTTTAACATATCACGAGACTAACTCCCTCAGCGCATCAAGAATCAAGACAAGTGCGATACCAAGTTAAGGTTATCCTCGATCTATCGATTTGTCACACGTCGGTCTTCCTCCAAATAGTTTCGTACACTCTCAATATTCTTTCGTACAGTCTCAAAGTTATTATTGGTCACTTCTGTGCCGGACCTTGAATCATCCTCAAAGTTCAAATTGACGCGATTGAATTGAATATACAACCGTTCTATGGTTCTTAGAGATGGACAAGTTTCCCTCAGTGCATTACTCATTTCCTCAAAACATTTTTGTTTAGTTAAGCCACACTTAAAGTTATACAAAATAATTACACGAAATTAATTTAAAAATCGAACAAACTATTCTTTATGATTATGTATTTATACGACAAAACTTATGTAGCGCCCTACGTATAACACAAGCGGATCACTTTCCTGTGAGTATGACGAATTCGGTATAAAGTATAAATCCAGAGTAACAAAAGGTCAGGGTGTCGCCACCGACAGATTCGTCGCCAGCGACAGTACCTACAAAATGGAACTGCTAAAGCTCCATCGGGGATATAGAAGCCTAGAATTCCTCGTAGAGAAAGCAGTAATGTTTAAAAGTTTCTGATGATTGGAAGTATTATAATCAGGTTTATAAATAAGAGAAATATCATCATCATACTATTAATACGTAAAGAGAATGCCTTGTATCCCCTTTTAAGCAAATATCGCGCACAGCGGAATGTCATACTTGGAATACTTAAAGTATGATATAGAAAAAGTGCAGAAAGCTAAAAATTTTAATCTATATGTGTTATATATTGACAAATTATGTGAAACCGCTACAAAACGCTACAGGAGCCCAGTATAAATGCATACCTGTCATGGTACATAGACGGACAATGACAGTTCTAGTTATACTGCATCATCATCATCATCTGCCTACCCTTGTCCCAATTTTATTTGGGGTCGGTGCAATATGTTTTATTCTTCCATTCTACTCTATCGTTCGTCATTTCACTGCTTACTCCATTTCTAGCCATATCTTCTCTCACACAGTCCATCCATATTTTCTTTGGTCGTCCTCTTCTCTTGTACCCGTCAACATCCAAACATAAAACTCTTTTCACCACATTTCGCTCATCCCTCCGCATCACATGTCCATACCACGATAACCTATTGCTCCTCAGCTTTTCTTCCACTGGTGCTACTTTCAGGCTCCCTCTAATATACTCATTTCTCCACACCACACATCCATCTCAACATTCGCATTTCGGCTACGTGCAGGCGTCTCTCATCCGTTCTCTTTGTGGGCCAACTTTCAGAACCGTACAAGACGGCAGGTCTGATCATAGTTTTATACACCTGTCCTTTCAACTTAACAGGAAACTTGGGATCACAAAGGGTTCCTGATACCTGCCGCCACTTCATCCAACCTGTATTGATTTGATGCTGCACAGTGCGGTCTATTTCGCCATCGCTTTGAAGAAGGGAACCCAGGTATTTGAAGTTGGAGCACACTGGGATCGCTGTTCCATCCAGCGAAATGGTTTCAGGACAGGAGAGACCGCCGAAATCGCAGAACATGTATTCAGTTTTGGTTCTGCTGATTTTCAAGCCAACATTCTCCAGTCTATGTTGCCATTTCTCCAGTCTGCTCTGGACCTCGCACCCGTCTTCTCCGACCAACACAATGTCGTCTGCAAATAGCATGCACCAAGGTGCCTCCTCCTGTATGTCCCATGTCAGAGCATCCATTACCAACAGGAAGAGGTATGGACTTAGAGCCGATCCCTGGTGCAACCCTACAGAGACACTAAACTGTTCGGTGTTTCCAGCTGTCTATCTCACATGCGTGCTAGACTCTCTGTACATAGCACCAATCAATTTAACATACTTAGCAGGCACTCCTTCTTCTTTCAATGCCCACCACAAAACCTCTCTTGGTACCCTATCATACGCCTTCTCTAAGTCAACAAACACCATATGCAAGTTTTTGTGCACGTTCGTCTCGCATAGTTGGCGTATTGTAAATATGGCATCTGCTGACCCGCGCCCTGGCATAAACCCAAATTGGTTTTGTGTGATCGCACTTTCATTTCTTACTCTTCTTTCTCCCAAACTTTCATACTATGAGACATAAGCTTTATTCCTCGATAGTTGTTGCATTCCTGTACATCTCCTTTATTTTAAAAAATGGGCACGAGTGAGCTGAGACACCATTCATCAGGGATTACTTCTTCATGCAACAACTTATTGAAGAATAAAGTCAGCCACTGGTATCACTTTCAATAACTTCCAAACTTCAACTGGTATACCGTCGGGCCCAACTGCTTTACCATTTTTCATATTTCGTACTGCCATTCTAACTTCGTTCATACTAAATCTCATTTACTAATCCGATATTCACATGCACATCGTTTAATACGCCGCTCCAATCATTCTCCTCATTCATAAGCTTTTCAAAATAAGTCTTCCATCTGTCTTTTATATCTTTATCTTTTATCAACACCCTACCCTCTTCATCTTTCATACATCTCACATGCTTGATGTCTTTAGCTCTCTCTTCCCTGATCTTTGTAATGCGGTAGAGTTCTTTTTGTCCTCTAGGTTCTTGTAGATGTCTGTACATATTGTTTTGAGCTTGAGCTCTGGCCACTGCTACCGCTTTCTTTGCTTTCTTCTTGCAGTCTCTGTATTCACATTTTCTAACTTCCTTGATTATTTCACTCCCATTCTCATTTTTCTATGCTTTAAATGCATCCTTCTTAACTTTCAGAGCTTTCTGTACCTCTTTACCACCAAGTATCTCTATTAATAGTACCTTTCCCTTTCGTTTCCCCGAATACTTCCCGCGTTATCTCTCTTATATAATTTGCCATTTCATTCCAACACTCATCCACTGACTTATCATGCATTCCATCCATTTCTATCATTCTATCCACAACTTTTTCCCTAAATGTATTTGCATACTGTTCTTTCTCTAACATTCGCCACCTGATCCTCGGAGGGGGCCGATTCCTCCTATTCGTATTCTAGTTATACTGATCGCATTCAAAACTTAATAAGTTATGATCGAAATTCGACCACCAGGCGATCTCTAATATAAATTAATATACAATTTTGTAAAGTTCTATAAATAGATGGTACAAGTTGAGCATAGAAGCAATATTGGTGTTGCAAGTATTTAAAGCATAAGTAATCACATATTATAGCTTTTGAATTGCCAACCTTGAAAAAATAAATACCATTCCGTTAAATTAAATTTCATCCTGATTCAAACTTTTAACTCAATAAGGTAAAGGTTCGTTGCTATTTAAAATCTTTTTACAATGGCTATACACGACTTTAATTATCCGTTAGTAACCTTAATTACATAAATCATTAATTCAAGCATCTATTTCCACTTGCCCTTCGACTTCCCGAAATTGCTCCCGCGATGACGCTTAACCGAACTATTCCCTTGATCACACCTCAATATTCATCAAGAACACATCGAAACCCCAAAACTACAATTACGTGGAAACCGATCGACATCACGACTAATTTAATAACCAATTACTCGTCGGTAGCTAGTTATACTCCCTTCGAGATATGAGCCGCGAGATTTAATTACTCGAGTTGAGAGCCCCTCAAAATATTGTCTTCATTAAGGACCCCATCCCCTTTGTGACGCGTTTTATTCGAAAAGTTCGCGTATAATTTTCGAAAACTTTGTTAGGTGGCCTGTTAACATTCGTGTTTCTGATTCTCATCGTATTAAATGTGTTCATATTTTCGTACGTGTTTTTGATTTGATGATTAGTAAAATTGTATAGGATTTGTAACACGGGTGTTTATAATCCTTTGCAAATGTATTCAAACAATTATATCATTCTCCAAAGAGCTGTGCCTATCCTACGCAACGATAGAAACAGAATATTATACTGGTAATGCTACAGGTTCACGAGACCCGAGGCACCTTATGTGTATGGTATTGGCAAACCTCTTTCTTTAAGGTGGGAGTGGCACGACGTTAGATTGCCTTGTTTCTCGACATATCCCTTCTGTTTACCTAAAAAGTTATCCTGTAGTAAGAGCGAGAGGGAACTCTAGTTTGTCTCTAGATTCGACCGAAAATTATCTGAATACAGTCTGGTATCCACCTCCACCTTGCCATACTATTGGAAATCTGTTGACTATTTTCAGTAATAGAAACTGACATTTCTACCAGTGTAGTGCTCTCTAACCGCGGTCTTCTTTGGGGTGGTACTATTAGACTCCAATTCTAACCCATTCCTACTATTGCAGTCCCGTTGGACTATAATGGTTAGGTACTATTTCCTTCTTTAAAATCATATTCAGGTTCAATTTCTTCTACTTTCAAGTAAAGTGTGAATGTAGTTCAGATGCTAGCATTCCACAAAGTTGTTTTTGATCATTATTTTACTGTTCAAGCTGTATGCTTGTGGAATGCATTACCAATTAACATTATGTGAGCACAATCAATAACTATTAAAAAAAAATGGTTTATGAACATTACCTTTAACTTTAGTTATATTTATATATGTGTCTGTAGTTACTACTTATCACTTTCGGTATATTGTATATGTATGTATTGTATATACTATAGTTTATATAATTATGTATATTTGTTAGTATGTTGATAAGCATTGGTATTTATAGTAGGTAAAGTAGGTTAATGTATAATATCTGTATATTTTTAATATTTATTAGAAATGACAAATAATTTAATTTTTGTGTTCCGTTTTGTAAATACACCATCAAGTGCCACTATCTCTTCGAATCATTCGGATCATCGAAAAGCTTAGAGCAGAAAAGTAGAAAGTGATAGCTGGATAAAAGACAGTAAGAAATAAACGAGGTACCTTGACATATAATAGTGATGATCTGTATGACGCTGATGGCGAAGCTCCTGCAGGGTCCTCGTCGGGTCATGGTGTGTCACACTCGCATCGTCGTTCATCAATCTCTCGCGGCTGTAGACGCTCGCTCAGTGCCTCGACTCACCATCTGAATGAAACAAAGAAAGAACTTTATGCATCGTTTAAAATATGCTTACTTTATGAACTGAAGGAACACACACCTTGACACACACACACGCATACACACGCGTGGGTGTGTTACCCAAGAACACTGATATTTAAGTGGTGACTTCAATTCAAGTCTTCAAAATTATGCTGTACATCGGTTGTCGGGCAAATCAGAACAAATTAATGTGATAATGATTCGATTATATTATACACTCTCATTAAATTTTGTATTCTCACCAGTGTTACAAATTGATAAACGAATACTGGGTGGTCACTATCAACTAATTAATCATAAATACACAGAGGTATATAACTCCAAAATACAGTATTACATGTGTGATAAACATTTTTGTGAATAAATTGGCAATGAAATGATAACAGCCCACAATAATTATTGTTACGTGTAAACGCCAAAGTGAATGCGTATTTCTGGTTGAATAAATTTATGCTGTACTTTGTACTTTGTACTATTTCAAAAGGTTACCATAATTTATATTTTGTATTTTGTTATTATATTTTGGCATGACAAGGCAATCTCACTTCTAGTTTTCAGGCTTGGCACGGTTGATGCTAATTGTTGCCCCTTTACAATTAGACAACTTATTGTCACGCAGTTTGAATAGTTAGTTGCAACCAAATGAGAAAAAATCTTTCATCATCTAATAACTGCTAGATTAAAATACTATCTATTATTTATATAATATTGACATATTTATGAAATTTAAGAACTTAAAACACATAGATGACGTCTTATCCGACAGACACACATAACGTTGTCACTTACTTTGGCTTGTTTATATAAGAGTAACTTGACCTCCGATAAGGATTGTTTATTTATTATGCAGTGGCTCAAACTAGTATAATACGCTTATTTGAAGTTGACTAAATTGAAACAAGGCTTTCCGGACAGTGGTGCATGTCGCTAAAGAGTGCCGTTGTCACTCCAATGCAGAAATGGCGGTTTCCCGTCTTGCCTGCATTCACTGGAGACAGTGCAAGCCGCAAACCTCTGCTTGACCCACCATTTAAATGCAAAAACGATATTTGATGCTCACCGCTAACTTTACCCTGGTCAACTTATTGCTTATTATAGTTTAGTTTGTAACAATGACTGTGACTGTAAATGATGTATTTATGAAATACACAATAATGTCTCGTTCATACTTAAAATTGTACATACATATCTTTGTGTCCCTTGTGGCTGATTTTTGGTACTGTAATTAATTTTAATAAAACCTTATGTATAAACATTTTAGAGACGTAAAGGTGTATATTTATATAAAATTTAAATATAAAATATATTATCAATGTTAGCCTTTTTTACGCACTGCATGTGTCTACAAGGTAGTACAGAAATTTGTGGGTATTTTTAGAGTCATGAAGTGGTGACATTTATCAATTTTTTTGTGTGTCTTCAGGTGGATTTCAACGCGGTAAGTATGGTTTCTAAGAAGGAAGCTAAGCAATAACAACTCACTTTTCTATCTTCGTCTAATCTTGCAATTGTTAATCTGAGTCTAAGACACCTTCGCTTTTCTTTTTTTTTTTTTTTTAAAGATAACTCCCGCAATAGGAATGACTCCTGTGTCGCGTGTCGCGGGGGACTTTACAAAACATCCAAACAACGAACACAAAGAACACCCAGACTCGGGTGGGAATCGAACCCACGATCTATGGCGTAGCAGTCAGTGTCACCAACCACTAGGCCAGTCAAAATTTTACGCTTTTACAATGAAATAGGTTTTAAAGAAACAATTATCAATGCTAATACCTACAGCAAAAAAGTTACCAGTTACCAGTACTGTTCAAATAAATTCAGAATTAAAACTTTAACTATAAAATAATTAATTTTAAATTTAGTCAACCAAAATCCCAAAATCTATATGTACCAACTGTTGTAACAATAAAGATGCGACGCACCTATTTTTAAGCAGTTCCTCTAAAATATATTACAGCCCAAAAGTGTTATATATTCGTTGCCGAGTCTATTAAACCCCTCAAGGAGTTTTGTCTACCCTATTAACGTTTGTATAACAAAAAATCATAGCAAACTGATAGGGAAGAAGTAGACTTATGCATATGTTTTTTTTTATGGTATAGGGGGCAAACGAGCAGACGGGTTACCTGATGGAAAATGACTACCGTCGCCCATCGCAGGTGCACCTGCATCTCAAAATCACAAGTGCGCTGCCGGCCTTTAAGGTGGGAGTAGGGGAAGGGTGGAAGGGAGAGGGGTGGAGGGAAGGGTTAGGGCCTCCGGTAACCTCACTCACTCGGCGAAAAGCAATGACAACATTGCTTCACTGCAGGTTTTCCGTGAGGCCGTGGTATCACTTCGGTCGAGGCGGCCCTTACGTGCCGAAGCATGGCTCTCCCACGATAAACGTATTTACCGATGGCAATCTATTACAAAAAGTCTATAAACATCAACTTTTTTTAAAAGCTTGCAATAACAGATTGCCAATTATGCGTAAATGTAAACTAAAACACTGGAATCGTAACTATGCGTAAATGTAAACTAAAACACTGGAATCGTAGCTATGCGTAAATGTAAACTAAAACACTGGTCGTGCGTAGCTCTTTCTGCACAAGGGACGATACTGCACGTCTATCCATATAATAAAAGACTGGGAGCTATTTTCTGTATTTTATTTAATGTTTATTACACTAGTTCCTTTGTAGTACAGCGCTCTGTTTTTCTTCAATTATCATGTAAACTAAAAACATATTTTTTTTGAATATTTATTGATTTTTATTCACTGTGGTTTAACAAGTAAGTTATAACTATATACCTATGTAATTTATAAACTTTAAACCATTGAACTAAAAACCCTGTCTTGAACCTGTCTTCAATAAAATTGTTATTAAAAAAATCTCTATTTTCTTATTTATCGAAATAAAATTAATCTTAGTAATCTTAGGAACCAATAAATGCAAGTGTAAATATCTTTGCTACTGTTAGAAATTCCTCAATTTTATAAACATAAAGGCCAGATGAGAATAATCCATTCCTCTTCATTTACACAAACTCTGACAGCTCAATACATCATTGCATAATCATCAAAACAAGGACGGAAAAGGCAAGGGAAGCGTGAAATATTCAGCTAAGCCGCCAGTCGATTTGCATTGAGGCACAAATGAAGTAAGAATTGAGCGAGCACTTGTTAAATAGCCTCAAACGAGTCATCCGGGGTCGCGACTCAGCACCCCGAGACAAAGGTTTCAAAGATACGTCTCAAGTTATAAACGAATCACGGAATATAACAAATTGTTAAAAAAATAAAAAAATATGAAGTGATAGTGCTAGCCTTAGCAGGTAAATATTTATTCTATAAGTAGTATACTAATATAAGTAAAGAAACAGACGGAATAAGGCATTAACGCTAGCATAACACATTTCATTAATGCAAAATTTATTAGTCCTATATAAAAGATGAATAAGATAAAAAGTCCGAAGCAAAGTGTGAAAAGTACTTGTAGAATGTTCTAAACTTCTACAAAAATTATTATATTTTTGTAAAACGTGTTGCTTAGGAAATATAAATTGTACCTTTTTAATCAAAAATGTGACGAGTTTCTCAATTCAAGTACATTTTTATGAACATGATTTTTTTTCTACCGAGTAGTTAAATTTTAATTTATTTTGTTTTTGTTTATTAGAGGTTCCCCTAATTTATTTAAATCTAAATAAACACTTTGGTGCAACTTTAGACGAAAAATCAAGCGACTTCTAATTTTTTGTTCTTACGTAGAAATATGCTTGATTTTTCTGTTAAAACTAGCATAAATGAAAAAAAAATATACCGAAAAGGTAATAGCTTGTTAAAATTCGTCTCCTATGCTAAAGTAACTCATTAATATTATTTATTTGGTGATGCGTTAAAATAGCTCTTTAAGGTTGTATGGGAGCTAAGTAATTAGAATCAGCCTGTCACCACGGTCAGTGCAACCTACTCGAAACGTTAGACAATTCGAAGGTTATTATAAACATATTTATAAGTTATTTTAATTCATCTTTCGTTTTAATTGTTGATATTTCTAAATAGAAAAATACTAAAGAAATTGGTTTGCAATCAAACAACTAAAACAATATTTCAAAAATAGAACATGCATTTACAACTCCAAATCTAAAATAGTAGCCCGAAGCCTTCTTGTGGCCAACCAAAGTTAGAAATACCCTTTAGACAGTTCTAACGTTTCGACTCCATTATACTCTGTCATTGCTTCGACCGCAGCCAAAGCTTCGACGGAAGTCACCCTCGCTCGTGCCCAGAAACTTGATTTATCCCGCGATCAAATTCAATTGTGTCAAACGAGAAATTGACTAAAAATTCTAGAGTCACCGCATCCGCGTGGTGGAACTCTGTTATATTTTTGAGTCATTCCACTTTTTGATTAAAACGTATTGAGATGAAAGTATGGCCCGTTTTTATAAGCAAGAAGGTGTTTAGTTTCGAAAAACACATTTTGCTACAATATTAACTGAATACTGATAATTCATGAGTATAACAAAGAATTTAAAATCATAACTTTTTTATAATTTCTTTTAATTGTACACACATGTGTACATTTTTAACATATAAATGTATTTTATTCTTCCACAAGTAAAAATGGTGTCACTGGTGCTTTGCCATGCTCTGGGAAATACGATTGGCAATTCCCAGGCACTTTTCGTGAATAAAGTACTCCGTCAAAATCAAGTTGAGTGCGCTCAGAGAGGGAAAGTCATTCTTTTTAAGAATCGGTATCACATTTCCAAAAATTAGAAGCCATAGATATTACACTACCAAACCTTCATAATTTTTTTACCTTTTTTAATATAACTATAAAATACATACATAAATTATATCGTAGACTAGTAACATTAACTGAATAGGTACTATACGGATTAACGTATTCAATATATTATTTAAATTTAAACAAAAAACGTAAAGATATACATAAAACTACCCAATACCAAAGGTTAAGTTCGTAAAGTGTTAGCTAAACGACAACAATACATCATTACTTCATCGTTATTTAGGCGTAAATCCTCACTGCCTACTGCCTGCCATCATGATCGTTCCATTAAACCGATAAAAACATGGAAAGGCCCGTGTAATGAAAAAATAACAGCGGCTAATGCCACCCCTGATCGGCTAATACCCTATACAAATATCCCACTAACTTACCATTATCATCGATAAAAATGTTTTGCCCGTCAATATTATCGCAAAATGTTGTATCCAGTACCTGTCGTATTCGTTGGAAATCAATCGGTGGCGCTTTTGTAACAGAATTGTGAATTGAAATGCGATCGATGGTGGGGTCGTCGGTTGTCGCTTCAGGCGGACATCGTCTGGTTGTGATTCATCTTTACGTCGCCTTCGCTTTAGGTTAAGGTTTATACAGGGCTGACACTTGACACGTTTTATTTCTCTTTTTTATTATAGTGATAAGCATATCTTGACTTAAAAATTTAAGAGTATCGTCTGCTTTGCGATATTAAAAAGGTAAAATGCTGGTTTACGACACAGTTATGTACTGGAAACTTGATAGCAGTTTTACTATACTTGGTCTTGGCAATGCAGTGAAATTTTATGGGGACCTTTTATAGTATCATTAATTTAAATAAATCTATACTAGTTCAACTTCATAAATAAAGCAGCCATACAGTGAATTTTTTGTATCTTATATGAAAACCAAATAAAATTTACCAAGGAATGAGTTGTGAACATATTTTTTCGTAACAATTCAAACCTAAGCAACTCATGATTAAGGTAGGTTTTAGAGTATTT
Source organism: Callimorpha dominula (assembly GCA_949752705.1). Lineage (NCBI taxonomy): Eukaryota > Metazoa > Arthropoda > Insecta > Lepidoptera > Erebidae > Callimorpha > Callimorpha dominula. Next base: position 783,781 of record OX456994.1, read on the forward strand.
ACGTTTTGAAGGCTTTGGTTTTATTTTTATATTATAGTAAAAGTACTACTACAGGTGTATTAAGTAAAGGTACACATACATTTCGTCAGCTATATTTGGTCACGAGTAACAGGGTACGATCCTATTGCCTATTAGAGGACATCTTTCCTCATTCTATACGATTGTAGATCTAGTTCATTGTCGATCATTCGAACGTTAATCTAAAGAGCGCTTGTGCTTTTGAGCGTAATTTTGTTTTTTTTTTCCATTTTACTGACAAAATATAATAATAATAACACTGCTACCGAATTGCTAACACTGAGTTTACTAACACTGCATACGCACCATCAAGCAGCCAGGATACTCCATCAAGGACTCGCCCTGAAGCATGGCCTTACCGGTCGGAGGCTGCTATACCTACTACAAGTACATGACGTAAGCTGTACTGGAAAACGACTGCGCCAAGCTCTACTGGGACGGGTCCGTCATCACGGATCGGACTATTCTTGCGAATAAACCTGATATCATCCTGATTGACCGGGCAGAGTCACGGGTGTTTCTGGTGGACATCGCCATCCCCTATGACGAGAACCTCGATCGCGCTGAAGCAGATCAGAAAATCAAGTATGTGGACCTGGCGCACGAGGTCGGTGATCAGTCTGCCACAGAAATAGTCCCAATTGTTATATTAGTCAATGGCTTGAAGTCATCTTAACAGGCTCGGTAACAGAAATCGGTGGTGGCCAAAGTGCAGAGAGCAGTCTTGCTCGACAATGCCCAAATATTCTGCAGATTCCTCTCCCAATCACCCTGACGTCTCATCCGTTGGAAATAAGATGAGAACTTCACTTAAGTGCGAACAGAGGTAAGAACTACTTGGCAGTTAGTGACTTTCATAGTTTATATCATTGGTTTCGAGACTGTTTCTTACAGCTACATAATGATTGAGTGTGTGTGTCTCACCCATCGGTCGAGCATCTGGCAGTCACACCGGTTACTTTATATCAATCTTAGTAATGTAGGTACTTAGGTAAAGTCAAAAAACTTGAAAGGAACTAATAGATATTATATTAAGTACCACGGTTCTATGAGTCCTTGGGTTGGATTCGAGAACACCAATAAAATTCCCCTGTGTTAGTGTTTGCGGGTAGTCCAGCAATGACCGGTCGTGGGATAAGCAAGGCGGCGGGTGCAAGCGGTAGCGTTGATGGACCGGGTATGGCGGGTTTGTAGCCTGGTGGGTGAACCCCAATTCGGGGTAACACGGAGTATATATTTAATTAGGTACCAATATCTAGGTATATTTTAGTAAGAAGGTAGGTGCAAGTTCGGTGTCAAATGTGTTCCACTGAGCGCGTATGGCGGCCGCAAAACATGTTTTGCTCATTCACTCATTCCACACACCTCGATATAAGATTTGCGAAACATATCGTGAGACCTGGCTTTGTTTCCGAATTAATTTCAATTGTATATTATAGTTGTGTGGGTAAATTTTTATTAGGGTAAGATTATAACATCTTCATTTGTTTTGTTATCGTAATTGTTAATAGTAAGTTATATGTTATACATTAATTAGTAGTAATGACTACTGAGAAAGTAGGCTAAAGAATATTAAAAAGTAATTAAGTTTTTAAGATGTAACGCAACCGTTACAACTTAATGACCTCAGCATGCTGCGGAAGCTGGCTCATGTTATGTATTGGAGAGCGCATCGCTTTCAAATAATCGCGTAAGAATATTAATGTTTAAAAAATATATAGTTATTTTAAATGGCTTCCGATAAATACAGCACGGATACGGAAGAAAACAACACAACTATCCTAAAAATGCTGGTGTTGTTTTATTACAATTTAACTATCACGAAGCAAGTTGTGTGGTTTTGTAAATTTGTGTCTAATTTTAAGTAGTATGTTATAGTACTCAATGCAATGTATATTAAATAAAACATTGATTTGTAACATAATTCAGTGAAAGAAGAAGAAAACAATAAGACATAATTTAATATGTTGGCATGTTATATTAATGAACCTAATCATAATAAATTTCACCTTATTGACACTAACAGGATTGTTAGTAATAATGTTTTTTTGACGAAAAGTAGACATTACCTTTTAATTTATTATAAGAGACAGATAGCTGTAACGCTATCATACTATTTTAAAAAAACATTCTTCATCTACCCACACATGTTCGATATCATGTAGCGTTTTTTTTTATATAGGATAGGGCACAAACGAGCAGACGGGTCTCCTGATGGTAAATGACTACCGCCGCCCATGGGCACCTGCAACTCAAGAGTCACAAGTGCGTTGCCGGCCTTTAAGGTGGGGGTAGGGGAAGGGTGGAAGAGGGCGAGAGAGGGGAGGAAGGGAAAGGTTAGGGCCTCCGGTAACTTTAATCACTTGACGAAAAGCAAATTGCTTCATTGTCGGTTTTTCGTGACGCCGTGGTATCACTCCGGTCGAGCAGGCCCATACGTGCCCGAGGCATGGTTCTCTTACGGTATATATATATATATATATATATATATCTGTATTACATATATCTATAATTTTTAGATTTTAGTAAAAAAAAAGACTTTTTCAAACAGTTTTAAAGATTTTTATGAAGTAAAGATATTTGACGTTATTTATTTTTAGAATTAAATTTTATTTGAATTAATTTTTATTTTATTTTAATTAGTTCGATCACAGGAAAATTATTCAAGTGAATCACAAATAGTCTTATTAGTCTAGGTATATTTGTGTCTAATGTTTGTTAGGAACTCACAATAAATGTATTTTTTTTAACAACATTTCGCAAATGCTATAGCTATTTATTTTTTAAGGCTTATATTGCCACATAGTTCAGTTGTATTCAAACCTCAGCGGTGTAATTACTGCTACATACACCAAGGTGTACGTACGTTTCATATGTACATCTATACATATAACAATGTTGTATGAAACTCAAGAGGAAAAAACGTTAAGAGAAAGTACGCGTAGAAATACCATTAAGAATAAAATCTTCCCACATTTAAACATTAGTAAGCACTGTTCTGCACACCAAGCCGTAGAAATTTTTAATAAACTGCCAACACATTTGAAGAATATAGTCCATAACACAAAATTATTTAAAACAAAGCTGAAAACTTACCTGATAGAAAAATGTTTTTATTCTGTATCTGAGTTTATGTCCGTGAGTAATGATGAAACTGGTAGGTGAACAAATTGTGTCGCGAGGATACTGGAGTCGCGAGGATACTGCACTCCACACTCTAGTGGAGTGTTCAGCGTGGACGCAACAGCGGTACAACCTCGTGACGGCTATTGGTGTTGGTAGCCTCGAAGCCTCGTAGCTAGAGACCATGGTTCAGTCCATAGTCTAAAGTGAGAGTGCGTGGGATTCCGCCGCCTCGTTTTGCGAGGAGATGATGTTGGCCAAAGAGGCGGCGGAACGGGAACGGAAGAGGACAAGCACTCTCCCATCCCGCAGAAGACGCACCAGGCGCTGGAGAGCGCTGAATGATCTCCTTCCTCCATGAGCGCTGGCCTTGGGGTAGCGGGTTGGGCTGACCGTTACCCCAGCAGAAGCAGGCCTAAGACGGTGGCGCGGCGGGTTCCGCACGCGCCTCTCGCATCTGGGAGGGGGGGTAGGGCATAGGGTATCGCACGGTGTGGTCGCCTGCTGATCAGGAGGCCATAGTCTGCAGGGGTTCCCGGAAGCTTCCTTCCTAGGGTATCCCGGGTCCCCTGCAATAGACTCACTTGTGACGGAACACCGTGTGGTTTTAGTCGGTTCGAGTCCGACATACCACTTCACCCTGAGGTGATGACCCGTGGGGGTTTCCACACGATAAAAAAAAAAAGGTGAACAAATTGTACTTAGATAATAATACTGATTTCTGACTAAATTATTTCTCATTTGTATAATTAATTTATTTTTATTGTTTTTATTTATTTTTTATATAATTCTATTTTTGCTGTATGTGAAATTTCAAACACAATGTAAATTGTTATTGAATAAATAAACAAACAAACAATGTACTAACGGCCCTACAACCGCTCCTGAACATTCCGCGTGAGTAATTATTATGTGATCTGTTTGCAACGTGGAAGTTGTTTGTCTACAGCCCGATCAACACGATTTTTCCTGCCATTATTACATACCATCAATATGTTAGACAGTGCTAGCCATGAATATACCCTCTTCGGGCAGAGGCACGCCAACTTCTACTATACGTAACCTACCTACCATTTCGTTAAAAATCCGGTTGGAATGTATTTGTTTACCTCATTCTTGTTTATCATGAAATGAGTGAGTGTGATGAATATTCTTCAAACTAATATCGAAAATGCATATAACCCAATCTATTCTTAGTAATTTATAAAAAGCGATAGTAATTTTGAATGTTCGTTCGTTGTTCTTTCCGCATGCTTTATAAACTCATTATGACAACAATAGTAGATAATCAGCTATAGCAAACACCAATGATAGTAATCAACAACTGCAATTAATATCTCTCGTCGACCATAGAATTCGGAGGGATCAAATTTGCTATTTTAAAGTAATTAATATCCATATTGAAACTGTCTACCGAATAAACAATGCTATTAAATGTATCCTTATCAATGGAAGCAAATAATCAACATTTCAACCGTCTTCCCTCCGAACTAAATAAGGGTCTAACTTGTTTATTCATAGATCTCGTCGTAATTAGACTGCTAAGTTTTCAGACATGCTTACGTCCCAAATCGGTTATAATTTAACTCATTATTTTATTATTATTGACTAGGTATTAACTTCCATTTTATTTATTTTTTATGTTTATTATATAGCAGTGAGAAACGCACATAATTATTTAAAACTTACTTATTTTATACTAATTACCATGCTTTTGCGTCCTAAAGTGGGACACAAATGTGGTTGGCAAAATGTGAGTGTTTACTACGCCACTGCTTACCCTTTCGGGGATATAGACGTTAGTAAATGTATGAATGTATGTTGTTTCCTCAGTAAATAAAAGTTATAACTGTGTATTTCCGAGGGATTTAACGCGATCACGAAAAATAAAATATCGAAAATGTGCGGGTGGATAAAGAACCTTCTACCTCACGATCTCGACAACGGAGGGCGTGTATTGCTGAGCCAGTCAGCCTGTGACCACGGTCTGCGCAACCTGGTCGAAACGTCAGTAATTTCAAAGGTATGTAATACTTAGTTAACAATAATACATAATTATATCATGGAACGCGAAAGTTTATAAAAAGCAAAAGTAAAAATTAAAAAAAAAGCCTACGACGTAATCGAAAAAGGAATAAATAATTTAAATACCCCCGACTTAGCCAGATTATAGAACGAAAAATAATAAACGTAAAAAGCTTTTTTAATAGAGTTGATCTCTCGCGAAATTACAAGTGGGTGAGCTATGCTTCGGCACGTATGGGCCTGATCGACCGGAGTGATACCACGGCCTCACAGGAAACCGGCAGTGAAGCAATGCTTGCATTGCTTTTCACCGAGTGAGTGAGGTTACCGGAGGTTGAGGTTGTTTCTCGAAGATATACTTAGATGTGGCAATAATAAATAACATATTTAACTACCTATGAACTTAATAAACAACCAAAGAATATCCACCGGGGCTGCTTAAATGAACTAAAGTTTTGCAGTTTTATAGTAATGTGAATATAATTCTTGAAGATGTTTTACGACGACATAATTGAACACACAATGTCTTCATTTTAGTTGAAATTTTAAATAGAGATGGCAGCTTCCACGACCTTCCCCGTGCCGTCGTGGTTAAAAATTTTGTAAATAAAAGTTGATTACATGACAATCTTTTATCTATCTTTGAATAACTGTGTTTCATACTCAGATTATTTTTACTTCTTCTTTACCTTTTTAGCCATTGTTATATTTTCAAACGACAAAAGGAACGAAAAAATGATTAAATGCTATTTGTAAATTAGCGCATCACTTTGACGTGGACACAGGTTCAAACTATAATCTTAAATGGTTCGTTATTAGTCTTAATAAGGTTTTGGAGTAAGAAAAAAATTACAAAGTGCCAAATGCATTTTTTTTTTATTTGGACAGAGCAACGTCTGTCGGATCAGCTGGTACATAACATATTTCCTGTTCAGATGCACATGTTACGTAATAGTATACAAAAATCGTTTTAAAACAGAATAAGAAATTTATAAATAAAAACAAGCTTTACAACATGAGTTAAATAAATTGTTGGCACAGAAACAACCTCATTACCGGAGACAAAGTAGAAATTCACAAGCTAAAAGCTCGGAACTAAAGCGACGTCGCTTTGCACTGTATTTTGTGATTTAGCTATTTTAGTACCGAGCCTTAGATAACCGTTGGCAGTCATTTTTAATATTTCTTTCATCTTGAATTTTTACAGCAAAAAAGAGACAATTAGAAGAGCTTGCTGGTAATAAATGTCTTGGAACTAATTATTTTACTAAACATACGTACATCCACGCCTGTATCTCAGAAGGAAGGCAGAGACTTTTGGCTTCTATAATTTGATACCACTCACGTAATATGGGGCCAGTCTGTATCAAACGGGTTTGTTAAAAATAGGAAAATTAGGAGTGCAGTAAAGGGAACAGTAGGTAAGAAGGAGCGATAGGAAGGAAAGGGATTTGATTAAACGGATGGATTGGAGAGTGTAAACAATAGCTAAAACAGGTCAAGGTGGCACACCTGTAACTTGAATTGGTTGTTGTGGTCGGAAGTCTAGGTCCTATAAAATAAAAACTACCGTATTTTTGTGCTACATATTTTGACATAGATAATGAGGTGTTATCAGAGGTATATTTGAGAAAGGATTCATTTTGAGGCATTCTGAGTAAAGAAGAGTAGTGAGTGTATTCTGTCAGTCAGTCTGAACAACATTATCACAAGTCCATTGCAATTGCTGACACTGACGCAACAGATCGGTTTACACCTTGATAAGGAACTACTGTCGAGCACGAAAATAAACAGACTGTCCCGAAACTTACATAATACTAGCAACCCGCCTCGGCTTCGCACGGGTAGCAGAGACATCTTCAACAGTCATCATCATATTTCAACCAATTTACACAAAACCTTAACAATTTATATACCTTAACCTTCCTCATGAATCGCTCTATCTATTGGTGAAAATCGTATTAAACTCCGTCCAGTAGCTTTTGAGTTTATCGCGAAAGACAGACTGACAGACGCTGCGGGAGACTTTGTTTTTGTAATATGTAGTGGCTAGCTGACCCGCGCAACATCGTCCGCGTTTGTAAGTTTTCCTCAAAGATTATTGGAAGTTATGGAGCTACGAAATCCTATGGCTGAAATGATGAAGACGATCTTATGAGAAACATTTTTGATACACGCACACATTTTATTTTAGCAATGACAATAATAAGAATGAATTACGAATAGTTTTCACCATAACTTTAAAAGCGCTTGTGGATAATCTTTACAAAAGTTGTGTAACCTTGCATATGTACTATTATTTCTAAAACCGAGTCTTCCAAACGGCGACGATAGAAGGTTTAGCTGAAGCGGTCCTCAAGCCGCGATTAATCTCAACGTGTGAACATTAACCACTGTGACCCGAAATAAGATGTTGCCTCTAGCTTAAAGCCTTAGCCTTTCGTGTATTTTAGATTTCAATCTATAGTATGTAGTTTTACATTTAATTTTGAGTCTAGTTCGTATATGAGTGAAATCGTAAAGTAATTTTTCAAAACATTATTAACGTATTAAATAAATACTGACCTAAAGATAACTTTGTTTCACCAATATGTCCGAACGACCACATTAAAGAGCCCATCAATTTTCATCCGCTCAAATTCTATCATAGTCGTCTATTGAAAATTCTAAATCGGAAAATGTTCACCGTGCTTCTCATTTTTTTGCGCCAAGATACCAATATTACCAAGGGTTATAGTATAATACGATTAAATTGAAAATGTTAAACCTTTGGCCTGGTAATAAGGAGCATGACGATCAACATTTTTGCACCGTCTTATATTGAACGGTATTAAGAGGCCCGCAAATGAGTTTTGAGAGTTTTATTATGAACGATGTCACGATTGAAGGGAAATAAAAATATAATAGGGGATTGAAATGTTTACTTTAATAAATTGAATTTGTGAATGTTTACGTCTTCCGTTACGGGTTGTGGCCACGCTCTGGTTTTGGAATATAAATGGAAATGCAGGCAATTTGACGCGACGTGCGATGTTTAAAATGAAGCTGATTTTATGTTTCCTTCTTCTTTGAATTCGCCAACTTGATCTTCAGTATCTGAAATTGAATTAAATTCTCTTATTCTTCAAAGCTAACATAACGTTTTTATATTTAAACTGTATGTATTCATACCCGTTAGTTTAGTAAGTTTTCTGCTTGTGAATTTCAAGAGGCATGAACTAGTCATGTCACCTCAATTTTAATCAGCGTGTTTCTGCAACATCACGTACATTTATAACGAGGTCAGTCTTACTTTACATGTTAAGATTAAAGTTGTTTTAAATAGAGACATTGTTATTGAAATACTAATTTATTAAACACTTGGAGTACAACACTGCAAAGTTATTTTTAACACTTTTTTATTGTGTTTTGGTGTTTGTCTTCCAACTCACCTGATGGACATTGATGAGGAAAACGAAGATGGTACACGTCGATCCAAGAGAAACCTATTCACTCTACTCTGGAACTTTCCGGAATTATAATTGTCTTTAAAAATAGACGCAGGCATTTCATTCCAGACCTTGGCGACTCTAACCAAAAAGGATCTGTCAAAACGTGTCGTTCAACTTGTCGGTGTTTTGACATTGAAAGCGTGGAACCTCTGTTAGCGTTTAGTCGTACGATGAAGGAAATGTGAGGGTCCAATTAGTTCAAAGAGAGCCTTCGCACACTCACCAAAGTGAATCCTATAGAAAACCGATAAGCAGGCGACTTTACGACAATGCTCAAGAATATGCAGTGCCCTATTCGTAAGGATATTGTCGTTAATAAGCTTACGGTCTTTATCTATATCTCTATCTACTATCTATATATCTAATTATGACGCCTACCTAACTTTTACCTAAATACCAATTTAGTTAAGCAATTGAATAATAGACACTATCTACTGAACGTTTCTCCAAAATGAGTTTTTTAAAGTTGATTTATTAATAGTAAAACATTAAAGATTATTTAATTACTTACCTAAGTTCTAAAAAAATTATGATTTCTATTTAATAACCCAGAATTTTTACATAAGTCTTTTTTGTAGACAAATTAGTAAGTTAACTTTTAACTTTAGTTAAGCCATTTATATGATAAATAAATACAAACTAAAGATCCGAACTTATTAAATACTAGCAGCACCTCGCGGTTTCACCCGCGTAAGTCCCGATCCCGTGGTAATATCGGGATAAAAGTAGCCTATGTGTTTATCCAGGTCTCCAGCTATCTACATACCAAGTTTCATCGCAATCGGTTCAGTAGTTTTGGCGTGAAAGAGTAACAAACATCCATCCATACATCCATACATCCTCACAAACTTTCAAGTTTACAATATTAGTAGGAAGTAGGACTAGCAACCCGCCCCGGCTTGACACTGGTAGCAGAGACATCTTCAGCAATCATCATCATATTTCAACAAATTTACACAAAACCTTAACAAGTTGTATACCTAAACCTTCCTCATGAATCGCTCTATATATATATATATATATATATTTATATATATATATATATATATATTTATATATATATATATATATATATTTATATATATATATATATATCAAATCCGTTTAGTAGTTTTTGAGTTTATCGTGGATGTGAGTTTATTCATTTGTTACCGTTTTAAGCTTTTACTGGTCAACCGATCATCATGAAATTTTACAGACACGTTGTCAGGAGTACAGAAAAAAACATAGGGTAGCTTTTCTGCAGACAAAATCACTGTAACCGAGGGATATCTAAATTGATTAACAGCATCTACATTAACACGCCCCAAGCCATAAGCGAAAGTTAGTTATAATTACAAATATATTTTATAAACGTGTAGACCCCTTTCCCCCTTCTACCTCGCTCCCCTCTGCCCCTAATCCCTCCTTAAAGGCCGGTAACGTACTTGTGACTCTTGAGTTGCAGGTGCCCATGGGCGGCGGTAGTCACTTACTATCAGGCTGCTCGTTTGTCCCCCATCCTATATAAAAAAAAACGGTACATGATATCGAAAATGTGTGGGTGGATGAAGAAACTTCTACCTCACGGTCTCGACGACGGAGGGCGTGCACCACTGAGCCAGTCAGCCTGTGACCACGGACAGTGTAACCTGGTCGAAACGTCAGGTCATTCAGAAGTATGTGATACCTATTTTGTGATCACATTAATTCTTGTATATTATACCATCTGCATCTGTTTTATAACTGTTTCATGTAATATTTGAATTTTTTAAAGTAACGTTTATGTTTTAAAGCAATTAAATATAATATAATTGATTAGAAACATTGTAGTGTTATTGTTAATTGCCTCATAATTAAATATCTTAATAATAATAATTGACAGTTAAATTACAAAGTAAATGAAATGAAGTAGCACTTAACTTAAAAGTGAAAAGCAGAGAAAATAATTACAACAGAATAATCTCTTCTCCCTCCTAATTTTTTCAGCATTAGGTTAACAAATTTTGTCGGCTTATAACAACACAATGTTTAGCAAGAAAAATGACATTTTCTACCTGTTTTCAGTATTCTACATTACATAACATACTGTACCTCGTAGAAACACTAATTAAACATACTTTTCCCAGTAGGAATCCCCGTCCAACAAGAATTAAACAAAAAGAGTTCATCTATATGTTCTTTTGTGGCGTAATTAACCCTTTCACTAGTAAACATTTCGCCGCTCATATTTTAGACGTTAAATGTTTCTGATCTTGATTTTAAAATCAAAAACATTTATTCCAATAGCTAGCTTTTTCTAATACCTAAAGATACATTCTATGGAGAAGAACAGGCAAGAAACTCCAATGACACTATTTTAACATGATTTTTACAGTTTTATGGTTAAATTGCTAATAATCGTAAATGGAATGCGAGGACAATGTAACATATTATTCCAGAAATATAAAGGCTCGCAAATTACTACTATGTTTCAGTAATAGCACCCCGGAGATAAACAGTATCGACCAACGGCACCCGTCCACGAGCATGACGCACACGCCAGACATCGTACAGATCAACCATATTGAAGGGAGCCGAACGACCCTTCACATACACCACCATCGGCATTTCGTTTCTAGTTTATGGTTCAGCTGTGGATGTCTTGAGATGCCTATGTGTGGGAATTGAGAAGTTTTACTTCGTGAAATTAATTAATATAAAGTCGGACAGGCCGCCATAGAATAATGCGTTACAAGATAACCATTCGGCAGAAATATTTTTGTGTAGTGAGTAAGTAAATTTTGATTTAGGCATGTGATCAATTTAATTAAAGATTACCTATTCCCTAGGCGAACAGAAATATTATTGTATAGAAGGGTTGCAGGTAATTTATTTAGAAGTAAGTAATAAGCTCCTATGGTTGAGAAATCGTCTCAATATGAATCTTATGTGTTTGAATAGTATTTTTTTTATATGAGAATTAGTTATATCTGTTATATAGTTGGACGTTCGATTTCAACTAATTGGTTGATAAAAATAATAATAATAACTTGAGACACCTCAAACACGGCCGTCTGATACCAAACTAGGTAGAGCCTGTACTATGGTAACCAGACTGCTGATAAACATACTTATATGTTAGTAAATTTATACATATATTATAGATAAATTACACCTACGGTGATGTTACTTCCTTTCTTATTGGTATGGCAGCGTAAGTCTGTTTCATTCTAATGAGGTCCTAGGTTAATGAATAATTGCCTGTAATAGTCAGCAGTTAAGCAGATTTTCAACACCTTGTCTTACCTTTATACAAGGTAGGTAGCCTTGTATAAAAAAAATTAAAAGTATTACTGCTATGTACCACCTGAGGAGTCACTTTAAAATTGTGTTACGAAATGTAAGCAAGCAACGGAAATAGCTAATTTTGAACCTCTACAGACGCTGGATTTTTTTTTTTTTTCATGGTATAGGGGGCAAACGAGCAGACGGGTCCCCTGATGGTAAATGACTACCGCCGCCCATGGGCACCTGTAACTCAAAGAGACACAAGTGCGTTGCCGCCCTTTAAGGTGGGAGTAAGAGAAGAGGGGGATGGGAGATGGGAGATGGGAGAAGGGAAGCACGGGTATAGGGGAGAGGGAAGGGTTAGGGCCTCCGGTAACCTCACTCACGCGGCGAAATGCAATGCAAGCATTGCTTCACTACCAGTTTTCTGTGAGGCCGTGGTATCGAGCGGAATCCAGTCGGCCCATACGTGCCGAAGAATGGCTCTCCCACGTAATATTCAGTTATATATTCAGTTATATTGTGTCTATAAAATATATTGTAACTATGTATATTCTTCTCATAATAAGGAACACAATACAAGGGATTTTTAACTAGGGCTTTTTTACTGAGAAGGGCTCTCTCTTTCAGTACTCTCTCGAAAGATGATACACAATACAAAGGTATAAAACCTACACACACATGACAATATTTAGATATAGTTCATATTTAGTTTATGCTTTGATAATCAATAGTATTAACAATTTCGAATTGGATAATACACTAGTACGAGTAAACCCGCCTTTGTACAAATATCTGTGTCCATGTTCATAAAGTTAAAAAAAAAGTATTTGCCTCATAAAATCCTTAAGTAAAAATTAAGATTTAATCAAGTAACAATAAAATTAGGATTTGCACTTAAAATAAAATCAACTTTACAACTACAACCATTTAAAATACTATTTTGTCTTCCTACTGATACATATTTTAATAAAACATTCCTTACAAAAACAATGAGACATACGGGCACACGTAATCCACATTATTTCCGACCAACATTTAAAGTTTCATTCCGAGTGTCACAAACAGTACCCACAGAGCCTCCCCGAGCCTCCGAATAGAGGGGTCCCTCCCGACTGAGGAGTAAAATGAAATATAGGCGGGCCCGCGTTTCGTGGAGCGTTTTTATTGCCGCTATGTGTAAAGCTTGTAGAAAAAAATTACTCTCAACTCAGTTTTTTATTTGGGGTACACAGGGACGGCTCCAGATGTACTAAATAGGTGCTAAGCCAAAAATATGTCTCGTATAATGTGCAATCTAGATATTTTAAGAGCACATTGATATTAGAAGTAAGCATCCCTCTTTACCGTTTGTTTTATAGTTCACTGCTCAGACTTATGGCTTCGAGAAACCTTCAGATCCTATCAAGTGATTGTTTGTATTGCCTGCGGCTGCATAATGTGCAACCCTAGGTTAATACTTTGGTGCCGCATTAGTGGGCATCCTAAGGGATGAGTAAGCTCATAGATTAGATTTTGGTGAAGCTCACATTTCAAACTGAATAGGAGCCTATATAAATTTTTAGACGAGTTTGTATAGAAAATTAAAAAATATCACTTCGTACCTAATTCTACATGATAAGATGTCAGACTATATTCAGAATTGAAACATTATTTAAAAAAAATGTTTTTCACTGTTAGTAATATTAACGTGTTATAGGCTATGGTATAAAAAAGATGTTTAAATACACTAGTATCTATTTAATTTTATACGGGCGAACGCTTGTTAGTCTCTGAAGAAAAAGTAATATATTCATCACGGACACATAAACTACAATGTTGGTTCTTAACATGCGTTTAACTATCTTGACATATGCTATATATATCTATAATAATTAATCTATGAGTGTGACGTAATTCTCAAAATTTACCAAGAAAAAAATATTAATATAATTATTTAAAAGTAGATATTTTAACGAAAAAAAATCATGCATATTTTCCGTTTAAAAAAGATGGACTTTAGATATAAATGTAAAGCCCATCTTTTTTTCTCTACTTCACCCAAACGTTGACGGGTAGAGGATACCTGAGGCATTAAGTCGGCCTATGTACCAAATATGCATAAAGTTTAAATAAATAAATTAACAGCGTGAAAATAACCGTTTTTAATAATCATATATTTCGGTTAAATTTTTAATAACCTTTTTATTTTCGATATTAAAAGCTTTTTTGTTTAAATAATATACGTAGCTATCATTTTTATGAAATGCTTAAACCCAAATCCATCCCTGTACTAACACCCGCGACGCAGGACGAGGTGATGATATTTTTTTTCCGTCGTCTTCCTTCCCCTTGAATATTGCTCTCCAAACGTCTTTATTTGCAGCCGCGCGTAATTGTCGAAAAGCGAAATAATGGGTGGATTACAACCGCCCCGGTACTACGTGACACCTTTAATATAACTTTTTTAAGGTAAAGTGTATTGTCGTTTTGGTAAATTGATTCTTGTGATTGCATTAACCTTGTAATAAACTTGAGTTAATATGTAGGTGGCCAAAAAAACTTAAAATGAAGAAGGTTTTTCCATTTGATTACTGGATAAGCGTTCGCTTAAAGTTCGTTCAGGAAATCTACCTGGCTACCATCAATGGAAATTAGACACTTAACTTAAATTATATACTCTCTGATAAATAATAATAGAGCGACTCCCTATCAGTATTCTGTAACTTCATCGTAACTACTGTTATTAATTAATCTCTGCATATAATTACCACAAGATTCTCATCACATCACTAATATGATATACATACATATGTAATTATATACAAAAATATTTTAGAGATGAAAAACTACCTACAGTATGATTTTTTGGTCAATTTCAATGCTTGGTTTGGTTTCTAAACAGTATTTTGAAAAATTAAATTACAGTCCATTGAGAGTTTGAATTGTTCATATTGTTATGTTTTATAACGGTTCTGTGAGATTATAAGTTCTATCGATAGTGTTTAAGCTGTTGGATTTTTAAATACAGATTAAATAAGATAATAATAAAGTCTTACAATCTTAACTTCCTTCTAATAGAAAACGCAATAAACATTAAAAAGAAGCAAAGTTCAAGCCATCACAAAAAATAATTAAGTACCTAACCGCCATACCGTAATTTTAAAACATCTTAAAAAGTCAGAGAAAAGCGAAGAGAAGATACAACAGACAATGATGTTTAGCCCTTAGGCAAACCGTAATTCAAAGACCGTACAAATAAAATTTTCGTTGTGAAAACTAGACCGAAATTGCAAGCCTCCAAATGCTTCCTCCTTCTAAATTACTCGGTAGCTCTCATAATTACACTCGCGTATGTAATGACGTCAGCCATGTCAGGTGAAATTCAACGGCGTGGAGCTTAATCAAGCCGTAGCGAGCTAATAAGTCGCGAGCGTTGCTAACAAGAGGCTTACAAACCAGAAATTTGTAAAGACGAGAAAGCCAATTCCAATATTATAATGTAAATTACCTTAAAGCAAGATTACACAGTATTTTGTAAATAGTCTATGCTCCCTACATATACAGTTAAACGCAGCTTATAATATTTATAAATATATAAGCTAAAAAACACCTTTGATGCAGACATTTGATGGACAGGAATCGGACTTTAAATTAGGTAGTTAATATTTTGTCTGTATTACTACTTCACAAAACAGAAACGCAAAGAACTCGTAACAGTAAAGATAACAGGGGGGACATATATTAATAAATACACGTATTATATATTAAGATGTTTGGACCAACCTGAATAACAGTAGTGTTTGCACTGACTTAACTTCGGCATTACTGTCCGTCGAGGCAGGAGATCGCACTCTCGGCTAAGAACTCTTGTCTTGCTTAACACTTAAGTTAACTAAAAGTCCGTGAAGCGGAAAGGAAAAGTTATACTTTAATAAAATAAAAGTCTCTTTTTAGTCCTGCATTGCATAAAGTTTGTATCGTCCTGCATAAAATTTTATGCATTTTCGATACTTGTCGACAGTGTGTAAATAAGTATTATATACAAATATTAAAAGATTTTTGATAAAAATATTTGTATACTTTAATGTCATGCAAGTATACAAAGATATATTTGAATATGGAAGGCATTATTATTAGTTCTTACCAATAACTCCCACCATATTCAAATATGAGTTTGAAATAATATTATTATTCTGCGCAAATTACAGAGAATTCACATGCCCGCAAACCGCTCCGTAATGCTGATCTAATTCATTTGCTAATCTATTCAGATACATTAATGATCCCGGATTCCACATCTCATTAATATACAATCATATTTAAACCCCACGTAATGCTAACACTGTGTTTTATTCAAATTGGCTAAAGACAAATAGTGAGATAGTTGAACCGGTTATAAATCAGAATCAACTTGGTGCTGTAAAATAGAACGCAATTTTCGTTCATAACATGAAGGTATTAAAGTTGGATATTGTGTGAGTTGAATAAATTAAAAGAACTTTACTCCAGTCCTGTGTAATTTCCTTAGATGTTGGTGCAAGTAATGAATTATAGCGATTTCATAGTTCGACCTTAATGATAATCTACTTTAGAAACTAGTTTTGAATATTTTTAGAAGGAAATACAAGTAATTACTTTTTAGTAATATTTTTTTAGGAGAAACATGACATCTTCAATCTCCAAGTTCTTGGACTGGTCGTGTTTTGCAGTCTCAGAAAAATTGGAAACGGACTTCACAAATATTTAATCATGAAAAAATCTAATAATATGGGGGCAGCTGCGATTGTTGTAGACATTAGTACCCGAGTTATTTCGGGCATTCAATATAGACTACAAAATATGACTTACACTATCAAATATAATGTTACAGCTATAAAACTAATTAGGAGGGCCGGTAACCAGAAACTTTTTTTTTCTTGTCATCAAGTTAACATGTTACTACAAAAAAGTGTAAAGTGCCAAAGTATAAATGTTTTCATTTCCCAACGACCAAGTCGGGTCCTACCAGATAAGCAGGATGTAAGGAATAAATGTGTAATAAGTTAACGGTATAACTCTTTTATAGTGCAATTATTCATATTTTTTAAACAAACAAATTTTTACAGCAAACAAAACTTTTAAGATGAAAGTTTTTAAAATATTTAACCAAATGTTTTTGTTTATCTCACCGCTTTTCGCTTATACTTCATACCATTGCCATCGACTCCACACTCCAGTGGCTCAAGTTGCGAAGTTTCTCCCCTTTTGTTACTTTTTCATAACAATAACTAATTTCGTTGGTTAATTAAGCAACTGAGAAATGTTTGCCAGAAAATTTTAATGTTTCAATACAGGTCTGCGGATAACGTGAACGAAGTTCGGAACACAAGTGCTACATTCGCAACTTTGTTATGGTTGGTCGCGGTTTCGTTTGAGAGCTAAGCGTGTTCGGTTTTTATATCAATTGTTTCATTATTAATATTACTATTTTACTCTACAGTTGTTTGTACCCTTACTTTAGGTTGTTATTGTTGCGCAGACTACCGTTGTATCTTCACAATTATTTCCGTAACATAATAAAAGCCGTCATTTAAAGTATTACATTTAGACACAATGTTATATAATATTTAAAGAGGTCATTCCGTTTCCATAGTGTGTAGACGTAAGAAAGCTTGATAATGTTCGTTAGTCTCTTGGTTTGTTGAGAAAATATCTAGGTCTTATTACATTTACAATTAAAAGAAAAACTTTTTGCATTAGGTAAATTTTCATGAAATAAATATGACTGGATCGTGAGGACTTTGCAAACATATAATTAATGGGCAAAAAGTAAACCCAAGACAAAAATAGTTTGTCAATTACACAAATAATTATCAGCACTCGACGTAATTTTAGTTTGCAATATGACCAATATAAACATAAATATATTTCAACAGCAGTGTCATTTATCACTTTAGCCAATTAAGCTCATGACCACTTAACTTAAAATATATTCAGCAGCAATATTGGAAGGTATAAGCCATAAAGGGATTGCCTCTCTATTGTCCTTCCATGGTCTTCCCTAGTGGAGGTTCTCCATAGCATGGAAATGCTAGAAACCAAAGACTTAACTGTACAGTTCCTTCTTCTTGGCATAATATAACTGTAATTTAAGTCGTCACTTACAATGTTTTAACTTGAATACAATATTCTTCAGTGGTTTTCTTTAAACTCATGAAGACTTTCATTCATTTATTTTTTATGGTATAGGGGGCAAACGAGCAGACGGGTCACCTGATGGTAAATGACTACTACCGCCCATGGGCACCTGTAACTCAAGAGTCACAAGTGCGTTGCCACCCTTTAAGGTTTGAGTAGGGGGAGAGGGGGGCAGAGCGGGAAGAGGGGAAATGGGGATTAGAGGGGAGGAGAGGGGAATGACGGGAATAGGGGAGAGGGAAGGATTAGAGCCTCCGGTAACCTCACTCATGCGGCGAAATGCAATGAAATCATTGCTTCACTGCCGGTTTTCTGTGAGGCCGTGGTATCGAGCGGAGTCGAGGAAGCATGGCTCTCCCACGTAAATCAATTTATTATTATGTTAATCTATATATAAGCAGTAAGTAAATATCTAACGCATAAAGGTATTAATTAATTTTCTTCTATCTTCTTAATAGCTTCGAAAGGAGATCATTATATCGAGCACAGCATTGTTTAGAGCCCAGTATTTCCATCGTCCCCGAGCTATTGGCAAGTTGTCTCAATTAAACGCTGGTAATAATAGAAGTTAAAATTCACCTAGGTATTTTCTATCTTTTATATTTAGTATCCTTGCATCACCCTTAGCTGGATAAAAGTCTTTCGCATTAAATTTACTCCTGCCAATTTTGTTGTCACGTTACTCTAAACTAGACTGAAAATCACTAAAATGTTGTTTAGTCCTGCCAAATGATTTGTATGCTAAAAACGTAGGTTTAAACTTATTTTAGTTTGACAAACTCAAAATTTGATACGTTACTCAACTTATTTCATTGCTAAAATTAGAAACGTCACAATAAAATTAGACGCTATATAAATATGCATTTACCGACTATCTTTTAGTGTTTGAATCTCAAGTCAATCGATAAGTTTTTTTTTGTAATAACGAGAAAGTGATTTTAGTTCTGGTCACTTCAGCGAAAAGGTATGCATATTTTAATTTCGTCATGTACTATCTACTATTTACGTTAAAATTAAATCATCATGACAGTCTTATCTGAAACCGTAGATGTATTTTTTTAGACACGAGCAAGAAATAATGCGCTTGGAAAATATATGGTGAAAACTTGGAATTTTGATCGCCGGCTTTCAGAAATTTACACTAAACCCTACTTTACTGAATACAACTGACGGAATACAAAAAAACCCTAAACAACTGTGATCTATTACAAGTTTGATTTATTGAAGCTTGTATGATACATAATAATTTAATAGGTGGTAGCGAACATAAGACTAATGCCGTGTTCCAATAAACAAAAAACGATTCGTTTTGTTTACGGACGGTAAAATTTCGTATGAGTTTTCAATGAAAATTATACCGTCCGTAAGCAAAACGAATCGTTTTTTGTTTATTGGAACGCGGCATAAATCATTTAAGTTCTACTGATTTATTGAAAGGGCTCAGGATTCCATTTGTTCCTTAAAATTTTATAAACACAGTTACTCTCACTAACATTAGAGTAATTAATTAGAAAATATACTGGACTAGGCAGAAGGCTCAACATATCCTTAACATCTACGAGTATAATATTGAAGCCTACGGATCTGCATCCGAGGTGTAAAGATGGTGGAAACAACCTTGATGGAATCCTCCCCTCTGCGTCTCCTGGAGTACTCAAGCCAAGTCCACAGCCAGTATGCTGCATGAATTACAGATCGGATGCTGAAGAAAAGGATTCATTAATTAATGTTACTGAACACCTAAGTACCTAATATTGTGAGAGATTTGAAAATAATAAAAAAGAAGAAAGCCATTTGAAACGCAGAAAATAGGAAAGTCTCAGAAATACAGGTATGAGGCCATATGATGCGCAAAAGATAAATAAAACCTAACTTAGACTTATAAAAATCCGATTCGGACAAACTCATGTCCCTTCCAACTCCACGGGTTAGACTGAATACCATTTTAAGCAGTCTAAAACAAAATGACGAGCCACGTCGTCTTTTGAATAAGTTCAAGAAGAATATCAGTTATGAAAGTGAAACTTACCATGCCTCACTCCTTTGTTACAACCTCATATTTTTACTGTTGTGGCCTATCGTTGGCAGTACGTCTATTTGAACATTTTGATACTTCCAGTCCGAGACACTAGTTAACAAAAGAAGCCAGAAATCACTCAGACCTTTGAAATCTCAACTTACGCTTTGGAACTTGGGGTTTTTGAACGACCATGAAACAACGTTATATTTATCGTAGAAATGTCGCAAGAACAAAATTACTACGTTACAACGGGACGATTCTAATTCCTTTGAGATGGCAGAGGATTCACGTCCATCGCTTATAAAATGATTATTTATTTATATGTGTGCACTTATTTTGTAAATTAAACACTGCCTTAAGTTATTTTAAACAGCTTGACTTGCAGACTTCGTATAGGCAGTTAATTACACAGATAACAAAAACGGCTATACAGTAGGTTGCCTAGTATTAGAACTTAGTAACAGAATTTACTCAGTTATGAGCTAGAAATACAACACTTTGTTTATTTACTTATAATCTACAAAATACGAGTAAACAAATATTTATAGGCATTCTAAAATGTATTAATTCACTCTTTGTTATTAATTATTAATTTAAGTTACGGCAAAACTCGTACTTATTTTTTAGTAAAGTCGGAATCAAATTTAGTGAATGAAAACTAAATTTAATTCGATGTAACAACATAATAGCATATTTCTCTTCACCAAAATAATATAAATTTTAGTTTAGTGGCTTCTACAACAGAATCGGCACCAATATTGAGTAAAATCTCATTGTTTGTGATTTATCGAATGAATGACAACATTTAACATTATTTATACAATTCTAGAATTATTAATAAATTTCGATGTTTTCAAAGGTTAAAAAAATATGTGAAGAAGTTAGTAGTATTTTGTTAATCTATTATATCTTTCAAAGGATTCTAGTCAGCACAAAGAGACTACTTTACAACTAAGATCGGATGTTTTATCCAAACAGTGGAAAAATCACGGGGCCGGCAAGTAAAGTGCTAGTAAATCGCGTCCCACGTGACCGTGTCGCGCAAATTCCCCCGCTTTGTGCCCGTTTAAGTCCAATAGGGCCCGTCCCCTGACAATGTACCCAAGGGAGGACCTGTATTGAAAATGCCGGGTCAACCCTCCAACAAACTATATAGTTTTATTTCATTGAAAACCCTTTGTATTACTGCAGCGGCGATGAATTTTTTCGGGTCAGTAGTTGAGTTGTGTTCGTGTGTTCTTAAGTAATTTTAAGTTTATTGATTTTTTTACAAGAATTCTAGTAACGTGGATCGCCCATTACTAGTATTCTTGTAACCCCCTTCAGCTAAGCTGAATGCTTGTGTTACGAGTGGATTTACGTGATAGAGTACTGGGATCGATTCAAACCTGCTACCACTTGATCGCAAGTCCGACGCCTTAATCATTACGCTACCGCTACTTTGAAGGCGTCTGAATATGCTAAATTACAACTATGGTAGTGTGAATAGTGAGTATAGTGTGTCTGAGCCTGGGTGTTCTTTGTGTCCGTTGTTTTAATGTCTGTGAAGCCCTCCCACGACACAAATTTCTTATTTCAATACGGATTCACGCACGTGCTAATTGAGACATACTTGATTAGGCACATAGTCTAGATTATAAATGCACATAGCAGATGGCCAAAAGAGGACCGCGATCACACCATTTAAGCAGAGCTCAAAGATGACTCTGCAATAACTGAGGCGGCTTCATAAAAACTGGGTGAAAATTCTGTTGGAGAGATTTTTGCTCACTAGGAATAAACAAGAGCTAAAAAAGCTAAAGGAGAACGAGAATTTTAAAATTATTAATTAATTTTCCGAAGTACTTGTCAATTGTTTCTTCTTGGACGAATAGAATGAATACTTTTTTAGCAATATACGTAGTTCGCTTGCCCAGATACACCTATTGTTGTAGGTACGCTGTCTTCTACGTCGCTAGAAGTAATAAAACAAGCTAATATAATTTCTAATCAGTTATTATATCAAAAAGTAGTTTAAAAAAAAATAAACCACATTCAAATAAACTTAACTGGTACTCATAAAAATATGTTAAAATAGAATGCCAGCAAACCTTTGAATGTTTGAAATATGAATTCGTGCAACAATTTTAATTGCTATGTTACAGTCAAACTATGGAATTAGCAGTTCCATAAATTAGTATAATCTGGTTCTTGCAGAACTAAAATAAAAGCATTAATTATATCCATAGTCCTTCGCAGAAGCGTTCATAATAGTCGAGTGCACGTTGAAGACTATTTTTAATTAACTTACCTTATTAGAATCTACAGTTGATCAAATTATAAGGCGAACACTTTTTAAATTCTAGGATTTTACTTCCACTAGAAAGGTAGTGGAAGTAAAGATATATTTACGGTTTACTGTGATGAGCTCCTCAGTACTTTGTTATTCTTTGTTCATGATATTAAGGATTAAATACGGCTGAAACATACGAGTATATAATTACATTACATTCCTAGCTATTGACCATTAAGCACACATTGGCGGTTACAATTGTTAAACTAGTAAAATAGTTATAATGGCATATAATAGATGGTAGGTGTTAACCACGTAAGAAGTCGTGCACTATTATTTTTTATCGTAGAAAAATATAAACCTTAGTTAGAAATAAAAAACTGATAAGAAAATCTGCTAAATGAAATCGAACTATTTTAAAGTTACATTTAAAAAAATCTAAACCAAATATAGTCTTTCATATCTTGCGAACGTATTGTATATTTTTTTTTTGAAAAAGTAGTACTTTATTTTTTATTCAAAATAGATACTGGCTAAGCGTTTATTTTTTAACATTTTATAAAATCTAATTATAAATTCAAACATCTATATAAAACGTAAACTACAATGTTCATTCAAAATGCGCTCCAGGCAAAATATTTGTCGGCGCCCTCGACGGAGCGGTCAATATTTACCGATCGCTGAGCTCTTCAGATTTAAACTTAATTAATTTTGTTTAACTTCATATTAACCGCCATGTTTTATATCAACTCCGCTTTTTTGATATTCTCCATTAATTTATTACGAAATTATTTCAATCAATTAAATGTCACAATTCATATTGGAGTTTCGACTAAGTAGTCTCATGATGCCATCAAACAATTATTAACGAACTCTAATGTTTACAATAATAATTGTAAACAGTGAAACGGGAAACAATTTATATCTGTTTCTTATACAAATATTTGTCACTGTGATTGACATCGCTAACAGCTGTAGATGAGTGAGGATGGGCGTTCCATCGCTTATATTTTGTTTGATAATAAAATAGAAGATAAAATTAAAAGATTGTGGTGTAAGCAGGACAAGGTGAGGACTGAATACATCAGAGGGAACCGTGAAACTAGCGCCAATTGATGAAAGTTGAGAAGCAATAGATTGTCATGCTATAGGTGATGTTACATGTGATATAGTGGGATGAGCAAAATGTAGTGAAGAGAGTTTTATGTATGGAAGTTGACGGATACGAGAGTAGAGGACATGGCTAGAAAGAGAGTAAACAGTGAGTAGAATGGAGGAAAGACACATATTGTACCGATCCAAAATAATTTTGGGAAAAGGGTAAGAAGAGGATGAATAAGATAGAAGATATTTTGAATCTGCTAAGTATTACTACCTGAGCAAATTTACTTTAGGTATATATGAATGTAGTTTTTAATCTGTATAAACGTTTCGATTTAGACGACTTAAATATTCTATTTGACTCTATAGTGAATTTGTGAGTGTTTTAATTCAAAAGTTTTTTAGTTTAAATATTTCAAACTTCATGTAATTACTGACGTTAATAGTACTTATTATGTTGAGTTTTGTGCTTTCATTTATGTTTTCAAACTTGAGCTATTTTAAGCGTATCTATCCATATCTTACCATAAAACGTAAAACATTTAAAGATATGACTTTGTTTAATTTTGTAGTAAGAATTATGTACGACTAAAATAATGACAATAAGTAGATGTACATTACTCTGCAGACTCAAACATACTAGTCACGCTATTAAAGATCGTATATAGACAGTATCATCTTTTCCTGCTGATAAGTAGGGTAAGGCTCATTTAATCAGGCTAGGGTTGGCAATGCATAAGTGACATCATTGGTATAGTCTTCAATCAACAATACCATCAGGTGCCCACCTGTGTGCTTCACTACATATTATAAAACGCAGTCCCCCGCCACGTCTGTCTGTCTGTCTGTTCGCGATAAACTAAAAAACTACGGAACGGATTTTTATGCGGTTTTCACTAATAGATAGAGTGATTCATGAGGAAGGTTTTGATGTATAATTTGTACCCGTGCAAAGCCAGGGCGGGTTGCTAGTGTTTCCTAATTAATCATTTAAAAAAATCTGCTTATTACTTTTGCACGTGAAAAGTTTTTCTCTACAAATTAAAGACTGTGACATTCTTAACCAGCATTATAAATGCGAATATAAGTTTGTTTGTTAAGCTTTCACGGTTTAATTACTCAACCGATCATTTAGAATTTTGCGTACACTTTCTCAGGGGACTGGTATGGACAACTTTAAAGCGCGTGATATTGTACTTAACGATTCCGTGCATATTACTTATTTGGTGTTGAACGAAAATAGTCAATCTACTCTTCTCTCTTATCTTCTCTTAAAAAGACATGTCCATGATGTAAATACCAAGAAAACATAACTTTTGAGTTATATAGTGGCATCCTAATATAAAAATAATCTGGCAACCCTTTCCTGTCTATCCGTTTTATCCAAAAAAAATTATTCTCCGATCAACAAGGACACATATGAATTCATCCGTAGCCTGTCACAAAGAATATCTAGCGAGATGTCTTCCCCAAATCACATGCCAACATAATCGAAAATATAGAGGGCATTGTAGCCAACCTAATTTATAATTTATATTCAATAATGGCTCGCATTCATGGATGTATTATTCAACCATAGGATAATCCCATAGTATTTCATCAAACGCAAATAAGACCTCATATTGCCCATTGTCTCCTGTTTGTTTACTGCCTGCGTGTGACGTGTATAGGATCAGCTTTCCTCAAATGAATTTCAGCCTTACTTACCTTAATTTAATGTTCAAAATTTGGGAAAAGCTGTATTTAGATAAGAAAAGGGGAAGTTTTTTGTTCAAATTATAATTATTCATTTTCATTTGTCTCGCACTGAGGATGATAAGAGACATTAAGTTAATAATTTTATTTATTTATCTTTTAGTATTGCAGAAACAGATTGCAAAAATGTCTGCAAATATGGTGAACTAGCATGCGGAAAAAATAGTATGTTGAAGCATTTTGCAGCCAATGAGAATGGTAACTATTGAATTATAATAACCTCTATAGGTTACCTTAAGGTGGCTAATTAACATTGACGGATAAAAATCTTGTTCCTAGACAACAGCTGTATATGATAGGTAAATAGGTCGATACTAAAAACGCCTTATTCTATGAATTCTGACCAGTAACGAGACTTTCTTGTATGGTATTGGTGAACTATTTTAAATGAATGATGAAAGATTATACCTTATCTCTTAACACAATTAAAATAAAATAAAGAGAAACCTAGTGCACTAATAATAATAAAGTATTTTAGATTACTTTTATTTTTTTAATTATTAGTACTATATCCATAAATATGTACTACAAAAAACATCAAAGAAGCATAGATATGGATTTTAATTGAGATTTTATTCAAAACATTATTGTAAGGTGAGCTTTCTAGTTTTAGTCAGACGCTAAGCAGACTTTTAACACTTTATTACGATATTTTTATATCATAGTGGAGTGGAGACCGGACACGGAAAGCGCGCTGTACGACGTCCACCTTCAAGATGTACAGATGACCTTATAAAGACTGCGGGTCGACGGTGGATGCAGGCCGCGTCCAACCGGTCTTCTTGGAAGTGGTTGAGGGAGGCCTATGTCCTGCAGTGGACGTCCTATGGTTGAAATGATGATAATGAAGATGAAAGTCCAGAGTAATAAGCATTATTAAATAATTTAAGTGCCATGGAGTCAACGTTTAATTCAGAGGCAGCTTTACTCGAAAAGTGTCGGCGATCAAGTGGTTGCGGGTTCGAACCCCACCCAGTATAATACTGACGTGAACCCACTTCAAACACAAGCAATTCGCTTTGCTTTGGAGGTTAACAGAAATATTAGTAATGTGTGACCCGCGTTACTAGTATTCTTACTAAAACAAAATAACCATTTACCATTATCATCATGTCATGCTGTAAAGCGGTAATTTAATTCTACAAAAAATGTTATAGAACAATAGTTTCCAGGAATCAGTGCTACCGTAACATTTATACAGAACTTTTTTACAGTAATTATTACCTTGAGTTAATGTCCCATTAAGTGTTTTACAAGCTGGAAAAAACATGGCGATAAGCCGTAAACCCGCAGTAAATACACCTAAAAGAATTATACCGCTTTTTATTTTCACTCAGGTACTAAAATGTTATGAGTGAGCTTTCATCGGAGCAAAACGAAATACGAATTCCCTTTAAAAGCCCTTATTAGTAGCGAATTGTATATAATTTAATAAGACTTTAATTTTATGTGAAACGTTTTGGTTACTTTCTGAATGACACGCATCGCCGTCTAGATATTGCAATATACAATTTTGCCATTCGTTAACAAACAGCAAATTTAGGCCATAATCGACTATGACTAACTATGTAGACTATGAAAGACTCCTGTGAAAGCACTTTTCACAATTATTATAATGTTTTGATGGCTGGTGAGTTAGATATTATCTGCGTATTTACCACTTTTTATACAGATAAATAGTCACATACTATACTAACAGTGTCCCTATTCTGTAAGCAAACTGATGTGGCCCTATTCTGGTGTTCTACTGCGCACTGCGCATAACAGCGAGGTGGCATGTTTTATCACTGGATTCCACGCTGTAGATAATTTGAAACCATATATTTCATCAAAAATATCGAAAAAGTGGAGGTGGATGAAGAACCTTCTACCTCACGATGTCGACGACGGAGGGCGTGCACCGCTAAACCAGGCAGCCTGTGAACACGGCCAGTGCAACCTGGTCGAAACGTCAGGAAATTCAGAGGTATGTAATACCTTTTCGTGATCGCGTTAATTCCCGTAAATACGGAGATAATATTATATCAGGGAACGGGAAAGTTTAAAAGTTAGTATGGTGAGTTAGATCTTTAGAATTCCATACAGAGAGCGATAGAGTTGACACTGTGGAGAGACATTACTGTTTTTGCTTATCACTGGAATTACAATAGACTTTTCAAACTTTTAAAATTCTTTAGTCAGTATATTTTGTGATCACAATTTCTCTGGCTTCTGCTGAATCTGATCCTAATTAAAAGATTTAGACCTGGGTTGTCGATCCATCTAGTCAGGAATTCCATGTTTTCAAGATCGTGATCGCCACTTATGTACCTTACCCACCCAGCGCGTATTTGTTCTCTATTTCATTTAGTTAATGAGTTTGATTTTCTTACTAATTTTTTCTCATCATAAATCATATTCAAACCCCCTGTAGTTAGTGTCCGTGTATTCTCATGTATTTAGAATTATCTACTAATTACAACCAAGACTAAAACATAATCATTTAACGCACACAGATATAAATCTTGATCTTATTTTTTTGAGATA
Source organism: Callimorpha dominula (assembly GCA_949752705.1). NCBI lineage: Eukaryota > Metazoa > Arthropoda > Insecta > Lepidoptera > Erebidae > Callimorpha > Callimorpha dominula. The sequence continues at coordinate 811,520 of OX456994.1, forward strand.
CTGAATTTTTTATCTCATCGAGTTTGGTATGTCATTTGAGGGTTAATAAGTGGTGTACTCACATTTGGCGAGTTATATCTTTGCCTTCATGTAATCATTAATAGAAAATAAATTTGTATCACCGGAGGATCTAGCCCAGAATCTCACGATCGCTTGTAAAGCATCCCTAATCTCATTACAGCATCTATATGTATGCTGACTATATTTCATGTTAACCTCATTCTATCAATAAAGCAACTGGACTCGTTTTTGGCAGGCATCACGCTGATCACGTTTATTGGTACACGAAATATCTGTGTATTTATAAGTCAATAATAAAGGATTTCAATTCCTTACGTAATGTCCTCGAACCCTTTTCCTAAGCAACAAAATACAGTAATCGTTATTCATAAACTATATTACAAGCTATTGTTAGAGTGCGTGACGCGTGCGCCTGACAGGTAAATGACGCAACTACCCCATCCCAAAGAAGGTTCTACGTCTCTTGACAATTTATTTTATATAACTTCTATTTATTTTACTTGGACTTCATTCATATGTTATATTCTATTGTTATATATCAAGTGTGTGTTGTGACAAGAGTGATGGAATAGGGAATGAGTTTTATATACTTATATTTATCTTGTGATTATTTCGAAGCCTATAAAAGCAAATCATTATAATCATTACATACACGGCAGTTGCTCATATTTTCGTGGCGACTGTGAAATCTTGAAAGATTACTTGATTATTGGCTCTGATAAGTAATGTGAGGGCCAATGTATAACATATGCCAAATGCCCGCCTCACTGTCGAGTAGGCAGGACATTTTTCTCTGCTTTGACAGTTATCTGCACTTGGTCGCTAAGAAGGAGCTAAGTTGAATCGCAATAGTGTCACCTTTGTCGTGATTGTATAGAACAGAACCACACCAACACGCATGTGTAATGCCTCGCTTTGGTGCTGTCTTTATAACAGTTATAGTTATGTAAGAAGTGCATATCGAAGTAAAAGTGCGTGCATGTTGTCGAGACACCTTGTTTCCACTTTACCTATTGCAAATTAGACACAGTACATTACCTTATTATAACGATACATCACGTGGTAAACATTAAAAGGAAGGAGGAACGGTAATGATCAAGAAAAGAAGAAGAGAACTAGTTTCAAGGATCAGATACTGACTAATTAAGTCGTCTGTGAACACAATAAAGTTAATGTAACTTTTTGCTTTAAAAATTAAACAAAAGATTCAGAAAAATCGGGTAGTTAGACGTATCATCATGACGTTTGGTTAAGATCCGGCGTAAGACACCCAAAGTACAATTTTCCAATTCGGCAGCGCACCGGTGGTTTCGAGAAACCATGATCCTTGTACAACAGGTGATTAGGACCGCGGTGTCAAATTAAGACTATATAATCATTCACTTAATGTCTAAAAATCTAATTTCATTTTATTGTTTAAGTAAATATAGTATACTTATAAGTAAGAAAAATTTTAATAGAAAGGAGAAAAAATGCTACAGTAAATTACCTACAAGACATATTTATTATTCTATTAATAACCTGAATCACAGATTCAGTCACGTTTTGACCTAAATACTAATTAATAAAATTCAGAACGAAATACAGTTGACCTCCTTTTCTTGTACACACGTAGATAATAATGTTTGAGAAAATCGAAATTGGAGTCTAAATTTAATATTATTGTCTATCTTATCTTTGTCCGACTTATATTTTAAGCATAAATTTGTGTCATGATGAGACTTGAGGTGTGTTAAACGTTTATATTACTGACTTTAAACTAATTTTCTTGCTCTATGTATTGCAATAAAATCGCTTCTAAAGCAAAAGTTCTGCTTAAAATCTGTTTGGTTCCCATCCCAAGGTAAGTTATGTCGAGCCCCTGTTTTCACTTTAGTGATGCCGACGGGAAACAGAATGTTAAACTACTGTAACGATTAATTGCGCCTTGACTGGTTGTTTTTGATGAATAATTTAAAAAACCCAGATTCATAAAAAACGTAACCTATTAGAACCGTCATAAACCTTTAGATTTAGGATTCCTAGGGCTTTCAGAATTGCCAAGTTTAAAAAGACCATCGTTGGGTTACCAAGCTAGTGGAGGTGGAAAGGCCTATTTCACGCGTGCCTCTCCGGATTTGCTGAACAGGTCCACTTGTAAGGACTGGTGATTCAGTTGCCTCTTCGAAAAAGAAGGTTTTAGATTCTTCGATTCCGACATAATGTTTGATTGTATTACCCTACTTCAGGATCAGCAGTCACAGTCAAACCAATATATTCATTACAGATTTGATGTCCTTCGCTACTTGTGTACAGTAGACTAATTGAAATAATTAATAAATAAATTGTTGCTACGTAAGTCAGTTTTTAATTTTCATGCAAGTTTCAAAATTAGTTACATTGAGGGCAAATAAATTAATCAATAATTATTTAAAGTGCTTATATTATTATAACAGTGATTGGTTGCAATAGCCAAAATAATTGTATAGAATATTTTTGTTACTTAGGCCCTCAAACATACTTTCTACTTTGAAATCTTTCCAATTAATTAGTAACATTCTAAAACCTTTTTAACAATTTATTTAGTAACAATAGTTTGATTTAAAAAATCTATTACCTACCTAGTTTTTATTCGACTTTAGTTTTACTGTCTGGAATGGTCCTTTTATGGTCGGGCTGTCTAAATTTTACAAAAATATTTTTTTTTTGCCTTAATTTAAAAGTTTGTTATGTCTCATGAAATATTTATTTTAACAATAAAAAGTCTATCCCTGTTTATATTCCTTATTTTATTTTGTTTATAAAAGGTTATAGTATTTTTTCTCACATTTACTACTAATTATAAACCAATAAAACCTATTTTACCTAAATGTATAAGTAAGCATACTTAAAAACTTTAATTCTTAAATAATTATAAAACTTGTATCTAGCGAATAAAAGCAGTGAATAATAGATTTATTATACTTTGGTAATATCCGCATTAAACCACTAGCTCACCTTTCCGCAAATTCCAAAAAGTACTTCAAAACCTCCAAACGCAGCTGCACACAAATCCGAATGCACTTTACGCAACAATCCTCTCCTAAATCGCAACTAACACTTCCAACGTCCGACGAAAACGACGTAACTTAAAAACTTTTCTCGGGACGCAAAGAGCCTGACGGCGGGCCGCGCGCGATACCGACCGCTGACGGCGACACACTGAGCGAGCCTTTGCTTCGCCCACCCGCTGCGAACGCACCACCAAAACGATCCACTCAGTTACATAGTAAGATCGAAATTTGATCGCAGTTAGAACGCGTACTAAGACGGCCCGTTGGCTATTTAGACCAAAAAAGGTGGTTGATACGCATGCGCGCGGTCGTTCAACCCTTGCAGTGATGCTGCAGGCCTGATGAGCCACATTAAGCTGGGTTACGTGGACGGGGTTGTAAGCTAGTTACCTGTGTTTGTTCGGTTGTCATTTAAGACCGGCACGCGTCGAGTGTTGAAGGGTTAGATGTTGTATCAGTGACACGTGATTAATCGCCGTAATAGTACGGTTAATAATTTATAGATACGAAATGGATTAATGTAACGGGGTTTGGATTATTAAAGTAGCACCTTTATAACTCAAATGTTTGGGTAATCCTATTTATTTTGATAGTTCTGGTTTGGTTTAATATTTTACGTTGCCTTTGTTATTATATTATCTGATATCCTTTACATTTACATACTGACACATTGAGGTAATTTTTTTTAATCACTGTGGTAAGTGGTTATCGGCGATTATAAATATTATGTCACTCGCGGTAGGATGACTTCTTCTGCCAGCCCCGGTGTTCATATTTGCTAACAGAAGTAAAAACATAAAATCAAATTCAAATTCAAAATCTTTATTTCATAAAATTGATAATCAATTTATTCGAAATCGTCGATTAAAAAAAATAATGATTATAATTTAAAATTATAGATCAACACACACAGTCACCGCAACAATAGTTTGCTTTGTCAAATGTAAATTATAAAAAAAAGGATTACATAATATTTGCCTGTGTCGATCTATAACCGCCCTTTTCCAAATGGTTGAGCCTTGTGAGAAGAAATCGGGCAAACAAACTCACGGCCACTCTTTTTAAAAACCAGATAGTTTTAACAATATTCATTAAATTTTATTAGTACATCATTTTGATATTATGTTATTAAAAGTAAATAAACAAAAAAAATATATGACTATAGGGAAACTGAAAATAAAGGGAAAAATAAAAAAGAAGAAAATAAATGAGAGATGGAAAATTAGAAACATATTAGCTCGTATTACATTTCTATTATGTAGGTATGTGAAATAGCATAAACTTTTTGACTGTCTGTATGTTTAAGCAGTATACTGTGTATGTTGTGTGTATGTTTTGAGCGGAATTCTGAAGTCCTCTAACTTGTCATGTTCTTTAAAATGTATCTTCTACTTTACTACAAGCGTAACATATTATATTACATACTGTCATATTTACAACAAACCAAAGATCGTGGTTATAATAACCTAGATTTGTAATTAGGTTATGTCATGCAGTAGGATTTTCCGTTGAACCATTTACATCTATAACTCTTCTTCCCTAATTTTTTTTAACAACTAAGTTAGCAAACAAGCGCAGGACCTGCCGAATGATAAGCACTTAACGCTGCTTAGAAGGACATGCAACATAAATGATGCTACCTGTGTGAATCTATGGTGACCCTTCATACAATAAGAAAATTAACAGTGAACATTGGCATTAGAATAGTCAGGCGGCTCCTATTTAAGTAAAAATCTACTGTGGCTTACCTGATTATGCTAGCAAAACAAGCGAGTATCTGTATGTTTTAAAAATGAAAATTGTCTACGACACGTAGCGTAGCCCATATTATTTAATCCGTGTAGATACTGCTACGGATCACGTCTACGATACAACAATGCTCGCGTGCTACGAGTATACGTAGCACTAACTACGTGGGCTCCCGCTTTTGTGTCTAGCTGTTTACTGAGTGACCAATGAGGATAATGACTGATTGGCGAGTATTGTGTCTACACAGGTATTGTACGTATCAACTGTCGCGCTGGAAACGCATTTTTTTAGATACACACATATATTTAATGATTATTATTTATTATAAAATTTAAAGAGATCAGTGACAAAGTGAATACTTAAACTATTAGAGCCGTATATTAGTAACACAGTGCTACAGACTGTTCAGATCCCGGTAATAAAATAAATACAACAAATATTAATATTTTTTGAATATTTATGGTTTAACTCTCGTGTTTATTTTGGGTATGCCCGACTATTTTTAACCGACTTCAAAAAGGAGGAGGTTCTCAATTCGATTGTTATTTTTTTTATGTACGTACACCGATTACGCTGAGATTTATGATCTGATTTACGTGATTCTTCTTTAGTTTGATGCGGAATAGTTGCCATTTGGTCCCATAAAAATTTAACATAGTTTGACTTAGTAGTTTTTTTATGAACATTTTTATTTACGTGGACGATGTAATTTTAGTTTGTGTACGGCTTTTTTCCCGTTTCTCGTTTATCTATATTGTTTAAGGCACGCGGCCGCGTTTCGTAGGCCTACTCATAGCTACTTAAAAAAATTACTATTTAATATATGACAATAAAAAGCAATGAAATGTTATAGTCCACCTGATGTAATCTAGAAAAATCTTACTGTAGTTAACAGAACAACCTATTACAGACACTAAAAAGTAAAAAATTAAAAAAACTACGTTTAAATAAACTGACTTCAAAAACTAAAAAGTATAAAATAAGTTATTAAAGATTTAATTTAATGCACCTCTTATGCAAACCTAATACCTTTAATATTAATAAAATATCATTATTTGTATGTGCTACCTATTGATAGGCTTGAAGTCGGTGCCAAGCCCTAAACAAAATAAATCTTAATATTATAAACAGCTTACTTACTGTAATGAAATTCCTACACTAAAGATTAACCTACGTAAATAAACCTAAAAAACCATGTGAATTAATGTGAAACAGATGAAAACTGTATGATAAAAATATATATAATATTATTATAAGTATAGATTAATACCTGAATGAGTAACTATGGCTATGTTAAACCTATATTATTCTCTGTCGTGTCTGCCTGCTTGGGTTGTTTTGTTCTAGACGAAGCTATCCCGCTCAAAGTCACGCGCGCCGAGAGTAGGTACCTACTATGACATTAGGCTTGGCACCGACTTCAAACCTATCAATAGGTAGTACATACAAATAATAGTATTTTATTAATTTTAAAGGTATTAGGTTTGCATAAGAGGTGTATTAAATTAAATCTTTATTAAGTTATTTCATACTTTTTAGTTTTTGAAGTCGGTTTTTTTAAACGTAGTTTTTTTGGACCCAACGAGGGCCCTTTATCAAGTAGTGAAGCGTTTTGCTGCAACGGTTGAAATCATCACCCACCGCACCGTCGCGACATTGTTTATTTCACACACGAAAGTGTTTATTCTAAAATAATAAAGCTAAAAAAAAACTGTAATTTCCGGTTTGAAACCAACAAATCCTCACAGCACCAGACTTGAAATGCGAATTAAAAATTGAGTTTGAATTTAAATATTTCATAAACATTACCTACACGGTTACTTCTTAGTTTTCAACTAAAAGATTTGAAAAAATTAGAAATGAAACGGATATCCGCAACCATCCGGTATCCTCCGGTTTCATCCCTACAAAAACATGTAATTTTTTTCTAACAGATGCAACCTAACGGAAAGATTGTTATTTTATATGGAATGTTTAAAAAACCACAACAAAATAAAATAACGTGATTACGGATTACCTTACTTAATTACAAATTAAGTCAACTTTTACCTCAGTATTTTACTAACAAAAGTTAATAATCTAAAAATCACTTATTTTAACTTTCATCGATGTTCAACTAGTTCAACAATCAGAATTTGTTCTCTTGATGTTCACACCACATATAAAAGTAATAAATAAATTGACGATGAAGTTCGCAAAACTTTTGCTCAGCCCCACTGGTCGCAGCCGGTAAGAATCTTGGAGGAAGAAAAACTGTAGTCATTTACATTCTATTTGGTCTTATTATGTCGTTTATTTCAAACCAACTTTTGTCCTCGAATTTGCTCGCGTTTAAGTTATTTTCTATCAATCGAGACACCACTTTTTTGGGATTAAATGTGTTGTTGTACTTGTCTGTATCCCTATCAACGTGTTTAAAGTTTTGTGATGATCAGTTGAGTTCCTAGGCCTTATTTATGTTACATATATGTGAATAGAATAATCTTTGACATATTGCTTCAAATAAATACACAAAGTGGATATGTCCAATAGGCGGCCTTATAGCTAAGAGCGATCTCTTACAGACAAGCTTTGGATGTACAAAATCGATAATAGGTAGTTTTTAATAATATAACACTAGATGAAAATCCGGCTTCGCTCGGTTGAAATGTGATTCATAATACACAATCTTTTACGAAATGTAGGTGGATATACGTCTGAATCGGCCTTAACGAACTCAAGGTGGCATCCGAGTGGCCAATATGGCGAATGCCATTTGCACCATTAGAATTTAACAAAATACTAAACAATCCGAATTTTGCTGATATATATATTGTTGTCGACTCGAAATCATTATTTTTTTATGTTTTATTATTCAGGTAAGGTTTCAATCGAGTCTACCGTACCGCTTGACCGAATTATTAATATAGATTGACGATACCTAAGTATGACGTCAAAAGTCGTAGTTATATCATATAAATTTCTATAGAGCGTATCGTTTTGACATTTAGTAAAGAGTAACTGATTTAACTTGGCAGTCTACTACCGTATTCTCCAGTTGACCTCATCCGCAAGTCACTTTAATCAATTACAATAACTCCCCCGCTAAATATACCGAAGAAACTGTACGAAAAACTAATAAATAAACCAACAAGATGTAAGATTGACACACAAATCAAATCAGGTGTATTGTGAGGTGCCCAGAGGATGAATAAATCGGAGTGGGCTGCGTCGATATTACCGTTTTGACATTAATTGCTTCTGATTTAGACACCGTGCCGCTAAAATGTACGCCAGGGATTTGAGGTTATTGTGTTGTGGCGCTTGTTTAGGGTTTCCTGTTGGTAACGAATGAGATGCTGTTGGTCGGTAGTTTAATATTACTTTGATCTAAAACCATTGTTGTATTTTTGTATAATTCATTTTAAAACCATATCAAAACTAACATGTCCTACATCTTTTATATAATGGTAACAAAAAGGTTTTTAATAATCTGCTATAATCTTATACTCATTTTAAATTTATAATTACTTATACCTTAACTTTCTTACGTATAGAACAAAAGTTTTCAACTGATTATTTTAGGGCGAAGATTATTTCGTGATATTTTATACAATTAATCAAGTTTAGCTTTCTACGTGACGATGATGTGCCTTTGACACACATCTTATATATAAAAATAAATTGCTGTTTGTTAGTCTCGCTAAAACTCAAATATGCCAAAAGAACGGATGAAAATAAATAAATGAAAAATTTGTAGCTTTGTTTGGAGATCGTTCATTTGGATTATATCTAAATGACGTGTATAAAACAATCATTTCTACCATTGCCACTTCCTTTTGTTAAATGGTGGTCATTTCTTCCGCGTGGTTTTGTAAAAAAATTTATATCGTTTTTAATTTTTTCGTAAAAAAAAGTAGATTTAAGAAAAAAATTAGTTAGTGAAGTGAAAGAAATTACAATGATAGTGAACAATTTCACATATATGTCAAATAATACTCTAAATTGTTTAGGAAGCTTTGTAAATTAGCAAAGTCTCGTTTTCTGAGTTCAAAGATTAAAAGTAGCGATGATAAGGTTAAAACCACTTGGAACATTATTAATAGTGAGACTAGAAAGCAGCACAACCAAAGCAATGAGTTTAGTTTGAAAATTAACAACAAACAAGTAACGTCAGATATAGAAGTAGCCTCTGTTTTTGAGAACTTTTTTACTAATATTCCTGTGTCGACTACTAAATCTTTGAACTCCTCACCAGCTCTTGCAGAATCAATTTTGAAGGAGAATGTTGATAGGAATGACAGTGTATTTAGGCTTCAACATGTCAGTCCTTCTGAAATTATCAAAGCTTTCAACACGCTAAATCTAAAAAAAACATCCAAACTCTGGGGAAATTCTGTAATCATTACAAAATCTGTTATTACTGTAATTGCTAGTCATTTATCATTTATATTTAATCAGTGTATAGATAGTGGTGTATTTCCTGATCATTCCATTGCTCAAATCTGGCAGTACTTCAGACCCAACTAACTTTAGACCAATTTCTGTACTACCAGTATTCAGTAAAATTTTTGCAAAAATTGTTTATGATCAAATGCGAAGTTTCTTTAATTGTCATAATTTGTTACATAATAAGCAATTCGGTTTTACAAGGGGTCGCTCTACAACTGATGCCGGTGTAGAGCTTGTAAAACATATATTTGATGCCTGGGAGGATGCCCACGATTCTCTAGGCATTTTTGCCATTTATCCAAAGCTTTTGATTGTGTTGCTCATGAAACTCTGATCAGGAAATTATATCACTACGGTATCAAAGATACGGCGCTGGATCTTCTTACTTCTTATGAAAGTAATAGGATTCAGAAAGTCGATATTAATGGCAAGCTATCTCCAGGGTCTGTGGTAAAAATGGGCGTTCCGCAGGGATCTATACTCGGGCCATTTTTGTTCTTAATCTACATTAATGACTTACCTTATATTGTTAAGAACAACCACGAAATAGTATTGTTTGCGGATGATACTTCACTCTTATTTAGGCTAAAACGCATGTGTACCAATTTTAACGACGTAAACGATGCTATGTCGAAAGTGGTTCGCTGGTTTAACGTTAACAATTTACTTCTTGATGGAGAAAAAACTAAATGTATCCGGTTCACTACTCCAAACGTTAAACAGGTGAAAACGACTATACTACTTAATGAAGACGAGTTGGAACTAGTTGATATCGAATAAACTCAGCTCAGCAGCATACGCAGTTAAAAAAATTCGTGAACTGACTGATGTTGAAACAGCCAGATTAGTTTATTTTAGTTATTTTCATAGTATGATGTCGTATGGTATTCTACTGTGGGGGAATGCCGCCGATATTCAATCTATCTTCGTGCTGCAGAAGAGGGCTAGTCGAGCAATTTATAACTTAGGAAATCGTGATTCACTGAGGCAGAAATTTAAAGAAATTAACATAATGACGGTAGGGTGCCAATACATTTATGAAAATCTAATTTACCTTCATAAAACTAAAGATCACTTCTGTAAAAAAAGTGATATACACTCTTTTAACACGCGTAATAAACATAAACTTCTTGTACCTGCCCCTAGGCTCCAAAAAATTAACAAGTCGTTTCAAGGTCAATGTGTGCGATATTATAATAATATCCCAGATAATATTCAAATGTTAAGTATAAACAAGTTTAAGTCTACAGTAAAACGACAGCTATGCCTTAAGGGCTATTACTCAGAAGGCGATTATATACAGGATAAAAACGCTTGGGATGAAATTTTAATAGAAATCTAATGTGAGCTAATATGTTTCTTACTTTCCATCTCTCATGTTTTTCTTTTCTTCTTTTTAATTTTTTCCCTAGTGTCATATTCTTTTTCTAGTTTATTCACTTTTAATTTTAAAAACATAATAGCACACAACAAAGTGATGTGATATTTACTGAATATTGTTGAAACTGTCTGGTTTTTCTTTTTTAAAAGAGTGGCTGTAAGTTTGTTTGCCCGATTTCTTCTCACAAGGCTCATCAATTTGGAAACGGGCGGTTATAGATCGAAACAGGCAGATGTGATATTATGTTATCCATTTTGTTTTCTTTAATCATTTTATATTTGACAAAGCAAACTATTGTTGCGGTGACTCTGTGTGTGTTGATCTATATTTTTTTATTTTAATAATTATTTATTAAATCGACGATTTCGAATAATTGATGGTCAATTTCATGAAATAAAGATTTTTTTGAATTTGAATTTGAACTTCGATATCGCCTAGTACTTGGGTTATGGAGGTCTGATGGCAGTCACTTCACGCAAAATTTCAAAGGTTAGATTGAAGGATTGGTGGAGGATGAGGATGAGTAAATAAAAATTGTGTTCAATATAATGGGGAGGACAGACGAACTGCTTGCAATAGGTCGTCGAAGCCAATTAAATGTGCGAGGAGTTACCTCACGTGCAATAAATAAGGGGCAGGTGATAACACAATAAGGAGATTCTGTTGAGAGGCAGAAGAAATTGCAATGCATATTCTATGCTTTTGTGGCCCGCTTATGCGGCACGAAAGTATTAACCTAGGGTTGCACATAATGCAACCGCAGATAATACAAACAATCACTGATGATGGGATCTGGAGGTTTTTCGAAGCCATAAGTCTGAGCAGTGAACTTTAAAGCAAGAGTGCGCTACAAAAGACCAGAAATGCTCGAGGAAGCACTAGGCACTTAATAAAACAATAATAACAATAGCTATGTACCATTATCCTTTTTCTTAATCTTTTTTTGAAAGACGCTAATTTTCCTTATTCGCACGCAAATAAATTATATCTTTGCGAATCGACACCTCAAAAACTACTCTTTATAAAAGGGTTGATTTGCAAGAATCGTGCGAACTGATTTGTGGGAAACGACCACTAAGCCGAAATATAATTTAAATACTTTCTTTCACATTTAAAATATAATATTTATAAATTTCTATGAACTTAAGTTTATGTAAAGTCTACAAGATTCTTTAATCAAACTATTATTAGCGTATTATAACTAGGCGTAACAAGTTCTACATTAGATCCCAGTAGATCTTATTTCCAACAATCTCCAACTCGTCCACAAAGTATTTTCTATGAAACATAATTATGATGAAGCAGCGGTATTCACATACGTATTCATAATTTTATAAAAGCATGTCGTGTTGCAGAACTTTGTAGGTCGAATATTGAATTGATTTTGATCAATAAAAACCATTGGCATGTCATTTCACCACATTTTAAAACAAATTTTCAAAATAGTTTTTAATATTTAAATCCTTTCATAACTCAATGTTCTAAGTCTCTAATTACTCAATTTTTATTTCGTGTTGTCAACTTACCGCAATTGTTTTGATTTAGATATATTTTAAGTAATATCGTGAAGACCTGTTCTATCGGGTCATCGGATCCTAAAATATAAACAGCTCCCTTATGCACAAACAGAATCCGCGTGCGACTGAACACCTTCTCCTAAGATTCTAGTCTAGTTTGTTGTCTAGTCTAGTTAGTTAATCAGTATCACTACACATTGTAATCAATATCCAAAGACTGTAACTTATGTGTCAATAAACATTTTTTTTTATTTACAGGGATCCCAATTGGAGCCCTTGTGGAACTCCAGAAAAGATGATTTTTTTTTATTTAAATTTAAAATGTTATTAATGAGTTCTTTCATAATTAGTTTAGAGGGTTTGGACTTCCCGGCAATAGCAAGTTCCGAGGTACAGGTGTGCAACCCTGACCTTCTCAAGCCTCCCTAATCCATCTGTATAACAATTTCCTTCCACTGCCTGCCCTTATGGCCTACCTTTTTCCTTTCAATTTACTCATAATTTGCCTACCTTTAACTCCCAAAGGTCCTGGTAGCCGGCAATAATCTTGGCCCATATTACGTGAGTGGGACCAAAATACAGTTGGCAAAAAGTGGGTGTTTACGTCTGCCTTTATGCATACTTTCATAGTTCGTCATAATTATTTCTTGTGTAGTTGATAAAAAACTGAATTGTAGGTTTGATAAAATATATATAACTATTAAAACATTAGTAATCTAATTCAGTAAGTTATTTCTCATGTTAATAATCAATGTAGCTGAGTAAGTCTAGGAGACTAAAAGTTTGTCGTTCGCTAAGGGCGCTAAGGTACATTTTTATTAAATTTTTTTTAGAACTTATAAGTTTTTGCTACACATTGTTACTGTGACATTTAAGAAATTACACATGTATACGGGACAGTTTGTAACAAGAGACCGATGTACAGATATAGGGGCAGGCTTTAATGTAGGTGTGAAAGCTAATTTTAGTTTTGTTTTGAGAAATTTGTAATGAGTCCTCGTGAGTGGTACGCCTTTTGGTAGCAAGTTCAACGCAATTTGTATTTTACAGCACTAAATTTAGAACACGTTTATTTAAATTCATTATAGGTTTATATAGCTTAAAGCTAGTGAAGGACTTGAATTCGCGCAATAAGTTTAGTAAGCAGCTTTTAGTTCAGCTGCAATTTACAGCTAGTTTTCTAAGGCTATGTTCACTCTAACACAGTTAACTGTATAGTATTATGATCTGATTACATACTTTAAAAACTTGCCTGGCTCGTTAGAACACCACTATACATCACTTAACTTAAAAAATGTCACTGTAACCAGCTAAGCGCCATTTTAACAACCACAGTCTAGCAATCGCCGTCTGCTAATGATTTTCATTGACAAATTAGATTGATTCTCAATATTAATGTACTAACTAAAATTGCCAATTCGATACGTCGCATGTTGCTGGTTTGATTCTGACAATTAGATAATACGTAGGGAGGGACTTGTTTAAACGCTTCTGTCATACTGCATTGTATTAGTTGACTTGAGTGTCTTTAATTGTAAGTGTAGAATAGTCTATTTGATATTGTGTCTTCTTGTTAGATTATAAGATTTGATTTAAGATATATGTTAACTGTAAGTATTTAATTCAAAATTTATATATTGTTTGAAAAATTAAATCAAATTAACGTTCTCTAGCTCTATGGCTTAATACCAATTGTTTAAAAATGTAAGAAATTAAAAAAAATATAACTACTTTGTTATTACATCAATATTGAGAGAAGTCGACTCGACACCATTGCCATGACTCTAAATGATATGGCCACTTGAAATTTAGAGTTAAAATAACTTAATTTGTTGCTTTATTTAACGAATTATTTTATAATTCACAATACCGTATCTACAAACAAGTATAAATAAAAAATGTAAAATATCCCTGACTCAAAAACTCTTTCAACAATAAGAAAAGAGCTGATAATCTTCCAACGGCTGAACCAGCTCCGTGGGCTGAACAATTATTTTTTTTGTATCATAGGTAAGAACATTCTCGATCAAGTCACCTTTCAAACAAAAAAAACCAAATCCAAGTCTATCCATTATAACACTTACAAACTTATTACAAATTTATAACACACCTCCTTTTTGCGTCGGGTGTTAATAAGCCTTACCAACGCAATGGCTAAGGCGTAGTACTTTGGTTTAAGTTCTTGCGGATTCAAACCACACCGAGTACATTACCGATATCAACTCACTTCTAACTCAAACATCCATCTCAACAAGAATAATATTGAAAAACCAACATTAGTAAGCCTTTAAAAATTAGACAACTTATAACATTCTAGTAAAATATTATAACATTACGGGACATGTCGTTTTTTATGTTTACTTTCATTTAGAATTTGTTGACCTATATAGCGAAGGGTGCACTTAATGGATCATCTTAGAGATGTGAATTGTAAAGGAAGTTGACCTAGATGACCATGTCAATGGAGGCACCTTTTTATAAAAACAGCTATTTTATGAAAAGGCACCGTCCCCTTCATTGGACATTCAACGATTGATTTTGCTAGTCATCTTGAATGCTGATGTTCCGTCTATATCGTCGGGTAAAGTATACACGGTATGTGTGTTAACACTTTCTTCGTCAAAACTGAATTGCTAGTTTTTTAGTTTATTTCGATATACAACCTCACTAAATAAACCATTTAGAAAACATATATATTGAATAATATCACTCTTATCGATATATTAAGGTATATATATTTATAATCTACTTATATTGCAAAGAATCAGTTTAAGATTATGTATCTGTCAACGAATTTTACATTTTTTTGTAATTTGTATTTTATTTCTCCAAGTAAGTGATTTATGTAATTTTGAAAAATTATGTAATATTAAATGGTATACATAATTTTGTGGATACCTTTTAATTTGTGGTACATATTTAAAAAAATATACAAGAATAAACTATTCTTCAGATCTGTCTAATTTTGTAAAGCCTCTGGGATATGTCGATGAAGTTAATTCCTGTATAAAAAATTAAAGAAAAAAATTGTAAAAAATACCACATTGTTAAATAGCATAAAAGCAAATCAAGCAATATTACTAATTGACACAACTTAAACCTTGAATAAATGTATTTGTCGGTCGTAATTCAGCTCAAAACTTACTCTTCTCTGACAAAACTAATCACTCAGCGATATCATAAAACCACTTTCTGTTTACTGTATTTATTTAAATTTGACACATTTATCGTCTAGTCTACTTGGCTTGATGTTATAACTATTTTAATAGAATTTAGTCATCGGAGCAAGAGTTTCCAATACATAAATGTTTATCAAAGTTATAAGTTATTGAATAGTAACAGACACCATGTCCATTCGGCCTGACCACTAAGCTGCCGATGAAACCACAAATAAATTTTGGTTTGGGTTTAAATGTAACATCAATAGTTTATTGTTCAATCGTTCGTTTATATCCATTTATTACCCTTTGTAGAATTGTTGTAGTCTTTGTATTGTAGCCATTGATGAGAAAAGCGATAGAAAAGAGCAAAAAAACATACGATTTTTTCATAGACTAGACTAAGATATAATTTAGAGAAATCGCTCCTACTAAACGATGCTAAGAAAGGGGAAAATCTACGTTTTATTGAACCCTTTCTTCACTGTTAGGTAGATTTCGAAGAAAAGTCCACCTATTAGTTTTGTACCAGTTGTCGAGTTTTCCAAAAAAATCACAGGTCTAGTTATGATCCATATATATATATATATATATATATATGTACCTCAATTTTACGGGCACGATAGAGGTCGCAATTATGCATGGTGAATGGGGGATATTCCCTCAAAGGGGGGCCTGGGGGGCAGATTTTCAAAAATCTGTTTTTTCAGCATAACTTTTTTGCTATGGAAATTTTTTGGACCGTTTAACTAAACACAAAAGAATATTAGCATGCCCATAGTAAATACGAACATTTTTTTATTTGAACCCTAAGTGATTCCATCCTGAACTTGGGAAGGGGGGGGGGGGGACCAAAATTTGTTGAGAAAAATTCATAGCTCCGAAACTGTAAACCTTTTAACAATCGGTAATATTTTTAATGAAAGCTAATTTTTTATTTTACTCTACAATGTAGATATTTAAAGTTTTTAATGCGACTTATATTTTTGGAGAAAAAAATAAAAAAAACACGAAATCTACCTCTGCGGACCTGTGCGGACCCGGATTTTTTTCTTTATCTTCTATGTTCTTATGATCTTACCAAACGTTAATATAAATGAAATATAAAATATATTTCATTTATATCAAATAACCACCCATAATGAAAAATATTTATAATCAAATAAAATATAAATAATCGTATTTCTACAATTTTTACTTTAGTGACATTTTTTGAAATGCCTCTTAGTTAAATCATTCTTACATCAAAAATTCTATTCATAACCACAGTAAGGAGCCAGTATAGGTTCTATTAAACGGATATTCAATGACTTCACAGGTGAGATCCGATAACCACTATACAATACGTATGCCAATATATTGCCATATAGTAAGACATACTATATGATGCCTCGGGTGAGCTTGTTTTAATTTCTTAATCCTAACTAACATGATAAATGTGAAAGAGAGTGTTTTTGGTTGTTTGTTACGAGTACCATCAAGCTTTAAGGATTATCGTTAATCAATTCAGGCTGTACTGAAATCTAAAAAAACTTTCTTTACATAGCTATTTCATATATTCTCACAAGTCTTTCTTAAGGCTAAAAAGCTTAATAATAAACTTTATACGTTATACAGGAATTAACTCAATCACCTAATGGGCATTACATACTTTTGTGTTGCCTGATGTTTAAACCAGGTAGCACTGACTGTGGTCACAGGCTGACTGGCTCCGACCGTCCACTTATAGCTGTAGGTATATTTGTTCTACCTTTGCAATAAGTGTGTCACTTCTAAGAGTATACATACAGCAAGGTTCCAAATGAATATTAAATAACAAGTTGCCGACACTACTACAGTTCTATCCTATGTATTTCCTATTAAGATTACAGTACATGGATCTTCAAAAAGAGCAAATATATATTAGTTATAATTAAATAGCGGCCCTATCTCGTTTTGCAACCATTAACCATCAATCGATATATCGATTCGATAACTTTATTTTAAAGAGTGAGTATGAGATATGGTGGTAGCAAATAGAATTAGCCTTTAGGCGTATTGAAAGCGCAAAACATGTGAATAGCCTTGATGTTAGTGATCTAAAAATGAAAATATAATGATAAGGCTAAAACACAGGTGTTAAAGGTTTCATAAATCACAAACCTTATTTGTCCTATATATATATATATACTAGCAGCGCCCCGCGGTTTTACCTTAAGTCCCGGTACCGTCTAAATATCAGTCTTAAATAGTAGCCTATGTGGAAATCTAGGTCTCTAGCTATCTACATATCAAGTTTCATTGCAATCGGATCAGTAGTTTTTGCGTGAAAGAGTAACAAACATCCATACATCCTCACAAACTTTCACGTTTATAATATTAGTAGGATAATCATGTAATATACATGTAAAGAAAAGTATAATTTTCTTTGGTTTAAATATTCCCGCGCATCAAGTCCCAAGTGTAATCATGACAGATCGCGACATAAGCGGATGGATATTTAGTTTATAATCTGTGGTGAATTATAACCTGTATGAGCAGCCATTAGAAGGCAATTTTATTTAAACTAATTAAGAAAGCTAAGAAA
Organism: Callimorpha dominula; assembly: GCA_949752705.1. Classification (NCBI taxonomy): domain Eukaryota; kingdom Metazoa; phylum Arthropoda; class Insecta; order Lepidoptera; family Erebidae; genus Callimorpha; species Callimorpha dominula. Next base: position 829,375 of record OX456994.1, read on the forward strand.
CAATTTGTGATTTAGGAATCGACTCTGTGATTATTAACATTAAATGTCGTTTCTTTTCTTACAGGTAAAGTTTGTTTTTGTTGCGATTTAATTCATACTGTTCATTTGTGAATCTTACATGTAAATTTATACAATAAATACTTTTCTTACAGAGAAACTCAGTTGTGTTTTAATTAACTGTGTCGTCCACACTACCACGAATAGAAACCTATCTTATGTACAAATAAAGGTTTCATAGAAAAACATTAAACAGTTATATTCAAATATAAATCAATTATTATATCAATAACTATTAAACAAGTTTCACTCAAAATAACCCAATCATTGTCTGATTTCTGAAAGTTAATAACTTTAATCGAGCGATAAGTCTAGACGGATTAAGTGAAAACAAACAAACGTCCGCGTCGTGACTAACTAGTGACATTTGACAAGTTTTCCGATTGAATCGAGCAATCGCTCTTTGACTTGAGTTTGTCGGCAAGTTGTAAATCGATTGAGATTAAAGACAAAACGTGACGAAACCAATGAATTGCAATTATTTTTTTTGAAGTGACGACGACGATGTCGATACGACCCACTTTAAGCTGTTATATTAAAATATTTTATTATATGCAATGAACATAATCTTACTTATTATAAGGATTAATGTTTCTGATCAATAATATTTGGTTAGATTTTATTTTATTTCTGACGACTCACATAAACATGCAGTGCGACAGTGGAGCATTCAACTGCAAGGTATGGGTTCAGTTGTTCGTTGTTCCCACTCGGTAAAAATATAATTCTATTTAAAATATGTATGTATTACACTGAGATACAATATGTATCTCAGTACCTTTATCCATGATTAATAACCCACAGTACAAGATATGTTTAGTTTGTATCTAAAAAGCCCTATTTTAAACAATGTATTTTAATAACAGCATAATCTTGTGATGAAGAATTTCAACTATAACTATTGTATAAGTATAAATCTCTAATTAAAAATAGTGTAACATTGTTCCACAGTCAGTTTAGATTCCATTAAATTCATTTCTATAATCATAAACTATTTGTCTTAATAAATATGTTACATATTCACATCCGTTGTACTCGTCATACAATTTCCGCTTTGATAAAACAACATGGTGGTGGTTGAGACGCATGCAGAATATGTGATCGGGAGTTCAAAGAACTAGTACGTCTGCATATTCTTGGGAAAAATAAATATTCAGTTTTTTCAGTCAGAAACGCTCAGTTGTGTTAAAAGTATGTTTTTCATAATTCCAATGATTTACTTCTTCTCATTCGTGTTCTTCATTTCTAAAGGACGACCTTTGAAATATTTTTGTGGCTTTGTCAGTTACATCTTTTCATTTTGCTCTGTTCTCTGCTTCTCTCAGTGCATATCTTACCGAGAGACTAGTTAAAGCAGTAACTTGGTCACACCAGCGGCTTGGTGTGCAGCCAGCTCAAAGTCTTTTTCATAGAGCTCGCATATATTCACACATATGGTGGTGACTGAACGAGGCGCAAAAGTTTAATTGTATGGAAAGGAAGACACAAGATGAACATGAAAGCGCTTTTATGTGGATATAGTTTTAATATTATTGTGTTGCTTATTAGTTCAAGTACATACTACAAAAAGACTATTGGTATATTAATTAGTCGGTGGTACTAGTTCAAAGTTTGTACACTGTAGTGTAAGAAACAGTCTCGAAACCACAAATATAAACTATGAAAATCACTAACTAACAGTAGCTGCTAAGTTGTTCATACCTCTGTTCACACTCAAGTCAATCGTTCTAAACATATTCCTACCTTTTTATAATCCCACTATTTGTTAATATTTATCAATCGACCAATAGTATTGCGTTACCGATATAACCAGTCAAAATAATATCTATTAACTTATTTTTATTAAATAGTGAACTGTGTTATCATCTATTATAGTTTGTCCCTATTTTTAATAACATAAATAAGAGTTTTTGATGTGGCGACAACAGTAGTTCAAAAGTATGTTGAAGTTGAGTATATAAACTTGTTATGTCGTGTGAAATGTTTAACTTGCCGTAAATATGGTTTTACTTTTAAGCTTATTGCATCAGTTGTTATCGAACTAGATAGGTAGGAAGTTGGCGCACGGTACAAGTTTAACACACTCCCAGTGTTTCGTGACTAATGGGGATTCAAACTTGGGAATAGCGTCTTTACAAAGCATAAATTATCTTTTTAACATATAGGTTGCCTCTGTGGGTACTACTTTCCATAGTACACGATGAAACGTTCGACTACACGATGTTCCCTCAGGTGAACTTTTTGTATGAAATCCAAGTATGGCTTAAGGGGTATCATTCAATCCCCAGCAGACCTTAACCGTCTGTCAAAAGTCAGGTAGTCTTAATATTTTGCATGGGGTACCCGCTAGCAAGTTAGATGCAGTATTCGAAACTTTACATGCCTATGAAAATAATATCATGTAGTTAGAGTAAGTATAAAAAATAGTAATAATTTAGGCTTATTTTATGTAGTTATATATTTGGGTATTAATGTAAACATAGGTGATGCTCGTAAATTGCTGTTGCTTGTGGTAACTAATCGGCCTTGATGTTGAATTGTTGCTTATTATAGGTATCTATTATCTGTACTTTTGTTTTTATGTCTAGCATTTGAAAAATGATTGTTATCCCCCTTTTTATGGTAGGTTTTTTTGAGCACATTATTGACTTAGAAGGTTCACTTTCGGTAGTTATATTGCAACTTAAAATAATAAATACAACACACGTAAATGACAAGCCCATACAACGTTATTAGTTACTTAATGACATTGCATATAGTTGGTCATGTCGTGGCATGTCTTTAGCCAACAGAATTGAGATAAGGCGTTCAAAGGTTCTCACACATTCACTAATGTTTGCTCAGATTCACCTCAATACCTGTATCCTCGAAGGTTTTTGATAAAATAGGGACCATTTTATTTTCACAAAATATGTACGAAAGAGGAGAAGGTAGAACTTCATAAAAAGAAAGAGATACATAATAAACACCTGACATAATTACACATCTACTAACTATAATACAGGCTTTGCCTAGTTTGTCTGGTGAAGTGTCTAAAGTTATTAATATTTGCCTAATATACAGGATGTATTTGAGAAAGGAACACTTACTTAAATACCTAAAAGGGCATGACTCTAGCATGCAGTAACAATAAGAATTTTTGAAAAAAAAAAACAATCCGTTTACAAATTCTGACCGTTTGAATTTACACGTAGTTTTACCTCCGTTTCATATGCATGCTAGAGTTATTCAGTGATTTAGGTGTGTTCCTTTTTTCAAATACACCCTGAACGTTTGCACAAACGTTCAAATTTGTACATTATAATTTATGTTTTTTTTTATTTATTGGCTGAATCGCTCTCGTCGCGTCGTCATGGGGCGGGTCATTTCTTTCCCTCTGATATGGCGAAGTAGATGATAGCTGGTCCATGCGTCATACTCGTGAACGGGTGCTGCTTGGGGTGACTGGTCAGCCTAGTCAGCGATGCTTTAGCGTATACTATTATTTTGGTTCGATCAACTGCAACTCTAGCCTCTTATTCCAGTCACGAATTACTTTTAACAGTAGATTTTGTAACTGAATGAAGGTAGACGTGCACCTTGAATGATTTCTATGTTTAATAAGTTCAAACCTTCAACGGTATCACTGAGTGATTTTTATTTTTTAGTACGTTAGCTTTTGGAGCATTTCAATAAAATGAAATTCAGGTGGCATCAGCTTGCATCCTGTTTACCTTTCGTGTAACACTAACACTATTGTACCTGAAGATCTGACTTTTAAAAAGAGTGGCCATGAGTTTCTTTGCCAGTATTCTTCTCATAAGGCTCTACGCATTTTGGAAACTGGAAGTTATAGATATACACAAGCAGGCAGTAGATTTTGGTGTTTCCACCTAATTTACTTCGACAATCCAGCACATGCTGTGGCGTCTGTTTGCGCCAATCTATGATTTTAACTCTAGCTTCAATTTAACGTTCATAAATGTCACTTAGTGTCTTAATTGAATAAATGATTTTGAATTTGAATTTGAATTCTTATATCAACCATTTCCGTAAAGCTGGAAAGACTTTATGATACGGTAACTTCATTTTATTGTCACGCATTATAGAGAAGCGGTTCCATATGCACACAGCTGACTCTAAACATCTCGAGTCGGAGTACTGCGGTTCTTTATTATCACGCATTATAGAGAAGCGGTTCCATATGCACACAGCTGACTCTAAACATCTCGAGTCGGAGTACTGCGGTTCTTTATTGTCACGCATTATAGAGAAGCGGTTCCATATGCACACAGCTGACTCTAAACATCTCGAGTCGGAGTACTGTGGTTTTTTAATGTGTTTGCGTGACTTTACGCTCATTTATATTATTTTGTTTTCAAACAGTTCCTTGTTAGACCTTACTAATTTGGCTACTTCGTAGATAAATATACAAAGAACGGTTAAAAGATTTTTGGAATAAAAAAAGAAAATGTGAAATGTTAATTTCCTTAAAATGCACTTATCAGGGACAGCGAAGCTTTACCCTACAAACAACTACCCATGTTGATTTCCGTAAGATTATCAATGTGCTAGTACTATCAAATTCGCATTTCCACCTTATAAAAGACGACCTTACACAACACTATTAGTCAGAGACTTCGACTAGAACAAACAATGCTGATATAACCCTGCAAATGCTTTGGCGCTACTTTTGATCCTAGCCACTTCATGTCTCATCACAGTCATCACTTCATATATGACAATGTTGTCCAACAACATTTCTGAAGAGTCCGACAGCGATTATTAAAAATATTGACACGTTTGTACTTTAAATAAACTTTTTTTTAATATTGTATCAGTTTCCTGTTGCACAATATATTTAAAAATTAAAGTTCAGTGCGACAGAGCTCTTTTATTTTTTAATCATTTCAGAATATCAGGTTGCAAATCTCTGCAATTCTTTACGACTTTTTTATGGTTTATAATTACGAGTATGTAGTCAGGAGTCGGTCTGTTACCACGGCCATTGAATCATGGTCGAAACGTCAAGCAATTTAAAGGTATGTACTACCTATTACGTGATCGTCAATTCGCATTATATCATGGAACTCTAAAGTTTAATAGTTTTTTATGGAGAAGTTATCTGATTAGTTACGTGCTGCACAAAATTTGTCTTTTATCGTATTATACTACAGTCAGTAGCATATTTCATTCATGTTATCTTCAGACGTACCGCTCGTAATGCTTTGTTCACAATCGGCGATACAATAGGTCTTTGCCTATGAAATTACCGTTCTGCAGTACTGGCTATGTCGAATCAATTTTTTTTTTTGGTTAAGAATTCTAATTTCTGTTCTAATTTCAAATTATTTTCATTTCAAAAACATGGATTTCTTTTTCATAAGTAGTCGTTTGTTTATTGATTGGTATTTTGTTTTCATCGCATTTGAATCTTTTTGGTCATCATGGATACCTTAAAAATTCGAGTAATTGTGGAATATGAGTGCCTTCGTGGCAGCAACGCGGCACAAGCGGCACGCAACAGCAAACACGTTTACGGAGCTAACACTACAAACCAACGCACCGCCTGTTATTGGTTTGCCCGCTTCCGTTCTGGAAATTTCTACCTGAAAAATGAACCTCGTGGTCGTCTGAAAACTTTGGTCGACATTGACGAATCAAAGGCAATTGTGGAAGTCGTAAATCGAGCTTAGTGTCAAAACAATATTGGTCCCTTTGCTTCAAATTGGCAACTTAAAAAAGCTTGACAAATGGGTGCCCCACGAACTTAATGATTGTCAGCGCAAAGTACGCACCTTGCACTGCTCAACAGGCAAAAACAAATGAAGGAATTTTTAACCGAATTGTTACTTGTGACGAAAAATGGATTCTGTTTGACAATCGCAAGCGCTCAGAAAGTTGATTAAATCCTGGTTCAGCACTGTAGGCGATAAAAATAAAAGAATCGTCTGTTGAGGTAGCTGAGGGCGCTCGCGGGAAGCGGGTTCGTACTACGTGTGTCAGTGTCGGTGTCGCGAGAGTAACTGTCGCCTAGACCGCCCTCTTGCGTTTATTCAATAAAACAAAATATACTAAACTAATGACAGATTTACATTAAAAGTATATATCTGTAGTATGTAGCCTACAAGCACCTATACAATGGCCTAAAAGAAAACTTACCCCTAGAAAAGTGATGGTCACTGTTTGGTAGTCTAGCACCGGTATGATTCATCACAGCTTCTTACCAAACAGGATGAGCATTAGTGCAGATGTGTACTGTGAAGAACTGAACACAATGATGGAGAAGCTCGCACATCTCCAACCAGCTTTGGTCATTCATTCGTCTCCGCTGCTCCTGCACGACAACGTGCGACCTCATACTGCACAGCAGACGATCTCCAAGTTGCAAGAACTGGGGTTGGAACCTCTCCGTCATCTACCGTACTCACCAGACCTTGCGCCTACAGACTTCTACTTTTTCCAGAATTTGGATAATTTCTTGGCGGAAAAAAAATACAATACCCGAGAGGCAGTACAAAATGCCTTTGCAGGATGTATTGCCTTCCATCCAGCTGATTTCTTCATGAAGGGCATCAATAAACTGCCACTGCGTTTTCAAAGATGCATCGATTGCATGGGTGATTACTTTGATTAATAGAAATGAAAAATATAGAAAAAAATCGTTTGATTTTTTTTCAAATTCAATTCATAGAGGTAAAGACCTAATATTTACATTACAAGTACATTTAAAATATACTTAGACAGAGGATTTTTCAAATGCAAATAAGATTAAAGAAAATAGTTGTAGACGAAGAATACTAAAAACATAATGTTAGAATAACGTATTGCTTTTGTTAAATAAATATTTTGTTGGATGAAAAATTGATAATGCTAACAATTTCATAACGATGTAAATTTTAAAACCAAACTACAATTATTTGGTTAAGGGTAATCGTATCTACTGATATTAAACGATTTTGATAGTAGCGCTCTTAATAAAATACTGGTCGTTTGTAAGCGCGTCACTTGAGAACGCCTGGACGAATTCACTTCACGGAAAAATTGGAAACTTTGCTGGAAAATTATGATAATACAGACAAATCAGAAGCGCTTTGAATGGGGTTTTTAAAGCTTATTGTAGAAAAGATATACAGGGCCCAGTTGTCCAGGATCAACTTGTTACGTAATAGATTTTGAAAATCCATTTTTTTTTTTTAATTATTTAAGTCAGTATGATCTTGAAATCCTTAAGCCATTAACTTTCAGACAGTTGAATTAATAAACACATTAACAATGCGTCTAGAAATTTCATTAAATTATACAAAACAAACAATTTCTTTATAATTAATAAGTATATTGGTCCCTTGCTTTTTCAATGCCTAGCCCATAAATCTTTAAAATTAATTGCATCGTAAATTATTTTAGAACATTGCATTCGAAAGCTGACGCAACTTAGAGATAAGTTATTATAACAATACTAATCTGTTTTACTGAAACATAATCTTCTTTAAATAAATGATAAAACTGTGGAGGGAATTAACTCGGGGCAATTAACAATTAATCGTCGGTTGCGTTATTACGTTGTTATTACAATTTTAGCATACAATGATCTATGTAAAATAAACCCAAGTTACAGTAACTCAGCACAGATTGAATGTTCTTAAAAGCGTAAAGGTGCTCACTTTAAGGAACATACAAGTCCGGGTCTCATTCGGAGAGTTGACTTCACCATCTTAATTTGACGCAATTGTTGTACGCTTGATATCATACAAAGGAAGCAACCGGTTATAATGTATATTTGAAAATAAACAGAAACATAAAACCAATTACAAATGTGTATTTAAAAGAACAACAACACAGACAGGTTATCAGGTGATATTAAGGAAAATTTTGATTTATACCAAGTAATCAGATACATAAATTATAATTCCGATATAAAAACGATACCAACTTCCGAACAGTGAACTCAACCCTTTCGTAGTGACAGCGGAAATTTTTCATATATTCATTCTATTCAGTACCAAGCACAATTAAAATGCAACCTTCGGTTAAAGCTATAAAACTTTAATTCCTTTGTACGTTTTAACCTCGGTGAACGTTGTGTTTGTTTGGAACAAAAAACCCTCACATTACAATCGATTTTAAACCTAATTTTCAGCTTTTCAGAGTGCATTTTTGATTTTTGTATAAGTGTTACTTCGATACTGGTATTGTAAACTTCTTGCTTAGTTCACTTTGTTTCTCTGATAGTGGATAAATATTATTCGGAACTAGTTCCGGACGGTTGATTCCAGTTTCAAGCAGTTGGTTTTGATTAAAAGTCACTCTGAATGCTTTTGAATTTGTTTCAATCAATGTTTGTTATTTAGAATAACTTTCATGATATTTATCCGGTTCGATTTGTTTGTTTCTATATCACTGTCAAGTAGTAATAATATAATGTATAATTTAATAACACAGCAACATTAGTAATTTACGTATAAAGGTTGGGCTGAGTGCCCTGAGTGGTGCTAGTTTAATCTACAAGCGGCCTAATATTTATGAGTAGGAATCAATTGTTTTCTACCTCCTTTGATGACATTTTATGAAATATTTTTTTTTCTTACCCTGTATCATATAATTATCGTGAAATAATCTCCAAAAAAAATTACTTTGCACATTGAACTTCCTTTTTGAGTTTTCCTTTTGATTGCCATTTGATTTTTGTTGCTAGGTAATAGGTGGCGGCTCTGTGCTAATACTGAGATATTCCTGATAGAAAAATGGGAAAGGCATTTGACTGACCCGGGATTTGTACCCAGGACTTCAGATCTGCAGATAAACATTTGACCAACCAAAAACCCTTCTCACCACACACTAACAGTGCTGGAGAAGCGCAGTCTTGGCGTCAACTCGTACGCCACTGAAAATCGTACGCCGCTGACCAGTGGACTAGATTATAATCAAATCAATTTATTCATTGTTAATATAATAGATATTATAGTTTAGCATAAATACAATCAATCACTTAAAACTGAGCTACAATTATAACAATCATTACTATTGTTTGTTTGTAGATATACTTGCATAACATTTTTAGCTCTATTCTAATGAATTAAGGTTTATATGTTATTGACATTTTAAAAGTGTTAGCGCACTTTGCCGCTCGGTCTGATTTGACTCTTATTTAAAGTGGAGATTTTCTTACAGTCTGGTAACTGGAATAAGAATCATCAGTGGGAGTGGCATCAGTTTTACGTGGGAGAGCCATGCTTCGGCATCACAGTATGTGTGTGGCTCACAGAAAACCGGCAGTGAAACAATGCTTGCATTCCTTTTGCCACGTGTGGTTACCGGCTACCCTAACCCTTCCCTCTCCCCTATTCCCGTCCTTCCACTTTCCCCCCTTTCCTCGATTCTAAACCCCCTCTCCCGTCTTCCCGCTCTTCTCCCTCTCCCGTCTTCCCGCTCTTCCCCCTCTCCCGTCTTCCCGCTCTTCCCCCCTCTTTCCCTCTTCCCCTACTCCGACCTTAAAGGGCGGCAACGCACTTATGGCTCTTGAGTTACAGGTGCCCATGGGTGGCGGTAGTCATTTACCATCAGGTGAAACGTCTGCTCGTTTGGCCTCTATATCATAAAAAAACTCAGGACTCAGGTATTTACTGGCTAATGGGAAGAAAAAAAAGACGTGTGGCACTCGGAGACTGCCGCGGTAAAGCTATTACATAGCATTTTTTATCAACTTATGCAATTATAATTATTTATTTATTTTATTTATGCAGTATTTTCTTTCCTTTGTTTTTTTTTTCTTTCATATTAATTCAAGTTACACTTTTTGAGCTTGGTGACCGATAAGAAAATTTTTTTTTTTCTTTTATTAAATAAATGAGAAGTTAATATTGTTCAAAATATTTTTATTATCTATATATATATATATAAGAAAGTCGTGTTAGTTACACTATTGATGACAGGTATGAGCACGGAGCAGATACAAAGAGGAGGTGTTGTAATTAGATTTCCCTATGAAACAACGCGTGACAATTTGCGGGGTGAGGGGGTGTTAAGCTTCGCCCATTTAACTTTTTTCTTTCCACCAAACAATAGTAAAACTACTCGCATCGTTCTATGTCGATGTTGCTATGTAGTTTAGCTATCTCACGCTAGTTATAGGATGTAAGGGACCGTACTCAGAATTTACTTACCAGGTAGTAGCTTTTTCAAGATTAATTTTTAAACCATCTTGATACAAAAGCGAAAGTTTGTGAGTTCTTTCTTTCTCCTAGCCTTGACCTTATTCCACAGCTAGACGGATTTGGATAAAATTTGGTATACAGATAGATTGCGACCTGGCTTAACATTTGGGCATTGGGCATTGCTAGTGTGAGAATAAAAAAGTTTGTGGTAAATCACGAATGATGATTCAAATTTCTTCACTTATTTATTCTTATCTTATCTTTCTTTATTCGTATCTGTACCGCAGCTGCAGTTTATTTTGTAAATCTAACTTAATGAGCTTAAAATACCTTTTAAATCATCAGCCTAAGTACAATTTATTTCATTTTAATATTTAAAGGACTTTCAATTCAAGATAAATACTCGTATAGTCGTAGGTTGCTAGGTAAAATAATTGGGTTCTAATTACGGCCCTGTCTTTTTGTTCTGTTTATAAATGTTCTTCTAGTTGAAGATAGATGACAGTCTATCCAAAAAATGATTACAAAAAATATAAAAATAATACTTTGACGGCTAAAAAATTCTTTAGGACTGGATGTAGAACACATTTTAGTATCTTCGTATGATTTATTTTACTAATACTTAGGCTCTACGTACCTTTGTTTTTTTAGTTCCCATTACACAAAGTTTTGCCATCTAGTGACGAATAGATTTAATTATATTTCAAAAAACACTCCCGAGATTTTTCTAGAACTATTTTAATAAATAAAATAAAAAACTATAAGCCACGCTCACTGTGATGACTTCAGGACCTAGTTATAATCACAGTGCACAGTTGCTTAGGCCCTCTCCTCTTTGTATCTGCTCTGTGGGCATGAGTCACCAGATTGCGGGGCGAAGAGGGGGATTACGCATGCGCAGTCACGCTGATACAACCAATGCCACCTATAGGCGAGTTGCTGAACTAAAGAGACAATCGTGATATTTCAAAAGTCATTAAAAGTTCTGCTATTCATGGATAGATGGCAAAACTAACAAGTATCACCGTTGTGCCGGTCGGAGTGGGCGGGGAGCGTGAGGTTTTTCCGTTACGGAATTTCTGGATTCGGTCCCCGCGCTCAAGACCCGCGATAGAAGCTATGCAATAGCTTAATAAAATTGGGAACTTTAGTTAAAAAAATTTCAATAACAGTACAAAGTCAGTCGTATTATAGGCCAGGGCCAAACCGATTTCGAAAACCCAAATTTAAGAAAAATCTTAGCAGTATGTCGGTTGGTCGGAAAATTTTGTAAAAATTGTAAGTAAATGAAAAAAAAAATGGAGAGAATCAGGTGAAAGTCCCGGAAGAGGGGTGGGTGGGTGTAGGGAAATGGTCATTTGGAGGGGTCAATAATAATCTTTACGATTGCCGGCTAAACTACACCTCCTATTGAAAAAAATTAAATGTAAAAACAACCATCAACCAACAAAAAAGTTATCTATCCAACTTTTGTATCCACCAATTTTCAACATAACCTCAAATTTATGATGAAATATTTTTTGTTTTAAAAACACTGAAAATATAGATTTAGATTTTAGAATCGGTTTTTTGAGTTTTTCTCCATAAATTTGCCCTTTAAGGTGGGAGTAGGGGAAGAGAGGGGAATGGGAATTGAAGATTTCCAAGCCTTGCTTCAGTGCTCGTTTTCTGTGAGGCCGTGGTATCGGTCGAGCCGTCCCATACGTGCCGAAGCATGGCTCTCCCACGAACAGAATTACACATCTATTTCTTTCTATACAGAAAATATAACAGTAATCAATGAAATATAGAATACCAAACAGTATACAAAGGCAATATCTATTCACGTACCGTAAATAATCCCAGCACGTGAAAATTGGCATCTTTATAATCTCCGTAACGCCATATTAATAACGGTAACTTACAATGGCGAACGCTGGGATCCCACGGGATTGCATTGTTCGTATAACCGGAATACTGTGCAGCATGCATTGTACAGATATTTAGTGTGGTATAGATAATCACGTTACAATAAAATTGTTTCAGAGCGTTGCGAGTTTAGTTAATGCTGTTATTTTATATCTATGGTACCGTAAAATTATGTGCAGTGTATTTTATTAGATCAGTTTGTTGCAGTGAAGGGAACTTACACAATATTCCCGACAAAAGCTAGCTCGACTTATAGGTATGCGACCGTGACCTACTAGAGATTACACACTCACAGTCCATTTTTTTTAACCCCCTCGGGCCGTCACCCCCGGCACCCCACCAGGGTTTTCGGTGGGGTGGTGCATCGGAATCGAACCGACTACAACCACACGGTGTGCCATACTGCGCTTTAAATAGGAAGGATCCGGGAACAGCTTTTATTAAGACATCTTGACCTTATATGTATTAAAAATCACGAATTCACGAATATTCCTAAAATTGTTAGCGGTTTATATTATTTACGGGGTCCTACACCACCCTAAAATATGACCACACCTTTTTGTAAGCCCCTGTGTATTCAAAATACATTCATAATTTTCATATAAGAAAAAATAAAGCTACATGCCTGAGCATATTGATGATGTGAACTGGCCATGATTGATGCTTTTATATACTTTACCATAATGGTGATACTACTTTCCTCCCCCCTAAAGATCTTAGGCAATTCAAGTTATTTAGTAGTAAGTAAAAGAAATACTAATTGATTTTAAAACAAAATTCTTGAAATTGACATTACAGGAAGACTATGAAACAGTTTAATTTAAACCAGGGCAAATATTCAATTACCCGCAGTGCTTAAATAACAGAAGTTATAAGTCTGTCAATGACAACCAAAATAAATAACCAAACAAAAAAAGTAGGTAAGTAACAATCTGCTGTAAACTTACTTTGTACTGTCAATGTGTACTCGTACACCTAAGAGTTGATCTAGAGCCACGAGCTTGTTGTACTTTTACTAAAGAGGTTTATATAAAAAGGATACACTCGAGAGCTTATGCGTGCACTCCGTAGTTTACACAAAGCGGATGCTCGGGAGCCGGGACAAGTTTTAGAACGTGCCTCGTAGGTAACTTCGATACCGATCGCCACCTTCTGCGATTAGGAACTTACTTGAGAATAATATTCCCTCCTGCGGCAACGGATATAGATGGACTATTAATATAATCTTATAGTAATAATAATATAACACGCACACGATGTAGAGGCGTATCAAACGCCTACATCTTGCCAATTGTGATTTAGTCCCATTCACGTAATATGGAGCAACCTATTGCCATCAACCGGGCCCTTGGGAAATTAAAGATGGACAATTTTGAAGTACGAGTATATTAATAAGAAAAGGTAGGTAAGCAGGTAAGGTCACCTCACCATGGCTATCGGTGAAGTGATATGTCGGAATCGAACCGACTAAAACCATACGGTATTCCGTCACAAGTGAGTCTATGGCAAGGGACATTATTATATAGTTGCTAAGAATGTTTATAAGGGTTATTTTTAACATAATTTTTTAACGCAATTTAAATTCATTTAAGTAAAAACAATTACAATTATTTTGTTGTCACTTATTGGCTGGAGGCTCCACGCCTGGCTGGCTTCGCTGCCGTGGAGGCGCTCCAGCCAGTCATCGTCGAGTGGGCAGGGCGGCAGCACGGGACCCTTTCCTTCCGACTGACGCAGGTTCGTTCCGGGCACGGCTGCTTCGGGAAGTACCTGCACTCGGTCGCTAGAAGGGAATTGAGTCCCGCCTGTCACCACTGCGACTGCAGTGAGGACTCGGCTCAGCACACGCTGGCGGTTTGCCCCAGTTGGGCGGCGCAGCGTTGGGTCCTCACTGCAGTCACCGGAGTGGATCTGTCGCTATCGGCTGTCATACGCTCCATGGCCGGTAGCGACAGAAATTTTACCGCGGTCGCAACCTTCGGTCCGGGAGGACGACCTCCACTCGGACCTAATTCGCCGCCGGCGAACCGGACGGCGGAGGCGCGCTTACCAGCGCCTTATGCCGCCCTGAGTGTGGCCGCGGGTGGACGGGACGGGTTTTCCCCTCCACCTGCTATAGTGGCCTCCCGCGAGGTGGCGGCGTGCGCGTGTGCTTGGACGTCGCCTAATTGAGAGGTTTTTTACCCGAAGGTGGTGCCCGCGCTTTTGCGGGCAGGCGCTAGGGGGGGTCCCTGTCCTGTCCATGTCTTAATGAAAGCTGTTCCCGGATCCCTCCTACTTAAGGCGCAGTACGGCACACCGTTTGGTTTTAGTCGGTTCGATTCCGATACACCGCCCCAACGAAAACCCCGGTGGGGTGACGGCCCGAGGGGGTTTCCACACGCAAAAAAAAAAGGCTTATTTATGCTTCTTTGTCTTTTCTTGTCTTTGTCTTTTGTCACCTCCATCCTAAAGCTACTTGACCACAATCTACTGATGGGAGGGTGATCTCCCCTTTTCAGTCCGTGGTCGCCACTCCACCTTTTTAAACAGTAAGAAAATTTTTAAACAATATTTAGCTTACCAATTGCCATTATATCTAATTTTCATTAATTTTAATATTTCATTTGTGTCATATTGTCATAAACATAAAAACACATATATTATAATCACACAATGAACATAAAATCACAACCTAATTTTTGTTCAAATAAAATTGGTATGTAAGTAAACAGACTGCATAAGCCCGGTTTCAACAAAAATTTACACAAAAAGTGTGCCCAAAACTGCATAAAATAAACTGGAAGAGAAAAACACAGATATGCAAAATTGTACAAGGATATATTTACATAATCCGGGACAAGAAGCCGACCGTCGACGTGTGCCCCTTGTAAATAGAATAAAACCCAGTTATCCTGGGGCTAAACTGTAGATGGATACTGCTGAAATGAGGCCGAGGCGGTGACAAGTAAGGCTGTAATTATTTGGCTTCGGCCTAAAGATAATTATGTTTTTAAAAATTGTTTCATGTTGTGTATGATTTTTTTAATAAATATATTACCGCAAAAAGTTAAAATTGAATGAAAATGACTCATGTGACTGGCTTTGTTTTTTTTTTATCACCTGGATTAGCAACAAGCCACCAAGTTTCTTCCCATCCCTTTTTTGTGTCATGTTACGCGGTAGGTTAAACAAATGTCTGTGTTTATCACCAGAATATAGCTATAGCTAAATAAAAAAATAAAACAAAACAACCCCTGGTCATGAACAGTTTCCGAAGCCCATGTGCAATAAAATATATTAATTTAAATATATAAATTAACAGCGATCAACTAATAAGGATGATAGCTAGTCATAGTAATTATCAAACTCAACGTTATTTTCCAATACGGTTAGCTTTCGGCCTAATCGGCCTCGTCCTGCAATCCAGCTATCACTAGGCGGAACTTCGGCACTAAAGGATTTTTTGTCTTGAATATTCTTCCACATTGTTGTCACGCGCACTCCTCGTACAATGCTTAAAATTCTGTTAAAACAAAAACATGATCTTTTACATTTTACATTAAATATAAAATTGTGTATCTGACAACGAAAGGAAAACATATTAGCATTTGTTTAACATATCGCGTTGCAGCGGTTCGGTTTATTTGTACAGCTTGTGGGTGTCACTTTTTATGATGTTCAAATTTATTGCAGAAATTTTCATATTCATCATACCATTATCAGAAACTGCTTTACTATTGCTGGTCACTATTTTATACACTTTTGTACAATATGCACGTAAAAAATATGTAATCCATTGTGTAACAAAAGTGGGTCTATATAGGAAAACATACAATTTCACCATATTGTTCGGATTGCTTAATCACTACATATTATAAAACTAAGTCCCCCGCCGCGTCTGTCCGTCTGTCTGTCTGTCTGCTCGCGATAAACTGAAAAACTACGAGCCAGTAATAAGCTGGCGAGGTGGCGAGCCAGTAATAGGCTGGTGAGGTTACCGGAGGCCCTAACCCTTCCGGGCGGGAAGCGACAGTCGGCCCCCGCCCGAAGAGGTACGCGAGTGGCGTGAGGCCGCTCGCCGAGCCACGATGGCTCGTTGGTCGTCCCGGCTGGAGGCTCCACGTGCTGGCTTTGCCACCGTGGAGGCGCTCCAGCCGGTCATCGTCGAGTGGGCAGGGCGGCAGCACGGGACCCTTTCCTCCCGACTGACGCAGGTTCTTTCCGGGCACGGCTGCGACGGGAAGTACCTGCACTCGGTCGCTAGGAGGGAATTGAGTCCCGCCTATCACCACTGCGACTGCAGTGAGGACTCGGCTCAGCACACGCTGGCGGTTTGCCCCAGTTGGGCGGCGCAGCGTCGGGCCCTCACTGCAGTCATTGGAGTGGATCTGTCGCTACCGGCTGTCATACGCTCCATGGCCGGTAGCGACAGGAATTTTACCGCGGTCGCTACCTTCTGTGAGGAAGTCATCTTGCACAAGGAGGCGGCGGAAAGGGTCCGGGAGGACGATCTCCACTCGGACCTAATTCGCCGCCGGCGAACCGGGCGACGGAGGCGTGCCTACCAGCGCCTCATGCCGCCCTGAGTGTGGCCGCGGGTGGACGGGACGGGTTTTTCCCCTTCACCCGCTATAATGGCCCCTCGCGAGGAGGCGGCGTCCGTGTGTGCCTGGACGTCGCCTAATTGAGAGGTTTTTTCACCCGAAGGTGGGGCCTGCGCTTTTGCGGGCAGGCGCCAGGGGGGGTCCGGATGTCTTAATAAAAGCTGTTCCCGGATCCTTCCTACTTAAGGCGCAGTACGGCACACCGCGTGGTTTTAGTCGGTTCGATTCCGACACACCGCCCCACCGAAAACCCCGGTGGGGTGACGGCCCGAGGGGGTTTCCACACGCCCAAAAAAAAAAAAAAAAGACCTTAACCCTTCCCCCCCCCTCTCCCTCTCTTCCACCCTTCTCCTACTCCCAGCTTAAAGGCCGGCAATGCACTTGTGACTCAGGTGCCCATGGGTGACGGTAGTCATTTACCATCAGGTGACCCGTCCGCTCGTTTAGTTCAAAGAAAGTAAAAGCCTTTGTTTGTTTTCAAGATTCAGTTCATGGTCACATGTGCAAATTGCCTGTACAGTGAACTACATAAGTAGCTTTACACGCTCTGAACAAAAACCTACCGGGCATGGACGCCGCTGCGCTGCCGACGAATTCAATTCCCGGTAAAATTCAATAATATTGCCAATCGGCGGTATACAACAGCCTCCATTGTGTTTTAGGAACGTAGTTTTTGTGAAACGCCGATGGCTCCAAGCTATAGAATTTTTATGTTGTGTGAATATTTACGAGGACTTCAAAATATTGGCAATAGTTGAGGGTTTGTTGTGATAATTATCATGGCGTTTGAATTTCAGGTGGAAATTTTTATTTCAAAAATGATAGATGGGAATATTTCGGCTTCACAATGTTACCTTTATTTTCCGAGAAACATGTGAATAAATGCTATCCGCTTCGGCAACGCGATGTTACTACAATCCAAATTAAGTAGAGAACTATAATATTATCTACGTATTAACGTTAATTAACGCGATCACGAAAAGGTATTACATATACATACATATTGGCCTGTGACCACGGCCAGTGCAACCTGGTCGAAACGTCAGGCAATTCAGAGGTATGTAATACCTTTTCGTGATCGCGTTAATTCCCGTTAATACGTAGATAATATTATATCATGGAACGCGAAAGTTTAAAAGTTAGTATAAGTAGAGAACTCATGCACAAAACTTCAAACATATAGAGAGTCTTGAAAAACCTTTTCACGATTGTTCTCTGTTGGCTAAAATTCCAGCAAAAGTAAGGTTATGTACCAACCACCATTTGGTCTCACTGTAGGTCTTTCCAGCGAGTGTATACACAACCGTTCATTAAGTAAATGGTACTAATATAATATTGGCAACCGTACCATTTTTTGTGTGTACCGTACCATGTTTTTCACGCGAACAAAGGAATGAACTATCTGAGTTTTAGCTCTATTAATAATTCTGTATTAATAAATAAACGAAAAAAAATATATTTAAATTCAGCCTTAGTTTATGCAAACAAATTGGACTACCAACCCCGTTTAGTAACGCATCACATATAATAGGTGAAGTCTATATATAGTTTCTCAAATATATAAATACCTATCGTATTTTGATGGTGACGTTATTTCAAAACTGTAATTATGTATTTACCGCTTCTGTCGTACACTGTACTTGATTGATACTCGCGTAGAGTTAGAAACGGTTAGATAGATAAATATGTTAATGTACTATTATTTCATAAGTCAGTAATATTGTGCATTTGAACCTTAGGTTAAAAGAAATTTACTTACAATAATATTAAAATATTTTTAGTTGATAATCTAGACACGCCGCAGCGTGTGAAGCCAAGTTCATTACAACTTTCACCACTATATTTACAGCCTTGCGTTTTATTTTATTACATAAATTTATCTTTATTAGTTTAAAAAAATTGCGGTATCATACTATTATGACATAGTTTTTTGTATTGTTACGTAGTGTGGTCAGCTACTGACTGTTACAGTCCAGTAATAGAATTGTTGCGATGATATCAGCCGATGTTGAAGGTTTACTTATTGAAGATGATCCTAGAGCTATTGTGTGATAACGGAGGAGCATTTTTGATCTCTAAGATGCTTAAAACAGTCGACTTTACTTTGTACACTGCTTTTCAGACGTATTGAAGTAAATACTTGGTTGGTTTTTGTTTTAACTTTTCAGTATTTGTTATAAATAAGAATAATAAACTTACAAAACTTTTAATAACAATGCTTTAGACTTATCCTATATTAAATTCTTTTCTCATTGTTTTTCCTTAGCACCTTTTGGTTGTATCATTTGCCAACAATTTTTAATCTAACTAATATTGTATGTGTATTTATTTTTTTAATTATTCATTATTATATCTTTTGTATCCTCGTCTAGCATAACTTACAAAGCGCGGGTGTTGTATTATATTAAATTAATTAATTAATTAATTATTAGTTATAAGACAAACACTGAAGTAAAAATGTTAATATCTTGGCCGACTTTCTTATATGAATGCAATCAAAGCTTTTATGTAATTGCTGTGTACCTCTTTAAGTGACAAATTCACTCAAATATGATACCAATGCCTCTTAACATACTGAATTGTATTAGTGAATAAGTCGTTGAAGTACCTTTTTTAAATAAATAAATAAATTAATTAAATTTAAAAAAGACATGAACAGACGTGGTAACGGCAGGCTGGTAAGTCGCAAAATTTTATTTTCGAAAGTGTGAAGTTTACCATTTTACCGTATTTACCGATACCCATTACTATGGTTTAACAAATGCCTATATTTTATAAATTTCGAGTGATAATTCAAGATAAGTTAGTTGGTAGTTAGTATTTTTAGGGTTCCTTTCCTAAAAGTAAAAAAGTAACCCTAATAGGATAATTTTGTTGTCCATATGTCTGTCTGTCAAAAGCCTTTTTCTGAGGAACCCGTTGAGGCATCAAGCTAAAATAATTACTACATAATTATGTTAATATAAATACTTATATATGCAATCCTTTGTAGCTGTAAAAAAATCAAACTTCTAAGTCAATGTAACCGAAACACGGCTGTTTAAGCCTTAGATTTGACAAAATTGGAACATTTCGCAGGTTAATTAAAACCTACCTTATAACTTTTCTTCCCATTCTTACTTCTCATTGACCTAACATCATGAAATTTGGTAACAAGCAAGGTCTCACAGTACAAGCAAAGGAAAAAGCCGAAAGTGAACGTACTATCTATATACAATTTCGTTTGCTTGCGCAAGTTAGACTCGCACTTGTTCGGTTTATTCTGAGCAGACACTAGTTTCTGGAAAATATTTAAAACATTATTCGTGGATATGTACGTAAAAAGAACAAGTTTACTTTTTAACTATATTTATTCGGAATATGAACTTAAAAATTATAATCAGTTCTTGTCTGAACTTATTATATTCAATATAGTCGGGGCGTAATTAAGCGACGGGATTAGTTCGCGCGAGATTAATCTAACGATTTTAGATAGTAAATCACTTAGTATGATTGAGACGAGTTGATTAATATTGAACTTGTGTCATGCGATACTATATTAATAGTATTTGTATGTAGGTACAACATTAATATGTAAATTTACATGGCAACAAGACGGTTGGAGTTGTTCAATAAACTTTAACAGTTAATATGTTTTTCTTCTACAACTAAGAGTATTATGAATTTCTCCTTATTTACTCATAATGTTTCTCTTTGTTTCTGGATATGTAATTATGAATGTATGACCTGTATTATTCTGTACGAAATTTTGACGTGATTCTCTTAACTGAACTTTGGGGTAATAGAGTACAGATACTTTTGTCGATAACACTATTTTTCATTTTGAGAAAGGAAGTATTGCGCAAGAGGCAATTAATTTTGAAATAACAGGAATTTATTTAGGCGCATATGGGGTTATAATAAGAACACTTTGAAGTAGGACTTGGCTGGATATTTTTGTCACATGCCCTCTCCATCTGGTGAAACAAGCAACATCTTGGAACGAGTGAGTAAAAAGTTCTTTCCCCTGGCAATCGGGCTACAGGTGTTAATATGGTTTACTGATAGGAAATTGAATGCTTCCAACATTAGTCTTCTCTGAAAATATTTAAAGGAAAGCGAATTAAGAATCTTCTAAGAAATCTCTACTATACTAAAACTATTTGCCTCTCCAACCAGAAACTTCAGATTACGTGCGGGGTTAATTACATGTACACCTACTAAGTAGGGGCAAGTACATGCCAAAAGGTGTCTAGACGTGAGAGGATGACGCTAAGAGTATGTGCAATAAAAAAATCTGAAAATCTTATTAATAGTGTAGTTAATATTAGTATTCGTCTTGTATAGAAATATTAGGAATAAAAAATATCAATTCAGTGAAGAAGTTCGTAAGTAGTATTTTCAATTTAATTTTTGTTATTGATTTTTACTCTTCTAATTAATTTTCTAGTGCAATTATTTTGTACCAGTTGTCGAGTTTTCCAAAAATTTCTTCACAGGAGGTCTAGTTATGATCCCTAAACCCTAAAACAACCGCCGCACCGCCGCAATATGTACATACATACATATATATGTATGTACCTCAATTTTACCGGCACGGTAGAGTCGCAATTATGCACCGATTGCTTTCAAACTTGGACAAAAAACCAACTCAACAAATCAAAAATGAAGGTTAAGTTCATGAATGGGGGACATTCCTCCAAAGGGGTGGACTGGAACGGTTTAAAAAAAATAAAAAAACACGAAATCTACCTCTGCGGGCCTGCTGCGGGCCCGGATTTTTTTATGTAGAAGTCTAATTTCACTGGGTCGCAAAAAGAGTGGGTTGGCTGTTAAAATTTAAATCACCATTTCTCAAAAATATGGGAACTAGCTCTAAGGCAGAAATATTATTTTAAGACAGTTTTATTACCTTAAGGCAGGTTAAGTTTATGAGATTTCTTGTTAAATGCAATATTCATGAGTTCACCGTTGTGTTATTTCACATTTTACTGTATTAATCAGATAGACCTCGTCACTACTTGACTTAATTAACTATTGACTTGAAACTTTGTATGTGTATGTAGTTCGAAGGACAACACTATAATTTGGTACGTTGGAGTGGATCTGATGATCTGCAAGAGGTGGATAGTGGAACTGTTCAGTGGCCACTAGTAAACCCCTCGAGTTTGGGCTCATATGATTCGTTTTGATGAGTTCAACAGAGTGATGATGGAGCCAGGATGTGGATAGTAGACCTATTATTTACTTTTTAATTTGATTCGCTTTTAAAGCGTGTTTGCCTGTTCCAATTCGTAGATCCAGTGGAGAAGAACAGGCAAGAAACTCCAAGGACACTCTTTTTTAACATTTTTTTTACAAATCTCTGGTTAAATTGCTTATATGCGCAAGTTAAATGTGAGGACAATGTTACGTATTGTTCTAAACTATTAACTACTACTATATGAAAGTAACAGCAGTTCGGAAATGACCAGCCCCAACCAACGGCTCTCGTTCACGAGCATGACGCACGCGCCAGCCATCGTCCACTTTAACCATATGATATCAATTGATATCAAAGGAAGCCGAACGACCCGACACGTACGCCACCATCGGCAGGACGTCTAAACGATCATGGCATACTCAGAACTGCCAGGCAACATAGCAAATTAACTTAATATGTTATTGACTACACAGTTCGTACATGTACAATTCAAAATTTACTAAATGTAACATAAAAATTGATATCAAAATATAAGATAATGTCAATGTTTTGCAAAGTTAACAATGTCAATAATAATGATTAAAATATTAATAAATAGCATGTCAGATAAAAAATTGTATACAAGTGAATATTCATATTTCTTAAGACCACCACTCATTTACAGTGTGGCTGTGGAGCAGGACCAGCACTTAGCCAAGCATTTTTATCAGCTAAATAATCGTCTAGTTTATAATATGCTTGTTTACATAGTGTGCGTTTAATGCACGTATAATAGATGTCTTTTGTATAGTAAAATGTATTTACTCGTACTTAAATTTTTAAGATTCATAATACATATTAATTTGGAT
The DNA here is from genome assembly GCA_949752705.1 of Callimorpha dominula. Lineage (NCBI taxonomy): Eukaryota > Metazoa > Arthropoda > Insecta > Lepidoptera > Erebidae > Callimorpha > Callimorpha dominula. Next base: position 852,089 of record OX456994.1, read on the forward strand.
CCCTGAACTATTCACTATCGAGAGGCCTTTCTTCCTATATACAATTCTCGCATAGATTAGTAAATAATGGGGTTATGATAAACGGTCAACGTGGTATAAACGTTGTAATACTAAGTAAAAGTTTGTTTCAAAATGTCTACGAGTATCTTAAAATACACTTAATCTCACATAACAAACTTTCTGTGTAAAGATGGGAACCTCCTCCTTTTTGAAGTCGGTTAAAAATAACTACAAATAAGAGTGAAATATGTATCGCATGGCTATAAAGGATAAGGATTTTTATGGACTGATTATTTTTAAGGCCCGCGTATAGGGTACCGGTAATATCTATTACGTGATCGCGTTAATTCTCGAATAGGTATATAATTATATTGTTGAACCTTATCTCTCTTATCTTATCTCTCTTTTCCATTTATTTCTTAAACCTATTTCAAATTAAGAATTCAATCATCAGTTTATAATTAAACGTACCGTTCCAAAATTATTAGACTCCGTTGCTACGAGGGTTATCTAATTTTCAGCGTAGGTAATCAGATTAGCCCGAGCGTAATCACAACATCCTAAATTTACATAATAGGACATAATGTTGTATCATAATAAAGTGGTCCACGTAGTCATTAAACTAAATTTATAAAACTATAGTTACAAAGAATGTGTAATCCCACTTCCCACTAATATTATAAATGTGAAAGTTTAGATGGATGGATGTATGGATGGATGGATGTTTCTTATTCTTTCACGCAAAAATCACAGAACCGATTGCGATGAAACTTGGTATGTAGATTGCTGGAGATCTGGATTAACACATAGGCTACTTTTTATCCTGATATACCCACGGGATCGCAGGTGAAACCGCGGGTCGCTGCTAGTATACCTATATAATATTGAGCAGTTTTTGGTTACTAATGATTGTCCGAAAAGCAGCAGCGAGGGCAAGATTCAAATTAAAGCCTACCGATGCTAACAAAGAGAAGTATTTGAATTTACGTAATAACTGCAACAAGGTGTGTGCATTCCGCACAACGCCACTAAGTTTTTAGATATTAATATGCTTAACCAGCACTTCTTTGCTTCGTCTCATTTTGATAAGACAACTAAATTAAAAACATTAAATTATCTTTCAACACTTCCAACTTCTGACTACCCTCCGTTTGTTCTTAGTCAATTGACTGCTTGTGATGTTGAGAAGAGTATTCGATCCATCGCATCCAATGCAATTACCCATATCCTGAATATGTCCATCCTTAGCGGCGTATTTCCATCAGCCTTTAAAAGACGCCCAACTTATTCCCTTACCTAAGAATCCTAAACCTGTATCCTATTCTGAATATCGTCCTATTTCCGTTTTACCCTTCCTGTCAAAGGTCCTTGAACGCCATATCCACTATCAGCTCAGTACGTTCCTCTGCAAAAATAACCTACTCAATCCGCTCCAATCTGGTTTCCGCCCCGGCCATAGTACGACTACTTCCCTCATCAACATTGCAGATGATATAAGGACTGGCATGGAGAATGAAAAGCTCACAGTTTTCTGTCTACTAGACTTTAGGAACGCTTTTAACACTGTGGACCACGATGTTCTCCTTGCCATACTAAACTCACTCAACATATCTCCATCAGCTATTGACTGGTTTCGTATAGTTACCTGTTTGCCTGCCGGAAACGTGTTCGAGTGGATGATACCTATTCCACCTGGTCTAACACAACAGCTGGTGTGCCACAGGGTGGCGTTTTATCTCCTTTACTTTCTTCAATATTTAGTAATTCAATTTCGAATCAACTTTTCTCTTCCTTCCACCTTTATGCAGACGATTTGAAATCTACTCTCAAGCAAAACTTAACGAGCTGCCCCAGGGTATAAATACCGTTAATAAAGACCTAGCTAGTTTAAGCAAATGGACAACAATGTATGGGCTCAACGTTAACCCTAGTAAGATGAAAGCCATTGTCGGTAGCTCTAGACTTTTCCTAAAGATGACTATTCAGTACTTCCACAAATTTCTTTTGAAGGTGTCACCATTCCTTTAAGCAATAGTGTAAAAAACTTAGATATACACAACGACAATACCCTCTCCTGGAGTGTTCAGATGCAAAATACGAGTCGAAAAATATTTGCCTCTGCAGATTCTTTAAGAAAATTAAACTCGCACAATCTATTCTTCTCCACATTCTTGACTATGCCAACGTCAGCTATCTCGATCTCAATGAGGACCAACTAGATTAACTTGAGAGACTCCAGAATTTCTGTATAAGATTCATCTTTGGCTTACGCAAATATGATCATATCTCCGAATTTCGTACCAAACTCAAGTGGCTTCCGATTCGCCTTCGCCGGAATACTCATATCCTCTCTTTACTGTATAATATCTTATTTAACCCTACTACTCCTGTTTACCTTAAGAAACGTTTCGCATTCATTCACGACACACATAACAGATACTTAAGATCATCGGAAAACCTGACGTTGGAAATTCCAACCCACTTCACAGCTTTTTCTGACAAATCTTTTACAGTGCAAGCTGCACGTCTATGGAATGCATTGCCAGAAGCTATCAGACGGGCAAAGTCACTAACTATTTTCCAAAAACTCGTCAAGGATCACTACCTATCTTTGTAATAACCTATACCTATGTATATGTTTATCTGTATTTATGTGTATATATATATTTATATGGGTATGTATGTATGTATATATGTATATATGTGTGTATGTATACATGTTATTGTTTTAGTAAGTAAGACTAATGTGCACCACAAGTTACCTATTACTATACAGTATAGTCCATCAAAGGTTGTCTGTAAGAGATCGCAGACTGCGATAAGACCGCCCATTGTATGCTACTTAATATTAAATGTTGTATGTATCTTATTTTTGGTGTACAATAAAGTATACTCTATCTATCTATCTAACAAAAGAAACGTTTTGATTGAATATTGCTGAAGTTGCGATGACATCAATGTGGATTACTGAATAAGAAAGACAAGGTAAAATGCCCTATGCCTGCTCCACGAATTTGCAAATGAAACATATCCAAACCACCCTAAATATTCCCGTTATTATAATCGTACCCTCTAACTATACTAAAAAAAATGAGGATTTATATTTTTTTTTATTTATGTAAGTACTAAGTTTATTAAATTGGTTAAGTTTCTAAAATTTGTTCAACTTTAATTTATTAATATTCCGTTGAACGTCTTCAACATGTTACATCGTCTAAAATTAGAAACATCAAATTACATAAAATTAGCTAACTTTTTAGCAACAACACAGTCCGACAAATTTAGTTTATCTAAGAATATTAAAATGAAATTTAACGCTGTTTTAATGAAATATAAATGTAGTTCTAAATTAAATTAACACTATTTTAGAGCATAGTTTAGTGAGATCTACACACAGACTGATACACAGATTAGTCATTATTGTCCATCAAAAATTAACCATTATTACTTTCGACGTTATAAATTTTTGCGACTTCCACATAGAGCGAAAATCATACTTGAATACCATCTAACGAAGACACACCAAACTACAAAGTGTGGAGGAACGAGTGTTATGTCTTTCATACACCAAGTGAGGATCGTTCGACCAGGCTAGGTGACCATGCCTGGAGGACCGCGGCCTAAAGGTCTACGGTTGATGTTGGGATGTTGTATATGACTGACTGACTGACTGATATGACTGACCTGTTTGTCTAGTGGTTAGTGACCCTGACTGCTGAGCCAGAGGTTGTGGGTTCGATTCCCACCTGAGTCTGGGTGTTCTTTGTGTCCGTTGTTTGTATGTTTGTAAAGACACAGGAGTAATTCCTAATTCGGGGAGTTGTCTTTAAAAAAAAATATATATATACTAATCGGCGCGAGAACTTTCATAGCGCGATGCAGGATTAGTAGTTACTTCGTAGTTCGGTGTGTCTTCGTTAAATTGCATTGAAGTATGTTTTCCGCTGTATGTGGAAGTCGAAACAAATTGTATGCGCAAGCTCTATTGTTAATTGACTACTAATTACCTATTTCAAGTTGCAAGCAATACAAGATCAATATTAACTAATTGGAATCAGTTATTGAGCAACTTGGTTACACCGGAACTAAAATAAGAAGTACATTCCATTTCTTACAGAAAGTTTACACGTTAAAATATTTATTTATTTATAGAAACACAATAAAGAAGTTATATAGTGTTTTATTACAAGCGCACGTGAAATCACACGACTGTATATATGGAACAGTGGTTTCAATAGACCCCTCGCCACTACGTCGCCGCGCCGACACCGACTTAAATGCAGTGACAACTGCGTGGATTAAGTCCATGGTGATGTTAACGAATTATGCAACAAACTGATTTACATCGGAATTAGATTTACATAGAACTTCCTACGTCGATTCGTTGGATAACAGGTCTAATTATATCTAATTCTAGTAATAAAATATCGATATCTCTTTTGGTTGCGAGTACTATGGTCTTTTGAGGTAGGTGAAATACAATTAGTTTTAATTAGACCAGATGCGGTTTTTTTAGTCCTTCGGAGCAGGAGAAACATCCCCTAAAGCCGATTTAACAGTTCTTTTCCCAATAAATATCCCAAAACAATTTATTTCGATACAGTGCTTTAATTTTTTAGGAAAATCAAAATTTTATGAGACTGGAAGAAAACGTTAGAATCTCAGTATAGTCTTGAATTTTCGTACTGTACTTCGGGGTGAAATAATAACTATAATAATACGTATAATGTAATTATTCGTTTATTTCGTATTGCGTATTAATATAAAATGTTAAATTTATGTTGGTTTGTAGATACGTTACATGCATTACACATTAAACTTAAACGCTTGCATATCTACACCATACATCACACGCCGTTCCGCTTGATGCGTTGCACCAATACTGCTCACTCACCTGCGATAACTAGTGCTGGGAGAATAGTTTTGGATGTAATACATTGCATGGCTAGTTTAATGAAAGTGAATATTTGCTCGTGTTTAAGAGAAAATACTAAAGTAAAAAATATATCAGTCCGTTCACTAATAAGCCTCCTCCCTATGTGAAGCACGAGGATTAAAAAAATGTATAATAAGATGACAGGTTTAGAAATAAACTTATGATACTCATAGCGTTGTGATAATCCACAGGATATTCTCATATTTTGAGGTGTCATCAGCTCTGGGTTTAAAAAAATTCTTCATCCTCCATCATAAGTGTTAATTTGTACAAAATGTTTTAAAATAAGTAAATAAAAATGAATTCTATTTTTCTTTGACCGAATAGTAAAAAGCTTTTATCAAATAACTAATATCTTCTAAATCTTTTTATGTTTACATTTCAAAATAAACTGCAATAGTAAACCATACCTCTAATGGGAAACCATCAATGTAACGTAAATAGAATTAAAGTCGTAGTTGTCCCTTGTGTCTCGTGGTACAGGCATCAGGTAATGCCAGTGATTCATAGCGTGGTGGACGACAGCGCTCCACTCTACTCATCAATATCGGAAAACGGCGGCGTTTGATACCGACGATCGTTATTACACCCTGTATAGCTGTCCCTACAGCTTTATGCCACACTGTGGTGTGGGTTTTGAAATGTCCAACTAATATATCTGTATCTATATGTAGATGAGTTGATGATACTGACCAATATTTAATGCAGTTTACAAAACATCTAAAGGAGTTTGATGAAATACGCATTAAGATTAAAAAAAAATTATTTACATACACAAATAAATATGTTTTTACATTTTCCGACGTCTTTATTTCACGGAGATTTTATATACTCAAACGATGACAGTTTTAAACTAAATTTAATTATTTTCGTGCATAAAATGAAGCGATTAAGTTCCTTTAACGTATGCAGAGTAATAAAAATATAGTCGTTGCAATTATAAAATTTCATTTCCACTTTAAAATAAATTTATCACATTGCTTTATTTTTCACAAATAAATACGTTATGTAGATATGTAAATTTTTCTTGCATCCTTGTAATAATGCGTATATACAGAAATAATATTATCTGGGTGATTTTAAAAACATAATTGAATATGAAAAAAAATTAAACAAGACCATCAGTCAGTTTCTAATATATATCTATATATTAGAAACATATTTTACAATATTATTATTGGATACAAATCTTTTATGTGCTATACTGTGTGATAACTGATAATTTATCCTCTTGCTTATTACAGGGTGTAATAGCGGCAAAGGTATCAGACTTACCATCAAGTGGTTACGGGTTTGAACCGCACCCAGTACACAACTGAGGAGATCCCACTCTTTACGTAGCTGGAGGAGTTGTAACTCATGTTACACGCTGTCTCTTTTAATGCACACAAGGGTACAGATGCTATCTACATATTTACCTCCACTGCAGCTGCAACGAGGACACGGCGCAGTACGAGCCGGCGATTTGTCCGGCTTGGGCAGCACAGCGTCTTGCTCTCTCCGCGGTAGGAGGAGTTGATAATGGTCGCAATGGTTAAAGTGGTCGCGCTCGCCATTACGGCGTGCTGACTGTTGTGGGCTCGTTTTCCACATACAACAGTAGTCTAGAGTTTGGGTGTTCTTTGTGTCCATTGTTTCGATGTTTGTAGAGGCCCTCAACACAGGAATCATACATATGCGGGAGTTGTCTTTAAAAGAATAAATATAGTCTACATAAATAAAACAGTGACTTTGTATGTGACATTTAACCGAACTCTCTGTAATGAAGGCTGACTATATCGTCCATCCAATGGAAGCATGTAAACAAGGGGAAGTGGCACGGAGCATTGTTCGTGTAGCAGCATTTACTCTACAGCGATTGGCTACTCACTGTATTGCGCCATCACGCGTTAAATGATTTCAATAATCCAGTTAAGTTGGATATATTCAAGGCTACCTCCATTTAAATTTGAAGAAAATATTCCATCTCTAAGGGTGGGAAATTACGGCATAAAAAATATAACCTTTCCGAACTTACCATGATTTAAGTGCACTAGAGTAGATTATACTTTTTAAAAGTTATTCATGTATCTTGTGCGTGGAAGATAAAGTGGTTCCCTCTTTTCCCACTAACTTCCCGCCGGCTGCAACTGACACCCATAAACACTTGCTTAAGAGAACTGCATATTTTTTGATCAAAACTTTTAAATATACTCTTTCATTGCCAGATATTGATATTATATACTTATCTCGTATGTAGTAACATTATTTCTTGTAGAAATAAATTTCACACATTATTTTATCAAAAGCTTTGCACAGTGGGAATTCTTCTTTATTCAAAGAAGGCAATAAATACATTTGCATTTTTACATTGACTGTAGAACAAAAGTAGCAGCTGCTCATTTTCTCGCACAGATTGTAAACGCTATTGCAGAAATAAAGGCCATCTTGACTATGGCTAGTTTTATTTTAACGATAGAAAGTAAAAGAACCGTTTCATCTGTCTTTTCATATTTTTCAGGATTTAAAACTTCAAAGAAACTTATCAACTAGCAATGAAGACGACGTTACTGCAAAGCTGCAATTAACCTAACAATTATCCTTATAATTACTTTCTTAAGAATATTTATACTAGTGATATTTATACAGCGTACATTTAGGACACTAGTTCCACGCATTACGTGAAATAGTGTTCTAAATGTACGCTGTCAGACATGACGTAATTGATGAACGGGAAGTTAGTCTGTAAAAAGTAGGCAGAAGCTAGTGAATACGCTTTTTAACACGAGTTTCTTTGCCAGTCTTCTTCTCATAAGGCTCTACGCATTTTGGAAACTGGAAGTTATAGATCGACACAAGCAGGCAGTAGATTTTGGAGTAATTTCTCTAAAGCGTCTGACAAAAGTTCTAGCCCATGGAAAGTACTTATGATACTACTTTAGAATAATATTCTTCAAAACATATATAAAAATCAGCCATACAAATTTAAGTTAAGTAGCTCTTATTTTTAGCTACCTTTCTTACCTGGTACGTGCCCAGGTGTCACAAGGTGAGCCCCACAAAGCACGCAGGTATTCAAAGCACATGAGACGCTACCGAGAACCTAAGGTTTCATCTATGTGAAAATAAGTTATGTCTGATCGCTCTGGGGTCTTGGACTATTACACATACACTCTCATATACGTCTCTCTCTCACAACAAAGCGTTACGCTGCCCTCCGATCACTAAATTTTACTCTTCATATTTTTTTCATACCGGGCGCTTTATATAAAAATCAATCCTTAAGGAGTAAACTCCAAAAAGTGATAATGAACAGTTTCAGAAATATGACATCTCCCTGTCTTACGCTCTCCTTAAAGGTTTTGCCTTCGAACTTCCTCACAGAAGATAAAAAGAGAGATTTAAAAATCGGCCTTTACAGGCAAATGAAAAATTTCTGTTTGTTAATTCAAAACAAAATATGTATTTAAACTTTTAAATATATACAATTCAATGAATGAGGAAAAAAAAACAAATTACATCTTGTATTAAGTAAATCATCTACTACTACAAAATAAAAGAGGTCTTATGTATAGAAGTATCACCGTATATTGGTTGTTTAAATCCAATATATATATATTTTCTTGTGGGATAGGGGCAAACGAGCAGACGGGTCCAGACGGTACCCCCACAGAGGGCGTTAGTTAACTCAAGAGACACAAGTGCGTTGCCGGCCTTTGGTGGGATTTGGGGAAGGGGGAGGACAAGGGGGAAAGGCTATCCTCTCCACCTCTTCCTAGTGCTAGGGCCTCCGGTATAGGCCCTGCCCCTGATATAGGTGGCGTTTCCCTGTATTCTACTTCTTTATCTTATACTTTACTACAGTAATAATAAACAGTTCAATATTTTTTATGTTGAGGAAACAGTTACGGTAGTTAAGTGCATATTATTTTGTAAAGAAGGACTTTAATTACTTTCAAGAATGCATACTTCTTTCTTCCTAGTCTCAGAATCCCAAAATCATATAAAACAACGCTCCTTTGTTAACTTTCTACGCTGTTTAATTTTTATTAAGTCCATTACAAGGATTTTTCCAATTGTTAATGTAATATGTGCTAACACTATGAAGAACCTGCAAAGACACAATAAAGTGTATGTTTTAAAACACCATCCCTATAACTTTAAATTGAACTATAAGATACCTCCGGCTAACAGTTAGACAAGTAAACACAATTCGAAAACGGTAACCATTCCTCACCGGGTGCTTTCTTGACTTCAGCACAAAAACCGTCTAATTTCCTTTCACTGAACCCATAAATCCATAATGGAGAGAAGAAACACTAACGCGTTAAGGCGCCGACAACAAAGAGGCATTCAAAACGATCTCCGTCTTAGTTAAGAGGCCGACACTAGAAACGCGTTCGTCAATGCACACTCGAGTTATTGCTTTCGAAACGAGCGCTTTTCTCAACCTGTATCACGACACATCATTAAACCAATATTATATATAAATATTATCATATTTTAAATCCATTGCGGCTTTAGCTTTATCAAACATTTTGTGATTTAAATGTAACAAGAAATGGATGTCGAACAGGTTGGTATCGTCGTGGCAAATCAAGCGTACAGTTTTCATCGATGCTCAGACATCGTGAGAGGTGCACAGTGTAAGTGCAGGGATGCATTATGCAGTCTACGAGTCGATGGAATTACTGCAGTAGGGTATTGCAAGCATCGTCGTAAACTTAGTTGAGTTTCGGTAATGTTTAGAAGATGGCTTAACCGTCATTTAGTAACTTTGACAGCAGGTTTAACTCGTATTGTAAAGTTACTTTAGTATTGATCGCACGAACTAAATACGGATTGCTTTGCATTCCATGGGCCGGATTGTGGTTCTATCGAAATTCAGGATATAATTTATTTAAAGGATTTACGAACCTCAACTGATATAAAATCTAGGCTACTCAGAGAAGTTATACATCAGTGTAACCAGTTATGTAACAGTAAATTATATGAAATAGTACATTCTGTCAAGGTGAATCATCAAACAAAATAATAAACTTTTTTACATAGGAAATTTGTAAAAAAGTTATACATCAGAGTATTGTGAAGTAACTAATGTTTGTAGCCAGTCATATCTAGCGGGCCCGCCTAGACAACACTATATCTTTCTTTTTTTGTTGATTTGGTGGAAGATCCTCATGGATGTCCTCAGCCCTTGGGGAGGCGGAGGGGTATGTCAACTAAAAACTACCCCGGTGTTCCGCTACTTGCCTATGATCGGGGGAGCGAGAATCGCCATTGCATTCTTCCGCAAACATATTCATAAATAGGATTAATCCTGCGACAGAAGGAGATACAATACAAATTTACGGTGTTTCCTATAATCTTTGAAAAGAGACAAACATATTCATAAATAGGATTTAGCGAGAGAATGGGATAGAATACAAGTATCAGTGTTTCTTATAATCTGTCTTTGCGTCTGCGTACTACCAAGCCTTTAGAAAATGTGGCAGTGTCAACGTGGTGTCATTTTTGTGCATTTGCGTATTAAAACTCGTTGGTTAATTAATTTATGTAAATTACCTAAAATTAAATTTATTAACATTAGTAAATTATTTGTGTTGTTTTTTATATTTTTTTCTCATTCTCTCGCAGGCTACTTTTCTGAAGTCTCACTTCTGCCTTGTGCGAATTGCACACACCCACTTTTTTTGTTCTCAGAAAAACCCCTTAGGTTATTCCCTGTTGGGAAGTCCCTGAAACCCTTAGGTTATTTTTAATCTTGGTAAATTTATTAACTACTAATATGTTTTTCATGGAAATTAAAATCCTTCAAAGTTCACTACAACAAATTATGTTCCAAGTATTTATTATTATAAAAAAAGTTAACATAAAATATATATATTTTATAAAATTGTTTGATAATGTTTTCAAAGAATCAGGATATTATATCATATTATTAATAATTATGTACTAGACGCAAAACTCAAATACCTAAATTAAAACTCAGCAAAGAACAAAATGAATCCTCCAATTTAATTTAAGTGTGAAATGCAAATTATCGAATCGCATTACCAAGATTCCATTAAGAGACTCACAATTATTAGCAATAATCAATTGATTTAGGCTAAGCTATTAGCCGAAGGCTACCCGGGAATTGGCCCAATTATGAGTTATAATTGCACGCGGACTTTGTCTATTTCATACATTATTTAGCTTTTATGAGAATTCATAACCATAGCCAATGTAGCTAAATATAATATATCGGTTGGAGCTGAAAGTGTTTGAGAATTATGTTGTTTATAACAGGAATTTTGTTACTCGAAGGTAAGGAAAAAGATAGGCATGTGTATAGATGTTTAATAGCACTTTATTTTTAGATTTTAACTGTTGATAAAAGACCGCTGTCTTTCCCGAAAGATGTCGTTCTGCCCTGAAACACATTATAAAAGTAAAAAACATCTTAGTAACGCTATTATTCGTTTCATTTCTGTAGGTCTGCATGAATGTCTGAATAAATTAAATTGGTACATAGTAAAATCCGAGAAGACAACAAGTATATACTGCGCTAATAATTAAATGCGAAGATACAACCTTATGCAAATTAGTAATATTAACATGCAGGAATCTTGAATATTGAAATAAATATAATTTTCGAAGTGACTGCATATCAAATACGATACTGAAGTCATAAATGTAAAAAAAAATTAGTCTTATTCTCACATCTCTGTCACACATTAGACATTTATATCATATAACAACAACCGCTGTAGTAGATGCTACATCCTACAGGCAGAAAACGTACAGGCTATTCCAGAAATAATTATTTTCTGTTGCGTTCGCGCTGCACGCCGAACGATGCAAAATCGCTTCGCTACGGACAGAATTTTGATTGCCACGAACTACTGCGGTACGCGGCTCGTAGGCCCTCTATGAGCTATTGCATGCATGCCTTTGTATGAATAATGCGCTCTTTATATCAACTGTAAATCAAAGTTATAAAATTTTAACTACCTTTCGATTGAACGTGTATGGAACTATTTATTTCTCTCAGTGGATGATCAGTTCAATGCAACAATTCAATTGTATTTTTTTTCTATCAAAAAACGTTTTTAAGTTTGATTGTTACATTTCCAACTCAGACAATTGTCAGAAGTAGTAGTTAGTCAGACTAAGTCAGTCGTGAAGCTAGTTGCCTGTTCCAATTCGTAGATCCAGTGGAGAAGAACAGGCAAGAAACTCCATAATATTCTTGTTAACCCCTCCAGCCAAGCTAAATGCTTGTGTTAGGAGTTGGTTCACGTCGGTAGTGCACTGGGTGTTGAAGACGCACTTGCACGCAATTGCACTTGAAGACGAGTCCAACGCCTTAGCCATAACGCTACCACCGCCGCCGCTTAAAGTAATTATTAAGAAACAGGCAATTTATTATTTACAAAAAAAAACAATATATAATGCAATAAATAGCATAACTTAAAAAGTCATTAAAAGCCATTACAAAATATAAATTGGTAATCGCAAAAAGTAGGTCGTTTTTAATACGCTTTTATTAGCTTGGTATATAATATGTATCTATGTAACGGAATTTTTGAACGTGATTTCCTTACCATTAACAAATCAAAGGCAAGAGCTACTGAGAAAAGTAAACAAAATGTAAATTAAAAAGTCTTTAATGTTTATATATTATAAATGGCCTATTCGATTAGGTACTGTTACTTGAATGAAACAGAAATAGGTTTTAAGAAATGAGTGTTTACCTAGTAGGCTATACGGAATCCAAGTCACTAGACAATACAGACAAACAATGATTAATCATTGTAGATACGTTATACGTCATTTATTATAAACGAAAGAAAACTTCTACTTAGAATTGCAAATGAATCGTCTCACATGTAGATATCGTTCGTTGCTAGCTTAGCTAGATTTATAGCGATTGGCTGTAGTACCCGTCTTGCAATGGATAACGACTAATGATATTTTATGCATATGTCGAAATATTACTGCATCCTACTAATATTATAAACGTGAAGGTTTGTGAGGATGTATGGATGTATGGATGTGTGGATGTTTGGATGTATGGATGTTTGTTACTATTTCACGTCAAAACGACTGAACCGATTGCGATGAAACTTGGTATGTAGATAGCTGGAGACCTGGATTAACATATAGGCTACTTCTTATCCCGATATTCCCACGGGATCGGGATTTACGCGGGTGAAACCGCGGGGCGCTGCTAGTTGCTAATAAGATTGTTGGGGCGTGTAAATATAAAAGTACTTGTTTAGTATTTTGTTTTTTTTAGTCCTTAGGTTTGGTGTTAGAAATTAAATTAAACAAAGTGGGTAACAACGGACCATCAAATGATAGCGGTTACCGTCCATTTCAATCCAAGGAAAAAGCTACTGATCTAAATTAAACTACATAACAAAGTCAAGGTAAATGTTAAACACCAAGAGCGAGCTATTCCAAGTCGTAGCAAATTTGTGATTGATTTATAAAGTTAACTCAAGACCGTTTACCTGGTCTGAACACACTTACTTTAACATCTAATTACCTTTGCTCTTGAGATATCAGTATGAAGTTAACTACAAATAATACAGCAGGTAAACATAATGTACTGCTTGAGAATATTTTTTTTTTAATGTTTTCTGCATTAGAAATTACGACCATAAAAGATAGTATATTGTCTGCGTTAAACATTACACGTGACAATGATATGAAAGAAATTGGACCCAGGCCAATGTTACCATCGTAAAATTTCTTTCATATCATTATGGTTCCTCTTCGTCGTCGTTTTTTTTGTGCACCGTGCACCGTTTAGAAACCAATAAAGTATTAATAATTTTTAAAAGTTTTTATTATTCTATTCTATAAAAAAAATGTATTAAAGTTACTGAACAGTCAAGTCATTCATTACTTTTATTTTAAACTTGAATTTCAACATTTTGATGTTTATGTTTGTTTGAGTGCCTAGTACTACTTCGACCTGGTCTTTTGTAGCGCAATAAAGTAAAATATTCTAGTAATATCAACTAGTCATTTAAGTCTACACAAGTCAGGCAACAATGACCAAGTTCACGAGCATGACGTAACCAATGCTTTGGGCACGTAGCAGGTTGCAGCGGGCCGAAAGCCAGGTCGATTATGCGACCGCATGCGTGACCGTCATGTTAACTCCACAATGTATTGCATAAAAATTGTACAGGTCTGTGTGAATTCCAGTTAAAATAATTTGAACGGATTTAATCATATTAATTTTAAATGATTAATATGATTATGATAATGTACTTATTCTTTTATCTACTTTTAGTTAAAACGCATATAGCTGGCATTTCAAAAGGTATCTTGTGATAATATTTATGACTAACTAGCAGCGCCCCGCGGTTTCACCCGCGTTAGTCTCGATCCCGTGGGAATATCGGAATAAAAAGTAGCCTATATGTTAATCCAGGTCTCCAGCTGTCTAAGTACCAAGTTCATCGCAATCGGTTCAGTAGTTTTGGCGTGAAAGAGTAACAAATATCCATCTATCCATCCATCCATCCAATCAAACTTTCACATTTATAATATTAGTGGAAGTGGGATATATGTACTCTGGTCTAAATACAGAGGTTTCTATCTAATCTCCCATAATTTTTATATTGCACTAACTTGAATATGCACATACTTAGGTCATACTAAAAATTTCTGTATTCTGATAAATAAGACAAGATATTAGACTTTTCTTACATTTATTGGTTTTCCAAGTTTATGCCCTCACAATTTATAATTTTTACATTTACAGAAATATTCAGTATGCCTCATGTATATGCATACGCACATATTTTTTTCAATAAAATCTCAGAAAAATGGTATTTGAAAATGAGTTAAATTAAACTATTGTGCAGGCAATGAATACCCGAAGTTGAATTTGGAAAATTATGTCACAGTAACCCCTTCTTACCAACGGGTTTGTTTAGATTAGGCCGTATCTTCAGATCCTATAAATCGATTTTATGACCTTTACAGTGATAACAAAGTTATTTATGTAACCTTGAAAACTGCAATAGATGTCCTATCACATATGTAGTACTTATATCTGCTTATTATTTTGTTATAGACTGTGACTAATTGTGTAGTTATAGACAGGCCTGTTGTTTAGTGATTCTAACTGCTGAGCCAGAGGTCTCTTGTTCGTTATTAGTGGGATAGGTATGTATTTATTTAGTTATAGATAAGTATATTTATCAAATCTGTCTTCTTGGAAGTTATTAACGGACGGACGTCCTATGGTTGATATGATGATGATGATGAAGTATATTTGTCAGCAGTCTGGTTTTCATGGCAAAGTCTCTGTCTAGTTTGGGATGAGACGGCCGTGTGTGAGTTTACTTATAATTAATAACTTTTTCAAATTCAAATTATTAATTTGCTTTAAATGGGGTTTACATAACGTGGTAATTCAAGTGTGATATAAAGCGAACAGGCCCATTTAGCCATAAAAATAGCATGCAAATATAACATATTATTAAAATAACTTCAGTATTACACAGTACTAGTATACAGTATAATTGTCATTATGAATAAGTCAGTTCATCGGTTTTTGTGTATTGATCATAATTTGCTTTTTATTCCTTAGACCTACTTCCATTCAAAAATTCTTTAACCGAATAAAATGTCTTAATAATTAACCAATCTTTCAGAGCTGCAATAAACTATTACTTCCTATTACTAACTTACTATTAATAACTTACTATTAGTAACTTACTATTTAAACCTACTATTTTTGGTTATTATTATTAATTATTGCATGAAACTCAGTCAAATATGCAACACAAATCAACAAAGTGAAAAATAATAGCATAATAACGTTTTTAAACAATTTATTGTTTGGAATTTCTTTGATAGTTGATTTGTGTGATAGTTTGAACACCTATAGGGCTTAAAATACATACATTTTTTTTAAATGACAACTCCCGCATCAGGAATTACTCCTGTGTCGCGAGGGACTTTACAAACATACAAACAACGGACACAAAGAACACCCAGATTCGGGTGGGAATCGAACCCACGACCTATGGCATAGCAGTCAGGGTCACTAACCACTAGACCAACAGGCCAGTCATATTATTTGAGGGGCGATAAGAAAGTAATAATGTACGAGTATAAGTTTTATTTATTGGAATAAAAGATAAAATAAAAGTGTCCGATGAAAGGACACTTAACTCGTGAGAAATCATAAAAGTAATTAAAAGTCCATCAGATTAAAAGTCGATGAAGAATCGGATAAATTGGAAAGTTATTAAATCAAACTATCGAGCAGTTATATCCGCTATACCGTCCTGGAGCGTCGTAGATTTCATTATCCTTAATTGAAAAATAAAAAGAATTCTTTACTTACATCGCACTCATTCTTCCCTGCCATCCCACAGTTTAGTCTACAAATGCTATCTTTTCTTTCTTATCCTTGCCAAATATAATCTCAAGATCTTGTTTACTAAAATCAAGTATACCAGAAACAGCATAGGGTCTAATTTTCTTTACCTACCATCTCAATCTTACATCCTTTAAATCAACATTTATTTTAACAGTAAAATCAAATACTTTGTTCGCAATTTGGACTTTATATGTTAGATATAGAACTGAATTTAGTTCATGGGTTTGTTTTGTAAAAAGGTCTTCTAATAGTAAGGTGAAAGTTCTATTACTAAGTGCATCGAGATCGGTGTACGTGCATCCGCCGACGATGTCAGTTGGAAATTTCTCGTTACCGCAATAATCCACCATCGGGTATAGCGTTTTGCAATATTTTACAATTTCACGTGAGCGCTCAGACACGGCTAGCTCGCAAAGGAAATGCTTTCATACGATTTCTTTGAGCTGTATATTGTGTTTGAGGTAACAAAGAAGATTCTTAGCACTTGTCTGATAAAATGCTACTGAGTAATATCGATAGTCAGCTGCATCTGAAAGCGATTGTGATTGCGATGTGAAAATTGTGATTAAATACACGTTACCTTAGAAAAATATTAATGTATTACGGTGTTAAACTATGTGAATTTAAACTGCCAACGTGTATTTTGATAGTTTCCCGGTGATTCCAAAAACTAAGTTTTAGTTCACGCGTTGCAAGTTTTTTTTTCCATTCCAGAAGTCTAGTGAAATTGTTTAAAACATCTCATTGGCTCATGCTCATGCCGCCAACAACAAATGATCTCGTCAGCAGCGTCAATGAGCATTCTAGCATGTACTACTAAAACCAGCTTGCCAGACAACTCTGGCTAATCAACAAATGCGTAAAATAGTTCAAGCAGATAAAATATACCCACAATACGTCTTCCTTCGTACAAGGATCTTCGTGGGATAGTATAGTCAGGTATAGTAGCAAGCATCGAGCACGCATCGCCGCATCACAGAGGTCTTCAAAATTGTATTCTTAGGTACTGGTTAAAAATAAAAACGAACAATAGGACCAATTAGGTCGTCGATAGCCGTAGCGCTACCTAGTATCTTTTGGATTACGCTCTGAAATCAAATTATATAGAAGTAAGTACCCATTATCAGTTAATTTAGTATCCTTCGTAATCATTCTAAAGATTTTCTGAAAGGAATTGCTTTTATCGATATGGACTCTTATAGGTACTCAAGTTATATACTATTCTAGTTATAGTTTCTACTTCAGTTTAATTCTATTCATTTGTATTCCAGAAAAAAATGGTGTTTTAAGATAAAACTTATTTATTGGGACTATTATTATTGCTTATGACTTGATTATGTTGTTTCTTGGTAATCCTTTGGGATTTGAACTAGCGGTCATCACTCTATGTATAACTTTAAATATCGTTGATCTAGAGGTTAACTATATGACTCTTTCTGTGATGATAGCGAAACAATAACCAAGGAATTGTAGAATCGAATAAGATTTTAATATAAAATGCAGAGGATAGCAGTCATCAATTATATACATCATAATAAAATCAGTTGTATATAAAAACATGATCAATATTTTGAATTGAATATAAAAAAATCCTTTCGAGGCCTATTTAATAACATCTTCAATGTCTATCGAATAATAGCTCGCAATCTAAAGTAGTGCCCGGAGAGCGATTGTGTGCGACTATATACCTATTATAATAATATGGTGATAATGCTAGAGGGACTTTTTTTTGTATTAAATATTCATAATTATAATAAAATATTTGCTAAGGTTTTGCTGGAGGTCATAATATTAATTTTTATCTGATGCACGAATTGTTTAGTGGTAAATAAGAACGAAACATTCTTTTTTTATCAAATTTGATAAAAAGTAGTGGATCCAGAAGTATCTAACCCCTGCGGTACTCCAGGAGAAATTTAAGATATAAGCTATTACATAACTAAATAGGTTTAACATTACTGTTTTATATCAATTTTAGTACATATATGATTTGAACCATCTGAATAAATCACCTCTGCGTAAAAGATTAAACTGATCTATTCGGTCAAATGTCTTATTATTAGAGATCGGATATTCGGATGCATATTTACCTAAAGTTGAGATGTTGGCTATTATGAAAAGCACTTTTTTATCGAAGGATCCCGCGCCCATGTACAACTTTTCTATCTTTTATTTCTCTTCTATGTAGTTTCTGTGTGTACAACATAAAAATATTATGTGATGTATTGAATAAATAAGTTTATATTAATGTATGTTTTCTTATTTACCACACCACCATTTCTCTTACACCTTACATACGTACATACTTGAATGGGAAACACCTTAACTAAAAAATAATTAACTTAAAGTAAATATACATCCGATTAGTTATGCGGTCCCGAAAACCCGGGATTTTATTTTAAATAAAAATATACTTAGAAGCCGTTTCCATAATTTGTTATCCAAAAAATAACTTTAGGTAAATATGCATCCGATTATCCGATCTCTACTTATTATAGTCTGTGCAGCCCTCATCGACATGTGGAGCCTTATAGATTTTTTTTTTGTGCTAATGAAAACTAAATTAAATTAGTGTTAATATGTCGGATCAGATCAGAACATGTAGTTGATACAACAGTGTACTGAGGGATAATCATGTTGTTCAAAAACTTTTAGGAATAGATACCTCTTAGATATGGGCCTATAATTTTCTACACAGTATTACACATGTAACCATGTAAAGAAATATTGGAATTTAAATTTAACCTTATTCTAAATTGTCGTATCCAAATAAAACTTTAGTTGTAGTTTAGATGATAATACTATAATTTGGCATCTTGGTGATGATTTCTTGATGAAACCAGGCTGTGAATAATGGAACTCTTCAGTGGATCATTGCCGTGATATTAGTAAACCCCTCGAGTTTGGGCTCATATGATTAGTTTTGATGAGTTCAGCCCCTTGGCTTAGTAACGATGCTCTGATGATAAAACCTTTTGATGGATTTTGATTCGGTTGTCCAAGACCGCAAAGGCAACAGTCTGAAATAAAAAAAAATGTAATGCACAAATTATCCGCTGCACGCATTGATCCTTCAATACTTGTCACTGCTTTCTCTAAGCGAGGTATCCTTAGGAATGGTTTAACAGCAAATAAGTGACTACGATAAAGTATCGGGTACAATTGTATTAAAGTAGTTAATTTATTTCACAAACATCGCTTTGCTATTTAAGGAAAATATAGCCACTACTTCATAAATATATTAGTAGAATAAAGTTTACTCAGCTGGAATTCAAAGTATTGCAAGTAAAGGGACGCTGTGCAGTTTAAATATTGCCTGAGAGACGTTGGTTCAATGCGTGTGCGAATATATAATGAAGAAAAGGCTTTGACTGTAGCTACCGTGTATTTATTTACCTACTTTGGTTTATGTATACTGCGATCGTGCAAGAGTCTTTAATATTTGTTTTAAATTAGTAATATAGAAAGGAAAATTTTCAACATGTAGGTTATAAATATGGATTTCATTAATGTGCCATAATGCTGTGTACGAACTAAGTTATTAACTCAATTAAATATAGTACTCAGTTACAAAATATTAAGCAATCTGACGCGTGTTTCTGGCGCCATCTCGAACGTGTCAGGTCCCGTGATAAAGGGCTTCTGTCGAACCCAAAACTAGTCATCCTCAGTTCCCAGTCAGGTATCGCCGAAATACACGAGTAAGGTGTATACATAAAAAATACATCCTAGAACAAATTGATGACTGGTATCCTCTGTATTTTATATTAAAATCTTATTCGATTCTACAATTCCTTGGTTATTGTTTCGCTATCATCACAGAAAGAGTCATATAGTTAACCTCTAGATCAACGATATTTAAAGTTATACATAGAGTGATGACCGCTAGTTCAAATCCCAAAGGATTACCAAGAAACAACATAATCAAGTCATAAGCAATAATAATAGTCCCAATAAATAAGTTTTGATGACGAATTCTGGGTTTACGGCACCCTCGTGGCGAACTCAATATAACTAATCCCTGTATGACATACACGACATGTTTACACAACTTATGACGTTATAAACCGGTTTGGAGTACCTTGAAGTGGTGTTAGGTTTAACAGAATAATCTACGGGATTTTTGGATGAATGTATTTATGACTTCATATTTATCAGCCTACGGCTTCATTCGCCTTAATGTAAATTTTGTTCATCAATCCAGGTATCCTTTGAGAACAGATTTCTTTCACAGAAAAATCTGTTGCATACACGTTGTCAGAGGTACAAAAAAGGAATAGAATAGAATGGAATAGAATAGAATACAATAGCATAAAATAGAATAGAATGGAATGGAATGGAATTGAATCTAATGGAATGGAATGGAATGAATGGAATAGAAGGACATAGGGGGTACCCTATATCCTTTTTCATATTTTGTATGGATCCTAAGCTGTACAACAAATTACTACAAAAGTTACGAGGTGAAGAGAATATAGATATATTTAAAAAACATGTAAAATTATTATTATTAGACAAGATTTATTACAGTATTACTGACTACCTTAATGACAAAGATTTAAAATAATTAAAAATATTGTGTTTAAAATTATTGTTCTCTTGTATATTTAAATTTGACATGTAATATTGTACACCGTCTAGTACGGTATGTCACAGAGATCTGTACTTTAGAGCTAGGACCTTTCTTGTATACCTGTTTACCTGTGATAACAATAAACTATCTGAATCTGAATCTGAATCATTTTTCTTAAAAATGTAATTATGGTCGGTTGAGTAGTTGATCTGAAACTAGTAAACATATATCTCACATGTTGTCATGTGTTGTATTACACTTATTCTTTCTCTTCTTCTTATTTGAAAATCCTAGAATGGGTAAGGAGAGGTGTATTATGACTGAGCTTGATATTTAATTAGAGACATGGAACATCATATTTATTCAAACTAATATTGACAGCAAGGAAGGTCAACTGATACACATATATTAAACTGAAATGTTTAGATGAAACTAAAATAATTATATTTAAAGGTGAAGAGCAGATAATTCGATAAAACATTTATAATGATAAATATACCACTTAAGTAGACTGCCAACTATTGATAATAAATACAAGTGTTACAAATACTCGGTAAGATAAGACTCAATAAAAGTGGTAAATAGATCAATAGAATCAAAATTATGCTATATTCACATATTGATATAAGTAACTGGTGATGAGGAAAAACATGTATAATATTATTTTCGCTTGTGACTTTCCATTTTTTTTTCTATTTATTGCCTTTTAGTGATAAACCTAACGCCTAGTTTTATAAGTTATACAATATGGTTTTTAAAGCTTCAAATATGAGTCAATAATACATAAAAATTAAAGAAAAATAAATACTAAAATTGGGCCCGATAAGGCGTTTCATCAAGAGACGAAGTAAAATTTGTACTTTATTTAATAGTTTTGAGTTGTTTTAAGTCAATGTAAGTATGTATTAATATTGAAATTCGATGAATGATGATGATAACCACGATGATAACGAATTACTGGATATATGGATTGTTATTTAATTTATTACCTAATCTCAAATCAGTCACAAATTACTGCGATTTTTGGGTACGTTTGGTTTTAGCCTATCTGCCTACAAACAAAAATCGTATTAAACCAATAAAACATATTTCAAATGCGTGTATAAATAAACATTTGGTCTCACAAATACGCTCCGCATCCCGCCTCATAACACAAGACAAGGTGCCTCTCCACAGTAACTGAAAAGCGATATTGAAATCCCTCGGGGCCCGTGAGAGCACCGTCGAAACATTGTTTCAGATTCAGGTGTCAAATTTTCCATTGTCTTGTCAGGAAATATGAAATAAGCTTCAAATAGGTGAGGAGCTCGGTAAGGTATGACGTGCGCTGTGTTTAATATTAACGTTAATAATATAGTAAACAGACCGGACTATCAGTCGTTATAGCTGTGTTTTGTATATTTGTTAATGATATTGAAGGTTTTTATAGGTTAGAAAAGACGTGATTTAGGAAATCACAATACAGGTAAACCGATTCATATAGTACAAATTTACAAAATACAATGCATGCAATGTCTTAAAAATAATTATCTCTCGATAATAGTCTTTTCGATCTCGAAGCGAGAACAAGGGACAGACAAAATTCATATCTTGTTAGAGCATGTCGCACTTTTAACGGGGAGTGTCGGAGAGTCGATCTTGATTTCTTTGCATCAAGTTTTGCTCAATTAAAAAAAATCCAATAACATAACTTTCTTTGACACCAGTTGTTACCTTTTCTTTAATTTATGTTTATTTTCTAACTGATAAATAATAGTGTACCTAGTGTATCTTATGTACCATATCTTTATATGTAATACATCGCTGTTTACGTGTTATTTATTATTATAATAGGTACTATTTAAGTGAACGGGAACGGGGGAGGACAAGCACTGTCCCATCCCGCAGAAGACGCACCAGGCGCCGGAGAGCGCTGAATGATCTCCGTCCTCCATGAGCGCTGGCCTGGGGGTAGCAGGTTGGGCTGACCGTTACCCCAGCAGAAGCAGGCCTAAGACGATGGCGCGGCGGGTTCCGCACGAGCCTCTCCCATCTAGAGGAGGGGGTAGGGCCCCCCCCATATCGCACGGTGTGGTCGCCTGATGATCAGGAGGCCGTAGTCTCCAGGGGTTCCCGGAAGCTTCCTTCCTAGGGTATTCCGGGTCCCCTGCAATAGACTCACTTGTGACGGAACACCGTGTGGTTTTAGTCGGTTCGAGTCCAACATACCACTTCACCCTCAGTGAGGTGAAGACCCGTGGGGGTTTCCACACAATAAAAAAAAAAAAAAAAAAAGGTACTATTTATGTGTGAAATCTTGTAATCTGCCTTTTGCTACTATCTTTTTACTTATAAGAATTACTAGCTTACTTACGTAGGTTTTACTTAAATTATAAAATAGAGTAGTTGTTCGCGTTAATGCAGATTTTGTCATAAACTAACTATCAATTGGTAACAGTTCTCTTTATCGTGATGAAAGGACCCTACGACCTCTTTTTTCTACCCCTTAAAACGTGGAAGCCAAATGCAATGGTTGAGTAGTCAAGGCGTGAAAGTGTAACAAACAAATTCACAATGGCATGTAAAATATTCATTTTATTATTACCGTTTGCTATTTAAACTTTTATATACGAGAAATTTCAAACATGAGGATAAGTAGTTACTGTTCTTTTTGCTTTTCTCATTTTCACCTTGTCAAGTGTACTTCAAGATTTTTTTAATTTTGTCAATTTTTGAATATTATAATGACATTCCCACTGTGCCCTTTTTAAAAAAAAAAAAAACCAACTGCACATTAATGAAAAGCCGCATTTTTTATTCATGATATCCTGGGACATATTACAAAACGCTATCTAGATCCAAATTAAGCAAAGCTCGTACTATGGGTTTTAGAACAAGGATAAAACTTTCACTACTTTAAAACACATGCGTATTATACATAGAAACACCCAATGCAAATAGACATACTGCAACCCCCGGCGTGGAGAGGAGCCGGACTAATGCACTATCAGATCTCCAGATTTATATGCTTAATGTTAAAATAGACACCAATAATAATAACAGAAACAACTAGTTAGGCAGTTTGGGTGCCTTTGTGAATGACTAGATATAGACCTTTTCATTTAATTACATTAGTACAGACGTACATACTAGCATATAAATGTACATCTTTAGGACCCGTCGTAACATCAAATTCTTAATATAATTTATTAAAGATAAGTTGAATTTGTATTTCACATAAAAAGAATTAAGGCAATATTTATACGTATAACTTATTTTTCTTTCCGTTCGTGCAAATATTAGTATCGTATCAGTAATAAAATATTTTATTAACTTTAAGATATACTCGTAAACATAAAATAGATCTTACGTTTTAAACTTTTATTTGATTTTCAAAACTGAGCGTCATCGTTATTAAAGTCATTGACACAACTGTATTGCCCTAGTCAAATTATTAAGACCGTTTTAAAAAAGTCAATCTCCTCGCCTGTGTTCTGGCTAATAAGCCAGAACAACTGAAATGCAATTTCTTTCCCGTTTCATTATCCTACAATTGTCTGATAGACGTAAACTAGCTTGCGGCAAGAGATATGAAATTGCAGCTCAAAAACAGACTGAAAATGTAGACGTCAAAAAGAGCACTATCTGAAAAAAAAAATCAACGTTTGAGACAAAGGGACGCACTACACACTCACGCTACCCCCCACTCAATTGTCCTTACATCTTACATTTCTGCATCATATTCCGTCGCAATGAAAAGTAAAAACATTGCGGATAGGCTTAACATCAAGCAGAACCAGACTTTAACAGTAGCGATTTAGAGTTGCATTTTATTCACAGTCATAATTTAGTAAATTCAGATGCAAGGAAAGATGAGAGTGGCCGAATTGAGGTGGAAGCCAAAGTGCGGAATAAAAGTGACGAGCTAGACTCGTATGGAATAAAGTGAGCGTCGTCGGCGAATTGGCGGCGAGTCATTCAACCGCTCTGTTGATTGTGCCATCGATTAAGGCGACCATATTTATTTGTTAAGAACTAGATACCCACTACATTAATTGATAAAGACTTTTATATTATTAGCTGTATTTTAAAATATTTTAAGAAAGTAAGTTAGTGCTCTTTATTGTACCGAATACATAATATCACTACATATTATAAAACAAAGTCCCCCGCCGCGTCTGTCTGCCTGTTCGCAATAAACTAAAAACTACTGAATGGATTTTCATGCGGTTTTCACCAATAGACAGAGTGGTTCATGAGGAAGGTATAGGTTTATAATTTGTTAACGTTTTGTGTAAATTGGTTGAAATATGTTGATGATTATTGAAGATGTCTCTACTACCCGTGCGAAGCCGGGGCGGATTGCTAGTATACATATAAAGAAAAACAACTTAAACATAAAATACACAATGGGGGGCATCATCACAACTAGCAAATTCTTGCAGGCAACCTTTGGATGGATAGGACTATAATGATTTAGTGTGTGTGGGTAGTAGAGGGTGGTAGATTATCTTAGACATAACTTTTCAGATAGTATAGGTACTTGATTGTTGCCTTGACTCCATCCCCAAGTTTGAGTTTAGAATTTAAAATAACACAATTTTAGAAAAATTAAATCGGTAATAATCTTCATTATACATATATGCTAAAACATAAGGAAAGTTCAGGGGGAAATGCGTGAACGATGCGCATCGCATAAATGACATCGGTGCTGCGAGTATGTGTAAGCACGGTAACTGCATACCACAAGATGGAAGATGTTTATTTTTCAATTGAGTAAAACAACCTAAACCCGAACCGAACCGAAAACGACTGGCTTGTTGTTTTTTTTTTGTCTGACTATCTGATTGTTTCGACTAATCTCCAGAACGGGTAGACCGATTTCGTCGGGACTTGCACTGGCAGATAGTTGGTGTTACAAGAAGTAACTTAGGCTACTTTAGTTTTTTAAAAAGAATTAGGGTTCCACGAAAAAAATATAAATATGTACACGCGAGGGAAGTCGCGCGGGAACTGCTAGTCTTTAATATATTTATGTATTTAGAAATATATAAGTATGTTTATCAGCAGTCTGGTTACCACAGTACATACAGGCTTTGCCTAGTTTGGGATCAGACGGCCGTGTGTGTGAATTGTGAATTATTATTATTATTATAGACAGAATAGGAAATATCATAAAATTTTATAAAAAAAATAATTCCAACCAAGACCCAAGTTATTATTGTTGGCAGCTCTAGGAAGATTTCAAGGGTTACCTGGACCCAACTTCCGCAGGTTATTTTTGATGGTATCCCGATTCCAATCAGTCAAAAAGTAAAAAATTTAGGGATCTTTATTGACCACGAGTTATCTTGGGGCCCACAATTGCAGGAAGTAAGCCGCAAAATGTTTTCATCTGCGGGATCATTGAGACGGCTACGCAACTTTCTTCCTACTGTCACCAAAATTGCACTTGCAAACACGCTACTACTCCCAATACTTGATTACGCAGATGTCAGCTATCCAGATCTCACCGAGGCCCAATTAGACAAACTCGAGCGACTCCAAAATCTTTGTATAAGATTTATATTTGGTTTACGCAAGTATGATCACGTCTCAGAATTTCGTCAAAAGCTTGAGTGGTTACCCATACGCCTTCGCCGGAATGCTCATATCCTTTCTTTATTATATAATATATTGTTTAACCCTTCCACACCTTCCTATCTTAAGGGACGCTTTGAGTTCCTTCATGACACACATTCGAGATTCTTAAGATCATCGGAAAACTTAGAGCTAAAAATGCCTTTGCACTCCACATCGTTCTTCGACAAATCTTTCACCGTTGTTGCTGCAAGGTTGTGGAATGCATTACCTATAGCAATAAGAAAGGCTCAAACTGTAAACGCCTTCAAAACAATGGTGAAAAGTCACTACCTAACCTTATAGCTCCATCAAGAGGTATTCTGAATGCATGTGACACTTGATGGTTATCATGTTTATTTGCAGAATATTGGTATGTATTTTCTCAGCATTTAATTTTATTATTCATGTTATTGCTTCGGTATATATGAAAATATATGTAAATATAGATATATATATATATTTGTATATTTGTATATTTATATATGTATATTGTATGCTTATGTATAAGACTAGGTATATGTGTATGTATATATCTAGTACACCGATAACTACTACTTAATTCTGCCACTAAATCCATCCTAAGGTTGTCTGGTAGAGATCGCTCTTAGCGATAAGACCGCCCATTGTACATAACATTAATATTAAGATCAATCATTGTAGTTTAATGTATTATGGTGTACAATAAAGAATATTCTATTCTATTCTATTCTATTCTAATTCCATTAATAATAATAATAAAAAATATTTATGTGTCGTTTAGTTTCATAGCACGTGAAATTAAATCAAATGGAATATTCAATTCACTCATTAGTGCTAACCTTGCTATACCCAATATTACAAAACAGTCTTAAAATTTCGTAAAATATTCGTATTATTTGGTGAGCAAATATAATAACCCTTTGTATCCTTCTCTGGGTGCAGCACATTGTCTACTTACATCTCAGCCTCCCAACTGAGCTAGGATTTTCACCCTATAGAATAATAGAGACAAAAACTAGGGTGTTCAATAAAATCTTTTTAGCAAAAAATTTAAGTTAAGTTTATGTAAATAAGCTTAATACTTAAGACTTAAGGTTTATTTATTTTTTGCTTTTTAGTTCTTTTCGTCGGTTTAATTTTTTGTTAAAAAGATTATATTTTATGGTTTTTTTTATCATCATGATGATGATGATGAAAAATGATGATGATTGCTAAACGCAATACCTGATAAAGTAATTAAAAGTAAACAGAAACACTATTCGTTCCTACAATTTTCGAGGGTTTCTCTCAATTTTTTCAGGATCCCATCATCAGAACCTGACTTCCTTGACATGGGACTACCCTTGAGGTATACCCTATCTAACAAAAAAAGAATAATCAAAATCGGTTCATAAATAACGGAGTGAGGGCTGAAAAAGTAAACAGAAACACTATTCGTTCCTACAATTTTCGAGGGTTTCTCTCAATTTTTTCAGGATCCCATCATCAGATCCTGACTTCCTTGACATGGGACCACCCTTGAGGTATACCCTATCTAACAAAAAAAGAATAATCAAAATCGGTTCATAAATAACGGAGTGAGGGCTGAACAGACATAAAAAAAAAAAAAAAAAAATATTATACGGTCGAATTGAGAACCTCCTTTTTTTTTTCGTCGGTTAAAAACCGTCGGTTAAATCTGTGGCATAGTTCTCGTTGGTTTTCAGTCATCAGAATGATAATGGAATGGAAAAACTTAATGTAACATTTTTATTACATATCTAAGACATATATGAGATAAGTGATTTTATACAGCTTTGCCTGCTCAGTACTTGCAAGGAAATCATTTAAGACAATCAAGTGTTGACAAATTTTGCGACTTTTACTACGAGTATTGGTAGATTGTTGTTGATATTACTACCAAAGATTGTAGTTGTACCATGGGTTTCCTGTTCAGGATTTTTTTAAGAAATCCAAGGTCTGCTTTGCCTTATTGATGTCAAATTCACGAGTTCGATTTTACATTCACTGTAATAACTGCTTTATATGTTAGACTTTTTTTTAAAGATTGCCTACTTTGGGATCAGACGGTCGAGTGTGAGATGTGTCAATTTTAAAGGATAGCATAAACAAAATGAACTCAATTTCTTTTCAGTTTTGTTCAAAGTCGAGATTTTTTTACAGAAAAGTATATTAGAAAAATATATAAATTGAATCGGAACAGAACATACACATTAAATGAGTTGTGGAAATGATGAGTTTTATTTACGTCGAACTATCTTGGCCTGAAGGTGGTGGAAAAGGTGTGCCAAGGTTCTCAGAAATATTCTACATTGTCACCCATGTAGGACGATGGATGAAGCTATGTTCATTAAATTTCATAAAAATTGTAACGGTGAAAATACATTTGTGAATAATAATTGTTCTTTTTAAGTAGGCAGCCAGGTTTTTTATTGAAGTATTTCAAAGAGCTCATACATATAGATTATTCATGTAAATACTCAGAGAAGCAAAGAAAATTTAAGTAAGCAGAGATTAACGACGCTGCAATCTTAATGTAATATTTATGACATTTTATTTTAACATTTCCTTATTTTTTACAACACAGAGTACCCTTAGCATAAAACAACCTTATGGCAAAGATTTCAGTCAACGCCCTAAACTACTATTTTTTTTTCTATGGCGTAATACTATGCACTATATTTTAATAGGCAAATAATGACAGCAAAATCATCAGCAAAAAAAACAACAAATGTCTCAAAGCAGGTAAAATATACCTACATTTATTTTGTTCCTATCCATAAAAATACCTTACTTACCATAAAAATTAATTTATAATGAGTAGTTTCCTTATATTATACATACCAAACTGTTAGTCTTATACAAAAAATAGAATATTTTAAATGACTACCGTTTTCATCAAAAAGATGTCTATAGCAATCGCTTAGTTTATGCTGAGTGTCCACCCAAATTTCCGAAACGCGACGTATCTTCCACTAAAAACGATGTAGGTACGAAATAAAAAAACATGACCTGTTGCCACGTCAGACATTTGCCACGTGAGTGATGAGTGCCACGTTGCCATGTCGTGCGTGACGCGCAGTGTTGCCACTTGCAATTTTTAATAAAATTATGCTGTAATTAGTGTTAATAATTCGTCAAAAAGTGTTTTTTTTTTTTGGTTATAAAAATTTGTTTGTAATAGTTACAGGATGTTTCGGAAATAAAAATATGTTTTCTTTCTTCTTTCTTTCTTTGTATTTTAAAATAAGAATGCCTGTATTTTTTACTACTAGGATTATGTTTTGTTTGGCTATAGGCCTTCCGCTTCAATAAGTATATAAATACAAAGATCAGATTATTATTGATTTGGGTGCATGGTGCTACCTCGACCATTTCTGGTCTTTTGTAGCGCACCTCTGGTTTACAGTTCACTGCTCAGACTTATGGCTTCCAGAAACCTCCAGATCCTATCAGCAGTGATTGTTTGTATTTCCTGCGGTTGCATGATGTGCAACCCTAGGTGAATACTTCGGTGCCGCATTAGGGGGCCACAAGAGCATAAAATATGCATTGCAGTCTCTTCTGTTTCTTGACAGAATCTGCAATTTGTGTTCTCACCCAATTTTAGGTTGAACATATGTTTGTTCAGTTTGCAGTGTCCGGTGAGGACTCTTGTTACTGCACAGGTTTTGTATCTTTTGAGCTCCAGAAGTTCTTTAGATACTTTATTATTATAGCTCTTTATTATGGCTTTCGAGTGTCTTAGACCAGTCGTGGTCTTCCATCTCTTAATAGCCAATGATGTATATTTGGCGTTTATGATAGAATACGCTCGCTGTTTGCTGATCCCGCAGAATGGTTCTGGGCCATGCTGTCGGTTGTCTGCACCAGCTCTGGCGAGTTCATCGGCTTTTGCATTGCCATCGATGCCTGAATGGCCTGGTACCCATCTTAATGTAATTTTGTTTGATTGCCCCTGTGTGTTCAGGTTTTTCTTGCAATTTTGTATTAGTTTTGAGCTAGTCTCAAAATTGCCTAGTGCCAAAAGCGCCGCTTGGCTGTCTGAGTTGATGTAGGTGTGTTGATTTTTTATTTTCCTTTCAAGGTTGATCTCCACGCACATGTTTAATGCAGAGAGCTCAGCCTGAGAGACGGAGGCCTCTGTTCCCAGGTTGGTGCTCCACCTGAATTTTGGCCTCTCTCCGTAAATTCCACAACCTACATCAGGGCCTTTTTTGGACCCGTCGGTGTACCACTCGTGACTACCACTTTTGTTGAATTGGAGGCCTTCCAGCCATGTATCCCTCTGTGGTATGTCTACTGTGTACCTTCTTACGAAGTCGATCTCTGTTTGCATGTCATCCGCTGGCATGTTCAGAGATTTTATTCCGAAAACCGACTCTTTTAGTGAGTTTAGTGTTCGTGATTGCCACTTTGGTTTCGTCTGTGTACATATCCTGTATATGCTTTTGGCAGCTTCTTTTTGCACATAGATGCTGAGCGGAGTCAGGCTTAGCAGGAGTTTGGCTTACCTTGCGGTACCAGACGGCAGCTCCATACGTTACGATTGGCCTTGCAATTGCCGTATATAGCCATAGGGCAATCTTAGGCTGAAGTCCCCATCTGGCGCCGGCCATGCGACAGCTCATCCATAAAGCCATTTTTGCTTTATGGACTATGTTTGTGATATGTGAGTTCCAGGTTAACTTTTGGTCAAGTGTGACCCCTAGGTACTTGACTTCACTAGAGAAAGAAAGGATTTTGCCGTTTAGTTTTGGATTTGACAAACTTTCCAGCTTCCTTTCCTTTGTGAATGGAATTATCGTAGTTTTGTCTGCATTAATTGATAATTCGTTATCTCTGCACCAGTTGTTGATGGTGTTGAGTGCTCCTTGTAGTAGTGTTGAGATGGTGTGGAGGCATGTTCCTCTGACTATGACCACTAGGTCATCTGCGTAGCCCTGTATGTCATAGTCGAGGTTAGACATTTCTGCAAGGAGTTGGTCAACAGCGAGGGTCCAAAGTAGTGGGGATAGGACGCCTCCTTGTGGGCACCCTCGTGTCGTTTAAAATTTGTGCGATGTTTCATTTAGTGAAACTGTTGCATTTCTGTTTGAGAGCATGCTTTCCACCCATTTTATGGTGGTGACATCAATGCCCTTTGCATTTATTCCTCTGAGGATTGTTGCTGTGGGTGTATTGTCAAAAGCGCCCTCAATGTCGAGAAAAGCACATAGAGCAGTTTGCTTATCCTCTAGAGCCTTCTCCACTTTGTCGATCAGATCTAATAAAGCTGTTTCCGTGGATTTGCCCTTTTGGTAAGCATGTTGGTAGGGACTTAGTGGTCTTGCTACGTTGCTCTAATGTGCTGGTCTATAACTCTTTCCATAGCTTTTAAAAAAATGTATGTTACTAAGACCTGAATGCAGATCACCTCAATAAATACGACCGACTTCTGAATAACTGCATTCGATTCATTTTTAATCTTTGTAAATTTGACCATGTCTCCTCCTTTTATCACGAGTTGAATTGGCTGCCGATTCGGCAGCGCCGCCAGCTACGCGTTCTCACCACTCTTTATTCTATTCTCAACTTACCTACTTCTCTCACATACTTAACATCCTTATTTCAGTTTTTATGCTCCAATCACAACAGAACTCTCCGTTCTTCAAACAATCTTCTTCTGTTATGCCCCACTCATACATCCGCGTGTGTTCACTCTTCCTTTCTTATTCAATCTGTCCTCTTCTGGAACGCTCTACCTCTGGAAATCAGGATAGCACCTAGTCGCCTCTCGTTCAAGGCGAAAGTACGAACCCACATTTCGCGGAACCTAGCAGAATCATCACAACAGTAATACATTATATTTATTTATATATTTAACGTGAAAGTTAGCACGTATCTATGTTTATTTGTATGTGTATGTATGTATGTACAGGTATGTATATTTGTTCTCCTGTCATCTTTCCTAGTTCCTTTTTTCTTTTCTACTTAAACCTAGTGCACCTATTCACTCATTTCTGCACCACCCTAAGGTAGACTGGTAGAAAATGTCTACGGCATTAAGTCCGCCATTATGCATTTTTTTTGTGCATAAAGTGTAAATAAAACAAAACAAGGTTTTCCTACCGCTTTTCGGTATGAAGCGTACCGTGACCTGTGACCATTGATCTGGTTTGACTCCTCGGGCGTAACTTGCTCGAAACAGTTTTACCAGATGCGGAAGGAGAATGTCAATTCCATGTTGCAGCAGTGCTGGGAAAATGCCGTCCTCCCCCGGTGATTTGAAGGGCTTAAATTTGCTTATAGCCCATTTTACTTGGTTGGGCCTGAAGATTGCACTGGCCAAGTTCCAGTCGGAGTTCTGTACCCTGTGGATGGAGTCTTTTGGGTTGCAATCTTCGTTATCGGTTGGGTACGATCCTGGGAAGTGGGTGATTCTTAAAAGCTTCAGTGTTTCCTCTTCTGTGGTCGTGTAGGTGTTATCTGGTTTTTTGAGCAAACCTAGATAGCTATTTATTGTCTTGGCGAGTACTTTTTGGATTCTTGCAGCTTTGTGCGTTTGTGCAATATCCTGGCAGAAACGTCGCCATGACGCTCCTTTGGCTTGTCTGATCTGTTTGTTGTACTCTGTCAGGGCTTTCCTATACCGTTCCCACTCTTCCGGTTTGGTAGCCCTGTTGAAGGTACGTCGTGTGGTTTTCCTTAGCTTTTCCAGCTTTTTGTTCCACAATGTGGTCTTATTTTGACCTTTCGATTCTCTTATTGGGCAGCTTTACTCGTAGGCTTTTTAATGGCTTCAGCCATTATTTTCGCGGAGGTGTTGAGAGAATCGACTGATTTTACAGACTTTGGAAATTCCTTTATGTGTTCTTCTAGGACGCCTTTGTAGGTCTCCCAAGATGTCATTTTGGGGTTCCTGAGTCTGTTAGGCTCTGATGCTATTGAGCCTTGTATTCCGAATACAATGTGTCTATGCCGCCGCCATCAAATGCGGGGGAACATCTCTTTTTAGAAATAGAACTTTGTCACACTAAAATTTTACTTGGTGTGTATTATTGTCCTTCATCAAAAATTTACTTTTTTCCTTCCTTTGAACACATCCTGGAACAGTTTACCGGATCTTACAGTCACACAATTATAATGGGAGTATTAAACATGCCTCTTAAAAAAAGTACTCCAGGTCGACCTCTTTATGCAACATAGTCGAATCCTGCAACCTTAATGTTCTACCTTTAAATGCTACTCATAACTTTCCTAACTGCACTCCTTCCCTTCTTGATCTCATCTTTGTTTCGTCGACTGAGCATGTGGCCAAACACGGCCAGTGCTTGGTTGATGTCTTTTCCTATCACGATCTTATGTTTCTTTCTTACAAAATTCGTCCCTCCAAGGCTAAGTCAAAGATACTAATGCAGCGTAATTTTGGTAGTATGGACGTTGAAAAGCTTCGTGAGGATACTGCTAAAATTGACTGGGTACCTCTCTACAACTCTGGCTCTGTTGATGAGAAAGTGAGCATTCTAACAACCAACTTAGTTTCTTTATTTGATGTACATGCACCTGTACGTGCAATAAAGATAAAACATCTACCATCCCCTTGGCTTACTGTAGAGATAAAAGATTTGCTGACAAAGAAAGCCAGGGCTAATACAAAGTTTAAGTGCCGACCAAATCAACATAATCACGATAACTATGTGGCAATACGAAATCTCTGCAATAAGGCGTGTAGGAAAGCGCAACGCCAACATATTCAAAAATCTGTCGAAAATTAAAATGCTTCCAAAGTTTGGAAATTTCTTAAAACCCTGGGAGTTGGGAAGTCAAAACAAGAAATCAATACTAAAAATATTGACCTCGATGCCTTAAATAGACACTTCTCGTCCTCGTCTAGTTTTGATGATCGTACCAAAACTAATACTTTAAACTATCTTTCGCAGCTTCCAGGTCCCCACTATCCACCTTTTGTATTTAATCAGTTCACTGATTCTGATGTTAAAAAGAGTATACTGAGCATTTCTTCCAATGCTGTCGGTAACGACTGTATTAGCCGAAATATGATCCTTCCGATTTTAGACTTAATTCTTCCAATAATATGCAACATTCTCAATCACTATCTCCTGCGGTACATTTCCATCTAGGTGGAAAGATGCCCAAATTATACCCTTACCTAAAAAGCCTAAGCCTTCCTCTTTCAAAGAATACTGACCTATCTCTATATATTACCATTTCTATCAAAAGTCTTGGAACGCCTTGTATATGCCCAACTTAACTCCTTTCTATCAAAAAACAATCTTTTAAACTCCTTTTAATCTAGTTTCCGTCCTGGGCATAGCACGGTTATAGCTCTGATTACCATTACCGACGACATTAGAATGGCCATGGAAAATGGAAATCTCACACTACTTACACTTCTGGACATTAGTAACGCTTTTAATACTGTAGATTTCCATATCCTGCTCGGTATACTACGCTCCATTAACATTTCTCCAATAGTGATTGATTGGTTTCACAGTTACCTGTCTGGTCGCCGACAACGTATCCGCATTGAGGAGTCAGTTTCC
Organism: Callimorpha dominula; assembly: GCA_949752705.1. Taxonomy (NCBI): domain Eukaryota; kingdom Metazoa; phylum Arthropoda; class Insecta; order Lepidoptera; family Erebidae; genus Callimorpha; species Callimorpha dominula. The sequence continues at coordinate 887,101 of OX456994.1, forward strand.
TCTTGGTGTGATATCACGCTTGGTGTGCCACAGGGTGGCGTTTTATCCCCTTTACTTTTCGCAATATTTATTAATACCATATCCAAAGAATTAGTTTCATCCTACCACCTTTATGCAGATGATCTTCAGATCTACACTCAAGCTCCACCAAATACAATTCACGAAGCTTTTCTAATTATGAACCGTGATTTGGAACGCATTTGTGACTGGAGTATCAACTATGGTCTACAGGTGAACCCCTCAAAAACACAAGTAATTATGGTGGGCAGTCCCAGGATGATTTCCCGCATTGAATGGACACAGTTGCCACAAATAACGTTTAATGGTTTACCGCTACTAATCAGTAATAGCGTCAAAAATTTGGAAATATACATAGATAGAACTCTGTCATGGGGCCCACAACTGCTAGAGGTAAGTCGCAAATTGTTTGCTTCAGCGGGGTCCTTACGAAGACTGCGAAATTTTCTACCGACCGCTACAAAGATTTCGCTTGCACAGTCACTTCTACTGCCAATACTTGACTATGCTGATGCCAGTTATCTTGATCTCACAGAGGAGCAACTCCATAAACTTGAGCGCCTTCAAAATTTTTTGTATTAGGTTTATATTTAGCCTACGCAAATATGACCACGTATCTGAATACCGCAAATTGCTCAAGTGACTCCCGATTCGCCTTCGTCGGAATACTCATATCCTCTGTCTACTTTATAGCATATTGTTCAATCCGCTTACTCCCTCTTATCTCAAAGAACGTTTTAGGTTCATACGTGACACACATTCAAGATTGTTGAGATCATCAGAAAACTTACAACTTCAAATACCAGTACATACAACAAAGTTTGCTAATAAATCTTTCACAGTTGAAGCAGCGCGTCTCTGGAATGCCCTACCACTTTCTATCAAGCAAGCACCATCGTTAGGATCTTTCAAAAAAATGTTAAAAGAATACTATCTGCAAAATTATGTCTAAGATAATCTATATATAATCTAATACTATGCACAATTATAATGTATCTATTTAGGTGTATGTGTATATTTATATATATGTATTTGTGTATCTGTATTTGTATGTATTTGTGTATACGTATGTAGTTGTATGTATATGTTTGTGTAAATATGTATGTGATCATACCTATACTAGTAGTAGGTACATATTAGTTCAATTTGGTACGTATTATATATTTTACACCATAAACACCCACACTAAATCATTACAGTCCTGTCCATCCAAAGGTTGCCTGGAAGATATTGCTGAAGATATTATTGTGCATTTTATGTTTAAGTTGTTTTTTTTTTTATATGTATATATATCATGTGTTTGGTGTACAATAAAGAGTACTATCTATCTATCTATCTATCTATGGTCGGACATAGAGTTTTCGCTACTTACCAGCCGGTAATTTGTCTTGCAATTTTCTCTGTAGCGAAAGTGATGTCTAGCACCTCTTTTCAAGTTATGGTGACAAAAGTAGGGGTACAGCCTTTATTAAGAATATGTAGGCCATTGGCCATTATGAATTCTAAAAGTAACTCACCCCTGTTGTTGATTCCGGTGCTTCCCCACATAGTGTGATGAGCATTGGCGTCGCATCCCACGATCAGCTCTGTCTTTTGTTTTCTAGCGTATTCTATAACATTTGACAGTTCTTCTGTGGGATCAGATTTCTCACCTGGTAGATAGGCCGAGCAGACAAGTACTCTAGCTGTACCTGACCCTTTGAGATTGATGTAAGCTGCTACGGTGTCTTTGTTATTAAGGCCATCCGGTTTCAGAACGAAGGACTGAGACCGGAACTCTGGAAAATCTTCGGCAGAAGGCCCGAAAAGGACGGCGTACTACTTACGCTGTCCATAGACGAGCATTCTGCTGAGGTTATCCGGAGTAAGGACCTCAAGGTCAATGTCGGCTGCAGGAAGGTCCTTTTTCGGCTAAAAGGCGCACCCAGTGTCACCTAGCCGACTTCAGTCGCCTCCCCATGGAGGCGGAAGTGCTCGCCGAAGTATATCAGCGAACGGCTGAGTTCCGGGCGGGAAGTGGCAGTCGGCCCACGCGAAGAGGTACGCAAATGGCGTGAGGCCGCTCGCCGAGCCACCATGGCTCGTTGGTCGTCCCGGCTGGAGGCTCCACGTGCTGGCATTGCCGCCGTGGAGGCGCTCCAGCCGGTCATCGTCGAGTGGGCAGGGCGGCAGCACGGGACCCTTTCCTTCCGACTGACGCAGGTTCTTTCCGGGCACGGCTGCTTCGGGAAGTACCTGCTCTTGGTCGCTAGGAGGGAACTGAGTCCCGCCTGTCACCACTCCGACAGCAGTGAGGACTCGGCTCAGCACACGCTGGCGGTTTGCTCCGCCTGGGTGACGCAGCGTCGGGCCCTCACTGCAGTCATTGGAGGGGATCTCTCGCTACCGGCCGTCATACGCTCCATGGCCGGTAGCGACAGGAATTTTACCGCGGTCGCTACCTTCTGTGAGGACGTCATCTCGCAGAAGGAGGCGGCGGAACGGGTCCGGGAGGATGATCTCCACTCGGACTTAATTCGCCGCCGGCGAACCGGGCGGCGGAGGCGGGCTTTCCAGCGCCTCATGCCGCCCTGAGTGTGGCCGCGGGTGGTCGGGACGGGTTTTCCCTTCCACCCGCTATAGTGGCCCCCTGCGAGGAGGCGGCGTCCGCGTGTGCCTGGACGTTGCCTAATTGAGAGGTTGTTACCCGAAGGTGCTGCCCGCGCTTTTGCGGGCAGGCGCTAGGGGGGGGTCCGGATGTCTTAATAAAAGCTGTTCCCGGATCCCGACGTCGTTAAATCTGACTGATCTTGAAAAGGTCTTCTTCATAGTCTTGAGCTAGTAAGAGCTTAATCTAGTTTCTGTCTTTCGGCTATATGCATATTATTCAGCGAGTACATGGTTGGTTTACTGCCAGTAATATACTGCAAAATGGAAAAAAAAACTAAATGTATAAGATTTTCTTTGCCTAACGTAAGACGTACGGAATGTGACATCTTCTTAAATAACGCAAAGATAGATTTTGAGAATGAAACGGTATTTTTAGGGATAACGCTTCTAGATTACAATGGGGCTCTCACTTAACATCTCTCTCTGAGTGGCTAAGCTCTGCAGCATATGCGGAAAGAAAGTCCGCCCATTAACAGACATAGATACTGCACGACAAGTTTATTTTAGTTATTTCCACAGCGTCATGTCTTAGGGTTTTTTATTATGAGGGCGAGCTTGCTGATATATATTCTCCTGAATCTATATTCATTCTCTAGAAAAGAGTTAATAGAGCCATTTATAATTTACGTAGTCGCGAACCCCTTTAGGGATCTATTTAAAGAAATGAACATCCTGATGGTGCCTAGTCATCTTTTTACAAAACGGATGCGTAACGGTGTGAAATAAATATTTTTATTATTATTATATTACTAGAGATTGAAATAAATTAGTTCAACCAAAATTTAGATTAACAAAAGTGCAAAAGTCTTTTATGGGGTACTGTGTTAAGTTCTATAATAAAACTAAATGAGAAGAAATTTAAAACTTGTATAAAACGCACACTATGTAAACAAGCATATCATAAACTTGATGATTATATGGCTGATAACACTGGTTGGCAAAATGCTCCAGCTCCACAGCGCTGTCCATGAGTAGGTAGTTGTGTTGGTCTGGAGATTCTGCTTTTCAAATTTTCACTTTTGTATTCGTTCTTTTTGGCATGTATCTATTTATTGATATCATCATTATTATTAGTGACATTGTTAATTTTACACAGCACATTATCTATAGGTATACTGTGTTGACATTGAATGTATTGCAATTTTTCAGTTAATTATTATTAGCCGTCTCCGTAGTTTCACCTGCGTTTGTGGTCACTGCTCCGCTCCTATTGATCGTAGCGTGATGTCTATATCCTTCCACGATAAATGGGCTATCCAACACTAAAAGGTTTTTTAATTCGAACCAGTAGTTCCTAAAGTTAGTTAGATTTTGATTTTTTAAGTTTAATTTATAAAATTTTGAATTGTTCATGTAAGAACTGTGTAGTCCCTTATTTAGGTAAATTTCCTATGTTGCTTAGCAGTTCTGAGTATGTCATGCTCGCCTAGAAGTCCTGAATTTAAGCTTATATGCAATGTAACCTGAAATTTGTAAATAACATTTAAAAAAAGAGTGTGCTTTGTGTTTCTTGCCTGTTCTTCTCCACAGGATCTACGTATTGGAACAGGCAATTAGCTTCACGACTGACTTAGTCTGACTGACTCTTACTCCTGACAATTAGAAAATACCTACCTATTATTGGTTTAATTGGAATAAATGGCTTTGATTTTGATTTTCGGTTGCTAGTTACATTAATGGGTTGGCGAGATAGATATTTCTAAAAAAATGCTCATTGCCTTTAAATAACTCCAAAAAAATGTATTCGTTTCTGTTGGGTATTTCTTTCAAGAAATTATGTTTCTAACAGCCTCGAAGAGTCTTCTTTCCTATCCGTTACTAAACATTGTTATGACTTAATCTCAGGGTGTCAGACTGTCAAAAGAATCCAGAGATGGTGGCCAAATTAAAAACCAATCCGGTCTACCAATCCGGGTGTTTTCCAACTTTATCATTATGCTAATACTGAACACAGTACTAATTAGCACCATTGTTTTATCCTTTAATGTAGAACCACAAGCCTCATTAACTGAAATCCGGTTACGTGCAACTGCAATACGTTCAGGAGAATATATGAACTGTTTGTCCCCCGGCATTTGCATTTATGTTCAATAATTTATTTCTAATTATATTTTAATTACTACTTTTGCTTGTTAGCAACTTTGAGTAATGAAAACAATGTTTGTCCTGATATCTAAATAGATATTCCTAATTTGGTAATGATTCAATTAAGGGTTAGATTCTCGGGGCCACTTTATAGCTGCACTAGCCTACAGCCTTAACCAGCTGAATGTTCAGCTATCCCTGGAAGTAGGGATATTAATTAAAATTTAAACTGTCGTTTATTACGTAACAGAGAAGGTTGCTATTTACTTAAGATACTTTTGGATGTATCTTCTGTGCGTAAATAGTGATATCTATTCTCATGAACAGTAGACAAGAACAAGAAGTGTACAAGCATTGTTTTTAAATTAACCAAAGCGCACTTAACCCTCTAACTGATACAGGCACACACACATTAAAACTGCAACGTAGCAGGTTGCAGTTTATCAGTATTGTATTGTTCTATAGTAGTAAAATATATGGGGTTATTCTTAAATAATGAATAATGTACGACACAAAACAGCTATAGCCTTATTAACATCTGGTATAAACCAGCCAAGATTCACCGATAATGTTATATATGTAAACAACATAGGCAGATCAATGTATCAACACTACATTTGCTATTATAACAACGTAACAGAATACTAATTTAGTGTTAATATCTAATGATATTGCCCGAGGCAATAATGGTTATACCTTTAATCCAGCTATTTCGCCCTCTAACATTATCACGGGACGTATTATAATTATAATAGGGGTCGAACCGATACCCATTTGTCAGGTGGTTCGCAATCCCAAAAGGTAGCTGGGGGTTTCGAGCAGAGAGTAAAATTATATTCTTTTTATTTAATTGCTTTTCAATTTATCGTTTTATTTTTGTTTTGCCGAATATTGTGTAAAAATAAATTCTGTATTTTTGGAATTATGACACTATGTTCTAAATTTTGGTACGATGGTGTAAGCCGAAAATAAAATAAGACACTGTGAGAGGTGTATTACACCTCTCACAGTGTATATTACTTTATTTCTCTCTTATCTGTTTTATTTGATAATTGAAACCACGGGAAACCGCTTATCATTAATATATTTACTTATCGATAACAGTCTCATTTTTTACATCTATCTTAAATAACATTTATGCTTTATGTAACTTTCTAACTGAGTTGCCTTTTTAATTAGTAGATGGATGTACCGTGACTCTTGAAATGTTTAGTATTAGTGACGTCAAAAGTTATGTAAACATGCCCGGAACGTAAAATCATGCATACATGTTGCAGGGTAAAAGTATTGTTAATGGGAGACCTGAATATATTGACAAAATATACAATAATGTGAAGCCTCAGGTTGCCTGCCTTTATTTTTTTTCAACTCCCGCATTAGGAATATTCCTGTGTCGTAAACATTCAAACAACGGACACATAGAACACCCAGAATCGGAACAACTATTTTTGCCCCGTGTGGGATTTGAACCCACAACATTTCGAACGACGTAGTGGCGAGGTGACCACTTAAACCATTGCACCATCCGTGCAGTCAATTATATATATATCATAATACAATGACGGGACATAGTTGACAAAATAATCTGATTTAAAAAGCTAAAGTAACAACACGAGTTTTAATGATACCTTAATTGATAACCCTCATTATCACAATAACCCGAAAGTGAGTGAAGAAGAACCTAATTGTGGACATCATGTGTGCACAACATTAAAATTCACACAAAATCACCGCGGCCCAACGGAACATAGCCACTTTATATTCAGCAGGATCGATTGGTGCTGTAAAAGTCTTTGCGTATTGAACTGAATTAGAATTTAAAATATATTGATTCCCTCATGAGCGGGGGTGAGAGCTCGGATGAAATATTAAATGGCTGGTTTTTTTTTTCCAATTGGCTGGCGAGCAGCTGAGTCGGTTGTAAAAGGAAGACGTGACCTGTAGTCCTGCAGGAAAGACCGCAAACGTAAAGAACGAACACTCGCTCTAAGAATTAACGTGGTATGTTATGTAACATGTGTAGTTGGGAATAGAAAGATGGTGGAATATTCTAGAATACGTGTTGTTACTTTGATTAAAACGATTTTAACAGTTCTCTACACAATCTTTTTAATGAAAGATAATTTTGTTCTAATCATAATAATTATAATTATGTTTGTTTAATGATTTTAGTAGGTTGTTAACAGCGGAACATATAAAAATTAAAGAAGCTGTAATATTTTTTTGGTACCTTCTTAAGGTCTATGCTCGAGAAAATGCAATAAAGCTGTTATTACCATCTCAGTAAGCTCTGTCCTATTAGGCTAGTGGTTAGTGATCCTGACAGCTGAACCAGAGGTCGTAGTCGTGTGATGAGTCAGGGTTTAATTTATTTATAAAATGTCTATATTTAGTATTATCTAAGTAATTTTTATCAGCAGTCTGTTTACCATAGTAAAGGCTCTGCCTAGTTTTTGGATCAGACGGCCGTGTGTGAGATATGTCTAGTTATGATTATTATTATCTATATTGAGTATTTTTGTATACAACTATAGTATTTAAAGGTTTTATGTGTATTTCGGGGATGCCCGACTAGTTCGGCCCTTTATCAAATGGGTAAACGACCTACGTCGGTGTTGCTAAAATTCCAACATCTTCAATGTCTTTAAAATATATGAATAACACTTATATAAGGTTTTATTCCGATTTGAGGTCATAATTTCATTTGCCTGACTACAATAAAACTCCATCGTAAGTAGAGAAAAATAGATGATTTTTATTAGAAACAATAGAAAAGAAAATCGATTGAGAAATATCAGAAAACCTTACTGAACTGTTTTGTCTTTTCTGTGTAGATTATGTTATGTAGCTAAAACTAACTTACCTATCGAGGCTCACACTAATGTATAAAATCTTTTCGATATTAAATTTATTATTATTTATTTCTTGTGTTGCGGGTTTTAAATATACGACTGTTATTTTTTTATCTTGGAAAATAAATATAAGATACAGTATTAATTTTTGCAAGTCACAAATATCCGTATACCTAACACTGTAACAGTTTATTACATCCTACTGACTGCGTATGTAATGTTTGGAATGCAACAAAGTACCTATATACATATATATATATATCTATTTTTATATATAATTTAACAAAGTAGGTAGTTATATCAACTCAAAGTGAGTACGAAGTACGGTCGTGACACGCGGGACATTAGGTCGCGATCAAACGCTCGTTAACAATGTCCTTAATTGCTTGTGATACAACATTTAACTGTAATAAGCGTAGAGCTAGTGACGTTAGCAAAAATTCTCAAGGATCTCTGCGACAAGTTCAAGGATTCTAAGAAACAAAATATGACATCCGATGTTGATAGGGTTTGTCTCATCCATCCAATACAATGAATGCTCAGTACAGTAATATACTCAAAGCATAAGCATTTGTATTTTTGTGCGGGAAGCCTTTCGCTGGAGACCAAGGTTCAGTCTATGGTCCGAAGCGAGAGTGCGTAGGATTCTACCACCTCACTTCGTGAAAGAGCGGCGGAAGGGGTACGGGAGAGGACGAGTACTCTCCCGTCCCTCAGAAGACGCACCAGGACCCTAAAAAATGGATAACAGATAATACCGTGTTTCCCTGTGTATAGCTATATATACAGGCTTATAACCGTCCGTTTCCAAATGGTGGAGCCTTGTGAGACGAAGGTTTGTTTGGTACCTGTATAAAATTCACACCACACACTCTCACGACACTAGGTACAGTGTAAATCTTTCACATCTTGAACGAGATAGTAAACCATTGAGGAAAAAGATAAGCAGCAAATGATTTCTCTGAACTTTGAAGTATATATTATCTTAATTTCTGATATATTCAATTTCTTCCATTGGGTCATTATCACTACGTATTTGTTAAATAACGTAAAATTTTCGGTATTTATGTCTGACAGATGCTATCAGATAGTATTCCGAACCAACTAACCAGTTCATCGCATGCAGGTAGATAAAGATTAATCCTTTACATGTCAGAGTATAGGCGTATGTAATCCTATCTTGCAATACAATTTGAAGGAACAATAGAATTTACTAGATAGTTAATATGTTTCCGCGAAATCCATCTATTCTATGTAGTATACATTGTACATACAAGGTAGTACACATAACGAACGCAGGCCCCGGCGTATAAACAACATGAATATTTTAGGGCGACTGTATCAAAGTGGCCGATAAACGTCGGGATCCAATATCGGGCCCAAACAAAGGCTTACAAGAGTTTAGGGCACGCCCAATGCACTGCATATTCAACGGGCCACAGTCAACATTCTAGACCAGGAGTTTGGTCACTGAATAATGCTGTGAAGTATTGTTTTGGTCAAGGCCTCATATTTTAAATACTCATCAGGGTTATCTTTTTTTGTCACTAGTTTTGATGGAGTGAAGTAATTTGAATTTCCTAAGTATTCGAATCCAAAAACACCTTTTGTCTTTCTCGTGATAACTGAATTTAGACCATAACTCAAATAAAATACATTGCTATTTCGTTCCTGGACCCTTTATAGAAAAAGCAGCGTATTTTATCCATCAATCCTGTTTAGCGCTTCGATCAAGCATTCCACTGAAACATTAGTAATTATGTATTTACAGCAATAGATAGAGAAACAGAAAAAGAACCTGTTCATTGCCATTAATTACAATATTCTTTACTTCCGTACCTATTTAGCTTGGCATAGACTTTAATCAGACCAGTAGGTACCTAGTGTATTTATAATATTACTGATTATAAGTGTGACATTTATTATATTGTAATCTTTTCAATGCACTTTTTTTTTTTTTTGTTTTTGAAGTTTTTGTTTTTTCTGAAGTCGGTTTAACTTTTTAAAGTTTTTTTCATAGATTAAATACCACCTTTGATAGCATTAGTAGTATATATTAGTATTTAAATGCGATACTGATGTGTGATAAATAAAGAATAATAAAGAAAATCAACCTTCACTCAAGTGTTAGCGATACGACCTAACAATTTAGGATTGTCATTAATTACCCTTAGTCAAGTTTCACAGCTGCGCTGGGGTAGGCAGCTTAGCGCTAAAATTAATTAAAATGTTACTATCCCAGCTCTTGGGCTACGCGCACGCATCGCTGGTTTCTGACCAATATGTGCGAAGTCTCATATACCTTGCATTTGCATACTTTGCCACGCGTGCTCATTACGCTCACATATTGTAGTATATTGGATATTTAATGAGAATTCCGCGTTAATGCAGCCAAGGTTTAATATTCGACAGATAAACAACTACTGCATAGTAAAGGATATAGGCACGTTATTACAAAATTGTTTCCAATTGAGTGGCTCTCTGATTGTTTAGTGGTTATCACTGGCTTTAAGCAATCGGAACATGAACGATGTCACATGCTTTCAGAATCCTGTTACCTTCCTTTGAGTGTTTGAGAACTAAGTATGCTATACATGCATGCATGCATTGCTATTTTAACAAGATTGTTGGTTTAGTTTGGTTGGTAAATTGTTTGTTGACATAATTTACCCGCACATGGTAAAAAAGGGTTACTAACAGTACGGTTACATATTATTTATTGACAACCCTTTTAAAAGATCTTATCTCCTACTAGAGTAGTTATCCTAGTAGTCATTTGTTTCCATTAAAGATGAAGGAAGTCCATTTGATCGTGTTGATAAGCAATCAGTATGATAAACATTTTCAAATGATATACACAATTATCTAATAAGCATTAAAATCTAAGACGTGTGTCTTACATTGTAATGGTTATCAATTACAATAACCACAAATTTATACATTGCTGGTATATTTTTTAGTAAAAAGAACAACATAATAATTTGCACATTTTATTTTAGAAATGCGTTATTATATAACATACACTCTTGTACTCAGACGTATACTTGTACCAAATAGTCTAGTCCTTCGCCGCGTTCACTTTTCAGCTTAATATTTACATAAGTGGATCCCACTCCACCCGATGTGACGGTTGCACGAGCCTTTGTTTTCTTTAAATCTATAACTGCTACGCCCTGCAAAAGATGATAACATTTTACCTTTAAAACATTTCACGGTCTTCATCGTTCAACATCTATTGATATAATAGAAAAAAATATATTATTTTTTTAATGATAGATAACCTTTCAACCTGGAATTTGATAATGAGAAGAAATGGTATTTAATTAACGCTGCTTAACCGATTTTGGTTCGGATAGAATTTGGTACCACAGAACATAATAAATTTCGAACAGTTTTTTACGACATAGATGACGTGCGAAGTATGAACACTTTTTGAGAGGAATTTAACCCAATAACTCATGATCGTACGTAGCTATCCAATTCAAATGCAATATCTTTATTTCATAAAATTTATCATCAATTATTAAAAATCGTCAACTTAATAAATAATTATTACAATTAAAATTTATTGATCAACACACACAGAGTCACCGCAACAATAGTTTGCTTTGTCAAATATAAAATTATTAAAGAAAAAAAAATGGATAACATAATATCATATATGCTTGTTTGGATCTATAACCGCCCGTTTCCAAATGGTTGAGCCTTGTGACAAGAAACATACATGAGAAGTATACAAATTTAAATACAGAGACTAACCTACCTATACAAGAAGGTACTATTTTTTTTTTTTATCGTGTGGAACCCGCCGCGGGTCATCACCTCTCCGAGGGTGAAGTGGTATGTCGGACTCGAACCGACTAAAGCCACACGGTGTACCGTCACAAGTGAGTCTATTGCAGGGGACTCGGGATACCCTAGGAAGGAAACTTCTGAGAACCCCCACATACTATGGCCTCCTGATCAGCAGGCGACCACACCGTGCGATAGGGGGGGCCCTACCCCCCCTCCAGATGGGAGAGGCGCTTGCGGAACCCGCCGCGCCACCGTCTCAGGCCTGCTTGTGCTAGGGTAACGGTCAGCCCAACCCGCTACCCCACAAGAAGGTACTATAGGAATTACATAAGTTATTAGCCGCATTGGTTAAAACTTTAGTCATAAACCAAATTAGATGTCCTCAAATATTTTTATAGGGTAATGATGATTTAAAGACCTTCGCTCACCTTTGGAACGAAAAAAGAAGGAAGGAAGAAGGTTTAGTTCGCTCTATGCTGGTGGGTTTGAATTCCTAATGCTACTATAGCTATAGCTACTATAGAAGAATATTATCTCTACTCATTTAAGAGACTTATATAAATAGTGACCAAATGAATTGATTAGTTAAGTACGAATTGGTTTATCAAAAAATATTTTTTCTTCAGTTAGATCGCATTAGTCGAATCTATATATGTCAGACTTTATTTTGTTCTGACTGCGGCTCGCAATCAAGACATAAGATGTAATTTGACAACACATTTGGTACTAGGTGTAATGGTCGAAATAATATGACACAAAACATGTGCTGACTGTTAGCTTATTAAGGATCCCCGAGATTGCTAGGCTATTGCTTACTTTAGGACGGGAGTGAGACAGGACTGTTTGTACTTACAAGAAAAGATAGAAATTAAGTAATACATAGCCTAAGACAGATAAATGATAAAAAATTATCACTAAATAATAGATTGTTATGACTTTGAGAACTCACTTTGATAATCTTTGCAGCATCCTTAGTATTGAAAAATATGTTTTTGGTTCTCGTTGAAAGTGGTCTTGATGATATCTTCACAGTTTCACTGTATACCAATACACCATTGGAACCTACAACCAAGTCTTCCGCTTTGTACATAGCAATACACAGAACAGCGATAAGACCAAAACGAATAACAAAAGACATTTTGAGAAAAAATATCTTATGTGACTTGAGCCAGATAAAGTGAGAAAACAAAATATTGTCTAGGTTGGATTGACGCCTCAATATATAGTGATTGTGTTTTACCCATTTTGAGATAAATATATAGTATATGGATCGAGTTATCAGATTTAGTCATGACAAAGATATAGATGACACGATCAGGTCGATCAGCTAAGAGATAATAGCATCCACAAATATGATAAGTATTTAACAATGAAGTAAACATATTGTGTCATGTTTTCCTTGTCGTATGTCTCCAAACCTTATATGAGGTGGAAATAAAAATTCCCATAGTTTATTTTTAACAGGTATTGTTATAAATTAATTTTTTATTTTTTATGTCTCCTAGGCCAATAATTAAATCACCAGTTGAGTTTTTTTACTTTTCTGACCCCGACAGCAGAATGTCAGCTTTGCTGTATTGGGTTACATTGGAAGATGAATGAAATGAAAATTTATCGTTTTGAGTAACTTCCTGATTTTTTTTTTCGTGTGGAATCCCTAAGTATGTCGGAATCGAACCGACTAAAACCACACTTTGTTCCTTCACAAGTGGGTCTATTGCAAGGGACCCGGGATACCCTAAGAAAGATTCTATAGCCCTCTCAAGGTAGCAGTAGCAATTTAGCAAAATAAAAAATAAAAATTGTTCCTAATTAGCTACCAAAATAATGGTTTTGTTGCTCAAGCCGCTACAAGGGATTGGTTGAGATTTAAAGCAGCTTTTGCATATAAACTAACTTTTGAAAACAGTGCTTGTATTTGCACATTGTCGTGTCTAAAATGATAGATAGATAGATAGATAGATAGTACTCTTTATTGTACACCAAACACATGATATATATACATATAAAAAAAAAAACAACTTAAACATAAAATGCACAATGGGCGGCTTTATCACAACAAGCAATATCTTCCAGGCAACCTTTGGATGGACAGGACTGTAATGATTTAGTGTGGGTGTTTATGGTGTAAAATATATAATACGAAAATGAAACAGATAATACTGAAAAAAGATAAGTAACTAAGCGAGTGACCAGACAACTGAACTATATATTTAAAAAACTCACATCATGGTGTGGTTAAAGGTCACAATATCTTTTCAGAGCAATGTGTATTTATTGTAGCCGATTTAGTACCATGTCAATAGTAAATACTCAATTATTTCTAAAAAAATATAGGTTTAAATTGGCAATAGCCTAAGGTTTTAATGTCAAATTTAAAATAATTAACGAAGTTACATTAAGCAAGACATTTGCGTGATTTTCTATTTTTGATGCGGATTCTAGTCTCTTCAAATTCGATGAACGCATTTAGTTATATATTTAAACAGGAATTAACGCGATCACGAAAAGGTATTACATACCTCAGAATTCCTTGACGTATCGACCAGGTTGCACTGGCCGTGGTCAATGCACTTAGCAACAAATGCGTACCTCGTATTTGTTAACTTTGAAATAAGTGTTTAAATACCAGTTAGTTAGAAGTCTTGGACTTTTCAGCAATCTCCAAATCCAGTTACGGGTATGCGACTTACACTCCCCACTTCCCAAACAAAGGCTTACAAGAGTTTAGGGCACGCCCAATGCACTGCATATTCAACGGGCCAGAGTCAACATTCTAGACCAGGAGTTTGGTCACTGAATAATACTGTGAAGTATTGTTTTGGTCAAGGCCTCATATTTTAAATACTCATCAGGGTTATCTTTTTTTGTCACTAGTTTTGATGGAGTGAAGTAATTTGAATTTCCTAAGTATTCGAATCCAAAAACACCTTTTGTCTTTCTCGTGATAACTGAATTTAGACCATAACTCAAATAAAATACATTGCTATTTCGTTCCTGGACCCTTTATAGAAAAAGCAGCGTATTTTATCCATCAATCCTGTTTAGCGCTTCGATCAAGCATTCCACTGAAACATTAGTAATTATGTATTTACAGCAATAGATAGAGAAACAGAAAAAGAACCTGTTCATTGCCATTAATTACAATATTCTTCCCTTCCGTACCTATTTAGCTTGGCATAGACTTTAATCAGACCAGTAGGTACCTAGTGTCTTTATAATATTACTGATTATAAGTGTGACATTTATTATATTGTAATCTTTTGAATGCACTTTTTTTTTTTTTTGTTTTTGAAGTTTTTGTTTTTTCTGAAGTCGGTTTAACTTTTTAAAGTTTTTTTCATAGATTAAATACCACCTTTGATAGCATTAGTAGTATATATTAGTATTTAAATGCGATACTGATGTGTGATAAATAAAGAATAATAAAGAAAATCAACCTTCATTCAAGTGTTAGCGATACGACCTAACAATTTAGGATTGTCATTAATTACCCTTAGTCAAGTTTCACAGCTGCGCTGGGGTAGGCAGCTTAACGCTCTTTATTTCCCGCTACCAACTAACTAGTAAATCATACAATATGTGCTTTCATATTATAATGTACCATAAATTTATGTTACTTCATCATCTCTATAGTAGATGGCATAATATTTGGGGAACTCAAAGCGGTTATATCCAGTAAAAATATTGTATTTCTAAATAATGATGTGTCTCAAAGTACAAGTCCAAGACGGACTACAAACCGCAAGTGACACTACTAGTTTCTATAAATTTCTATGATAATGATTTCGAGCAAGTCGACCTTGCAGCGTGCAGCCGCGGCGAGCAGCAACGGTAGACCATAGCACTAGTGGCGACGCAGACCGTAGAATATTTATACGCTGTATGATACGTGTGAGCGTTCTGCTCAACTCCAAAACAAGTAACTATTAACAACAAGTCATCACCATCTTCCACTTCTAACAAAAGACACATTTGGAATCTATCGGTAGACGTAGAATATGATATTCTGTTTCGCGTGAAGATTTGGAAACAACTAAATGTTACTTCATGTGCGGCCCTGCAGTCCGTCTCGAAATAGAAACGGCCGCAACCGCAGGCAACAATGCAAAAACAAAAATTACTGCATATCCAATACGAGCTGCATACAGTCTGCACCTTGTGTCGGACTTGTACTTTTATCCTAACTAATATTATAAATGTGAATGAGAGTTTATTTATTTGTTACGCTTTCACGTCTTAAAAAATCAATAGATTGCTTTTAAGTTTTGGGTTTGAAAAAGATCTAAAGTAAGTCTTTTGTAAGCTAATATGTAGTGCATTAAGAGTCTCATTTAGGATGCTCGATTACTAGTAATAATTTCTTGCTAAAATTAATTAAAATGTTACTATCCCAGCTCTTGGGCTACGCGCACGCATCGCTGGTTTCTGACCAATATGTGTGAAGTCTCATATACCTTGCATTTGCATACTTTGCCACGCGTGCTCATTACGCTCACATATTGTAGTATATTGGATATTTAATGAGGATTCCGCGTTAATGCAGCCAAGGTTTAATATTCGACAGATAAACAACTACTGCATAGTAAAGGATATAGGCACGTTATTACAAAATTGTTTCCAATTGTGTGGCTCTCTGATTGTTTAGTGGTTATCACTGGCTTTAAGCAATCGGAACATGAACGATGTCACATGCTTTCAGAATCCTGTTACCTTCCTTTGAGTGTTTGAGAACTAAGTATGCTATACATGCATGCATGCATTGCTATTTTAACAAGATTGTTGGTTTAGTTTGGTTGGTAAATTGTTTGTTGACATAATTTACCCGCACATGGTAAAAAAGGGTTACTAACAGTACGGTTACATATTATTTATTGACAACCCTTTTAAAAGATCTTATCTCCTACTAGAGTAGTTATCCTAGTAGTCATTTGTTTCCATTAAAGATGAAGGAAGTCCATTTGATCGTGTTGATAAGCAATCAGTATGATAAACATTTTCAAATGATATACACAATTATCTAATAAGCATTAAAATCTAAGACGTGTGTCTTACATTGTAATGGTTATCAATTACAATAACCACAAATTTATACATTGCTGGTATATTTTTTAGTAAAAAGAACAACATAATAATTTGCACATTTTATTTTAGAAATGCGTTATTATATAACATACACTCTTGTACTCAGACGTATACTTGTACCAAATAGTCTAGTCCTTCGCCGCGTTCACTTTTCAGCTTAATATTTACATAAGTGGATCCCACTCCACCCGATGTGACGGTTGCACGAGCCTTTGTTTTCTTTAAATCTATAACTGCTACGCCCTGCAAAAGATGATAACATTTTACCTTTAAAACATTTCACGGTCTTCATCGTTCAACATCTATTGATATAATAGAAAAAAATATATTATTTTTTTAATGATAGATAACCTTTCAACCTGGAATTTGATAATGAGAAGAAATGGTATTTAATTAACGCTGCTTAACCGATTTTGGTTCGGATAGAATTTGGTACCACAGAACATAATAAATTTCGAACAGTTTTTTACGACATAGATGACGTGCGAAGTATGAACACTTTTTGAGAGGAATTTAACCCAATAACTCATGATCGTACGTAGCTATCCAATTCAAATGCAATATCTTTATTTCATAAAATTTATCATCAATTATTAAAAATCGTCAACTTAATAAATAATTATTACAATTAAAATTTATTGATCAACACACACAGAGTCACCGCAACAATAGTTTGCTTTGTCAAATATAAAATTATTAAAGAAAAAAAAATGGATAACATAATATCATATATGCTTGTTTGGATCTATAACCGCCCGTTTCCAAATGGTTGAGCCTTGTGACAAGAAACATACATGAGAAGTATACAAATTTAAATACAGAGACTAACCTACCTATACAAGAAGGTACTATTTTTTTTTTTTATCGTGTGGAACCCGCCGCGGGTCATCACCTCTCCGAGGGTGAAGTGGTATGTCGGACTCGAACCGACTAAAGCCACACGGTGTACCGTCACAAGTGAGTCTATTGCAGGGGACTCGGGATACCCTAGGAAGGAAACTTCTGAGAACCCCCACATACTATGGCCTCCTGATCAGCAGGCGACCACACCGTGCGATAGGGGGGGCCCTACCCCCCCTCCAGATGGGAGAGGCGCTTGCGGAACCCGCCGCGCCACCGTCTCAGGCCTGCTTGTGCTAGGGTAACGGTCAGCCCAACCCGCTACCCCACAAGAAGGTACTATAGGAATTACATAAGTTATTAGCCGCATTGGTTAAAACTTTAGTCATAAACCAAATTAGATGTCCTCAAATATTTTTATAGGGTAATGATGATTTAAAGACCTTCGCTCACCTTTGGAACGAAAAAAGAAGGAAGGAAGAAGGTTTAGTTCGCTCTATGCTGGTGGGTTTGAATTCCTAATGCTACTATAGCTATAGCTACTATAGAAGAATATTATCTCTACTCATTTAAGAGACTTATATAAATAGTGACCAAATGAATTGATTAGTTAAGTACGAATTGGTTTATCAAAAAATATTTTTTCTTCAGTTAGATCGCATTAGTCGAATCTATATATGTCAGACTTTATTTTGTTCTGACTGCGGCTCGCAATCAAGACATAAGATGTAATTTGACAACACATTTGGTACTAGGTGTAATGGTCGAAATAATATGACACAAAACATGTGCTGACTGTTAGCTTATTAAGGATCCCCGAGATTGCTAGGCTATTGCTTACTTTAGGACGGGAGTGAGACAGGACTGTTTGTACTTACAAGAAAAGATAGAAATTAAGTAATACATAGCCTAAGACAGATAAATGATAAAAAATTATCACTAAATAATAGATTGTTATGACTTTGAGAACTCACTTTGATAATCTTTGCAGCATCCTTAGTATTGAAAAATATGTTTTTGGTTCTCGTTGAAAGTGGTCTTGATGATATCTTCACAGTTTCACTGTATACCAATACACCATTGGAACCTACAACCAAGTCTTCCGCTTTGTACATAGCAATACACAGAACAGCGATAAGACCAAAACGAATAACAAAAGACATTTTGAGAAAAAATATCTTATGTGACTTGAGCCAGATAAAGTGAGAAAACAAAATATTGTCTAGGTTGGATTGACGCCTCAATATATAGTGATTGTGTTTTACCCATTTTGAGATAAATATATAGTATATGGATCGAGTTATCAGATTTAGTCATGACAAAGATATAGATGACACGATCAGGTCGATCAGCTAAGAGATAATAGCATCCACAAATATGATAAGTATTTAACAATGAAGTAAACATATTGTGTCATGTTTTCCTTGTCGTATGTCTCCAAACCTTATATGAGGTGGAAATAAAAATTCCCATAGTTTATTTTTAACAGGTATTGTTATAAATTAATTTTTTATTTTTTATGTCTCCTAGGCCAATAATTAAATCACCAGTTGAGTTTTTTTACTTTTCTGACCCCGACAGCAGAATGTCAGCTTTGCTGTATTGGGTTACATTGGAAGATGAATGAAATGAAAATTTATCGTTTTGAGTAACTTCCTGATTTTTTTTTTCGTGTGGAATCCCTAAGTATGTCGGAATCGAACCGACTAAAACCACACTTTGTTCCTTCACAAGTGGGTCTATTGCAAGGGACCCGGGATACCCTAAGAAAGATTCTATAGCCCTCTCAAGGTAGCAGTAGCAATTTAGCAAAATAAAAAATAAAAATTGTTCCTAATTAGCTACCAAAATAATGGTTTTGTTGCTCAAGCCGCTACAAGGGATTGGTTGAGATTTAAAGCAGCTTTTGCATATAAACTAACTTTTGAAAACAGTGCTTGTATTTGCACATTGTCGTGTCTAAAATGATAGATAGATAGATAGATAGATAGTACTCTTTATTGTACACCAAACACATGATATATATACATATAAAAAAAAAAACAACTTAAACATAAAATGCACAATGGGCGGCTTTATCACAACAAGCAATATCTTCCAGGCAACCTTTGGATGGACAGGACTGTAATGATTTAGTGTGGGTGTTTATGGTGTAAAATATATAATACGAAAATGAAACAGATAATACTGAAAAAAGATAAGTAACTAAGCGAGTGACCAGACAACTGAACTATATATTTAAAAAACTCACATCATGGTGTGGTTAAAGGTCACAATATCTTTTCAGAGCAATGTGTATTTATTGTAGCCGATTTAGTACCATGTCAATAGTAAATACTCAATTATTTCTAAAAAAATATAGGTTTAAATTGGCAATAGCCTAAGGTTTTATTGTCAAATTTAAAATAATTAACGAAGTTACATTAAGCAAGACATTTGCGTGATTTTCTATTTTTGATGCGGATTCTAGTCTCTTCAAATTCGATGAACGCATTTAGTTATATATTTAAACAGGAATTAACGCGATCACGAAAAGGTATTACATACCTCAGAATTCCTTGACGTATCGACCAGGTTGCACTGGCCGTGGTCAATGCACTTAGCTACAAATGCGTACCTCGTATTTGTTAACTTTGAAATAAGTGTTTAAATACCAGTTAGTTAGAAGTCTTGGACTTTTCAGCAATCTCCAAATCCAGTTACGGGTATGCGACTTACACTCCCCACTTCCAATCGTCCTTTTTCTTCCATTACTTTTATTCCATTATTTTTATTTTATTCTTGCCCTTGCCTTATTTAATTTCTTGCCCCCTATGACGTGAGTCGTACGAAATTATAGGTTGCCAATATCTGTCTACCCTTTCGGTTATATAGTCTCACAAGTATTATAGACAGAATATAGATATTATAGATATATTATATACACTCACGTGAATACAATATGTAACGTCTTTATGCTGCTTCTTCTTAGTATTACAAAATGTCAAAAATGTCATTAATATCAACTCCCACTCTTATCTCATGCTTACTTCTCCTTTCTCCCTCCTTAACTATAGGCCTGTGATGTCTAAGTATACCAATAATTATATTAAGATTGTAAGCCTAGAAGCGTCAAACGTCCTGCTTTCTACTTATAACCAATATAAAGCATTGTTTTGATAGAAAATTAAAAAGCTTTTTGGATTAAGGTAATGAGCAGTAAACTCAACAAAGAATAAAGCTAAACGTTTGCAAGGATTAAGACGCACCTGGTTCTGGATAGTGGAGAATAGTAGTATTATCGATATAAATCCCACTAATATAGTAAATGTGAAAGTTTGGATGGATGGATGTTTGTTACTCTTTCACGCCAAAACTACTAAACCGATTGCGATGAAACTTGGAAGGATAGGACTGGGTAGCTGGGGACCTGGATTAACATATAGGCTACTTTTTATTCCGATATTCTCACGGGATCGGGACTTACACGAGTGAAACCGCGGGGCGCTGCTAGTGTGAAATATCTTAGTAGTGATTGCGACTGCAACGCCAGATATCGCAGATGCGAATACCGCTCAGTGCAAATATATGTATGGTGAATACTGTATTGGTATAGGGGTTTATATTTATAACGTGTATGTTTTACAAAAAGTATCTGAGGATGTTTATCCGTGTTTTAGAAGCATATCGTACAAACCATGTCTAGTTTGGTCTGGAAAGCGTTGTGTAATGTGTAATTATTCTTTACTGACTTTTAAACTTTCGTGTTCCATGATATAATATTGTCTACGTATTTACGGGAACACAGGAAACGTCAGGCAATTCAGAGGTATGTAATACCTTTTCGTGATCCCGTTAATTCCCGTAAATACGTAGATAATATTGTAACTATTCTTATTATTTATATGACTAGCAACCCGCCCCGGCTTCGCACGGGTAGCAGAGACATCTTCAACAATCATCAACATATTTCAATCAATTAACACAAAATCTTAACAATAGGGAATATGCATGTGTTTTTTTTTTATCTTATATTGACTTGTTCCATCATTCTACCCTAATAAAAAATATAAATAACATTGGCAATGTTCAAATTAATTTTTAAAATAACATTGAAAACATCGATAAAATTTGATCTGTTTGAACGCCGCCATGTTTCGCGGGCCTTGGATGACGTCACGTTCCACGCTCAGTGTTTGTTTCATAAACTTACTTAAAGTGTTAGAGTAATTTTATACCGATTTCCAGTTGTAATTACTATTTATTGTAATTAATAGACGATATATAAAGTTATAAAACCATTTTATAGGTATTGCCTTGTCCCTAAGTGTAAAAACACTATAAGAAGTACACCCAATACAGTATTTTTTCCTGTACAAAATAATAATGTAAAATACGAAAACAATGGTGTACATTAATGAGAAGAGATGAAGTATCTTCAATATCGTGTTTATATTGTTGTGAAGATCACTTTAATGTAAGCATATTACAATTTAATTGCTAGTATAGTGTGAATTAGTCAGCAGTAATTTATGTTTGTTTTAAATATCAAGCAGAAGGCAACTTGCTTGTCTACTTAAACTAGGTAACAAAAGTCCAATAAAACTTCATGAATATAACTAACTACACATATCTTACCTATCCTTTAGATTAAAATATAACAAGTATTATAATAATTACCTTGCGGCTTTCACTCCTTTAACCTCAGCGGACGTAAAATCTGGATTTGATGCAAAATATATAGTCATCATGAATGCACCTATTTTCGTTAGATTGTTCGATTGTGCTTTGACAAAACTACATTCAGTCATTGTTCTAGATGATTTCTAATATCACTAGAATGCTTAAATTGCACTAGCTAAGAGCAAAAACCACAGGAACACCTATCTTTCTCCGTAACACTACGAATATAGACGCCGATAAATGACAGAACGTGGAATGTCACGTCATGTTTTGTTTCGACCAATGGTGAAGCGTTTTGCAAAGTTGAATTTCGCGCCCTTATTTTGCATATTTTAACTAATATTTTTTGCAATTAAACACGAACTAAATAAGAAAATAATTGTTTTGGAATAATATCTGGACAATAAAGATTCAAGGGAAAATTTATCAAGTAAATTTAAACAACATGCATATTCCCTATTATACACCTAAACCTTCCTTGTCTATTAGTGAAAACCGCATGAAAATTCGTTCAGTTTTTCAGTATATCATGAACAGATAGACAAACGCGGCGGGGGACTTTGTCTTATAATATGTAGTGATTACTTGACAAGCGCAATAAGTCGCAAAACTGATTCTGCACTATACTGTGCTGCTGCGGGACGTTTTGGTCGTTTTTTTTATGTAAACATCGGCACTGAATTACCTTTTTCCTCAAACTAATATGTTTTCTTCTTCCATTCTACTCAATAATTTTACTGCTTACTCCCTTTCTAGCGATATCCTTTTTCACGCAATCCATCCATTTTTCTTTTTGTTGCTCTTTACTTTTCTACCCATCAACTTATAAATACAATTCTCTTTAACAGATTTCACTCACCCCTTCATATTATATATACACATTTTTTTATGTAGGCACACTTTGCAAATGAAAAAAAAAACAAACTAAAATGAATCAGTGTTGCGTTTTATTAAAAATCTAATATTACATAGCTGTATATAGATCTAAACAAATATCTGCACATGATAGTTGAGTCCATCGCCGCGGTTGCTCTTCATCCTCACGTTAATGAAAGTGGAACCAACACCCCCTGATGTGATCGACGCACGTGCTTTTGATTTATCCAAGTCTATCACTGATATACCCTGCAAAAGTTAGATTATCTTAAGTATAAAACATTTATTAACCCTGTTTACTTAAATTTGACCTGTATTGGAACAAATTAAAGCCCTTGTTTCTTTAATTCCATCGACCGGAGGCCTACTTTTAGTTTTTCCGGGGTTATTAAATATTATTCTCTTTATCTCTCGTCATTTACACTACATTTAAATAATGGCTAATAAATACATAACATGGACCATAGCCAAATCATTCTTTATAAAAAATAATGTAATAAAGTTTTCAGTCGAGTTCTTAAGAACTCATATGCAGTTTTTTATACTATAAGACAGTTACATTTTTTTTGGGTTTACTAATTGCTAAATATGCTGGTTATTCACTTTAGAAACACGAAATTTCAGAGAATCTTTGAGTACTTTCTCATTAGATCTCTTTATAATACGAATAATGTGTTTTAATAGCTTTATAATACGAATAATGTGTTTTATGATAATGTTAATATCGACCATGCAATCTACAGTTTGGCCACGCTTTAAACGATACCATTTTTTAATAAGGGTGTTAACAACAATACCATACTTCTTGACATAATAAGTAAAGTTGCGGCTGAGTAGTGAACTTGAGTTTAGCTTTCATTTGCATTTTACTTACTTTGATAATTTTTGTGGCATTGTTCGAGGTATAGAAAACGTTTTTTTCTCTCTTCATCAAAGGAATAGCAGATAACTTCACTTCTTCAGTGTACGCCAGTACAGTGTTGACTGTGGTACCAACATTTAAATCTTCAGCGCTGTTTATGCCAACACAAAACACAACAATGACGCACAGTCGAATGATGATAGACATTTTCAAAAGAAACTAATATATTTAGAAATGAAGCTCTTGAAACAAATAATATCATAAAATTTTGTGTTTAAATTTTATATGCAGTTTATATATGCTTTGTCTAGTACTTGAGATATAGTGATAAATATATGAATCACGTTATCAGTTGTTCAGTTGATATGGATATCTGTGACGAGATAGATTCATCTGTTAGTCATACTGTATTAGTATTGGATAAATATTGACACTAATATTTCAAGTGCTTGCTGACTTTTAAAATGTATAAAATACTTTAGATAAATAAGAAAGTAAATAACTTGAATTTCTTGACGGATGTATATTAAGAAATTTAGTATGAAACTCAACATATGAGATTCTGTTATAATATGATCAAATATATCAAATCCATAATAGTAAAAGCCAAGGATAGACAAATTTCTACATGCGTAAAGAAACAGTTGGTTTTCAGGTAAGTCAAGAATTCGCAAATGTAAGAATCAAAACATGTTTAAGTTTTTAGAAAGTGCGACTTAACAATAACTTATCCATTATTCCAACGTAGCCAAGTAACCATTCCAGTAAGCACTACTGTATCACAGTAATCATGTGGCAAAAAACTGTAAATCAATTGGCAACAACAAATGTTTTCAAAACTGACTATGCGCTGCGCTGCGCCGATAATGTGTTGGCTGGATCTCTCTCTCTTGCTCGCTCATAAATTAACTGCAATTATGAATATATATTGTGGTGTTTTGGTTGTTTTTTATAATTTGACTTGAATCCGGGTCACATAAAGATACCTGAAAACCTTAGAACTAATAATACGATAGCATATTATACACATTTTTTTTTACTTAAGAGTACACGTAAATTTTTGAGCGCTTTGAACACATTATATGATATGTTCCACATGTACTCAAGGTACAAGCTCTACACTTAAATTTTTTGGTTTTAGAAACCGATGCAAAAACCGGTTAAACCATTTCTCGACACAATATTGTTTTTACCAATTCGGCTTCAGTAAGAATGATAACTCTTTCTGTCGCAATGCTTTAAGGTATATTCTTGACTATTGCTATTTTGGGTGGTCAGGTTTATATTTGGTTATGAAACTTGAAGTTATATTTAAATGCATATCAGGAGATCCAAACAATGTTTACCACTCTGTACATTGCCTGGACCTGTATTCGGATCAAACTGAACTAATCGGTATCAGAGAGTAATGACGGCTCCTCGTCTGCAATATGAAAAATCACAGACCATCAACCAGCGAAGCCTCCCTCTCTCTAACTCTGAGAACGGCCCTCCTGAGAACACCAAAATGTTCAAGACTAGTCAATGTAGGAGAGGTTGCCAAAAAAGTTCACTTTGTCTTTCTGGGGGCTGGTCAATCATCGTTCGCATACTCTTGGCAAAAGATCTGATGTCAGACACGCTTACGTGGTACGTATTTTTTTTGTCAGCTAGCTTTTAACTCAACGACTCGTACTGGATCTCGCACTGACTCATTGATATGATGGATTTGAATGACATTTTGACATTGATATTGTCAGTGTCTCTACAGATACTGTCTGTAGTAAAAAAACCGTACACTTAAATTAAGATTCTTTCAACAATTTTAGTTATGACTTTTTTTATGTGGCTGCAACCCATTAAATAGCGTAAAAAATCCGTTACCTATACAAACTATAACCCCAAATGAGACCATCATCATAAATATGAAGGTCAGAAGCATAAATAATTAAACCTCAATAAACAGTTACATACAAAGCGCTGTCCTCAAATTTCAATTCTAAACTATCGCCCTCATGACCGAAATTTTCACTTAACTCGACATGAAAAAGTGATTCTCCGTACCCAATTTGTTCGGCAGTACGGCTTTATCAAAAGTTGGACACATTAGTACCAGATGTGGCGCGGTGTGAAACGACTTCAAGTTCTTTTGATCCCGTTGTACTTATGCCTTATGGTCCCATCTATTACTGGTCGCCCTTTATTTGTAACACTGGCACAGCTCAAGCTGTTATTTTTTATTTAATTGATTTTACTGCCTTAAAAGTATAATGTTTCTATGAAGTTTACCTTTATCTCTTTTCTATTAGCAATTAGTTTAACCAATGAATGCTGATTGAGGATTTCTTTGCACTACTTGGTAGATATATTTAATGTATTTTGTTTTAGTAAATTTAAGCTGAAGACTATACTTTCTGAATAATATTTATCAAGGTTCTTGTGTTAGCTTGTCTCGTTTCTCTTTACATGCCAATATCTTTCTATATTGGTCGCTGATCCGGCGTTAAAGTCGTGCCGTATTGGAAGACTTTTTGCAAATAAGGCAGCCTAAGTTCTAAAACTCTTGTGACATTATTCTACCTAGACCATTTTTCTACGTCCCAAATGTGAGCAATATTTAGATGAACAAAGTTTCAGTGAGATTTGTTCAAATTTTCTTGAAAGCCTTGTCTTGGCTTAGTTGCTGTTACAATGTTCACATTTAGGCCTGCCTTTATTCAGACGTTATAAAGTTAAGAACATGGTAAGATGTCACACAAACTATTACACTACTACTAGCATATTTTTAAACGTCTTCAAAAAGGGAGGTTCTGTATTCAATCCGTATGTATGTATGTTTGTATGTCCACAATATCCTAAAAAGCAATTAACTTATTCTCGTGATTGTTTCACTAACTTATTCTTTATATTTTCAGGAAAGTTTTAGTATATTATGCATCAGGTATTTACTAGTTGGTTTTGTTTTTCACTTTAAAGTCTTTAAAATTTAGAACAAACTCCTTTTAACTGTTAGAATTATGATTGTAATAGATAAGTGTGATTTTTTTTTTTTTATGGTATAGGGGGCAAACGAGCAGACGGGTCACCAGATGGTAAATGACTACCGCCGCCCATAGGCACCTGTAACTCAAGAGTCACAAGCGCGTAGCCGCCCTTTAAGGTGGGGGTAGGGGAAGAGGGGGAAGACGGGAAAGGGGGATTAGAGGGGAAGGACGGGAATAGGGAAGAGGGAAAGGTTAGGGCCTCCGGTAATCTCACTCACGCGGCGAAAAGCAATGGAAGCATTGTTTCACGGCCGGTTTTCTGTGAGGACGTGGTATCGAGCGGAGTCGAGCCGGCTCATACGTGCCGAAGCATGGCTCTTCTTCACACACTTCAAAAGAGTCCGTCATCGACCAAAGAGCACTACAAAATACAAAAAAGACCAATAAAAGCTTGTTATATAATTCTGCAGTATTTTCTACAATACAACAAAAATTGCATTCGTGCTTTACTTCTAAAAACAACGAACAAATTGCACTACAATGCCCAAGCTATGTTTCTGTAGAACAATACAAACTTATGTAATTAAGCAACAGCTTCAACATGTGAATAAAGTTTTGTGCTGCTCTGTATTATCTATTTTAAACGATAGGAGGCATTTTAATAAAACACATACATACAACACACAACATATAAAAAATAATTCTTTGGCAAACAATAGGAAATAATTAGCAAAAAAATATGGCACAAAGCCTGTTTTGATAAGTGTAAGAGATCCGGGGATATAGGGTTGGCTACACTGGCTTAAGTATCAAGTCAGCAGGACCATTGTTTTTCGGAAATGGCTATGGCAAAAAAAAAGTCTTTGTGAAAAATATTGCAAATAATTAGCAGCAAAAAAATATAGTGTAATTTTATTACAGCCTTATGACTTGGCTACGCTAGCTTCATGGACACGATTTTTTTACATTTAGAAAACTAACCCAAATGCTTGTGTTGACAATGTTCAACAGGGGGGGGGGAGGCAGGTTTCTCGCTCACAATATGAACGCAGATGTGAGCTATTGTGCATGTTGTAACATTTACCCCTTGATCAACGTAACTAGACATTTTCTTTTCACTATGACTTTTTCAGATTCATTTAATTTGTGTAAGCATAAAAAACCGTTACAATTGTAAGCAAAAAAGCAGCATTGATTATATTATAGCTTCTGAATAAAGTAATTTTAACAAAACGGATTCTAAATAAGCGTTTCGTTTAATTTCTCCACTTACCACACGCAAACACCGGCCAGCAAAGTTGTGTTGCAAACAAGTCTGCGGTGTTATCACGTCGTAAAATAAATGTAATGACCGCACCGTGTGGCCCACTTTGCCCACTATTTGAATATATCTGTGGTATTAAAAAAGTTTTAATATTTGCATGAACATTACGATACGTTTGTTAATTCAGTGAACAATTTAAGGGACAACATATGTAATCATGTATCATAATCCGATTGGGAGATGAAATGTTCGAAAATTGTGATTTAATTAACATATTATAATTTTTATTATTATATTTTGGTGCAGTCATTTTATAAACATAGCGGTGAATTCCTTTTTATAAGTAGAAATAAATTGATTTCTACAATTAATTGAATATTTCACTGATTTTCAATGATAAAGACAAAACGTATACAATAGATTTTGAAGCAGTGGTAGTGCAACAACTAGAACACTTACACTACCGACGTGAACCCACTCCTAACACAAGCATGTAGCTGAAGGACTTGGCAAGAATACTTACTAATAGTGTGTGACCCACGAGGTATTTAAATAAAAAGGTTTTAAAAAAATCATCATCATCATATATTAAGATATATCTATAAAATATATATAAAACGGGTGAATACATTAAATTACCAGCTGGTATTGCTGTCCTAATGGTCTCCAACTCACAGGAAATACTGAACATTTGGGTACGCGACCCTGACCTCTGCGAGTTATTGAAGTCTCAGTCCCGTTCCCCCACCCGAGACTTGCAGTATCCCTTACCCTAAGTTCTCTCCCTACCCATTTACCTTCCTGATACAAATTTACCTTCTTCCTTCTTTCCCGTATTAAAACGACCACATTCCCAAGGGGGGTTGGTGTCTGGCAGGCGACTGGTCATAAAAACCAGCCAAAACTCTGCACCGAACCCATCTAAAGGAGGAGGGTTGTTAAGGGGCATTTTTCACCCATCGGCTACTTGATGTAATATTCATTTTGTTTATTAGTATACATTATAACAAACATAAAAATAATTATTTAAATTAAAATAATTGGTAATTGATGAAATAAACAAAACAAATATTTATGTAGGTTTCAGGAACATTTATTATAATAAGCATTGCTGTTATTTGTTTTAGGACATAAATCAATTATAATTAGTATACCAAACGCAAGATTAAGATAAAAGGAAGTTGTTATTACGACAAATTGAATGTTACATATATGTGCAACTATCTGCGCCCCGCGGTTTCACCCGCGTAAGTCCTGATGCCGTGGGAATAAAATGTGTTACATCGTATGTGTTAATCCAGGTGTCCAGATATCTACATACCAAGTTTCGCCGCAATCGGTTCTGAAAATGTCAAAGTAGTTTAAAAATAGATTATCTTAATGTCTGATTTAGAAATGTGCACTTACACAAGGAAAACATTTTCCAAAGAACATAAAATTTTCAAGTCATTTTTAAAAGCTATTACAAATACTTTCCCGGCTACTCATGAAGCTCTTAACATTTGACTAAACCTATCTGTACTACTAAATTGTGTCAAACTTTAACCCCAATTCGTACTTCTTTATACGCCCGAAGACCATGAAAGTATCTTCAAATTAGACTTCCCTTACCCCGCTATGGGCCATTCCGAGTATAATGACTATTCATTGCTCCTCAAACAAGAGAGGCGGAGGGAGAGGGTCTGAAAACAAAAACACGGATTAATCGGCAACTTCGGCTCTCCCTGCGATGGCCGGAGTTCCGCATAATTAAATAGTGATTAAGCCTCTTTCTGGTTATTCACATTAGAAGTACTGTTGGATTAATATATTTTTTTAATATTTTACAGAATGCAAAAGGGGTTAGTTACAAAATTTTTTTAAACAACTATAAATGGAGAAATAAGTTGTGCATAAATATACTACACACCAAAATCTGCCTTTTATACTACCTAAGTTTATGTTTTTTAAGAGAAAAAGATAGCCTGATGGCGCGCAACCACCATGTCGCGTGGATGGCTGGAACATGTGCAGCTGATAGGTTGAGAACTCTTATAAAACTTAGAAATGTTTATTATATATACTAGAATTGTAGCTCAAGATAGCAGGTTCATTCTTCCAATGTGGTCTGTTCAGGAAGCCTTAAAAAATGTTCAGTAATGGAATATTAGTAGCTTTGGCTGAGAAATTCAACAAAGGAAATATCGGAACCTATTGGTATTGTTTTTTTGTGCGTGTATCCGCGTTTGCTGTGACAGAGAGGAATGAAAGGAAAAAGCTAAAAAAACAGGGGAGGTATAAGGCGATATCTCATTCTTTTTAAAAAGGACGACAGAAAGAGTGAGTGTAGGACGAACAATTGCGTGCGAAGCCGGGGCGGGTTGCAAGTAAATTATAATCACATTTTGCGGACGATCTCCTAATTAATCTTGACAAAATTTACCAAAAAGGTCCGGAATTGGACTAGACTTCAGTAAATACAACTGTAATCTTAGTCATCCAGAACTATTGCAAGTAACTTGGAGAACATTAGGGAGAGGTGCGATCTTCTATACAGTAAAAGCTTTGTGAACTCTATCCACCTTATCGACGCAAACGCCAATAATACTTTGGAGAACTAGGTAATTAGCTCATAACTTCCTTGGCGATTATTCGTATTTTCTAACTTTCATGAACAAATCTCTAAAAATATTATGTATGAAGGTTATATTATTTATTATTCTCTTTATTCATTTAAAAAACTATATAAATTACATTTTTAAATATATAGAAAAAAAATAAATACTCACTTAATTAAGCATATAAAAAATAGTAGACCACCGACATCGCGTACAGGGACCAAGATACCGGTAGTTAGGGTTCTCTTTATTCATTTAAAAATAAATAATTAAGCATATAAAAAATAATAGACCACCGACATCGCGTACAGGGACCAAGATACCGGTAGTTAGGGTTCCAAAGACAGGAACCTCCTCACTATACGGGCCGTGTCGAGGAGAACGGCCTTCTGCATCATTATTATACTATTATTAATATTCTCTTTATTTACTTACATATTTTTATTACATATTTAAATACATTCACTATAAAAAAATAAAAACAAATATATTTAAAATTATAAAAAAAAAGTGTCCCACCGGTATCGGGTACAGGGACCAAGCTACCGGTGGTTAGGGTTCCAGAGATAGAAACCTCCTCACTATCGCGTGCCGTATCAAGGAGGACTGCCTTCGGCATGAGGCTCTTAATCCAGCTGCCTAACGTGAGCCTCTGAAGGAGTTGGTCGAGGCTCTTAGCAATTAACCCATGGGCCAAAATGACTATCGGCACAATGATTGCTGAATCCACATCCCACATGTCGACAATCTCGTGGGCTAGGTCCAAATATTTTATTTCTTTTTATCTTTTTCGGCTTATAAGAGATTGTCGTCATGGGGAATGGTGATATCAATAAACATTGCTCGGCGCTCTAATCGGTCTATCACCACTATATCAGGCTTATTGGCAACAATAGCCCTGTCAGTGATGATAGATCGATCCCAGTACAATGTTGCACGACCATTTTCGAGAACTGGGTCGGGCACATTCCTGTAGTACGGTAACTCGACAGCCACAAGATTATATTTAACAGCAAGTTGCTGATGGACTATCCTGGCCACTTGGTTATGTCTATGCAAGTACTCGCCGTTGGCAAGACGAGAACAACTAGAAATTATATGCCTGAGGGTTTCTCCGGGACGATGACACGCCCGACAAATGTCAATTGTGCCGTCCTTCAGTATATATCTCCGATAGTTATTCGTCATAACAACTTCATCTGTAATTGCACAGACAAAACCTTCAGTTTTTCCGAAGTGGTCACCGAACCGTAGCCAGTATAGGCTAATAAATATATATCGGGCCCATTTAAGGCCCGATAAAAACGTCCATGCAACGCCTTGCTCTTCCATATCTCCCTGTTGTCTATAATAGTAAGTACTGCTGGTTTGCGCCAGTTCTCTTTTCCTAGAGTAAGCGGAGTGAGTCCGTTGTCAACTGTCACCACATCCCGATACACATCCAGGTCAACGGAGAGGAAGTAATCTCTAAGGTTGCATACCTCGTGGTTATGGAGGGTCTTGGCATTTAAAAAACCACGACCCCCACATTTCCGCGGGATATACAATCTCATGACCGATGAACGTGGATGGTGCATTCGGTACGCGGTAAGCAGTGTACGAACTCTTCTATCCAGGGCATCTAGTTCAGTCTGAGTCCATCTAAGTATGCCAAAGGAGTAGGTTAGGACTGGTATGATCCAATCATTATAGGCCCGCACCTTATTACCACCTGACAAAAGACTTTTCACTATTATTGTTTATTATTATAATACTCTATTTATGGTTTTATCCATCCCCATTGTGTCTTAGTATGAACATGTCTCAACATGGTCTCAGTGACTCGTTGCTCTCAGTAGAAGAGAACTCACGCACACTCACGCTCGAATTACTCGCATTAATTACTTATAACAGCTAGTAATGACTTACCTGCCGCTTATTAAAGGCCAAAGTTAATTCGAAAATTAGTTTGTTTTATTTTTTAAGATTTCATTGTTCTAACAAAAGATCCAATAGATAGATGTTCTTAGCAATATCAAAGTCATTTCTTTAAGAAATATAAAATATTACTAGTGTCATACTATCAATAGGGAATATGCATGTTGTTTAAATTTACTTGATTAATTTTCCCTTGAATGTTTATTGTCCAGATATTATGCCTTAACAATTATTTTCTTAGTTAGTTCGCGTTTAATTGCAAAAAATATTAATTTAAATATGCAAAATAAGTGCGCGAAATTCAACTTTACAAAACGCTTCCCCATTGGGCGAAACAAAACATGACGTGACATTCCACGTTCTGTCATTTATCGGCGCCTATATTCGTAGTGTTACGGAGAAAGATAGGTGTTCCTGTGGTTTTTGCTCTTAGCTAGTGCAATTTAAGCATTCTAGTGATATTAGAAATCATCTAGGACAATGACTGAATGTAGTTTTGTCTGTCAAAGCACAATCGGACAATCTACAGAAAATATTGGTGCATTCATGATGACTATATATTTTGCATCAAATCCAGTTTTACGTCCGCTGAGGTTAAAGGAGTGAAAGCCGCAAGGTAATTACTACAATACTTGTTTTATTATAATCTAAAGGATAGGTAAGATATGTATGGTTAGTTATATTCATGAAGTTTTATTGGACTTTTGTTACCTAGTTTAAGTAGACAAGCAAGTTGTCTTCTGCTTGATATTTAAAACAGACATAAATTACTGCTGACTAATTCACAGTATACTAGCAATTAAATTGTAATATGCTTACATTAAAGTGATCTTCACAACAATATAACACGATATTGAAGATACTTCATCACTTCATTAATGTACACTATTATTTCGTATTTTACATTATTGTTTTTACACTTAGGTACAAGGCAATACCTATAAAATGGTTCTTTAAGTTTATCCATCGTCTATTAATTACAACAAATAGTAATAACAACTGGAAATCGGTATAAAATTACTGTAACACTTCAAGTAAGTTTATGAAACAAACACTGAGCGTGGAACGTGACGTCATCCAAGGCCCGCGAAATATGGCGGCGTTCAAACGGATCAAATTTTATCGATGTTTTTAATGTTATTTTAAAAATTAATTTGAACATTGCCAAGGCTATTTATATTTTTTATTAGGGTAGAATGATGAAACAAGTCAATACAAGATAAAAAAAAAAAAATTATTTAAAAAATTGAGTAACTGATATAAAATTTTATTAAGACAAGACACAAGCACTAGCTGTGTCCGGGACTGTACGAACATACTATAAACGACACAAATAAATCCAGATTCAACTATAACTTGTGAATCGGATGTAACGTTCATCCGACGTTTGAATAGAATCCGCGCAAAACGCAGTGATAGTTAGCGAACTGTCAAGCTTTATGAATAGACATAATTATAATCTTTTTGAATCTCATTTTAATTTAACCTATAATGGTTCTTTTTAAAATTAAGATACCATTAAGACATGTAAGATGGTTGATAGTCTCACGTTCCCTCTAATGTTTTCTTTTTTAATTAGGTGGTCTATAATAGACAGCTTAAATTTTATATCAAACACACTGATTTATATACCCATAGATTACAATTTTATATAAAATTTATATATAATGTATGTATAACCATTTGATTACAAAAGACAATAATAATTAAGATTCAAGCGTTCGAGGCTTTTCAACAACCCTTTAATTCCACGAGCAAAACCAACATTTCACAAAACCTGTAATAAAGTGTAAACCAGGAACAAAAGCAGGCAAACATCATCTATTTAAGCATAACGCTCTTGAGGTAAGTGTTCTTGAGCTGAGGGCTCCCTCCGAACCTCTTCATAGTACAGCTGATCGATACAAGTATCCATATACGAGTATGTTACGGGGGTGAAAGTGCTTTGTGTTAGAGAAAGTTTAAATATGGACTTGTTAGCACTGGACAATGTTATTATGTATATTTAATGTAGTTACGTATGTTTATGTATATACTTAATAATATAAACTGCTTTTGTTTACAAAACATATTTACGAGTTTAGATTCTTAGATCATTTTAATTTTTGTCTTATAGCATCTTATTACCAATGCTAAACAAGCAATATTAGTCCTCGTTACAGTATTTATTTTTGTTGTTTTATAATAATTCTTATAATATTGTTTGAAATATACTTGCATGTTTATTGCTGAAAATTACACATTGATTTGTTCAACTATGATTAGTCTTTTATAAACATTGGAACTTAAAATCTTACCAATTTATACAATACATAGGGATGGATCGATCTTTGTTACTCTTTCACGCAAAAATGGATGAATGGATCTGGATGAAATTTCGCACCAAGATAGATTATAGTCTTGAATAACACATAGACTACGTTTCCCTCTTCCGTGGGATAGATTTCACCAAAATTTCCACGTCGAGAAGTAGTTGAAAATTAAATTAGATTAACATATATCTTATTGATGTACTAATTCCGAGCCATACATAAGAAAGAAAGAAGAAAAAAGAAAGAAAACATATTTTTATTTCCGAAACATCCTATAACTATTACAAACAAATTTTTATAACCAAAAAAAAAAAACACTTTTTGACGAATTATTAACACTAATTACAGCATAATTTTATTAAAAATTGCAAGTGGCAACACTGCGCGTCACGCACGACATGGCAACGTGGCACTCATCACTCACGTGTCAAATGTCTGACGTGGCAACAGGTCATGTTTTTTTATTTCGTACCTACATCGTTTTTAGTGGAAGATACGCCGTGTTTCGGAAATTTGGGTGGACACTCAGCATAAACTGAGATGGGTATAACCCACCCCAGTACTGATTTTCAGTGCCACCCATGAGTGCCGCCTAACGTCGTCGGGTGACATTGCCCGATTATTGGCTTATTAACTAATAAGAAGAAATAGAACAGTAAAGATCAGTGCTTAAACTATAAACAAGAGACAAAGAAAACAGGTGCTACATGACATACTAAGCCTGTGGAGTAGACCATCATGGTAAGTTTTACTTTATTATAATTGTTTTTCTAATACTTTATCTATAACCTAGTTGTTATTTGCTATTACTGAACTAACCTAAATAGAAAGAATAACTTAATAAATTGTCCCCATCCCAAGTCCAGTACAGAAATCCAAGACAAAAATATTAAACCACTTTTACAACAATAATCAAATCCACCATAGATAAACACTAAAGGCAGAGTAACGGAACTATATCTAGATTATTTCGTTGGTAATATAAAATGTTTGGATTACAAAAGTCATAAAACGATTCGTAATGTATAATAAAACCAATATGATTATATATTTTACCCTCTATACTATCTATTAAATACTTTACACTAGTCGTAGAAGTAGAAATGAAAGAGAAATGAAGCACCCTATCGGACCCAGTGGTAACGTGGCCGCGTGGTAGCTAACCGAGGTAAATGGTTATTTAGGAGAGGTCGCACCCGATAAGACCGCGACCTGCACTTACTTATGCATGCTGAGATCCTTAATTTCTTTAAGAGCAACTTAAACTTCGCTCGTGGCTGAGAGATGTAACTACATGTTAGAGGCATGAGTTATTGAGCTTGCATTGCGAGCTATGAAAGGGTGAGAGCATAATAATATGGGCTATAACATAAGATTTGAATAATCCAACAATTGTTGGTTTAAATATTTCGATTAGATATTAAAACTTATATTTAGCCTAGTCGAAGGATTTTCCTAGAAATAAATAACTGGAAGAAGTAAATATATACTTTTATTTTAAACTACTATAACACATGTATCCAAAATATTCATTTGTATTATAACTGTACAAAATGGTAAAGATTACATGAAGATTTTTAATGTTAGAAGTTGACTATAGCTATGAATAAAGTTCATAGTTTCATTACGCACTTCTTAGATACCATTGGACTTTCAACTGTTCAATCAACAATAGAAAATGAAATCACCAAAATTTTACAATTTACACGGAAAACGAACACTGCAATATATTGTTCCTACTTTAATAAATAACCTACCAGTGCATATAAAAAATAAAATGAATAGTAAAAATCTAAAAGTACACTAAAAACCTACCTTATTAATAAATTAAAAAATAAACATTGACGACTGCGGGTCATTAAAAATAGGAAGCAACTACAATAAAGTTTTCGGAATGAGGCATCCTGTACGCAGCCCAGTATGACAAGAACGAGTATTTTCTGCAGTCCTGTTTATTTGCCAGCCACCACAATCAAAATAAACAAAAAGGAAGATAGTCAATCAAATAAGCATTTATCTGTTACTGTCTGTAATGTAAGCGTAAAATTTATTGTCACCGAATACCAATAGTAGTGTTTGGCTTTAAACAATTCTACCCACTTATTTGTGTTTTTTATTATGTAGAATGTATTATGTACTAATCATTAGTGGATTGTGTCGATTGAGTACAGTGACGAATGTTAGTGTACGAACATCTAGTTAACAAGTAGTTTAAAAAATTGAATGTAAACATTGGAATTTATACTTAAATAAAAAAATAAAAAAACTGTTAAAGTTTTGCTACCAAAAATTATTATCAAAACATGCTAGATCTTTTGGGGTTTGCTAGGTCCATTTGAATATCTCATAATGTATTGTGTACAATGAATAACCTAATCCTAAGCCTAATAATATAAAAAATACATTATAAGGCACTTTTACATTATTGAATATATTTGCTATATATATATAAAAATGATTTTTCAAATCGTAGTTAACCATATCATGGATGAACATATATTAAATATTACATGAATATATATATCAGTGTTACAGATAGGTGTGGTTATATGTTAGAGTCGTGTAGTAGACTACCTAAATAACGCTGACATGAATGTAACAGTGGGTATGCAATATCAAGAATATTCATGACTTGTCCAGATTTTTCTGAAAATGTCTGCGTTAAAAATTACAATAAAAACATTATTGAAATTTACATGAAAGTTATGATGTTAAAAAATGTGCACCTACACCAGGAAAATCATTTTCCAATTTTTCAAACTCCATTTATTTTTCAAGTTAAATCAACTATTTAGTAGGTAAAAATAACTTTTTAAAATTAATTTAAATTACCATTTACTTCAGACAATCACATAAGATTCACATTAGTATCTATATTAGTGTTAGTGACATCAAGATATTAGTAATTACATTAAATTAATTAATAAAATTTAATAATGAATAATTAATGCATCTAAAATTTGAGCACATCTCTCTATTATACCCGTTATACAAGAACCCGCATTATATGCATAAAAGCAATTACAATAATAACAATAACAACTTCACATATCTCACAGACGGGCGTCTGATCCCAAACTAGGCAGGGCCTGTACTATGGTAACCAGACTGCTGATAAACATACGATAATATAATATATCCGGGG
Organism: Callimorpha dominula; assembly: GCA_949752705.1. Classification (NCBI taxonomy): domain Eukaryota; kingdom Metazoa; phylum Arthropoda; class Insecta; order Lepidoptera; family Erebidae; genus Callimorpha; species Callimorpha dominula. The sequence goes on from OX456994.1 coordinate 925,023, forward strand.
GAACCCAAAACTCCTCTTCCCTGAAGGTCTCCCTGCTGGAGCTAGGAGTATATATAATAGCAACTGTAAAAACTTGAGTAAAAGAAAAAAATTATAAAACTAATATCAGAATACCTTTAAACAAGCAATTCTTGTATATATATATAATCTGAATCTAGGAAATGGCTCCAACGATTTTCATGAAATTTAGTATACAGGGCGTTTCAGGGGTGATAAATAGATCTAGCTAGATTTTATTTTTAGAAAACGTAAAAAAAAAAATTAGGTACTAATATAATAGCAACCATACGACAACGCAAGGAAAAATGCGCATTAAAATTACATTGAACCTTTACTAATAGAAAGTGACGCTATCTATGTTTATCAATGTAAATGTGCTTGTATAAGATGTCCGTGAATGTTACACTAGCTTCAACATAGTTATGAGACTACAGAATTACTGAACATTACCCACATTACGATTAACACATACTAACAATGACGCTGTACAATACGGTCAAGGGAAAAGTAAAAAAATCCTACAATACTCATACCCTATAGCACTTAACAATCTTTTTTTTTGTGTGTGGAAACCCCCACGAAATGGTAAGGTCGTATTATGGTCTTGAACCGACTAAAACCACACCGTGTTCCGTCACTGAGGCTTATTGCCGGGGCCTCAGATGTACCCTAGAAAACAAGTGGTGCTAAGATTAGGCCAGAGATCTTTGAGTCCCTAGAAAAAAGTCCACTTGTGACGATGTGGTGTTAGTCGCATCGATACCGACATCCGCAGGGTTTCCACACGTATAGAAAAATAAAGGCTAAATGTTATAGTATTATTATGTAGGAAAACTTTTTCTGGCAGCAAAAAAAAAGCTGCCAAAAGATGCATGATCTATGCTTGAATCAATCTATGTAAAGTTGGGAACAAGCTAGTTCAACGGAACGGGATAGCTTACAGTTTCCAATTTACAATTAAGCTATATGGCTTCCTTTCGAGCCTTGAATATTGCACCGCGTTAGCAGTATTACTAGTTTATTAAACTTTAGAATATAGTTCACTAACTTTATTGTAACTGAGGGTGTTTCCACATAATAGCCGTAGAGTTGGTTTACTAAGGGAAATATCTACAGACTTAGTACTGTACTATATATAGCCTTTGTTAGAGTAGCCTCAAAGACAAATCGTGTTCAATACACATGTTTGATATTTATTTAAGATATAGTGTCAGGCGCCATACTGACGTAATAGTTCACTTTAGCGGGCCGTAAACCGGTTTAAAACCGTATATTATTCTGATTAATAATATCCAAACGACTGTGAGTTTGTTTGTTTGTTTATTATTTGCAGTAGTGACTGATCTACACGATTTTGAGGTGTTCAATGTTCACGCACTGCTAATACAGAAATTAACGGGCGGTCTGTGGTGCGGTGAGATGCTCTGGTATAAAGACCGCACCGCACATGTAACTTCGGCCGTCACTTAGGCCTCGTTCACGAAGTCAGCGGGAGCGGGGCTGCGGCGACGGCGGTGCAGGGAGCGGCGCGGCAACGCTGTACCCGGTCTCGAAGCCAGCGGGCAGACCGAGTGGCGCTAGAGCGGTGTAGTGTAAGTTGTGTTACGAGAAATTAGTATCTTTGTCTTTGGTGTTCTATCAAAAATCATTGTAGTATTTTACTGCAGCACGTCGGCGGGTATTTTGAAACTTCAGTCGTTAAAATCAAAAAAAGAATACTACAACTCAACACTACGTTAATGCAGACGCGCGGGCACCGTATGATTGGTGCGCACCGCTCGTACGCCGCTCGCCAACCGCTCTCCGCGCCACTGCCGCGCGCCGTCGCCCTGCTCCGGCTGACTTCGTGACCGAGGCCTTATAGACATAAGTAAGACTTGTACCAAGTTGTTGTAATTTTATAAGAAGTGATCTATGTTCAATAATTGTACATCATCTTTCGATTTACTGACATACGCCACTATTTGCGTTTTGATAATGACACCCTTCTGTTTATAATCACACAATGTGGCTCCATCGATCAAGAAAGAAGACATAAGAAATACGTTCATTTTGTTCTGAAAGGAAAGTATAGTACAATTTATTTTAGTATAAGTACTAAAAAGAGAATGATGTATATGTGATGAAACATATATGGAATCTGGCTGTCTGTCCCAACCGTCAGGGGATTTATTTAGACATTTTGTTTGGATCCGTGTTCGTTTAACACCTTAAGCATTGGCTTATACGACAAATTATTTATTCATCATAGGGATATTTCATGAAGAGTTTTATCACACGGCTAAATACTTTCACAAAGAGCAAGTATTACCCACTTCCTTACTTTACTTAATTGCAACATACCTATAGAGGTAGGAGGAGGTTTGGTGCAAAAAAAAAACAACAATATAATATAAAACTTTTATTTTAATCAGTTTTGAAAGAGATCTTATTTGTTTATAACATTTTGGAATTCTGATGAAAATAAACTATAATATAATATTTTGGTGAAGGTGTCGCCTTGACAGTCGAAGGCAATCGACTGCCATTTAACGGATAGTTTGTTTCATGTGTCATTATTACCTCCGTACTTATGTTGAAGAAAAATGTAAATTAAACATTATGTAAATTAATATATATTTTTTTAACATTCTAGTTCTAGCTGGGACAGCCTATATTAGTACTCTAACTAATATTGTTACGGAAGCCTAACTTGAAGTGCGGGAGCCATCTAGCCACAAGTAGCGGGAACTAAATTGGGACGCATGGAGCCATCTTTTAGCGAATAACTGAACTAATGGTCTATCAATAAGAATGTTCCAAAGAATTCTAGCAGTTCCAACAGCGGTTCAGTCGATAGTAGATGTTTCAGGACAGTTCACGAAGTTACTATGAGATGTTTTTCAAACTATATAACGAAGTTGCATGGCGATGTACACATTCAGTTCTAGTTGAGCGGTACTACGAGTTAACAAGTGTGAAGTATACCAAATAGTACAAGTGAATAGTAGGAATTGTAACTGTGACGTGTAATTCTGTTAATTGCTAATTATTTAAATAAATTGTGTCCATTTCGTTTTACATTGGTGGATTTTCTAATCAAGAATCCTGCCTCGTAATAATATTATAAAAGCGAGAGTGGGTTTTTTTGTTTGTTGTTACGTTTTCACATCCTAACCACTGAAATTAGCATCATGAAGTTTTACAGAAATGTTGCCTGGGTACAGGAATGGACGTAGGGTAAATTTCAACCAGAAAATAAATAGAGTTCCCGAGGGATAGGCAAAATAACTTTCACACGAGTGCAGCCAAGCAATGAAAGCTATTTTATAATCTTTGCTATCAGTAAAATTTCTTTAATGTTCCTATCGGTAGTCACTGTTATATTTTTCGTTCAGATCACATAAACACTAACAGAGATACAACTCAAACTTTAGAAACAGCACACAGTTTTCTAAAGGTATTATTGTTTTAAAGACGTGCGCCTGCTCGTGACACCCGTATTGTGGAGCATTGTGTGTTTGTCAGCAGTGCAGGAAGAGACTGATTATGTTTCACGAAGAATACTACGAGTAAGTTGGCTACTAAATATGATATGATTATATTTAGTAGCCTAAGGGCCTCGTTCACCATCTCCAAGTAATGTGTTGATTAGTTAATTGTCAATTAACGTTACGTGCCAAGTAAAAGTTCTGTGTAACTTTAGTCAATTTCACAAACGAACAACTTGCAGGTTAATTGAATGATGTAACAAAACAAACGTTTCAGTCGTTCAAATTTACGTCAAGTGTCATCCGTCAAACGTCATTGCGATTCCAGTTGTCATTTTTGTGTTATTATTGTCTTTGTCGGGAGAAGCTTACGCGTGTGATTTAATTATTATTTGTTATTCAAGTCTTAGTTAGTGAAGTAGGATCCAGTAGCGAGATAGCTAAACTGCTTGATTTCTGAAATTATATTTGTAATTGATAACATATGTACCTATTTGAAATTCACTAACTACACTACTACACTTCACTAAAAATATGGGTAATTCCACTCACCTTGGCGTTTTAGGTGATGTGATTTTGTGTTTTATAAGGTTATGCACTTGGGTTACTGCAATCTTCGACAGACGAAATCTAGCAAAGAAATCCGTTTCATCTAGATCCGTGAAATAATCAACACGGAATTTAAATACACGCATCCTTTGCGTTGAAGAACGTTCTAATTCATCCAATTGATGATCAATCAAATCAAATAAATCCATTTTTATGGTGTTTGCGTTAGACACACGCACAAAATGACAACGTGGTATATATAAAACCGTCAAGTAATCACGCTACTTTGTAGATGATGTGGCAAGTAAGTTACTGGTCGGTTAATCCTATGAGCAGCCCTACTCAAAGGTCGTGAAATTGACACCTTAAGTTACTGGTTACTTTAACCGGTGAGCAGCCTACTCGACACTTTACTTGAGGATGGTGAAAGAGGCCCTAAAACTACCATATCATGGTAGTTTTTATATGGTTATAATAAATTATTAAAATGTTCTCAGAAAATAAAATATTTTAAGAGACTGAAGAAATAGATTCAGTTCATTTTTTTACATTTCTTATTATTTTTAATTATTCAACCAAACACTAAAATGTTTACAAAAAAATAAACAAACTTTTTTTTATGGGATTGGGGGCAAAAGAGCAAACGGGTCACATGATGGTAAGTGACTAATACCGCCCATGGGCACTTGCAACTGAAGAGTCACAAGTACGTTGATGGCCTTTAAGGTGGGAGTAGGGGAAGGGGGGAAGAGGGAGAGTGTAGGGAGGGGTAGACGAGGGGAAGGGGGGGGAGAGGGAAGGGTTAGGTTAAACGGACATAGTACCATAGTATACGGAATACAGTTGTATTCTACACTTCTTTACTTTTCATATTTTGTAGTCTAAAATAAACATTATAATAATTGCTGTTTATATAAGTTTAAACATTACGATATACGTCATATGTAGCGATAGAACTTCAGCTGTGTAAATAAAATTAAAGAGAGAAAGAAGCACAAATAAAGTGTGGGAGAATCCAATTACAGATAGAAAACAAGATAAATAACTCCTTTACTACATTTCCTGTTTTCATTAACTGGCGATTCTACCTATTGTGTTGCTCAAGAAACTAATACCGTTCTCTGGCTCCGTCCGTCGGCGTTGTGTCTTAGTCTTCACGCTCTCGTGAAATTGAAAAACAACGATACGGCTTGCTTTTGTTAGAGCCTCTTTTGTCTCAAACAAGATACTTATCAGGCATTTACTCGTTTACCTGTCCCGCCTCTTTTTTTAATAAGCTGTCTTGTTTACCATTCTATCTGGAAGGGGATCTTGGTGATTTTATTTTGCCTTTATTTCTGCTATATTAAGTTACTCGGTAACGGTTCTCTTAATTTAGTACTGAAGTCTTTGTTGAGCGATATTATGAGTTAGCTAAAGTTAACATTTTCTTTTATATAATTTTTTGGCTTTAATAAATTACAAAATTAAGAAAGTGGTACTCCAATACTTAACTTTGATTACTCAAGAAGGCTTTGAAGCTTTGTTATATTAAGTCGTTATTCAAATCAGACCTGTAAAAGCTAAAATATATTTAAGTAAGTCAGTTTAATCGAAATAGACAAACTAAAATTATGTAAACTACTAGCAGCGCCACACGGTTTCACGTGCGTAAGTCCCAATCCCGTGGGAATCCAGGTCTCCCGCTATCTACATACCCAGTTTCATGTTTCATCGCAATCGGTTTAGTAGTTTCGACGTGAAGGAGTAACAGACATCCATCCATCCATCCATCCATCAATCCAAACTTTCACATTTATAATATTAGTGGGATGAAACATCATCTAACTAAACGATAAAACGCTAGACTAGAGTCCAAAACACTCCCTATATAAACTGTAATAAAACTTGCTGGTGCGAAGCGAACCGCAATGAATAATTCTTTACATATTTGATGTTTATACAAAAAGAGGGGAGCGTCTGTCAGTTTGACAAACGCCGTCTCAGGTGTCGCTTGTGTGCCCCAATTATGGAATGGAAATTATTCCTGTCCCTGTTCCGCAGCTGAATCGGGACAACTCATCATAGCTACAGCCTAGAATATTTTCTAACACCATTTTAACATCATCACATTTTCAAATCATATCGTTAAATATTGTTTATAATGTATTATAATTTTGTGCCGCATCGCGGTGCCTTGACAAATCGCTAGGGATGACGAAACAAATTCAACGATTCGAATGTTCTGTTTTACATTGTTCGCTGTTAGGTTGTTTTTGTTGAATCAACTGATTGACGATCCTGACAACTTGGGATTGCTTTGTTGTTCTACTCGTTCCAGGCTTTTTGTATATCTGTCTGGGTCAAGTTTGTTTTAATTGTAATGTTTATGTGATTGGTTGCAGAATTGTGAAAATATGGTACAATGAGCAGAATGATTAACTAAGTAATCCTACGTATATTGTAATATGTAATAGAGATAGAATTCTCGGGTGAACAAAGACCATGGACTGGAAAACGCAGCGTAGGACGTCCACTGATATAGAGAAGAATAAAACCGGGCTTCTTGGTAGTCATTGAAATAGGTCTATGTCCAGCAGTGTAAGTCTTACGGCCAAAACGGTGATGATGATGTATATATTATTACCATTTATATATTTATCTACACTAATCTAAACTAATATCTTAACTAGCTCAAAGGAAACATTAGTGTTTTTGTATGTATGTTTGTAATGATTTCACACAAAAACTACTAGACCGATTGCGATGAAACTTAGTATGTAGATAGCTGGAGACCTGAATTAAAGCATAGGCTACTTTTTATTCCTACATTCCCACGGGATCGGGACTTACGCGGGTGAAACCGCGAGGCGTTGCTAGTTGTAAATGTATTAATACCACAGAACAACTACTAAAGTTTTCCTAGTTTGAGAAAGGAAATTTCACTTTACAGGAATCGCATTCCTAAATAAATTATTTTGTTAGTTATTTCTGATCTTTGTACATTAAAGGGTAGTAGCCAAATAACGTGAATACAATGGTTAAAGATGTAAGAAGTATCGATTTAAACGATGCGGAGTTAAATAAAGGTAGTAATGTATTTACAGCTATTAACAATTATGATAGAAGCTATAACTGTTCTTATCTTTTTTTTTTTTGTTTTATATTGATTAGATTTTTAAGCCAAATACCCCTTGACCAGAATGTATATAGTTTATGGCTCACTCTGGGCAATGTATGTTCTTTTATTTCCTTTTTTTAATTTTATGTATCAAGGAAGTCCTGAGAAAGTAAAGCATATTATGCTTCAGATTTATATTGCGGTGATTATAGATTTTGGCAGTTGTACAAAACGCCGACAAGCGACGCTTCGCTGAACTACTGTAAAAATACCTATAGTGCACCTTTGTCAGTGTCAGTCATAACAGTCGGACGCTCACCTGACGTGTTAATCTAGACTCGTTGGTGAATATTCATTTATATGGGTTGAACATAGAACATCATTGTTTAAGAAGAAAAAAATATTTTTTACATTGCAAGTAATCTTCATGATTGGTAAAAAAAACATCTGCCTATATTACTTGATCACCATTAGATCATCAATTCAATCAATTAATTTTTAAAATACAACTTATGTAGTCGTTCAAACCAATTAAAGTTACCAAATAAGTAGCCATGAACTTTCCCGTTTACAAAATGCAGAGTCAGGGCAATACCATACTATACTTACAGTGGACGGCGAACTTTAAACTCCACCAACTCCCCGAGAGTATCCGCTCAATAATAAATGAGACGACCTAACTTCACGCCTCCACCGACACTCTAGCTCTTGCTATGAAAAACTTTCAAATGATCCCATCTGAAAACCTACGCTAAACTAAAACCGACTTTAAAATTATCTTCTAAGAGCTTCATTTGGACTAGTAAGGACTGTAAGGTCTGTTTACACGTTTCGCTGAATTAGACATGTGTTAAAAGCTTAATGCATTTAATAGGTAAGTAAGTAACATGCTGCATACCCAGTTGGTGGGATATTTTTACTTTAACGATACCCTTTCATTATTAAAAATCTTTTTTAAGTTTTCAGCAACATTTTTCGTAGAAATAACAGCCTTAATGTTGACTTATAAACTTTAGCAACTATTTTGCCACTTAGACATTTTCTATTCCCTATAGTGTTTTAGGAAAATGTATCTAAAATATGTTTAGAAAGTATTAGTCCTAGAAGCTGCAAGATTAATTTAAATGAAACTGTATGTAACATTACAACAATGCAGAATTTTAATATAAGTTAACTGCACTCGTATACCAGTCAATTCAACCCAAGCTGTGATTATTTTAATCATTAGGCTATTATTCTGATTCTAATAAGCTTAAAAATGTGCTCGTGCACGTAAAGCATCAATTAACACAGATTATTGTGAAGTGAAAGTGGTGGCAAACAAGTTTACACCCCGTCTGATAGATAACTCAACACCAACAGGCGAGTGTGACACACACTCGCCTTGCCTATTCTATGAACCCTGTTTTTTGAAGAACTTCATACTGTGCATGCAACACTTAAAACTCATTGTCACTATAGTATTTTTGGCACCAGCAGAAGCACGTTCCTTTCGTAGCCTATTTCCTAATACCTTTGGGAATACTGTAATACATGTCCTAAAATTGGGAATACAGTTGGGTGCCAATTGTGCATTGCCAGCACTATCCACCTTCGAGTTGTTGCTGATCTACTCAAAAACAAAAAAAAATAATATTACTGTACAGTGCTGGATGACTGAGGTCTTGCTTATGATATGAAGGTTACTTCGAGCGACTCAAATGCAATCAGAAATCAACTGTATCGTGTCTCCTTTAAATACTATCCATTTAGTGTCTTTATTTAAAACATGAAATTGTCACCGCAAGATATTAGACGATGCGTCATTGGCATTATGAAGCATTTTTACCATTATGATAATTCGTATAATAATGGTAAATATAATAATCGTAACTACAGATTGAGGTTGGAACTACGAGTACCACTTTAAAAATGCCTTAGACCTTCAAAATAACGGTCCGCACACAGTATTTAACAATATGTGTATAATTTTCATAAAAGGCCCTGTATACTCATGCAGTCCGTGTCGCTGGCCTGCCCACTCCAAGCTCTTTTGATGTAACACCTACCGTCTATTCATATTTTCTTTCATAATTATTCATATTCCACACATGCTAATTAGAAGGGATAGTTGTAACTTTATAGTCTGCCTTTTGATGGGCTTGAAGAGTCCTTTTGTAAGGATACTGCGCAGTTCTTGGCTATTACCCGTATATCCTAAAGTCACTCACACACATAGTTAAATAGTTCCTCATAATTATTATTTAGAGAATACAACAATTAATATTCATTGTAGCAATACTTAATAGTAATGTCTTAAGATCAATATTTAATAAGGTATTTATCACATAGATGAATATATACCATTTCCCCCCTTTTCTTCGCTACACGGTCTAAAATAAAAATAATACAAATAGTATTTCTATACTCATATATCACAGGAAAATCTATGAGAAGTCTATGGTATTAAAAATAATATCTTAAATCTCTAAATATTGTGCGTATAAACTTAATTTGCAATTTATAGTACGAACCCTCCCACGCATGTTCAACTCGCGCTTGGTTGGATTTATTTTCTTTTCTTTCTTAAAGTCGTTCCTACTTCTGCTATTGCGCTACTTATGTTTTGACGAGCAAATAGTGGCCGACATTTTGTGACTATATCTATATAAAAAACGGGACTTGGTCTATCACAGACTTAAGCATAACGTTTTGGCTCTTAAGAACAGCGAGGAAGAATAACACTGAAAAATATATTCAATACAGATGGGCAAAGTTAACCACTTTTTCTAAATTTATTCAGTGGATACCGTCTGGTACTGACTTCCGTTTGGCCCAGCCGGAACCTTTAACGGTAACGGACAAAAATATACAAATAAGTTTCTGAGGTTTTCATCTAAATCACCGAGACCGTAGAGGTAGGAGTAGTCAGTTATTTCATCAATACTAGAAGACGTAGCGTCTGTGTCTCGCGCGCACTTCTCAATAGAGGCTGAGGGCTTACACTTCTTGTGGGCGAAGTCGCTGAAAATTGTGATCGATACTGTGGCCGTTCTCATGGAGATACCGCTTAGATTTAGTCTTATAGGACATCCGACATATTATTAGCACGGATAATAAGTGTAACGCACCTTAAAGCAAATATTAATTAGCTTTACCCGCTAAGTAATACATCTTAAATTCTATTTTTGTTTATGACACCTGAATTGATTGAGAAAATTTACATTAACGCAGAATCCGCATGAAAACAATTCTTAAGCAAATGCAGTCAGAAAGGAGATTTACAAAGTAAAAACTCTAAGATTTAAATCATTTACTTACATTTATTCATGCGATCACGCCTCTCTCCCTCCGGGCAAGCCGGAGACAGCCCGACTCTTGCTTCTATCCTTACATATCTCACGAGCTTTCTCTATTATCATTACTGTTACAAGATTTCAGGTACTTCTTACCTGTCCCTTCTTAAGAACATCATCAATTTGGCCATGGTATGTTCTGCGTGGTTGCCCCCTACCAGATTTCCTTCAGTGGGAGTATTCTGGCTTTGCCATTCATTCTTGTTTGTCAAGTACCTTAGCATACCCTTTTCATTTTCTTATATGAATCCTTAATGATTTATTTATTGTATAAAATTTTACACATATTATATTAAAAATTATATCATACACGTTATAGTAAAGTAATCAAACGTCATTAAATTCGACCTTTATACTTGGATATAGGAGCTATGAGATTGTTTTTGTTACTGACTCACTCTCTCAATCCCAGGCAATTGAAGCTGTCTATTTTCACAATTTCAGTCCCGGATCTATGTCGGTAGTTGAATACACCGGATTTGCAAGCCATAGCAAAATCTAATACCACCTATGCACTATCGACGTGACCCCTTTTTAACTGACTTTGAACTCTGTTAAAGTGGAAGGTATAGAACCTTTAAACCCTCAATCGTACCTATTTAAAACTTAAAGCTTTATTTTTATTTTAAACTAGAATGTTAAGACACATATTTCTCTGCAACAAAAGCATCGGGACTGTGTCGTACTTTTACTATATAGATGAGATATAGATGCCCCTGTTTTCTTAAATGCAGAAGATTTTTAACCTGGTGTTATTTCAAACGTACAGCGTTTTTACAAATAAAAAACGCTAACATATGAAAGAGTCGAAACAAATAACCGACCTTATAAGTGAGCATGAAGAATCCTTCCTTAATTTCTTAACTTATTCTATTTCCAAACGAAGGCAAAATTAATAGTTTTTTATATAAAAAAATACTAGACATATCTTTATGTACCTATTTTTCAAATTGTGAGCGTTGACATGACAAAGTAAAATAATTGTAGTGCAACTTATTCAAGGCTTACCAAATGTTTAGTTATTGAAGATATAGAGTATTCATGTGAATATAACTCTTTTAGAAAGCCAGACCAGTTTCAGATCTGACAATAGCCCTTAATCAACGAGTGCCACTCACGAAGGTTATTATTTTAATACCAGATTTTTGCGGAAATCGGGACACCTCCGGTATTATAAGACTCTTATTATTACAAGTAACTATTTATTATTAGAACGACCATTTTTTAGAAGTTAAAAAAATGACAACTTCATAATATATATTTTACTGCTCTTAAACAATGTTATACGGTTTCTGAATTGGTAATATATATATTTTTTTCATTGAACAGATTTTTGATTTTAGCAAACACCAAAACTATATTTTAATATAGTCATTATAATTTTATATTAGTTAATTGATTTATTTACTTGATAATTTTGTGAGAAGTAGCAATAATAATCAGTACAAACCTACGTCACCCGCATCTCCAAGTGGAGGCCGTAATCCCGTCTAAGCCAGGGCTCGGCCGCCTGACTTTAAACACGTATTAAATGTAATTGTTTATGGGCAGTTGTTTAATGCTCTTATTATGTCGTGAGCTCATAACCACGATGCTATGGTTATTGCCTTGTCTATTATTGAGGTACTTTTGCATGTGTAATGACCTTAGCGCAAGTAATTGAGATTATTGAGTAATTTCTTCTTTAGCCTTTAAGTAGTTATGTTTAGTTCGTTCGAGATATACTAATTATCTCTCTTGATCTCAATGTTTAATATACTTACTATATTTACTAGGGCTTGTAACGATATCCATATACAAAAACCGGCCAAGTGCAAGTCGGAGTCCCACACATAGGGTTCCGTACTTTGCGTTGTACAAGATTTAAAATAGAACGCGTAAAAATCGCGTTTCTTATATCGGGTCGTCTTTAATTTTTATTATTTGTTGTTATAGCGGCAATAAAAATACATAGGTACTGTGTGATAGTTATAAATACTCTGTGAAATTTTCAACTGTCCATTTATTATAGTAAATAAGGTTAGCTCGCTGACAAACAGAGAGACGCCCATCTCAAAGGCTGACAACGCACTTGTGACCTAGTGGTAAGTGACTACCGTCGCCCATGGACACCTGCAACTCAAGAGAGTTGCAGGTGTCCATGGGCGACGGTAGTCACTTACCACTAGGTGACTCGTCTGCTCGTTTGCTCTCTATAATATGAAAAAAAAAAACAAATTTCAACTACCAACCTATTATGGTGAATGATACAGCCCAAAGACAAACAGACGGACAGCGGAGGTTTTGTAATAGCTTCCCATAGGCACCCTTATATATACCAGCTGAATTACGTAGTAACAATAAAACTGATCCTGCATCGCGCAAATAAAGTTCTCGCATAGAATAGAAGAATCTTGATCGTACATGCTGCTTAAAATAAATACACAAAGTGAATATGTACAACACGCGGCCTTATCGCTAAGAGAGGAGACAATTGATAAAATAATAATGGGTCGTTTTGGTGTAAGATAGGAGTAAAGAGGAAAAGGCATTTAGTTGACAGGAGATACAACGTTATGTTATTACACTAGGGACTTACCTATAAACATATACAATAAAACTTACTACATAAAACAGGGAAATAAATGTCAGCTTATATCAACGTTTAGTTTATACTAATACAATGTTATAATTCGTATACTACTATCCAACATAAACCATGGGGGCGACCCACAGGCATCATTGATCACCTCACCTTTTATTATTTAAACTAGAAGGTAGAAGGTGGGTTTACTCTATAAAAGATCCCAATTACAAAATAAACACAACAAATATTGTGTCCCCTGACATACATAGGAATTTTAATATCCACTAAAAAACCTCAAAACGATCCTCAACAGGTGGTTAGAGATTCTACAACTTAATCTATACGTACATATAGATTAAAACAGTAGAACCTCTAATCGATAAAGCAAACAACTATTATAATATTTTTTATAGGATTGGCAGTATTTCATCTACAAGTCCAAAGGTACTCTAAATGTAGCAAGTCAAGATTGCCTTCTTATTTCTCTTACTTCCACATGTTCAACATCATTATATAAATGATAGATTTAGGCCACGTTCAGATAACAGGCGTTGAACGCACGTTAGCATGTGAACGACTTGAACAAAGTGCGTATTCTTGTTGACGCACGTCAACGCGAGTGAGCAAAACGCGCGTTCAACGCCCTTTATCTGAACATGGCCTTAATTTCTAAAATAAGTTAAATTATTCTAAAAAATACTTCACTATTAACACAAACATACCGTATAGTTTATTTTACACAACACGAGGTAAAGAGCTACGGTCTGTCCCTTGGCTTACGGCAGATTATTAGGGTCTGGTATACGGAAGACCGATTGCCTTGCTAAGTGCACACCTTTCTGCGACGGAAAACGACGTAATTTTAGTTAATGACTATGTGATGTCACAACCATAGGAGTAGGGTTGCAAATAGAATAGTTAATAAAGCTTTTAAAAGTTCGTACTTATTATGATCTTAGCAATTATTAAAGTGTTTGATCTTTGTTGCCTATAATATATTCGATATAAAGTAGAATTGTGACTTTAGCATTATTTAAATCATTATTAGCATGTAATCGTTTTAATCCTTGTAATCATTACCACTTTAACTACATGCTGATTGTGCAAGAGTAAATAGTGTACTGCATCACTACTGCTGTTGAAAACTCTTACCGCACAACAGTATCACTAAGACCTCAGACCTCATTCTACTGCGGACACAATTCTTTTTTTTTTTCTTTTTTTTTTTTTAAAGACAACTCCCGCATTAGGAATTGCTCCTGTGTCGCGAGGGACTTTACAAACATACAAACAACGGTCACAAAGAACATCCAGACTAGGGTGGGAATCGAACCCACGACCTATGACATAGCAGTCAGGGTCACTAACCACTAGGCTAACAGGCCAGTCAAAGGCTGGGCACTCATCCTTTTATCAGCTATTTGTTATCTACTTTAGTAGTTACCCTCAGCCTTGTTGGGCAACGACTCCTTACATCTACATCGGGTTGTAATTAGCAAGGTTTTGGGGTATTATAATAGTGAAGAAGGAGCAATAGTGACTGCCGGTAATGTGCATTGATAAATAAAATGAATTTTGTGAAAGACCTAACTTTGTAAATGAACTTCAAAAGTCTTTACGACGTAAAATATGACATGCTACTCACGAATGTTCTTCAGACTGCCTAGAATTAAAAATCGTGTCTACAAAACAAAACATAGAAAAAAAAAGTCTATAAAAGACATTCTTTTTTTTCTGTTTTGTTTATTCGTCTTTTCTTTGTTGTATTCATCCTAATACCAACAGTTGCTGTAACTTAAATAAACAGTATTATTTTAGCCTTACAAAAACTTTCAGAGTTTTTAATTTACCAATTCTGAAAAGTTTTCAAGGGATGACAAAACAACGAGTTTGAAAGAATAAATTAAACAATGAACAGACAAATTTCGTTAAACTAACAACTAACTCATACTTAGTTTATATTCAAGTTTTGTTATTATCTTTGAATTGTGGAAAAAAATCTTATTTTTAAACTTTAGGTCTTATTGTTTTTGTTGGTAAAAAACTTTATTCTATATGATTTGCATGATATGATTCTTAACGGCTGTTTTTTTTAAACGAAAGTAAAAATACTTTCCCTAAGATCTACAAAACTACACGTATGATTGTGAAAACTTTTGCTTCTACATTTACATATAAATATATAATGCCAGATGTTCAGAACATTAAATAAAGTTACTAAGAATAAAATTGGAAATAATAACTCACAGTTAGTAGTTCATAGTTTTTTTGTAAAAGTATTTCAGAATTTTTTTTTTTTTTTTTTTTAAACTTTATGCACATTTGGTACATTGGCGGACTTAATGCCTAAGGCATTCTCTACCAGTTAACCATTGAGTGATGCAGAGAAAAGAAGAAGTAGGTGCAAATAAAAATTATGTTAAATAATTGTACAGTAAATAATACGCAACTTGTAGCCCAATATATATATATATACACACACATACACATACATATATATATATACATATACATACACATATATATATATACATACACACACATATATACACATACATACACACACATCCATATATATATGCATATACATATATTTTATAAATACATACATAAACATACATATAAATGCAGACACGATCACCATAAAATTCCTATCTCCTACCTAAGTATATATATCCACGAATAAGTATAAGTTTTAACAATATTCAATGGTTAACTATTGAAGAGTTGAATCTGCTAACTCTTTGAGTAAGAGCTCCTTTACTTTCACTTTAAAAGAATAACGATTAGTAGCCATCCTGACCTCGAGAGGAAGCGCATTGCATAGTAGAATAGACTGAACCGAGAAAGAAGAACCGATAAACCCAGTGGTATGAGAGGGACAAAGTAGAAGTAGGTTACTTGACGACCGAAGGTTTCTGTCATGGTTATTACACAGTAGTTGGAAGTGTGGTGTTAATGTGGTGTTTTACTATTTTTATTTTAGTTTATTTACTCTGGAACGAAAAAAAAAAGTTTAAAGTAATTGCGACATATATTATACGTAACATGAGAAAGTATCATGTTACGTATAATATACGTCGCAATTACGTCATATCCGGAATGCCAGCGCTACCTGTCAAAAAAAACATATGCTCCAGAAAATACATATCATTACAATGCGGTTATTATTACTTTAGACTAATTAATGTGAATACATTCCGATATTTGCTCAAATTTAATAATAACGAATACACGTGATTCCTTTCTTTTCATGAAACAATAAAGTTAAGTATTCCTTTTTGCAAAAAAAAAATTGTTCTGGAATTTAAGAAAAAATATTTTTACAAAAGAAACGAAAAAAAATATTAAATTTATTTTAATACTTTCTAAAATACTAATTAATCTATAAACTATTGTGTATGTATACTCTATAAATACTTTTTTTGAACCACGGTGTTAAGATTCTCCGCAAAATAATAACCTTTGCACATTTAATTGACTTACGAGTATGTTTTCTCTATGCGATTATAAAATTATTTCTAGACGGTTATAAAATAATAACTTTACGCATTTACGGCAGATTTTCAATCGTAAGATAGCATAGGGGAACGCAAATCACGTGAGTTCGAGACTTAGGCTTCGGTCACGAAGTCAGCGGGAGCGGGGCGGCGGCGGCGGCGGTGCGGGGAGCGGCGTGGCAACGCTGTACCCGGTCTTGAAGCCAGTGGGCAGACCGAGCGGCGCTAGAGCGGCGTAGTGTTGTGTTACGAGAAATGAGTATCTTTGTCTTTGGTGTTCTATCAAAAATCATTGTAAGATTTTGCTGCAACACGTCGGCGGGCATTTTGAAACTTCAGTCGTTAAAAATAAAAAAAAAGAATACTATAACTCAACACTGCGTCAGTGCAGACGCGCGGGCACCGCTAGATTGGTAAGCACCGCTCCAGTTCCATATAAATGTACGCATTAGAACGCGCCGCCCCCGCCGCCGTCGAGGCCTTACGGAAAGGAAGTCACACCTACGTACATTCATAAATTATTCGAATAGTGCTTGCTTTTCGCTCTCAAGAAAGTGTTGAAAAACGCGAAGCTAGGTTAACTGACTGAGAGTACCACTCATTAAAACCCAATGCACGATAATATACAGCGTAATATGACCGACCGGTGAAAGGCATTATGGTCCTGTTCGGTTGTGGAAACAGCAACAGTTATTTTTTAATTGTTTGGCGATCCCAGAGTAATCCGTGGCCGGTTCTTGTCGTAGTCATAAATTCATAAATACGGTTATAGAACAAGGAGATACCATGAAACACAGGGGTACAGAAAAAGACATATATATATATATATTCACTGCAGTATACAGTCCCCTTGAAACTATTTATTTAGAATATTAATATAAACATTAAATTTAGCAACAAGAAAACGGAATCGGTTGATTAGCCTATCTGACAAAATAAACATAAAATTAAATCCGCCCAGATCCCAGAAAATTTGGGCTGATTTTTTAATATTTTAATATACATTTTATTTTACCATATCTCTGTATTTGCACAAATATGCTTGAAAGTTACTTTAATTTATTTTCTTCAAGTCAGAGGTCATCCAGGTCAAAGTTTTGCTCATGATGAACATATTCTTAACAAACCTAATAAGGCGGCGTACCTCCTACATATCTGTAGAAATTAATATGAAAGGAACAGGTACGTAAAGTAGAAATAATTCTGTGTTTTGGAATGAGATGGAATCCTCTAGTACATATTCACCTCGTACAAGTAACAGGAATAAAGCTATTATACAAACAACATATTTTATAATCAGTTTTCAGTTTTCTTATATTCTTTTATATAGCTAGTAAATTAGTAGCTAGTAGTTTATAAATGTATCTTGGACTTGCAAACTTTTAAACCTTCATGAACCAAATTCCTAATGTATTTAGACATTAAAATAATAAAATTAATTCTAAAAAGACCGATATTAAAATAGCAATATAGACCAACACAAGAAATCGAGAAGTATTTATTTTTAGTACATGAAATGTAATATGTATGTGCACCAAAATGTACACACAAATTATTATATTGAGATTTTCCTAATAGAAAACTCAATTTCAATTTATAACATGCTGTAAACGAGTCTTGGACGTAACAATTTCATTTAAACATAAGGGCGAACTTATGCCGCGAATGTACAATAACATTATATTCCCGCTTCGTCTAGAACTTATACCACATCAGGTAGGCGTTACGGCTTAATGCCTATTCTTGAAGATGACAATATAATTTACATAAGCCAGGGCTTCGCAGACGAGAGCACTTGAAACACGTCATCTCACTAGTACCAGCTAGCAAATTATGCCCACGATGATTTTGCGTTATTAAGACGAATTTGTACGTGAAGTTGCGTTATAACAATCTTTGGCTTACCTTTACTTCTTTGCTTACTTAATAGTGTATCAGTAAAATCAAAGGTCTGTTAACTACCAACTACAAAAGTCCTAACGTCAATATAACATTAGTGCAAACTTTTCAACTTTCTAGTCAAACCACGAAAGCGAACAACGAAGTCCAAAGAAAATTAAGAGAGTCAGATCATGACAAATTGGTGCTACTTAAACATCCAATAGCAATTTCCGATCAGTATCAGTTCGAGACGGTAGCCATTTCTCATCAGCCACACTGATTACGTAGATATCTGAACACCTGGGCTATGTCAGGACAGAAAAATATGGATTTACTAATGA
This sequence comes from Callimorpha dominula, assembly GCA_949752705.1. Classification (NCBI taxonomy): domain Eukaryota; kingdom Metazoa; phylum Arthropoda; class Insecta; order Lepidoptera; family Erebidae; genus Callimorpha; species Callimorpha dominula. The sequence goes on from OX456994.1 coordinate 943,765, forward strand.
AACGCTTAGTTGGTTTGCATCTGTCGCCATTTTGATTGATGTATAATAAATTCGAGAAGTAAGGAGAACTCGTAACGAGTTTTATAAGTTAAATAAATTAATTTATTGAATGTTATTTTTGAGGATGGATTTTGATAACTTGTAGCGTGATAAGATGGATTCAACCAACGAAAATGTTAAATGATTCTAGCCAAGGTACTGCTATACAAAGCCCTTAATTTTTTTTAATGGGAGTGAAGTCGAGTCTTTTTTGGCTTCGTGTAGCTATGTCAGTAATGAGTGAAATTAATGAAAAAAAAAGTAGTTTTGACAGTTTTTGATGTTTATTACTAGCTGTTAAACTTTCGCGTCCATGATACAGAATTATGTTACAGGAATTAACGCAATCGTCACCTTGGTTACCGGATGACTCTGCAACCTGATGTAATACGTATTACGTGATATTTTATAATTCTCGTAACATTATTTTTCTTCATACAACTTAGAATTTTGTTTTAAACTTATTTTTAACCGACGAAAAAAAGGAGTTTCTCAATTCGAACGTATAATAGATTTTTTTTTCGTAAAATGTAAAAATGATGTTCGCACAGATTTTGCGTACTATAAATTACTAGACTTCAAGATTTGTCTTATAATTACTTTTTGTCAATCTGCATATTGCATTTATTTACTGGTTTAGGAAAGCCACTTAGATTATTTCCAGCCAATACCTAAAAACATAATGAGATACGACTTAAAATTTTATTGTAAAGACAATAGTTTAATTCAGTAATGTCCTTCCAAAATCAGCCCCGTTATTTGCAGCTGAAATCAAGTCAAGATCCAAATTCAGGACAAAATACGGACCAATAATTTAAATTAGGGTAGCAATATCCCGTTGTTTAGAGGTACAAAATTGTAAGCCAGGCTCAGGCAGACACCGCCTGTAATCACCTTCTGTATAGACAATAATACTTTGATAATGAATACAGATGGTAACTTGTTTGTGATAATATATTTTAGGTACTTTTGGTTTAAGCTTTTTCTTGCAAAGTGAGATGAGTTGCTCTAACTTCTTTCCTATTGAATAGTGTTGTAAACACTGTTGGTTACATAATACAAGAAAATGTTGTCTATCCATAAACACAAGAGCCGTTATGAATGTTGCTTCTTTCGACTGTCGAACGAGAAAGAGAGAAAGGGTACTTCAATAAAAATCCGCAAACTTTCGATAGCGCGTAAAAAGGGGCAAACCTATTGCTGTCAACTGGGTACTTTGGGAATTAAAGATGGTAAAATTAGGAGTATATTGAAATGGAAAGGTAGATAAGAAGGGCAGGCAACAGGCAATAGAAAGGTTTATTGCTTTTATGGATGGATTGGTAGGTGTAAACAATAGCTAGAGCAGGTCAGGGTTGCGAACTCAAAACGGCCTTTTTACGTTTTATAATAAACTGTAATAAACAAGGACATGTCCCAAGTTTTGTAGTTTACGGTTTGCATTCATTTGGTTCTTACAGACCGCACCGAAACAAATCATTATTTAATGGACATCTTTTAATTTTTCGTACAAATGAAAAGATATGGTAGATTGAGTGAGCCAATGATAAGGCCAACTGTTTGGTGGGCTGTCGCTCGGTCTGAAAGCTTTTTGTTATTCATTTCAACTACAAGTGAACCTGCGACCTTTAGTCATGAATAAACCTGAAAACGTATCACATTCAATAAAGTATTGTCATGCAATGCATTTGCCTCATTGTTATAGCTATCCCGCTAGTCCTGAGTGACACTGATGTATAATCCATGTAGTTTTTGTTTATTTAATCAAAATTGTAAAAGGTATTAAACTTATTTATTATTATTATTTATTTTTTATGGTATAGGGGGCAAACGAGCAGACGGGTCCCCTGATGGTAAATGACTACTGCCGCCCATGGGCACCTGTAACTCAAGAGTCACAGAGTAGGAGAAGAGGGTTAGGGGGGAACAATGGGAAGAGGGGGGAGAGGGGAAGGACGGAATTTAGGGCATGAAAGGCTTTCATTGTTTTGACATTTAGTAAAGTTAAAATCAAAATAGCTTTAATTTTGATAAATGTTTAGTTTAGTGAACTTACGTAAAACTAACTGTTGAATTTATATTAGCATAGAAAAAGAAGCACGTCTACCAACTCCTTTTATAAAATCGAAAAATTGTCTTGCATTCTTTACCATGTCCATATAGCCAAACAATTTTCAACTTTAATTCTAGTCAGCAGAAAATATAGTTTCGAAGAACTGAATACGGTGTTGAAATGGACATTTTATATGGAAAAATAAAAATGTCTGCGTGTTTTATCTAAAGCGCAATGAATGGCAAATGCAGCTTCGGATTATTTTACATGCAGGATACCTCTAGTTCGAGTCTCACCATTATTTCCATTTCATTTGGGAAAATCCGGTTCAGATCCTACAATAATTGAGTAATTTTCACACAAACACCGGATTCTGAGACCCTGATATTCTCATGTCATACAGGGCAATATTTATGATTCGATTCCGGTTTATTGACCCACAAGCATCTGTGTCGAGGCACGAGTTAAAACATTTTAATATAGACATGTGGTTGGTATCAAATATATTGATGATCTCAGTAGATGATAATGATGTTTTTTTGTAATCTTAATGGCAAATATCAGAGGATTTTTCCTGCTTTAAAGATCGAAATGAAATGATATTCCTAGATGTAGACAATAATAATTAAGTTCTACTTAACCGCTACAGGAGTTACTATGCTCTAATTTAGATAAAAATATTAAATTAAACTACCACTGTCCCTTAGAATAATTTTGATCCATCCTAAGCTGAGGATGAGATTGTTTTTTAGCAATAAAAGTGCCCCTTTGTACATTATCTATCCGACACATATATGTATGATATGATACCTACTTCAATAGTAACAATGGCATCAAATAAAGTGTTATGTTAGTTAATCGATGGTTTTGCCCGGCGGTAAAAGCTCATAATTAATGATGCCCTTCCAATGCCATCATACACACAGCGCCACTTTATTGCGTGTTAATCCGTGTTTCGCTAGTTTGTGAAGCTTGAATACCCTTTGACCATGATCTTTATCGCAGGTTCTTGTCGTAAGTGATCCACTTTTTATCACCAGTGATCAATCTTTTCAAAACTGTTTCGTTTTCATTACGTTTCAATAGAGAATCGCAAATGAGTACACTATTCATTAAATTTCTTTCAGTAAGCTTATGTGGCAACCAAATATCGAGCTTTTCTTGTAGTCAGACTTTTTTAAATGAGTCAAAACTGTTTTGGGGTCAATCCTCACATTCTCGAATATGTCGTAACTGCTAATACGCCGATCTTGCTCCACTTTTTCAAAAATGGCATCGATTTTATCCGTATGAGGGTGACCAGAGTGAGTTGCGTCTTTCACATCTAAATTCCCCGACTGAAAACGCTTGCACCAACTTTGTTCTACTCTTACTGACACTGCGTTAGATCCATAAACGTCATTTTCGTTCTCGGCTTGAGCCGCATTTTTTCCCTTGTGTAATAAAACTTTAGAATGCTAAGTAATTATTCCTCTGAGTCAGAATGTATCGAATTTCTTCGTTAGATTCACTCATTTTGGCGTTTAGAAAAACAATTGAAAAATGGCGGGTAAGTGTTTTTTATTTTTATTTTTCTTAATGTCCTATATTAATTGATATTAAAACCAGCGAGATACAAACAGTACAACCAATTTTCTTAAATTTTATACATACAAAATGACGTTTGCCGACCTATTACACATATTTTTAATAAATTAATGCATGCATGAAGTATATTAAATTTGTATGTAATTATGTACGTATTTGCGTGGAGCTGGTGGTGTGTATGCATGTGTGTGTGGGTGTGGGTATACAAGAGCATAACAAGATTTGACGTTTGAAATTTTAGCAGTCTGGCTATTGACAACACATTATTACCTTTATTATTTACAGGCACCACAATCCTTAGAATCGTTTGGATATCTAGTTGCAGATATAAGACATCAGTTGCCCTCAAGTTTTCTTCAAAGAAGATGAGGAAGAAGAGGAATTTTATGAAAAAGAAGACTGCTTTACTATAAAACTTTTAGTTGCAAGCATTGCTAATGAGAATAATATTGTACCAGTTCTAGTATATATACATAGTGGTGATTGTTCAGGTTGAAATGGCAATATGGGAAAGCTACATTATCTGGCTAGACGAGATGTTGTTGTTGTTTCAGTTTTAACTTCAGCCTAGGAATGATGGCTTTTGCCTGCCTTGGCACTGAAGAAATTTCGGGTAACGCTGCCCTAAAAGTTATATTGTGGGTAACGTTCAGGTTGATAGAGAGAGATGTATAAGATACAATAACCTTACACTCCATGCACAGTGCAAGTGCCTCATTATTATTAATTTTATTTATTTATAAAAATTTCAAGTCACGTTGAACACCTATATGAACCGATTTTAAATAAAATATTGCAGAACTTGGACATAGTTTTTATCTTAATTTATAGTCACATTTTATATTATATTTTAGCAATATACTTAACGCTTTGTTTTAAAATCAGTAACTAATTTTTACATTAAGAAATGTTTGATCTTAGAAACTGGGCTTCTTAGCTGGTTTGGTATTGTTTGAATAAATAAAACAATAATATCTAGACAAGTGTCTCGTTCTTCATTTGTTCCTTCTCTTCGTGCAATTAATCTTTGCATTTACATTTGCCGCATCTCTGTATTAATTGTCTGACGTCGTTGCTCTGAAATTTGAACTCCAATCTCTGTATTACACTCAGTGATCGGAATCGGATAAGCATGGTAGAAATAACACGACAGTTATTTGGTCAAAAATACTTTAAAATTCTGAGCTAGTCAACCTCGGCGCTGAACAGGAAAGCACCAGTAATCTAATTAAAAAAGTTACAACAAATAAAATGTTAATAAGAGCCCCAAAAATATAAATATTAAACCGCAACATTATGAATAGAAAGTCCAAAGTTGCGATAAATAACGCCTTTACTCGTCCCGGGGTTATCTTTTTAAGCGCACTGCCGTTGTTAAGGAGCATCGTAAATTTAATTTTATTGCTTAAATACTTATAAAATTTTGCAATTGTACCTACAGGGTGGGGCGGTAATGAAAACATTGAGATAGCAGGGATAACGTCTTGTTAAAATTCCGGCAGGGCTTTGGGACCTATTTTTTACTCATATTTTAAGTGAAGGATAGAATAATTTGAATATAATTGTTAAAGGTGGTGATTAAAGGTATATTCTATATATATATTCTTGATCGCTATCTGCCAGTGTCGATATATAACCCCCGTTTCTAAGTTGAACCTTGTGAGAAGAAATCGGGCAAACAAACTAACGGCCACTCTTTTAAATCACCAGATAGTTTAACAACATTTAGTGAAATAATGTAATACAGCACTGTTTTATCGTGCGCTGTTAACTCTGTGCGCTTATTAAGATTTAAAGTATGCAAACTAAATTAAGCATTGAAAGTATGGATACTGAAAACTAAAGAAGATAAAATTTAAGTAAGAAGAAAGGAAATAAAAGCAGTAGATGAATAAGTTCCTTTAAATTATGACTATTGTAACTACAGCCATAATATAGAATAGGTTACGTAGCGAGATATTACATACGATAATTCCTTAACGTAGGAGAAGCATTTTAAGGTCCGTTGGCAGTTTTGAATAGATAAATACATAACCTCAAGGTGAACCGGTAGAGTGTGCTTCAGGTATTAAGTCCGTTTTTGTACAAAAATGTGTGCATGAGTTTATCTATATAGGCATGAATTTATAAATAAATTTGGAAATAAAATAATGCTGTAAAGCGTGAAGATAGCTTAATTTCAACATCTTGATGCACACATTAGTCATTTAGGAGTTAAAAAGAGAAGAAACCAGTTTTTCGCAACGTTCCTGTTTAAAAGAAAGTTAGGCGGTTTAAACTAACTCTGATGAACGAGAAAATTACACTGAGATACGTAACCAAAGTAACGCAAAACAGTACTCTCGTCTAATATTCATTGATGTTAATATTGTAGTCGGAAACAAAGGCTAAATATAACCTTTGAAGTATTAATATCTCACATAGACCTCATGGTGACTAAACTGAGAAAACTCATCTATATCTTTAAGATTCTCAGGCATATAGCTGATCGTACAGTTATTAAAATGATTTATAATGGCATGTGTCAATCTATTGTGGAATACAGCATAACTACTTGGGGCGGTGCTGCAAAAACGCACTTAATTGAGGCGGAAAGAGCTCAACGAGCTATACTGAAGGTTGCTGCTGGCTTTCCTTTTCGATATCCTACGGCCGAATTACACAAGCAATGGGACTTGTTAACAGTCAGGCAGACTTTTATTTTACACGTAGTCTTAAAAAAACATCAGGAATTGGCGTTTAATCCTGATTTACTGAAGGACAAACGCCGGAAGGGCATTGTATGTCAGACGCAAATATTCCGTAAGTCCTTGTCACATAAATTGTTTTGCTACCTCGGTGGCTATCTATACAATAAAATAAATAAATCAAATAACATATAATATATCCACTCCATAAGACCAGCTGCAAGCGGGAATTAACAGTATATTTCAAATCACTCAGTTATGACAGCACTGAAAAACTATTACATATGGTGATATAGTATATTATTACCTGACCGTAAAAGTAAATATGGTTTTGGAATATATATAAAAAAGAAAATAATAATAAATAAATAAATAACAATAATAATAAATAAATAGTTTAATACAGTAACGAAAAAAAAAATAAACATGGCTACTCCTTTCATTCTGTCCACAATCCGTCCGTCAATCAATGCAAACCTACGTAGACCTTACATTTTAACAACAGACTATACTCTCATTCATCCGCACTTTACTCTCACTCCATTCATCAATAGCAAAATACACGCCATATAAGTATATGTACCCCTAAAGCTATGTATTTCAATAAACACAAACAATCATTTCATACAAATGATTAACACCCACTCGTCTGCTTGTTCTTTCTCTAACTTTTCTTTGCTTCTCTTTATATACTTACTTATTTTGTTTTACTTCTTGTTACTGATTTGTTTCTCTAGCATGTACTTAAGACTAGTTTTACTGTAGGTACAATGTATACAACTGCCAGATGGGACCTGGTGACTTGTAATACAGGTTTATAAAAAACCCATAACAGGCACCAGCTCTCACAATTTAGACTACTTACTATGTATTCCGCTGTAAGACCTATTTTGTTAGTCAATTGTGAGAGAAATAAACGAAATTATTATTATTATTATTAATTAAAATGGTACGATAATTTCATGATGATAGTGTCAGATTTGTGTTGTCATGAAAATTTCACTGTCTGATTACAAAGTAGCAGACTTCACAATTTTGAGAACATTCTTAATACGCAGGTTTTCTTTCCGTAAAAAATCAGAAATAGGTAAGCGGGGACAGAACTCGACCCATTCAAATTGTAACAACTAAACCTTGATTTTGATTTATTTTATATATAGAAAACATAATCGGGGGTCGGGGAAAAAGGCTTTTCGTATTTTGTGAGTATAAAATTTAAGAAAAATCTCTTTGGTTGTACTCTTTGTATCTGGCTGGTTTTAATATCAATAAATATATGAAATTAAGAAAAATAAAAAACACTATCCCGTCATTTTAATTTTTTTTTAAGTCTGACTATACAAAAAGGCTCCATATTTGGGTGCCACACGACCTCACTGAAATAAATCTAATGAATCGTGTACTCATTTGTGATTCTCTATGGAAACAAAATGAAACAGAACCATTTTTGAAAGGATTGATCGCTGGTGATGAAAAGTGGATCACCTACGACAAGAACTTGTGAACTAAAAAAGATCATGGTCAAAGGGTAGTCAAGCTCCGCAGACTGTAGCGAAATCCGGATTAACACGCAATAAAGTGATGCTGTGTGTACAGTGGGATTGGAAGGGCATCGTTCATTATGAGCTTTTACATCCCGGCAAAACCATCCATTCGGATCTCTACTGCCAACCTCTAATGTGACTCAAGCAAGAAATAAAAAAAAACAGCCAGAATTTATCAACAGAAAAGGAGCAGTATTTCATCATGATAACGCCAGACCACGCACATCTTTGGCCACTTAGCAAAAATTGAGAGAGCTTAGTTCGGAAGTGTTAATGAATCCACCATATAGTCCTGGCTTTGCACCCTCAGATTTTCACCTATTTTGCTCTCTTCAGAATTCTGTAGGTAGAGTTTAACATCAAGAGAAGACTGTCAAAACTTCTCGTCGCAGTTTTTTCATCAAAAATCCCAAGATTTCTACAGCAACGGGATGACAATTAGTTATCTAACTAAATGGCACATATATTTATTTATTTATTTATCTCTTTATTGTACACCTTTAATGTAAGATACAATAAAAAAAAACAATACAAACATTCAGGCTAAAGCGCTTATTACACTTGGTCAGCCAAGTGTAATAAGCGCCAGTCGTCTGAATTCAGTAACGACTGAATTCAGACGACTGAATTCAGCCAAGTGTAATAAGCGCTATATCAATTGGCGGTCTTATCGCTCACGGCGATCTCTTCCAGACAACCTTTGTACGGATATTAACAAATATATTTCAGGGTAGTCTGTGGGGTACTGAGATAGGTTAATATATACTTATACTATACTTATTATGAACATACTACATACATACATAAATAAAAAAAATATATATGTATATATATATATATATATATATATATATATATATATATATATATATATATATATACATATATATATTTTATATATAATATATATATATATATATATATATATATATATATATATATATATATATACATATATATATATATATATATATATACATATATATATATATATATATATATATATATATTATAATTAAATGTAATTAAACTTTATCTTGAATTTGTTTATAAAATCTGAAGAAACTTTTTCTCTGACCATAAATTTAAAAACAAAAATTAAAAGAAAATATATACTTAATCGCGTAGCGTTACCTAGACTATGCATAGCTTGTACTCTGGGTTTTTAAAAATTATCTCAGTACAATTTTTTATTTGTAAATACACACACAGAATTGTATTCCTATAAGATTTAAAAAAAGCAGATGAAAGTTTATAACGCTGCAAAATACTTTAAAAGTGTAATATTTAAATTTAAAAGAGCTGTATCAGGGATCAACACACAATACTGTTCAGTCGAATGTTCTTCATTCTTTTATTGTAATTCGTAGTTAATTTATATTTGTGTGCACGTCACCTGCTTTTTATTTGCAACACTGTTTTTACACCCGTGAATACAATAAATCATACTTTACCAAAATTTTAACTTAAGTTTTGGCACAATTTGAGCACAGAGCCTGTTAATATTTTGCGGACGCTCTCCCTAGAATAAGAATTGCTATTGTTTTACACATATGTGCTCAAGATTGTGTTCTTGAATAACTGCGACACTAGAAAGAAAATATGAATATAAATTGTTGCAATGAGCTGCTATAGTCACAGTGAAGAATATGTTTTACAAATCGTGCAAAGCTTTTTTCTTTTGAGAAGGATTTTTATGTCTAGTTAGTTTAGTTTTGAGATTTACTTAGTTTAGAAGCAACGTTTATAAAAAAGTAATAAAAGAAAATATTATTTTATACATATATTAAACTAAAGTTGGAAAAGCTTTTATATGACTGGGATCACTGAACTAAGAGAGCAACTCGAGGTATTTTAGTAGAAACAAAAGTAGCAATGTATTTTAGTAAATTAGCAACTTCACAGTGATTAGGCTACTATAGATATTTTTTAATTTCTTAAAAATGTTAAACGCTAAGCGATCATTATGATACTGTTGAATAAACTATTTTAACTTGAATTTGAACCGAACAACGTCGTTTTTTAAGGACAGAAACATTATTCGTCCAGCAGTGGACGGCGATAGCCTGATGATGATGATGAACGTCCTATTTTATTCCCGGCAGTTGAAGTCTCCCAGACTCTTCAGTAAGCTCCATGCTATTATTTGTAGACTATATTTGGTCTCTTAATCCAATCTTCCGATCCGATCCGATCTTTCACCTTCCTAAGACTGAAGACCTAAGTATATTAAACCGTTGGTCTCGGTTGTCATAAAAAATAACAGAGAATCAGTACCTTCCAATATCTTCTAAAAATGAATACGTGAAGAGAATTCTTTATACTCATTTTTACAAAAATATCGCGAACGAAGGAACGTTAAATTTGGAATACTTATAAGTATATGTTTAAAAGAAATGCACAAAGCAAACATTTTTAGACAATATGTATAACCAATTTAACTCTAGTATGTTTTTTTTAAAGACAACTCCCGCATTAGGAATATTCTGCCGTCGTAAATGAAAACACAGTAACTACAGTAATATAGTAATTGGAGTTACTGTGTTTTCATTTACGACGGCAGTATTCTTGTGTCGCGCTTCACAAACATTTAAACAACGGACACAAAAAACACCCAGACTCAGGCGCATCGTAATGGTCAGGCGACCACTTAAACCATTGTGCCAACCGCGCAGACAATGCAGACCTGTCATGGTGCGTAAGTCTATACAATGACATTTCAAGTTATGGTCAATGAAACAAAAAAAAAAAAAACAACTTAATGAATTATGGTCGAAATTCGACCACCTGGCGATCTCTAGTTTTAATAAAATAGTCTATATTGAATATCAGCTGATGTAAAAATTTGTAACTCCATTCAATGTCGTAGGGATTAATAAAACGAGGTCAAAAATATTTAGAAATTCCTTAAACCGTACAACAATTAGAGTAGCATAATCCTTGATTAATTATGTCAATCAAGTACTAAAAATATACTTAATTATATACTCTCATTTAAAGTACTCACCTATATTTATCGTAGTTCTAGTTTTTATTGTCATTTTTTTTGGGTTCCGTTCCTCAAAAGGAAAAAATGAATTCTTATAGGATCACTTTGTTGTCCTTCTGTTACCTGTCTGCCTTTCTGCCAAGGCCATTTTCCTCAGGAGCCCGTGGACACATCAACTTGAAATTAATACCAGATACTTATGTCTGCAGTTCCTTCAAGCTTCTATGTCAGCGCAATCAACAGATACGGCCTAAATGGTCGTATCTATCGATTGCCTTAGTTTTGACGAAATTTTAACAATTCTCGTGTAAATAAAGACTTAGAGTCATGTAATATTAATTTGGGATGTTGATCAAGATTTTAAATAACTATTCAGCATGCGCTGAGTTCACCACTTAAAATAACTTATTTATTCGATTTTAACATATGTATAGGGCCAAACAAGCAACTAAATTTGCGCTTGACTGGCTTGTTGGCCTAGTGGTTAGTGACCCTGACTGCTATGCTACAGATCGTGGGTTCGATTCCCACCTGAGGCTGGGTGTTCTTTGTGTCCGTCCTTTGTATGTTTCTAAAGTCCCCCGCGACACCGGAGTAACCTAATGCGGGAGTTGTCTTTTAAGAATAAGAAGAAGAAACAGAAGAAGAAGAAGAAATTGTTCCTATGGTTGCCTGGAAAAATTACATTTAACAATAAGGCCGTTCCTTGTACATTATTTATTTAACATTATGTATGTATGATTCTGCTATTGTAACAATGGTGTACAAAAACGTGTTAGCTGTCTTTCTACTCGTATTTCATTACATTCCATTTTCATTCAAAGCTACGTTTAAAAAGCCTTTTTAAATAAATATCATAATATATATTATAATATTCCTCCTTTTCAAAATAATCTTGTCATTGCTATAACAATTAGTTTTCAATGGTTCCGAAGAAAAGATATGATAAGAAATTACTGACCCGTACTGTACGGACGATATACATAGTTATCTGTATGATAATGTGACCTATAACGGATAAGCGTTATCAATACTAAACTATTATATGTTACATAAAATTTTAATAAGAGATAAATATTAAAGAGAGCTCTGGAAAATAAACTACTGTACTATGCAATATCAAATTAAAAAGTATTTACTGTCCTTAAATGATTCCACTGGCGCGCGTATACTTTTGCTTTCTAAAACCGAATGAATATAATATACTTATATATTTCTCAATTTTGCTACAAAGGATCCTCAATTTCAGGACCCTCTTCTTCGAACACAAAACTTATAGTTGTTGTAATTGGTGTAAGTATAAATTATATGTCATCATCATCATTAGCCTTTCATCATCCACCGCAGGAATTTGGCCTCTCCTAATGTACGCCACTGAGCTTGTTCGTCAGCTCTCCTCATTCAGTTTTTCTTTGCCATTTTGGGCAGATGGAATGAACCTAGCCGCTCTGCGTGTCTTACACTACATTTCCCTAGATGCGATCCAAACTCCAGAACTCATCTACCCCAGCGATTATCGGTTCTACGGGCAATGTAGCCAGTCCACTGCCACTTCAGCTAGCTAGTTCTTTCAGCTTACTATGTCACTTACCTTGGTTCTGTGTCGGGTCACTGCGATTCTAGCATAGGTTTCACCGTTAGTACCCACTAGTTTAAGTCATTTAATATCATACTTCTTATTTAATGATTTTTCAGTACGTAATACCTAAGTGCAGCGTAGACATTAGACTTTAGACAGAACTCAGAGCGATAAACTGATTGCGTATCATTCGGGGCCGGGTATCGTGTAACACATATATTATATCTTGTGAAAATACTAAAGAGTTATGATTACTGCGGTTACTATCATGCCATTGTCATGTTATTGAAACTTATTTAATTTATTGTTGACCCCTGGTCTGTGGAAACCTGCATATTATCAAAGGTCAAGCTTAATCTTAAGAATAATTAAACAGATAAAATATAAATTAAATTTTCTCTTCCTAAAATTCTTTGGACAGACCGTTCGATAATTAGACCTATCATACTATTGCGATAAAAAAATTAAATATAAAAAGAGAGTAAGAGATATTAACTCATGTTAAAAGAATGCCAGTAAGTGGGCTTTCACAAAATATCCGTGCATACCAAAGGAACACTGTTTAAAGTGTGAAAGATTTATTAAAATTGCATGCTGAAATAAATTCTGAAAAAATGCCACTGTACAATAATAAAACGCTGCAAAAATCTTGGAAATCATTTACTTGATTTCTTTTGCGATATTTAATGTAAATATCTTTCCAAAGCTCATATTTACTTGGATTAGGAATGGCACCCATTGTTAATTTGTCATCAATATAAAGCAGTTTTATGTTGTTCTTTGTACTAGGTTTCCATCTAACTGGCAAATCACCAATACTTGGAGTAGGATCGCTGAAAGAAAAGTGTCATGTACATATTATTTTTCTTGCCTGACAAGAAACAAGATTAGGTTAGGATTACATAGATATCATGTGATCATTTTTTGTTATATTTGTACTATTATAGCAAGTGGAAAATTTCTCTGATTTTTTTTTCAGAATTTGGTTTGACTTGTATATTTTAAAATTGAAACTCACTTCTTGATATTTACTTACTACGTGAACACTATATACTATTTTACACTTACCCGTACTTAGCAAAGTTAGTGAACATTTTAGTCATTCTGTCAATCATCAATTCATCTCTTTTGTTGATTGGAAAGGGCCATGCAAGGCCCTTGAATATGTACATTAAATCATCAGCGTGACATGCCCCAGCTTCGTTGCCATATCCGGTAAAATATTTCATAAAATTTCTTCCACCGGAGTAATTAAAGTAATAGTTATATACAGTAACTTCAGTGTTGTTGATAATTGTCTCAGCTTCTAATAAATTAGGTACTTCAAAATACATGTGTGTATAGAGTTCTTGTATCTTATCAAGGCGTTTAAGATTGATTTTTGCATCACCGAAATATGCTTGTTTTACTATTTTAGAAATGTTATCAGCTTCTTCATCTGAAGAAAACTCTAAATCAGTTGCAAAAATATACTTGGAGTCTCTTTCTTTTAAAGATTCTTCGGTATCATTTGATAGTATCAATAACCCTTCTTTGCTTGTTGTGCCAAACATTATGGATACATTTTTGGAATACCCAGTGAGTAAATTGTATGGAACATTTGATATTATTACTTCTTCACCTTTTATAGATCTTTCAACACACGGATAATTAAGTAACTGGAAGTCAAAATATTTTCCTATCGGTTTTATTGGTGTAGCGGTAATCAAATCTTTGAAATTAATTTGAGAAAATATTCTATAAATCTCGTGTGGGTTTGAGGTGTTATAGCCTAGTTCTTTAGCAATCAAGCTGGCGGTGAACAAAGGCTGTCTATTTATGGCCCAACTTGAAGTAGAAACACCACTTTGAATGATGGCTCTCTTAAATAAACCCCTTGCAGATTCACTGGCTAACAGTAGAGATACTGATACGCCACCAGCGCTTAGTCCAAAAATTGTTACGTTTTCTGGATCACCCCCGAATGCCGCTATATTTTTCTTCACCCACCTTAAAGCAGCAATTTGGTCTTTTAGACCAGCGTTTCCAGGTGCTTCTTTTATGCCTAAGCACAAAAATCCTAGTGCACCAAGTCTGTAGTTAAATGTAACTAATATAACATCTCGCTTCATAAGGAACTCCGGTCCGTATAAACCTTTTGCGCCATTACCAATTACAAAAGTTCCACCATGAATAAATACCATTACTGCAAGTAGTTTGTTGGCTTTGATGGGCACATAAACGTTAATCTTCAAACAATCTTCCATACCTAGAACGCCTAATATTGTGGGTTGTGGACATTGGTATATATCATCAACTGCATTGTAAATTCCTTGCCAGAAAGAAGGGGGTAAGGGTGCCTAGAAAAAAATTTAGAATAAATTTTAACTCTCTGAGGATATCTAGACATGCCGCAGCGTGTCAAGCCAAGTTCATGAAAACGGAACTGGCGACGCAGCAGCCGATACATTTGGAGCCACTTTTGATCGCTTTCTCATACAACTCATAATCTATTTAACATAAATACAACCCCAAATAAAACCCCTTAGATTAACTAGCACTCAAAATTTCATGAATACAGCTTAAACAGTTATCGAGACATTATCGTTTAAAATATGGCATTTTTATCACTGACTGGCATATAGATCAAAAACCTAACCCACTTTCCGATGACGTAGAAAGTTGAAGTTTGGCGTCCAGCTGGGTAATTGTGTATATGCAAAAGAAAAAATCAGAAAACACTAAATTTCACGATTTAAGATATTTTCCAAACAATCGATTTCCTGTAATACGTGGGGTACACTGAAAATTTTGCGTAAATCATTAATAAAACAATTTACATGTAAATTAATATATTTACTGCTTTTCGAATGAATTTAAAATGAAATGGAGAATCCATTACATTTTAAACACTTTTCTGCTCCTTACGGTGCTCAAATGAGATAATTCCCTTCCAAAAGCATTTTGAAGACGAGCAGTGCAGTCTTGCGAAGGCAGTAAACTTTTAAAGTCATAAAAAATCATTGTCCTAAAATCTTTTAGCGTTAATTCAATTTTTGCTACGGACGACGAACTTCAACTTGTGATAAAAAACGATTGAAACGCGGTTGCCCTCCAATTTTTTTTTAATCAATAATTGAGTTTCCTATGTTTAAAAAAAAGATAACATTTGAAATTCAAACATTTATGAGCGGCCAGGAGCGCAGAACTTTCAGTGTCGAACTTTTATTATTGTATATACCAGATAATTTATAAAATTTAGACAACCAATAATAACACAAACTACAACTGACGGCACTGGCGCAGCTATCTGACATCATTGTAAAAATTATATTACGAAAGAAATACATTCTTACACAATCGTGCTACTTATATTTAAAAATAGCAAAAGTCTGTGAGTTTCAAGAGCCCAAATTCATGCTGTTCATAAACTTTTAATAGACACTTTGAAAATGTACAGAATCACTACCAAAATTGTAGGTTACGTCAGGATTCATCAATGAATGGCGAATAAGCTCTAATATTTCTAATGTTCAAAAAAAGTAGATAAGGCACGAAAAAGAAAACTGTACAATGTAAACGCATAAAAAAATCATTTTACAAATCACTTTTGAATGATGAAAAATAATAATGTCTTTACAAAAAGTAATGATGTCCCATCAAAACCAGAAATGTGAATCAATTCAAGAAAGGCAAATCTAGAGTTTTAACCCGTTGCGTGTTTCGTGAATATACCCATGTGCATCGATTGCAAGTGCACTACGTGTCACGTGTACATAGGGTGAACAAGTGAACTTTGTGACGATTTATGTAAGTAGTATGTAAGTAACGTAAGGTATTTCTATCTGAAATATTTTTTAATATAATGGTGGTATGCCTGTCTACGCATTTTTTTTTTTTGTATGGTACCCTTGAAATAAATATAAAATAAAAGTATTTATTGATTTTTTAAACAGTCCGCCATTTGGCGTCGTCAGCAAACATTTTGTGAAGTTTGAAAAGTATTTTATCGTAAGTTATCTGATTTAAAAAAGTCGACTGTTCAAATATTAAAAGTTATAATTTTAAATAGCAAACATTGCATAGCAGAAAAAAGACAAGAGTTTGCTTTTAAATTTATTTTAGTGTTATACCTATGTAGGTATATGAATAAATTTAAAAATTATCTACAGAACTTAGCAACAATTTAGATCTCAATTTTTCTGTCGGCGAAGTCGATAACCACGTTTATTCTAAATATTGAACTTGGCTCCCATTTTCACATTTATATTTTTGATGGATTTTTTGTACCTTAACTTATGTTGCAGGTATACGACAAAACAAAATGTCGTTTAAGTTACCCATTTTGCCAAAATTAAAACATGTTTACTCTGTGTCATACCTATGGAAAAGTTAAGTTAGCTTAGAACTTATCAACGAAGTTGTAGAAGATGTACATGTGAATAATATCGGTATGTAGTTGAATAATGCACTATCCTCACATCCGCAGAGCAGTAAAAACTCCTTTCGTCTATCAAAATAATCATTTTTCTCAATATTTGTAGTCTATATCTAAGAATTTATCATATCATACACGTTATAACCATCTTATCGATGATAGTAAACCATGAATAATATTTATATATACGAGTATACTTGTCTTCAAAAAAATTAAAACACTTCTGAAGTTTGGTTTTGTATGAGTTTTATGTGCTTCTTTTAATTTAACAAAAAATAATAATAATGCTAGTTAATTGCGGATATTTTAAGGTATCATTTAACGAATATTGCAGTCATAAACACTGCGATTGAAGTACTGTTTCATTTTTATGATAAAAAGTGTATATTATTTGTTATGGACTCTGAGCAGACCGTCAGTGACAACTTATTCTTTGTTAGGCACAGATTTTAAAAGCTTTACACTAAAAAACTTTATCCAGAAATATTTGATTTGAAGAGAATTTGATAATATTGTTCAAGAATAATTTTTATACAACCCCTTTTATATAATAACACAACAAGAAGCAAGCTTGTCTGGTTGATTGTCAGGTGTTTATTAGGTAATAAAATTACGAGGTTGGTATACTTCATGATAAAGAATTCTTTACAAATAACATTTCGAAATAAAAACAATTCTTACCTTAAATCTCGTAGTACTATTTGTAGTGGCGTAAGGTATGCCTAAATATTCGTAAAAAGATCCGTCTGCACTTATTTTACCTCGCAATCTCCCTTGCTCTATTTGCAATTCGGGCGTTGGCTGGTCAACCAATTTCATCACGAATAAAGTGAAGAAGAATATTTTCTTAACACTCTTCATTTTTATTCGTTTCACACTTAAATCACTTTTTGGCAATCGTCATAATTTTAGTTTTCGTTTGAGTTTGTGGTATTATACATTTATATACAATAACACTTAGAAAATAATATAATAAAAAAGAAATAATTCATTTCTTCACTATGAAAAATTGCATATACAGTGAACCGACAATCAATATAATATGTTTAAGATGTGTAGCTACAAATATAATGACGTCTGTTTATAAACGAGTGTAGTGTGTGCTTTACTATGCAGTACTGATAAATAACTCCTAATAAGAAAGATGTGACTAGTTCGTCATCAATATAGTTTTAAAGGACTTACAGTTCATTTGCTTTAATATTGGTAGTATGACGTAAAAATAGATAATCATAACTCATAAAATTCCAAGTTGTGTTATTAGAATTAAACATTCATTTACCAACTCAAATTGTAACTGTTTCAGAATTGATATTCACATTTTAAATTTGTATATGCATGATATGAGTTCATAACCTGCCCTTGCAAATAACAATACACAAAGAAAAAAACATGATCGTTTCAATAACCTCATTTACATTTTAATGCACATTTTAATCAATACAGCTGCGTCCCTAAATACCCAACATACTTTACTATGGTATTTTTCAGAATACCGAATGACTTATGGTGTGGTTTAGTGGGTGTTTATTCGTAGTTGGCGGATGGCTACTTAATGTTTCAGTATTTACAACATTATTGTTTCTTTAAGTAAAAGTGCTTAAAAATGTTTGTAAATGCTGGAACTTGGAGCAGATAATTATAGTCATCTTCGAATCAAATATAGTTAATAATATTGTGACAACTAAAACGTCAATGTTAGATCGCGGCAACGCTGACTTATGCCATTAATTGCCTGCATTGCCATTTCGTATCTCGTCAAAAGTTGGTTTTTCAAATGTTCTGGATTTAAGGACTTGTAATAAAGTATTTGAAATGAAGTTGAGATATCATTCTAAGAGGTTCAGAAGTTATCTAAAGGGAGACGAACGAACTGAAGATCGAAAACAACATCGAAACTGCGAGCGTGCGGCTTGCGTGTAGTCTTAAAATGATTATGTCAAGTAATGGTAGACTAAATAATAAAGATACTGCTATGGCTTTACTGCTTGACACTTCAGAGTGTACACCCTCATCTCTAGTTCTGTAATTTTTAGAGTTCCATTCCTTAAAAGAAGAAAAAGAACTCTTATAGGATCACTTTGTTGTCCGTCTGTTTGTCAAGACCTTTTACTCAAGAACCTATTGACACATCAAGTTGAAATTAATACCAAATACTTATTATGTATTTTATGTCAACTATGTGTATGTATTTTAAGTCAACTCAATCAAAGTACGGCCAGTAAAGCCTCAGATTTGATGAAATTTATTACTTATTGTAAGAAGTAAGGTCTGACAGCACAAGTAAAGGTAAAAATCCGAAACGTGTTAGTTTGTTGTTATATTGTCACTTAAAAAAACCAATCAGTCAGGACTGCACTTTAGAAGTGAAAAAATAACTCTCATCTGTTTGAATGTACGTGGGGTACACTGAATGTTTTTAGAATATGCCATTAAGAAAAGCAGTAGATGAAAATTTATTTAAGTTTTGAAATATGAACTCCTTTGCAATCAGTAGATGTTTAATGATTTCAAATGTCATTTGTTTTTACAAACTGGCTTTATAAAGCGTGTGTGTGCATCGAAATTGATTTAACTAGAGAAAATGTTCACTAAATGATTTATTACGACTTTCTTAACAACAATGTTACGATAGACTTCAATTGGCATTTTCATTACGAAGCCACATCTCATGCCATTGTTTGCAACTAATTTAATGCGTTTAAACGTGGTTGAAGCATACCCACTAATGATTCTCGAGAAGGCCGTCTTTTTACGGCGACTACTGAAGATAACGTGATTGCTATGCGGCTAATGATAGAAGCTGATAGAAGGGTGACATATTAACAGACTCAGACAGCTTTAGGTATTGGTATGAGTCAAGTACAAAAAGTCTTACATGAACATTTAGGTGTCAGAAAGCTTTGTACTAGATGGGTACCTCATCATTTGACGGAAGATCAAAAACGCCGTCGTTTGGATTGGTGCAGCTCAATGCTTAAAAAGTATGACGGAGGGTAACTCAAATGCTATATTTGACAACGTCACAGGTGATGAAAGCTGAATATATTGTTACGAACCCGAAACTAAAAGACAAGCCTGTTGGCCTAGTGGTTAGTGACCCTGACTGCTATGCCAG
Source organism: Callimorpha dominula (assembly GCA_949752705.1). NCBI lineage: Eukaryota > Metazoa > Arthropoda > Insecta > Lepidoptera > Erebidae > Callimorpha > Callimorpha dominula. Next base: position 963,778 of record OX456994.1, read on the forward strand.
CTAGGTCGTGGGTTCGATTCCCACCTGAGTCTGGGTGTTCTTTGTGTCCGTTGTTTGTATGTTTGTAAAGTCCCCCGCGACACAGGAGTAATTCCTAATGCGGGAGGTTCCATTCGCAGTAAAGAACACACCGACGAAGTAAAGAAGGGTAGAAGTCAAGGGAAAAAGATGATTGCCTCATTCTTTGAACGGACGGGTCATTTCGCTACAATCATTCTAGAACATAAAGGGACTGTTACTGCAGATTGGCAGATCAGTGAAAGATAAACTTAGAGGAATTCGTTTTATAAACCCTGGAGATGACGTGGCTGCGTTTGAAAAAGGTGTGGAAGAGATCCCTAAAGAAGAGTGCGCTCACTGCTGCAGTCAATGGTTTCATCGCATGCGACGTTGCTTACAAAGGAATGGAGACTACTTCGCAAAGCAATAAAAATATTTACAGGCTTCCATATCATTCCGTTTTTATTTTCTAAAAACTTTCAGTATGACCCCGTGTATCTGAGCGTGATGCTCAGTGCTTTTGCCCCAAAAGTTCCCAACGTGCCTAAGAAGTTTTCACTACAAAAATAGTTTTTGTGATGACAAACTTATATTTTGCGGTTGGAAAGTTGAATTTATCGTAAATCGATGCGGCGCGCGAGTCAGACTCACATTTTTTTAATACTTTAAACTTAGGATTAGTATAAGATAAGGTCTTTCGACTATAAATTCTTATTATTCTATGTCTGGTGATCCAATAATAAATCCGTTTCACTGTGAAAACAAAGCACAAAATGGCTGTCCGGTTGTCTGTTGCGATCAGCGGATATGGACCGGTTTAATTTGTGCATAAAACTAATCGAATGTTTGAACAATCGAGAAGAATGATCGTTTGAGATTATAAAACTGCCAGTTAAATCTGAAACGACCAAACTTTTCGTCATTATTTTGGTCGTCGCATCATATACCTAACTCATTTCAACTATTTACACCGAACTCACGTTGTCTAAAATGTAAAAACGTGAGTTCACGTAAAAAATAATCATTTTTAAATTTATATTAGCGGTTTCATATTAAAGGACCATTTGTTTTATAAAATCATTTGGTTTATTTTTTTTACGATATTTTTCATAAATGTTTTTCCACATTTGATAAGCCTCAAGATTAGGAAATGTGCCCATTTTCAAGTTATCTTCTATATATAAAAATTTCGTAGATTCCTTAGTACTGGGCTTCCACTTGATTTGAAAATCATCGTCAGGAGTAGGTTCACTGAAAATAATACATAAAAGTCAGAATATATATATATATATATTTTTAAATAACTCTACATATCTCACACACGGCCGTCTGATCCCAAACTAGGCAGAGCCTGTACTAAGGTAACCAGACTGCTGATAAACATACTTATATATTTCTAAATACATATTATAGATAAATAACATCCAGACACAGAACAAATAATCGTGCTCATCACACAAATATTTGTCCTGGGTGGGAATCGAACCCACGACCTCTGGCTTAGCAGTCAGGGTCACTAACCACTAGACCAACAGGCCAGTCATCAATATTCTGTTATAATAAAAAATTTGAAATATGTCTGTACAAATATAATAAAGCTGAAGAATTTTTTTATTGTTTGTTTAGATTAGCGTATCTATGGAACTATCAATCATCTTCGTGTCTCGTAATCTTGGTACTGAATAGAGTATTCATTGGAGAAATGTATAAGCTATGTAACATCACGCTGCGACTTTTAGAAGCGTAGTAGTGGCCATTAATGAAGGCGAAACTGCGGGGATCAGTTAGTATTGTAATATATTCCTTACCCGTATTTGGCAAAGTTTGTCCACAGTTTAGTCATCCAGTTTATCACTCTTTGATCTTCCTTATTGATAGGAAACGGCCATATTTCCCCTTTAAATAAATACATAAGCTCATCGCTGTGAATAGCACCACTTTCAGTTTTAAATCCAAATAGACCGACTATAAATTTCAGAAAATTTCTTCCTCCGGCATAGTTGAAATAATAATTGTAAACCTTAGCTTTTAAACTATTAATTAACGTTTCTGATTCTAAAATAGCTGGCACCTCAAAATATAAATCTGTATTCAGATCGGAAATAATATCGTGAACTTCAAAACTCAGTTTCTTATCACCAAAATAGTATTTTTTTACCATTTTTGATACGTTTGCAGCTTGTTCTTCTGACGGAAACTCAAGGTCAGATGCAAAAATATACTTAGCATCTCTCGCAGCTAAAGCTTCTTTTGTATCATCGGGCAACAAAAATATTCCTTCTTTGCTAGTCGTTCCATAAATTATTGGTATATTCTTTTTTGAATTATTTTTAAATATATTGAACGGAAAATCGGTAATCACAGCCTCTTCACCTTCAATATTTTGTTCAACACATGGATAGTGAAGCATCTGTGTATCAAAATACATCCCAAGTGGTTTTTTTGGTTTCGCCTTAATAAGACTTTTGTAAGAAATTTTAGATAATATTTGGTAAATTTCTTCGGGATTTTTAGTTTCGTAACCAAGATCTTTTGCTATGAGACTAGCAACCCAAAGAGGTTGCCTATTTATGGCCCAACTGGAAGTAGAAGAACCACTTTGCATTATAGCTTTATGAAATAAGCCTTCTGTAGTTTTACTAGCTAAAAGTAAAGATGCTGATGTTGCACCAGCGCTTTGCCCAAAAATTGTAACATTATCAGGATCACCTCCAAAAGCTCCAATATTTTTTTTAACCCATCTCAAGGCAGCTATCTGATCTTTTATACCCGCATTTCCTGGAGCCTCTTTTATACCTAAACATATAAATCCCAATGCTCCTAATCTATAATTAAATGTGACTATTATAACGTCATGTTTGACTAAAAAGTCCGGTGCATAAAGAAATTTTCCTCCGCTACCTATTGCAAATCCACCACCGTGAATGTATACCATTACTGGGAAAGGGTTTTTAGTCTTAGCTGGCACATAGACATTAATTTTCAAACAATCTTCGGTCCCAACTATGCCGAACACGGGGTTCGATTGTGGACATTGATGTATTTCATCAACTGCTTTATAAATGCCTTGCCAAGATGGTGGTGGAAGAGGTGCCTATAAATAAAAAATAAAGGTTAATTTTAACCAACTTTAAATAAATATGAGTTTCTCATTTTAATGGGTTAGTAATATTTGTCGTAACTACCGGATCTTGAATATTAACAAGAAATAATATCTAAGTCTCTATTTTTATTTGATATAGCAATAGCAAAATTAACGATAGGTTATTTAGAATAAAAAAAAATTATAAAGTCTACGTTATGTTTACAGTCGGCTACGTCTCACGCTTATTCTTTTTTTTTTTTTTGGTGTAGGGGGCAAACGAGCAGACGGATCACCTGATGGTAAATGACTACCGCTGCCCATGGGCACCTCAAAGAGTCATAAATGCGTTGCCGCCCTTTAAGGCGTGAGTAGGAGAAGAGGGGGAGGGGGGAAGAGAGGAGAAGGGAAGGACAGGAATATGGGAGAGGGAAGGGTTAGGGCCCTTCGGTAACCTCACTCACGCTGCGAAATGGAATGCAAGCATTGCTTCATTACCGGTTTTCTGTGAGGCCGTGGTGTCGAGCGGAGTCGAGCCGGCCCATACGTGCCGAAGCATGGCTCTCCCACGTAAATCTTAGGTAAGTATATAAAAAATTGCGTCTGACGACGTTACAAAACTCAATGTTCTTAACTTAATATATTCATGTATATTGTACTTTCTACAAAAATATAAAGATTATATTTTTAACGGACTATACTCTATCTAATATTCAAAAAACCCAACATGTATAAAAATAGTAATGAGTTTTTTTTTTTTTTTTTATGTTATAGGAGGCAAACGAGCAGACTTGTCACTGCCGGCTTTCTGTAGGGCCGTGTTATCACTCCGGTCGAGTCGGCACATACGTGCCTAAGCATGGCTCTCCCACTGTTAGAACTTTTTATAAACGTTACTAAATACATTTAAGAGACACAAGCTACGCGCCTTTTGTTAGTCTATCAGAAAGTCTTGGAGAAATCGTTTCATTTATAAAAAAACAACGATGTCTAAGTCACTTTGCTGACTTTTGAAACCCTTCAAAATAAATGGAAACCAATGATATTTAAAGATTCCTTTTTTTATATAATATTATTGATAAGAACACAGTTTTTTTACATTTAGTTCCTTTAAGAAGCCGGTAAAGAATGTTAGCAAACTTATTCTTGCTTATAAACTTATTGAAGCAGTTTTTTTAAATAAAAAAAATATATGTGTATATGTAAAGGATTCACATACGTTATATAATCAATAACTTTCAGAATCTAATCAATAATTCTTTAAATTATCGTATTTACTAACTATACATGTTTAAACTATCCATACCCATACATTTAAAAACCATAGTCTATAAGTGCCTTAATATTCGCGTTGTAACTATTTCTTGTCGTAAAAAATAAATTATGTCGTATAATCATTAAACTCACCTTAAACCGCAAACTGCTGTTAGTAGTAGCATACGGTATTCCCAAGTATTCGAAAAACGACCCATCCTCGTTGATTTTACCGCTTAAAATCCCTTGCTCGATTTTAACTTCAGGCGCTGGCTGGTCGACCAAGTTCATGGCAAATAACGAAAATAAAACGATTCTTTTCCCACACGACATTTTTGAATTCACTTCAGACTTTATTCCAATAAATAAAAGGTCTCAAATTCCTTGTTCAATTTGATTACATTTTCACTTTGAGGTTAGGTTACGAATTTGAATTCAAACTCGCACAATACATTCTTTCTGACCATTACTTTGCAACAGAAAACCTAGTGACTAAATCACTACTTTAAAACATAGCTTTTTAGATATTTACGTATGTATGAATGTATCGTACTTCTGATACTGTTTACACGTTTGACAGGTCGGCGATGACCTTGTATACGCATTGCGCAAGCGCGTTGCTGTTCCACTACATAAATGTCGTCGGCCCGTGTGTTAGAGGGAGATAGATGAATTTATTATAATTTGCGTTTGCTTCACACGAACATTACATTACCTTGATAATCTGAGATTACAGTGTATAATTTGTATAGTGAAAGAAAAATCCATAAACCGTTATTTATTTATTTACTAGGGACAACCAGTTGCCGTTACATTAAATCTTATGCATAGGAAATAAATTTACTAAAGCTAGCCTAAATGCACAGCAGTTTTAAAGTGTCACAACATGCATCAATAGTAACACGAGTAACAAAAAAAATTAACAAAATAAAATATAAAAATCTTTATAACAAAAAATTTAACCGACGAAAAGAACTGAAAAGCAAAAAAGTAAATCAACCTTTTAAGTCTTTTTATTTACATAAACTATCAAATTTTATAATTATAAACTAATTTTGAGTCGACGCAAAACAACAACTGATCATCTCTCAGGACAAATAATTGTGTAATGATCATGATCATTTGTTCCGGGTCTGGGTGTAATTTATCTATAATATGTATGTATTTAGAAATATTTAGGTATGTTTATCAGCAGTCTGGTTTCCAAAATACAGGTTCTGCCTAGTTTGGGATTAGACGGCCGTGTGTGAGATGTGTAAAGTTATAAAGTTATTAAGACAGGTGTCCGTCCCTGTCTGTTAAAGATTGAACCTTTTGGTTTTAGTCTGAATACATCGGTGTTTGGTATTCTCGTGTATGCATTTCATATACTGTGAAAGTAATAAAAAACATAATACTTGCCGTAGTAATAATGACAAGCGCTAAATCATTATATTTGAATAGGTAGTGTTTCTTCATCCTTCCGTCCTTTTTAAACCGAATTATTGCATTATGCCCAAAACTTTTCTACTAATATCCTACTGCTCGTACAGAAATACCAAATAAATATAAAAATAGTAGTTACGCCACCAACGTCCCTAATGATTTCAGCAAGGTACAATAATGATCAACCTCTACAGAACAATCATTAATTGAACAATGTTATTATAGTAAATTTTTGCCTTTTAATCAAACGCAAATCATTATGTCTTATGGAAAAACAAAACAACAATTAATATGAATATAAATAAATATGTGTTTATCTCCTATTAGAACCAGCATTTTAGAGTAATGACCAAGAATTTGAATACAAAACGAGCCCTCTTGACGTGACTAAACAGGCCATTTTCTCATCGCGTCGCATGTCCAAAATTTATTTGAATAAATTAAGGGAAAGGCGCAAAACTGTTGAATTTTAACCCGATCCCGAGCGTGACTGACCGTCGGACGCCGACAAACGAGCAGCTACACTGAATTTTAAATATTTTTCCTACACCCAAATTATTATAATGTCATTAAGCTATAATGACTCAAAAGACCTAGAAAACTTTGCATTATAAACGTGTTCTTGAAGTTTTCTGATTTTTTGAAATAAAAACCAATTTGCACAAGTCAACGTTTTTTTTATTATGATAATATAATGTGAAGTCAACGAAAGACTCTGCACAACTACTGACTCACAAAAAGCTCATACAGTGAAACACACATATCCTCCGAAGACAACATTATTAATTCTTTACCATGCTGTTGGTCTGTAAATTAAAGTGTTAAGCGATTTTAGCTGCTGATGTAATTTCTTTACATTTTTAAATTACTTTAGAAGTAGTCATCGAAACTCTTTATCAACATTGATGTTAACTTTAGTTGTGATAAATATTTGGTTGACCTTCAGGAATATCAGATTATAATCATTCAGAAAACGTCTATGCAAAAAGACGTTTTTCTTTTTTTACTGCATAATTTTATGTAAATATTTTTTTGAGAAAATGATGAAATATATTTGAGACTTTAGAGACTTTGATTGTAGGCTGGCCGGTGAGGGGAGCTACCATTATTTTGTTGAGTTTTTAAAAACCAACCTATTTAAATTAAATTATGTATATGCCGTTAAGTACCTCCTTACTAACACCATATGACAACTTTCAAAACTCCAATTTATAAATTTTGGGGGTGACTGACTGATTGACTCACTGGCAGATCATCAAAAATCGATTTCTCTACTTCTAGGCTACCTAGAAACATAACATTTGGTACAAGGCTAGGATTTATTAAAAGGTTAAAGGATATACCTACCTAAAAATTTGGGAATTGTATTGAGTTATCGTTACACGAACCATTTCGAGCCATTCATTTCAGACCCTTTATAATTCATGATGGAATAAACATATTGAATTAATGTATACGCCATAAAAGCCTTACTAATAACAACGTGCCAAATTTCAAAATTCCAACTTATAAATTTGATGGTTGACTGACTCACTGGCAGATCATCAAGAATTGATTTCTCTTCTTAGAAGAAGAGAAATCGATTCTTATTACCAATTTTAATGCTAGGTAGCCTAGATGCTAGCTAGCATTAAAATTGGTACCAAAAGTATCAAAGGTTATCAAAATTTGGGAATTGGATTGAATTATCTATTTATCTATCAGGATACAAGACCACCCCAGTGGCGAACTTTCGAGGGGATATGGCCGCGTGAGGTGTTCTTGACTTACGATGAACAAAAATATTTTAAATCGAATCAAAAACCTAAATATGAATGCAAGGGTCAGTTTCTTGTTACTAAGAAAATAATTTAATGTCACACGTTAGAATTTAGTGTATGGTATAGAATTTTATGTATGGATGTTGACGGGTACAAGAGAAGAGGACGACCAAAGAAAATACGGATGGACTGTGTGAAAGAAGATATGGCTAGAATGGCGTCATTTCACTGCTTACTCCCTGTAAGCAGTGAAATGACGAACGATAGAGTAGAATCGAAGTATAAAACATATTGCATCGACCCCAAAATTAAATTGGGACAAGGGTAGGCAGATGATGATGATGACGTCAGAATTTAGTGTCAATTCACAAGATTTAATTTGTAACATAGTTGAACTTGACGCTGAATTCTGATTTGTTTTCTTTTTTTTTAGTGACAAAGAACTTGCCTTTACATTCACATTTGTTTTTGACATGACCAATAAAATTATAAGCTCACTATCTGCGCCCCGCGGTTTCGCGTAAGTCCCTCAATAAGTTTTCTGAAATTTTCTTATTTTCTACGCAACCTTATTTTTACCTTCTCCTGACAATAACAAACACAAAAAAAAAGAATTAGCAAAATCGGTCTAGCCGTTCACGCGTGATGCCGTGACCAAGGGAAATAGAGATTCATTTTTATATATAGAGAGATATATAGAGATTGTATATATATATATAGAGAGAGAGCTAACGACTGGTTGATTATAGTTATTTCTTTCTATTCTCTAAAACTTTATAAAAATAAATATTTTAACGACTTTCGTTTCTTCATTTTCTCTCGTGTTATAAGCATAACAATTTACATATTATATAGGTTACTACTTACCTATATAATATAATACAGGCTACCTTTGAATAAAAAAAACGGGGCCCGCAGCAGGCCCGCAGAGGTAGATGTCGTGTTTTTTTATTTTTTTTGAAAATCGGCCCCTAGTCCCTCCCTTTGGGGGAATAGCCCCATTCGCGCATTTAACCTTCATTCTTGCCCTGTTGATTTGTCGTTCAAGTTTGAAAGCACTACTTGTACCAGTTGTCGAGTTTTCCAAAAATTTCTTCACAGGAGGTCTAGTTATGATCCCTAGACCCCAAAATAACCGCCAGTTATTAGATAGATTTCGAAAATTCGAAATCTACCTAAAATTACAAACTCCATAAAGGTGCAGGTGTATATCTCTCGTAACACAAGACCATTCTGATATTTTCACTAATGCAAAAGCATGTATAAAATTCTAAAAACATAGAAATAGTGAATGTACATTTACTTATTTTAGAATATTATGTCGCGCTATATAAACAGAGTTCAGGATATGTTTTCATTGAGATATCAAATACGAGAAGTTTTGCATTATACATGCGTCAGTCGAAAGCATGTATCGAGAAAATTTTACTAAGTTTTTTAAGTACTAATATTAGTGATCCCAAGAGACGAAAGTATATATTAACTAGTTTTAAAAACCATGCAACAGTTGAATATTCTAAACCATCAAAAAAATACTTTTAAAGCCACGTAAAAATTTATAACTAATTTAGTAAAACGCTAAAAAAAGTTATTTAGTTTTTGTGTCGCTTGAAAACATAATTTTAACATTACGAATGAATACACATAGATATACCCCAATGCCAATTTAAGTCCTCCCTCCGCGTTCTACTTGTCTCTGCATACACATTTTTTATTTAATCATTAATAAATTTGTACAACATCAATCATAAAATATATATCTCTGTACATTACACCTGAAGACTTAATACTACATAAATAGCCACTGCATACCATTGCGCAACTTTCAATTCAGCCTTACAAAAAGTGCCTTTTAAAAGAAGTCACTCGCTCCCAAGTAATAACCAGTTATTTGACAAACCAGAACTCACAAAAACTTTTCCATCTCGCGCTTATAAATTCAAAAGTGTTAAATTCTCGGAGCCGATTGGTGGAGGTTGAATCGATTCGCAATTTGCATCGTAGACGGCAGTCGACTCAGCTATTACTGATGACTCACAAACTAATCTTCAAAGTCTTGGAGTGGGTGAGACGCTCGAATGTCTTAATGATGCTCCATTATCATTTCAAACGTTACATGTTTTGAATGTTCTTTTTTGAACTTTATACCCTATGCTATATACATTCATGTATTATGGTTGATTCTTCGTTCTTTTTCATCCGGGTATTATTAAAATATTATTAATTTGCAAATATTAAAAAATCCTTGTGTAAATATTAATTTTTTTATTGTATTAACAATAAAATGTTAACTGTATTATGTTTCTTTTTCAAATTAAAATTTATTTATTTGCATAAAGTTGGTAAGTACAACAGGTTTGTTACCGTATCGATAAATACTGTCCAATTTCACTTGCAGTGATATTTTCATTGATCTTTAATAATAAAAAATCGCTAATGAGAAAAAATATTTAGACATAAAAACGTCGCTGGCCATACAAAATATAGGTATTTGCTGAATGGTAGCTTAACCTATATTCACATTAGTTTTTACATTGCAAAAACACACATGCATGAACACAATTCAGTTTCGAACAATGTCACACGTCTCATAGTAGGGACCACTTCACAACGTGCGAATTTTTGCTTTTACTTATGTAGTATCACACAGTACTATTTGAGGGTCTTTATTTAAAACTGTACGTTCGATATATTAATTGTTGAGAGGATGTGGACATGTTCCTAGAGATTACACATATTAACACTAGTTCTCCTCTTGATGTCGTGGTCAAAATCGCTACGCCTACAAAGATGCCAGATATCTAAATTTGACCACCGTTCCATAATCCTGCCAATACAATAAACTGCAACTAACGATTTAGTTATTAATTAGTACAAACAATAAAAAAATATGAACAATTAATCTTATAACTTATTTTGATATAATCAAAACAGATTCAACCGTAAAAATATACCTTGTCAAGAACTCCTGTTTACGTAATATACTAACAATAAATCAACCGTCAGAATACCGTTAAGAACGCATGACACACTTCAGTTAACCTAAGACAATAATAAATCTAATTTCGGTGACATAATTTTATCTTGAGGAGACGTTGATAGATCATCCGCATAGTCTTAACATTTCATTCATTTATTACGAGCGTTAAAACGCTACTGTTTTTGTTATTCATTAATAATGAAGTATTATGGGGTTAAGGGTTTAAATAGATTAAGGGGTGAACTGATAACACTGTGGAGATCAACAACATCTGTGAGTATGTAACATAAATAGGGATCGGCCGGAAGCCAACGTCTAGATGCCGACACTGTGATGATTGCCCCGATGACACGGCGCTTCACACACTGCGGAATGCCGGTGATCCGACAGAGAGAGTAAAATATGACTCTCTATGCCCGCAGCAGACGCATTTAACCTTAGGAAGCGGTGAACTCATACAGGTCCAAGACTCAGAGAATTACGGCCGAATCCTTGTCGCACAGGGTGAAGGGACCCGTAAAATGGGTCAATGCTTGTCGGAGGGTGCGGAAGAATGCAATGGTGATTCTCACTACTTCAATGGCTATGCCAAGTAGTGAGACACCAGGGCGGTTTTTAGTCCAAGAGTCCGACAGACCCCTTCGTCCTTGAGAGGGCGAAGGACATCCGTGTGGATTTTCCACCCTGTCAACAAAAGAAAGTATATAATATTAATGAGTGTATTATTTACATTATAGAAGTTAAAGTATTTTAACTTGTGAATATTGCGTTCATAGTTCCAGTCTTCCAGCTAAATAACAAATAATACAATTATTCAAATACTTAGTTCACGTTTAACATTTAAAAATGTCACTTACACAATATGTAGATAAATACACTTAATCGGACACTGGATATTACATCAGCAATCAGTACGAAGGTTAGGTAATTAGGTTGTAAGCTGCGATCTTTTCCAGACAACCTTTGGATGAACTAGGAACTAGCTTCACGACCGACATATACTGACTGACTCCTCCTGACAATTAAAAAATACCTAAAATGGATTTAATTGAAACAAATAATTTTGATTTTGATTTGAGTTTCATGGATTATATTAAATAGGTAATAGACAGATTGTGGTGCACGATCTGTCTATTACCTATTAAACGACATTTACATTACTGTGTATGTGGATCCGGAGTTCTCCGCAACATCCAGTGCGAGTTACAGGACTTACAGGTATGATCTAACCTGTTTGAGCTACCACCACATTCCCATCTTTAATACCACCATGTTATATGCGCACCACATTACGTGCGCGGGAATAAATGTGGGTGTTTAGTACGCCTCTGCTTAACCCTTCGGGGATACAGAAATGGGTGTAGGGATTTATACGGTGTGCGATTCTTATTTTAAACAGACGTATATGCTCGTATGTCACTAGGATATTCACTTATGTGGGTTTTATAAAATGCTATTTTATCTGTGAGTTATGATGTTGACGGATCTTGATGTAAGGGAATCACTTCGAAATCCAAACACGATATGCAGTTGTTTCACAATTTATTTGTATGTTACGCTAGGTATACGTATTATCTTTTACATGAACGTTCCTCTGATTTTCTAACACAAGTGATAACTTGAGTTTGCAAATCCAAGTCCGAATGCCTCCTCAATCCTAATAGCTGTCTTGTTGCCTTAGCTAGTGGAAATCCCCACTATTTACAAAGGAAGTGGTATAGTAACAAAACATAATTAATTTGATATTGTAAGTAAAAGTTTACCTGTACATTAAACATATCTTAAACTATGTTTTAACATGATTATTTTACAATTTATAATTATCATATTTCAAGACATAAGTACTAGTATTTTACAATCACTCAATACCGAATGGCAACGGCATAGGTAGACAAAAATAATAGTGTGGACTTAATGTTTGGATGCTTATATACTTAATGATAATTTTCCAATATGAATAACTGCAATATAATATAATGTTATAACAATAATGGCATTTAACCCTATAATATTACAAATATATATGTGTATCCTGACATATTATATATAAAACCTGACATTGACTTGCTGCCAACAATATTTTATAGAGTTCGCGTGTATTCTTTCTTATGTCCGCTTTTTGTCTAGGTCTACTTGTAACAAACAAGTGTTTAAAAAAAGAAAATAACACTGTGTAAGGTAATTTTAAAGTATATAAACTTTCATGAGTGGTATTCATATTAGTTAATAATTCATATGGTTTTACTCACGTGTATATTTCGAGGATGCGCCCGTTTTCAACTCCTTTGTCTTAGAATAACGAACACTTACAAATGTTGTGATTTTATTTACTACTAACTGTGCCCGCGACTTCGTTCGCGTTTTTTTCGGGAAACAGCAATTTGTCGCTTGTTGCATAGTACCTCTTTCTCCAGGCTGGATTTTTTATACTGTATCGGCGGTGAAACCACCTGGAGCGTACAAAAAAAGGTTGTTTTGGTTGCTTACGCGTGAAATAACGACATAATTTGGCCGTGGTAACATTACTCATTTGTTTTTCGTGTGGAAGCACACCTTACCGGGCTATTGGTGAGGCCGTATATCAGGCTTAAACCAACTAAAACCACAGGGTGTGCCTCACAGCACCGTTAAAGAGTTGACCGCCGGTACGGCGACGTTTTGCCTCCAATGATCCACCAGCTGGCTAGCGGACGGCAACTGGGCGATATCCAGACACCCCCTTCACGGGAGACTCTGCTTCGGGTGAAGAACATGAAGCTAGTCTCATACACCCACGGCCACTGTTAGCGTACGCATGAGAGCGCGAGTGAAATCTACCGAATCCACACCGTCACCTCCTCCTTGTGCGAGCTCTTCTCCTCGCAGAAAATCGACATAAAACAACTGTGACGACCTAACATCTCGATTCGTCCGACCAATTGGGAGACTCTTGCTGTAGTCAGTCAGTCAGTGCGGCTTCCTAGATACTATGGGCCCCCTCGGTATACTTAATAGATAATGTTTGCTTCTGAGCTTTGTTTAGTCACGGTGTAACTTAAGATTTCACACTACTGTAACCGAACGGAAAATAAATGGTCTGAACGTGTAAAAAAAACTTCACCGGTTACATGTCAATATTTCAGTTTAGATGTAATTTTTTGGCGACAGAGTCTGCCATACATTTAATATAGTAAAATACTGTAATACTAACAAAGTATTAAGTTAAACTAACAACTAAGTCATAGATGCTTTAAATAAAAAAAATATTCTATTCTAATATAATCATGTTGACGGGAATCAACGCGATCACGTATTTAAAAGGTATGACATACCCTTGCTTTGCCGTACTGAAATACTTTTTAAATACGTGATCGCGTGCATTCCCGTCAACATAATTATATTATCATGGAACGTAAAAGTTTTAAAGTTTGGATCTTCTTTTTCTATAACTCTATTTATAAATATATGTATATTTACTGGACTGGCCTGATGGTCTAGTGGTTAGTGACCCTGACTCCTGAGCCAGAAGTCGTGGGTTTGATTTCCACCCAGGATGAATTATTCTCTCTCTGGGTGTACTTTATTTATAATATGTATGTATTTAGAAATATATAAGTATGTTTATCAGCAGTCTGATTACCATAGTACGGGCTCTGCCCAGCTTAGGATCAGACGGCCGTGTATGAGGTCGTGAAGTTGTTATTATTATTAATGCCCTGAAACATATTTATGAATTGAATGGCTGGGAGAGTAGAATTACTCTGGGATCACCAAACAAAAAAAAAATCTCCTACTGCTTCAGCTATCACCACAGAAAAGCATATTCCCCTATGATATCCTACGATTAAAAATATACATTCACTTGAAATCCTTCAAACAGACATGACTATTTGCAGGTGAAATCTAATGTAACTAATAATGTTTCTTTAAATCACAGGTAAAAATCGATTGTTTGTACTCTTCATATTTATTATTAAATTAAATTGAGTGGTTTTATAAAAAATATATAAAAAAAATTTAACACTCAACTCTACACCAGATAAGCTAAACGTTAGCTGTAATAAATTTTGAAATAAGTATATACATTCTACTAACGTTACTATGTTATTACAGCTTTCATTGATTTTCCTGTGGGAACCAAAGTTTAACCCGGGATAAAAAGTACCCTATAACCTGCGCAGGCACTCAAACTATTATCATATTAAGTTTCAAGCATATCCCTTCAGTAACTTCTGAGTTTATCGTGAACATACAAACAGACAGACAGAAAGACAGACAGACAGACAGAAAGACAGACAGAGAGACAAAAATTGTTTGAATCGAATATTCGGCATCAGTATCGATATCTTAATACCCCTTAGTCGATTTTTTTTTAAATTTATTCAATGTACAGAATTCATCCCGCTACAGATTTATTATAAGTATAGATGTATTAAGGGTGAGAGCCGCTGTGTACTCAAATACAGGCTATCAGTCTAGCTCAGTACCAGAAACTACTATCAACAAATATTATTAATACTACTAGTGCATAAGATATTTTTTGTAAAGTTCAATATTTTTTTGAGAAAATAAATATTATTATTATTATAAAAAAAAAATGTGGCTAACGTCACACTGTTTACCCCATTTCAGCGTATTAAATAATTGTACACATTTTTGATACATTTTTATTAAAAATCTCATTATAAAGTAAATCTCTTCACCCATGTTTGTTTCTAACAAAACTCTCAAAAATAAAGCAACAGTTTACGAGTATTTTCATAGATCTTATAGAATTCAACAAAGTTACATAAATAGTAATTTCTGTTATTAAAAATACGTGACACTAAGAAAGCAGTTTAACATTAGTATTGATTAAAATAAATAACTTGATCAACAAATGGATATTATTCCAAAGTCACTATCTGTAAAATTTAAATTGAATTTAAAATTACACTTTATTATGTATGATTTTAAATTCAATTTAAATTTTACCACCATACTTAAACGACACTTACATTTCGGGAATTTTACTCACAACTTCGGTTGTACAATTCAGATCGCACCGCTAATTCCAAATGTGTTATATTAACCTAAAACTTGCCTCTCTTTCTATCGCATAACTCGTATCTGTTCTGATGCCGTTAAGGTTGTCTTCTGTAAAAATAATGAATCTAAATATTTAATAACCAGTTATGTGCCTATTACTTTACTTCTGTGTACAAATGAAGTTTTAAATAAACCTAGGCTAGGTATTTACTTAGTAGTACCTAAGTAGATGTAACTTATATTAAAGAAAACTATTTTATTTCACAATATCTGCATAGATACTTTAACCTCTAAGAAGATAGGCATTTACCATACGTTGGTGTGTACCTTGGAATGAAACTATCTCTTTTAGGTGTTAAGCTAGGTAGGTATACGCAAATCAAATCGAGGAACCCTACTCCTTATAACACCAGCTATTTGCCAGTGAAAGTCCCATGGAAATCGGTCCACCCGTTGCGGAGATTAGCCGAACAAACAGACAGACAGACAAAATTGCTGTAGTCCTAAACTTATCAAAGCTAAACTAGACTAAGTTACTTCTTATTACACCAGCTATCTGTCAGTGAAAGTCCCGTGGAAATCGGTCCACCCGTTCCGTAGATTAGCTGGAACAAACAGACAGACAGACAAAAATGTGAAAAATATTTTTTTAGTATAAGTACCGTGTTAATATTCAGATGCATTTAAAAAACTGTCATTATGTCATTACAAACGGACACTTCAAATTTATTTATTTACTAGCAGCTTGTACATATTTATATATTTTGCGCGGAACCCTCATTCTTTTTCCAAAATCAAAGTAGCATAAGTTACGCCTTTTAACATCAGCTATCTGACAGTGAAAGGAGGGCAGTGGAAATCGGGCCACCTGTTCCGGGGATTAGCCAAACAGAACAGACAGACAAACTGACAAAAATTTTAAAACATGTAGTTTAAGTATATGTACCGTATATACATCTAAATGCACTTAGTAAAAAGCGGTTATTTTAATATTACAAACAGACACTTCATGTATAGATAGAAAATGTGTATCAGTTGTTGTGGTCCTAATAAATAAATATACGTATCATAACTTGACCTTCCAAACAGAACTTGTAAATATCTAACTATACTGATTATAATTAATAATATAATATTCTAACTACGTAAATACGGGAAACGTAATTCGTAAGTGACGAACGGACGAACCGGCGTAGCGCGTGAGTGAGTATCGGCCGGCGCGTGGCAGCCCACTGAATTTCGCCCGACTCATCGACGGTGCTAGCCTGTAGCTTCATACCTACTGACCGGAGTCGGCCTAGCCTGATATAGTACTGGTGTACCATCAGCTTACTATTTCAAATTCCGCTTACTTCCCCGGCTTCACTGCAGAAACGCGGACCTCTATCTTTTTTATTGGTCTGAGGCTCTTATGTAATTATTAACTTTACTGTGTTAAGATATAACATCACTGTTTCCAATAGTATTGAAAGTAGCATAGTAATATAAATTTTATGTAAAATAATATTAATGACACGTATAATTTCTATTTCAGCTTGTAACGTAGATGAGTGACGTCACAAGTACACGTTTTGAATTTTAATGAGCACGTCGAGTGTATGTTAAGTACAACATTAAGAAATAGAGACTATTGTATTAATTATTTATTCGGTATCTTTGTTATTTATTTCAATTTACATAAAAAGTTACATATATCCACGCCTTTCTGCCTCCGGGTAGGCAGATATAATAGTCCACCACTTGCTACTATCCATATATTATTATACTATAGTATATATAAATAATAATATGAATTTTGTCGTCTCATGCATACACGCCGCGCGCTCAGTTTGGCGGGGAGTGGGGCGTACTTTCGGCACTCGGTCACTTTACTGTAAGTTCTACAGCGAGACGGACGTGCGTACGGTGTGTAACAGGGATACGTAAACAGTATGGCCTATACTTCCATACGTACACATACCTCACGAGCTACCGCTACTGTCATTATACCTTTACCTTTTTATACAAGTTTCAGGTGCTGCTGACTTGATCTTTCATCAGAACATCATCAATTTGATTAGGGTATGTTCTGCGTTATGGACCCCTATAAAAATGTCTTGCACATTTTAATGAGCGGTGCATGTGAACCGGTAGCAGTTATGCGGTGCCAACCTATCAGAAACAAAATCAAAACTCACCGGGTTTTTCCCAGTTGGAAGCCTCCAATACGAATAGGAAACTACTACTACTAATTCCTCTTTAAATTTACTCTTACTATTCACATCAAAGAAAATTAGATAATGATTTACAAACTACAGTGTGACCGATTGAAAATAAGGAACAGGTCATTCAATTTATATTCAATACCTTATTTAAACTTGTTTGAAATACTTATTTATTTCTATTTGGATGTTCACAAAAATACCTCCAACACGCTCCAGTGTACACAAATAAAAAACTACTTCTCCGCGTGAAATTGCAAGCAAATATTTTTTTAACAAGTCGTTCTTTTATATGTCGAACGAGAGAGGAGTCATTTAGAGTTTTTCTATTTACTGTTCAAATAATGAACACGACACGTCCTAGACTTTTAAAACATGATTAATTATGACCCTTCTTACCAGTTTGGAATAAAATAGAAATTTGTTCTTGTGGTACAAGAAGTTACTAAATATTTGGTCTCTTTGATTTTGACTTCAGCCAAATTGATGTAAAATGTTTACTAACAAATGGTTTCTTAGCAACCAATTACGGGCAGGCTGTTAATAGCCTGTTTGCAAATTATATATTTTGAAAATTATTTGCAGTCGTATATAGGACTTATGTATTTAAAAATAAGTCAGTCAGAGGGTGAGATATGTATTTTTTAATGTATATGTGTTGTAGGTTTCACTAAATTAATAAAATATTTTTTTCAGTATTAATTTATTAACCATAAAAGAATAAAAATGATAGAATTAAATAAAAATTATTTTGTATCCAGGTTGCCAGTGACTTCGTTCCTGTGGAATTTTTCATCGAAAACCGTACATTTTTCCGAGATAAATAAGTATTCTATGTAATATTCCAGACTCTAATCTATCTTTGTGCCAAATTTGATTTAAATCCGTTCAGCTGTTCTGGCCCGATTGAGTAGCAAACAGCCATCCATCCAAACTTTCGCATTTATACACAAATGTTAACTGACGATTTAGTAAGATTAACTGGAAATATCAACGTATTCTTTCAAGCCAATAGACTTATTCATTTATTTCATTCTTTATTTAAAAATGGAATCAATAAATGGCATTATTTGTTAATGTTCTAATTTCTTTCATTACGTGTGAGTACTACAACAGTACCATTTTTACTGAGACTTATATAGATATCGAACTTAATCTACTGATGCAGGGCTCAAGTCAATTGACAAACAACCAGTACGGCATAGAACAAGCCCCATATTCGGTCGTTTTTAGGTATAACTGCATCATCAGAGTAAGAAACTGTTGGACACTGTATCACCACAAATTCGCGCTATGAATAAACTAAGTGTTCATTGTCGTCAACCAACTGTAATCTTCTTAGCAATGTAAATACTTGCCTCCCCTTAAAAGACATCCTTAACGTCATGAAACAAATGCCCGTTCATTAGCATTACTTTATGCTAACTTCATTTCATGACTAATAAGTACTCCTAGTCTCCTCTTATTTTCCATAAAAAAGTTTAATTATTCAAGCAGAGGAAATGTCGTGAATATTAATTGAGAAAGGCTGTTTTATAAGAAGCCGACGATGATTATGTAGCAGCGGCCAATTTGCGATGCGACGAAATGTCGTTAGCTGGAAATAGTCGTGGCATTCCATTTTGTTGGTGATTTTCTTGAAATATTATAGAAGTTATTTTCATGTTTTCCTTGTTGTAAAGTACTGGTTTTTGTTGACTTTATTTATTCAAACTCTTGGTTTGAGGTTATAGTTGAATGCCATCAGTTATTATGAGTCAGCATGGAAATGAACAAAGTGTATCATTAATTATGGAGTTGGGGAAGGACGGATTTTTAAAAGATTCGGAGCCATGCAACTGGGCAAGAATCTCTTTCACGTTTAAAATAACGAAGAAACTAAGAAAGTTACCTACGGTTACTCGCACATTCCAAGAACATTACTGAAAACCTCTTCATTATCTTTTTTATGATTCTTCTTATTTTATATTTTTCACAAAAAGTTTATACAATTGTTTCACATTAGTGTATAGTTCCTTTTTCTCAAGAACGTTATTAAAATGTAAAAAATCGATATATACACCCGGTTTCTCAAAGGTTGATAAAAATGGGTTATTGTTCCACTAACAGAGCTTTCAAGTTAATAGTAGTGTCAAATCAGTTCTAGTTTCTCAAACATTGATCAAGGAAAAATTAACTAATCTACGATCAATTTTATTGCACATTCGAATGGCATTTGACATAAGATTTTGCAACAAAATTCGACATTTGACCTAAGCTCTGTTAAGTGATTCGATGATCAAATCAAAGTGCCCAATCATGCTTTTAGCAACTTAATATATACAGCATGTAATTTTGAGTTACGCGAAAAACTTACAATAATCTATTTCTGTATATACTTAACACAATACAAAATGTTCTGTTTCGGTAAAATGTTCTGTTTACTCATTTTGATATCACTTTTAAGCAAAAAAAAAAAAAAAAAAAAAAATAGAATTTTCCGGCAGAAAATTCCAATTATTTTCGACTCAGAATGATAGTTTGAACATACTATTTCAGGATTCAGTACGGTGTCTCTTACACTCTGTATATATAGTTGACAAGAGATTTGACCTACGACTAGTTAATATTTGCGTTGATCAGCCTTTTAGAAACCGGGTGTTAGTCTTCGATTCTATTATTTGTAATTAATCTAATTATATTTAAGTTTATTTGAAATTAGGAGGACCTCGAGAACAATAACTTTATCGCAAGTGTTGCGATTGTTCTAACTTTAGTATCTGATTCTTTTTTAAATCTGTGTAGCAGAGATCGAGAAGATTATGGTCCTTCTGCCTTCTTAGGACTAGCGGCGCTGACTTCGTTCCCTGGACACAGTACCGTACACAGCGGTGATGTTAGTGTTTAGCTAATTAAATTTTTGTTATCTGTAGTTTTTCTTTATCTTTATCTTTATTAAAATGAGCGGGTTGGGGCCTGCGAGAATACCAGCAGAGAGCGATCTGCAACGATAACTGACGCAGGTACCTTATTTGATCTTCGATAAAAAGTGTCAAGTATGTTTATTATGTTAACTTGTTGGCTGAAGATACAAATAAAAAAAATTTCTTGCGTTCTTTCAATAGCGTCCCTTATACGGATACTTAGGAGAATGCGACAGTTCGCAATCCAACATATACAAGGGCCACTAATTACTTTACCTCACTATGTATATATACATTATACCAACATTCTTTTAGAATCACTCAATATTTAAATGCTAATATTTTACTTTGTCACTAAGAAAAATACGTGTACAAACAGAATCTGTTGAAATATACATACGTTCACGCAAAAAACACAGGAAAAATTACCTAACACTCGAAAAATAGACTAACGTAAATGCAGGCTTAAATTTTCCACGACAGCGTTTCAAGGAAACCTTACTTTTTTACCTTTATCTATGGTACACAACAAAAGATGTAGCGTTTATCTAAACTAATATAATATAGCTAGAATTTGTTTTTTAACCGTTTGTAACCGTTTTGTAACCGAATTATTGGAGAGGAGATTATAAGCATTTTAACATCACACAGCGTGGCAGAGCCGCGAAATGCATGTGTAACTGCGACGAAAACTGCAGCGAATCAGACTTACGTTTATAGAAAAAAACAACTCATTTCAAGGCTCGTTCTCAAAATCGTTAACATACAGTCGGAGTCTTAGTCTAGAGATATGCAAGGTGTTTTAAATTATTATTATTTTATTTCTATTTGGAAACATATCAAACTTTTTAAATCTTGTTTGGGATCAGACGGCCGTGTGTAAGATGTGTTTTTATTATTACTTATTACCTTCTGTAGGTTAAAGTAAATACTCAATGATCCGATTACATAAAATAGCTGAGTACATTTGGTGCCTTCATAGGAACGGTATTGTTTTACAGTTACATTTTTATTTATTCTGTAATAACATAACATTAATATTTTAATATTAATAACATAACAATAACATTATTCTTGTACCACACCCTATGCTCAAGCACGCCGCACTTCTGATACCATGTAAAGAGCCTTAGCAAAAAGCCACTGCCACTAGAGCCCTTAAACCGTGGCAATTAAGTTTTATATTCGCTTGGCAAATTACAAGACGATGTTCCAACATCGCATCGCGGCATCCAACCGTCCCAGCGAACATTTCTTTAGCTTTGAAACTTGTTCCTAGGAATTAAATTGAAAAGCTGGATTATGAATTTCACTTGCAGATTCTGATTGCGTGTTATTTGTTGCTATTTTTCGTCTGGTTTGCTTTAAACGAAATAATAAGAGGAGTTTTTTTTTTTTTTTTTTTTTTTTTTTTATTTATTTAAGGTCGCTTTTTAACATCTAAGGTCATTAACGACCACTGAGGGTACTTAAACTAATTTGTATACATTAATTACCTTTAAGAACATCAGTGTTTTAACATATCC
Organism: Callimorpha dominula; assembly: GCA_949752705.1. Classification (NCBI taxonomy): domain Eukaryota; kingdom Metazoa; phylum Arthropoda; class Insecta; order Lepidoptera; family Erebidae; genus Callimorpha; species Callimorpha dominula. The sequence continues at coordinate 985,916 of OX456994.1, forward strand.
ATCTTGACTTAAACAGTCTCTCAAATTATCAGGCATATTACAAATCTTTCTCTCTTGTCTATAACCTATACAATCTACCAAAATATGTGAAACAGTTAAGTCCTGACCACATTTGCACTTATTAATATTATTTTTCGTTATGAGATGAATGTGAGTTATATTAGTATGTCCAATGCGAAGTCTTGTTATTTTAACTTGGTCTTTCTTACAAGAAAATGAAGATGGTGATTTGTCGAAAATAGATTGTCTGATGCTAAATAATTTACTTGTGTTACCAGTTTTCCACTCAGAATCCCAAAGTAATTTTATTTCATGCTTAAAATATTTTTTTAATTCATCTGGACTAGTTTTTATTGAATTTTCTACTTCTTATTGAGTTGTTGCATTTTTAGCTTCTTCGTCGGCTTTTTCATTACCAGTAATGCCCTGATGACTTGGTATCCAAACTAATTCAAACGAAAAGTTATTTTTCAATAGGTTAATCATCGATTGCTTTATTTCTCTGATAAGGGGGTGCATATTTTGATTATTTAATACAGCCATTAGACATGATTTTGAATCTGTATATATTTTATATTTTTCTTCTTTAGGTTTACTTTCTATAATTTCTAAGACTTTAAGTATGGCAATTGATTCGCAACTGAAAATTGATTGGTAATTATGAAGTCTATATCGGAAACAGTTATTATCCGACACAATCGCGCAACCAGATCTTCCATTCAAAACCGATCCATCGGTATAAAAGGTTTTGTAATCTCTATGATTGTAGTGCATTTCCTTGAATAGATTTCTATAAATATAATCTGGTGTATCATCCTTTAGCCTTTCAGCCAATTCAAGGTTTATGGGAAATTTGAAAACTTCCCATGGACCTACCGTCAAAATCTTTTTTTCGAAAATAGATGGGAACGTGAAATTCAATTCTTTTAAATATTTTGCTACTCTAATCCGAAGCGGTTTTGGTAAATTCGGTCGGAGTTGGTATTCAAGATCTAAAATTGTTACTTTTTTAAAACATTCATAGATAGGATTGTGAGGTTGAGATACAATATTTGCAGTATAAATTAAAGCAAGTTGTTTCCTTCTGAACTGTAAAGGCATTTCTCCAGCTTCAGCCAATATACTTGTAATTGGACTAGTTTTAAAAGCGCCAATACAAAGACGGAGCGCTGTATTTTGTACACTTTCTAGTAATTTGAGAGTTCTTAAACTAGCAGAATCATATATGATAGCGCCGTAGTCTATTTTTTGCCTAATTAGCGCGTGATACGTGGTCAATAGACATTCTTTATCAGATCCCCATGTTAGCGATGATAAGACCCTTATAATGTTTATCCTTTTATAACACTCTGACTTAAGCTTATTTATATGTGATATCCACGACATCTTTTTGTCGAATGTTAAGCCTAACAGTTTAATATTATTCACTTCTTTAATATTATGTTCATTCAATCTAAGTCTAACGTCCGCCTTTTTATTTCTCTTATTTGTAAATATTATATATTCGGTTTTTGTTTTTGAAAATCTAAATCCTGTTTTATGGGACCATTTTTGAAGATTATTCAACGTATTTTGAACAAGTTGTAAGGTAGGTTTTAAAGTAGTCCCATTACAAGTGATAGTTAAATCATCAGCAAAGAGGAAACCCTTGACTGGTCGTTCTATACAGGTAAGTACGTCATTAATGGCTAGCAAGAATAAAATTACACTAAGAACTGAGCCTTGAGGAAGCCCATTTTCTATATGAACAGAATCAGATACTACGTCATTGATTCTGACTTTAATTGACCTATTCGACAAGAAGTTTTTTATAAATGCTAATAAATTTCCCCTAATACCCATATCCTGCAAAAGTACTAGTACTCTGTGCTTCCAAACCATTTCGTAGGCTTTTTCAATGTCAAGAGCTACAGTGATCACATAATTATCGTTTGCAAACCCATCTAGTACTTCACTTTCAATATTCATTAAGTGATCAGTTGTTGACCTAAACTGCCTAAAACCATACTGAGATGGTGAAATGCATTTATTCGTTTCTAAATACCATCTGAGTCTTTTACTTACAATTTTTTCGAGTATTTTGCAAAGATTACATGTTAGTGCTATAGGCCTGTAACTTTTTGGCGAACTTGCTATTTTACCGACTTTTAAAATTGGAATCACTAGAGCTTCTCTCCACCCATCTGGGAATATTTGATTTTTCCATATTTGATTGTAAATCTTTAATAAATACTCAATACCTATTTCTGGTAAATGCCTAATGATAACGTTGGAAACATTATCTGGTCCCGGGCTACTATTTCGTACTTGTGATAGTGTTGATATTAATTCTTGCATAGATATGTCGCTATTAATTGGATTGGAGTTATTATGAGTGTCAAAGTTATGGTTAAGCTCTTGATTGTTTTTGTAGGATATGAATTCACTGTCATAGTTACTTGAATTTGAATTTTTGGCAAATGCTTGCGATAGTAAATAACTCGTTTCAATTGGCTGATTTGTTAATGTTCCATCTGGTTTTTCCATTATGATATTATTAAATCCAATGTTGCTGTGATTAATTTTATGAATCTTTTTCCACATTTCTCCTGTTGGAATATTACTGCTTATTGATGATACCCACTTTTGCCAACACTTTTTTCTACTTTCCTTGAGAATTCTTCTAGAATATGCTCTTTTTTTCTTATATTCAACCTTAAACTCTTGATTTTCTGGATTTCTTTTAAAATTTCTCAAAGCTTTTTTCTTTTCTTTAACTGCAACTTTACAATCATTGTCCCACCAAGGTAAAAAGTTTTTTCTGAAACTTCCAGATGATTTTGGTATTGATTTTTTAGCAGCATCTATAATTAGTTGGGTGAATATTTGTACAATCTTGTTAATGGATTCATTAGGGCTCAAAGCTAATAGATTTGGAATACTACTCGCAATTTCTTCGCGGAACATTGACCAATCAGCTTTGTCATAAATCCACTTCTGTGGGTATCTAATTTCATGAGCATGTGATTCGTTTTGCGGTAAACGCGATTTTATTATAATCGGAAAGTGATCACTGTCATACAAATCCTCTAGAGCATTCCATTCAAAATATGAAATCATGTTTTGTGAAGCAATAGTAAGATCTATATTACTAGTGTGACCTGTATTGCTGTTAAAATGGGTGGGTTGGCCATTATTCAGTAATAGAATATTGTCTTGCTCATCCAGCCAATCAGCAACTATCCTTCCTCTAGTGTCACATGTTTCAGAACCCCAGTAGAAATGGTGGCTATTAAAGTCCCCTAAAATTATAAACGGTATGGGAAGTTGACTTACTAGGGCATTTAAATCAAGTTTGTTTATTGGTTTGCTATTTGGAAGATATATATTGCAAATGGTTAATGAAAAAGGGAATTTAATTTTTACAGCTACAACTTCTAAATTAGAGTTAATATGTACTCCTTCTGGCAGGCTGTATGGTTTAATGTAAATAACAACCCCACCACTTGCTCTATTTCTCTGCAACCTGTTTTTGAAAAAATGGTCATAACCTTTGATTGGAGCACAATAGTCGGCTGTAAAGTTAGTTTCTTGTAAGCAAATGCAGGCTGGACTTAACTTATTCAATAATAATCTGATGTTTTCAAAACGTTTGTAATAACCATTAACATTCCATTGCAAAAAGTCCATAGTATATAATAACAAAGATATATAGAAATGGGCAAAAATTCAAATAAAATAGATTACCACTTTAGGTTGAGTAAATTGCGTGTAGTTTTTTTGACAATCGGGAACACCTATTTTTTAAACTTTTATTCATTTTGCAATGTAATGTATTACACATTTTAATTAAGTCCTTGACATTGTCGGTATATGAATGAACTAGTTCTTTTATGTTTTGCTTTCCTCTGGAATTTTCGAGTAAACTAATAAATTGATCAAGATTAATCGGAAATGTGTCTTCCTTGCTTAAATCTGTTATATTGTCTTTAATATCTTCCCAAGTTTCTTCATCTGTTCTCAAGTCATTTATCTTTATTTTTTTCTTATTTTTAACTTTATTTTCTACTTCTTCAGACGAGATATTGCTACATGTTTCATCACTTTCTTCCATGATATCAGATGTGTCATCTCCTTTTGGATCTAAGGGTTTTATGAGTTCTCCTTTTGAACATTCACTCACAGTAGGTGAATGAAGGCGTTTTATACCTTTTGTACGGTTATGAGATATTTGTGAGTATTCTTCTGACGTAGTTGTTGGTTGAACGAATGCAGGGTACTGTACTAAGTCATCGTTTCTATCAAAGGTATTATTAATTTCTTCTTCTAAATGGTCTTCCAGCTCTTTAGAGCATTGCTGTGAGTTAGGTATGATTCTAGGACAATTTCTAGCGACATGACCCACCATGTTGCAGGAAAAACATTTGAGGGAATCAGACGACACGTAAATCCAGTAATTTGTATCTTCAAATGTAACCTGAAATGATTCTGGAAGACGTTCTTCATCTTCAGGTGTCACATAAAGTTGTCTCCTGAAGCTCAGTATGTGTGAAAATCCAGGTTCAGTTCCACCAATTTTCATAAAAGTTATAGGAGACATTGTTGTAATATTGATTTCCTCGAGTTTTTGTTCTATAATATAGTGTGGGATTACCGGACAGACATTTGATAGAACTATACGTTTGTTTCTCGTAATGAGTGGCTTTATTTCCAGAATATAATTCTTCAATGTAATTTTTTTCTTGTTATCTATAAGGTCATCCGCTGTTTTTTTGGTGTCCAGATATACACATATTCGAGCATTGGATATACGAGAAACAAATCGAATAGACGCAGGTGGTACAATAGATGATAAGGCAATGATATAATCCCTTAGTGTTATTCCATCAATCGAGTCGAGAATAATGGCTTGATCCTTCTTCGGAAACATTGTTGTTGACGTAACGTTGGCGTAACTTGAATTACTGTTATTCTTATCTTTGTGATTTTTTGTACTTAACTGAGACATTGGGGTTTTTTGAGACGTTGGGGTAAGATTCATGACGAAAAGAAGGGACTCCTAGTACTAGGAGTTACCCTTATAACGTAGATTAAAGTTGGAATACTATTTTATTCGACGCGTAAAACTTGTAAACAACACGCGATAACCGAGCAAACGGAGTGAGTCACACGCGTCCGCAGTGGCTAGGTGCCTGCGCCGAACTGAAGAGGAGTTTTGTTTTAAAGAAATAAACTTTTAACCTACTACCTTCAAGTAGTGCCATTATTTTAATAATTTGAATAGTAATTGTGTAATGATTCTATTCTTTTATTAAACGGGGCAAGACAACGAGTTCAGATTCTGTAATATAGAGTCTAGGGAGCGACTGTGATCCTTGCCGCAGCACTGCTGATATTCAATTCATGTACGAATTACTTCTGGACAGGCAATTTAAGCTTTCTCTCTTTTAATGTCCTTTTTATTAGCTTACTCGTTGAAATTCATATCTAATCTCGTAGCCGTAACACTTTTATATCCAGTAACCACTACCTTCAAACCAGGAATCTCATAAACATATTCAATAACCCACAAAATAAAAGTTACATTATGCAAACACGATATTCGGTAACGTGATTTTTACAACGTATATTACTTTTATCGTTTGTCGCGGTGCTATCAGCGAGCTTTATTTGTATCTCGCTCTGAATTACCGCTGGTTGTGTGGTGTTATGACTGTAATATACTTTTTTATAGTTCCCAAGCAGGATGAGCGATAAAATTGTGGCGTGATGTGCGATTGAAAAAATTATCAGAACACCTATAAAGCTTTTGTTGTGGTTTTTATTGCGTGAAGTACTTGAATAGGTAGCAAATGAACTACAGTTTGCTGTTAGTATGTAGACTATAATCTTGTAGCATTACACACACATATTATTAGTGTAGTAATTGTAAATATAATGTTGACTGACAGGGGACCATTGTTTGTAAAACTTGATCTGCGTACACAAAAATAAAGATCAGTTCTTTAAAAAACTTTATGTACACATTTTTAACACATGTAATAAACAAAAAAATTGTTGTATCTGCCTCTAGGCTTTAAAAATACCAGACTAGTCCGTCGAACTCGCGCGTCAAGGGTCCCGTTGGTAAACAAAATTGTATGTAGATAGTAAGTACGTCCATCTCGGGAAATAATTCTCGAAAATGTTTGCCGCGACACAATACATAGTTTTAAATAATGTTACTTATAAGTGTGTGTAACTGTGACACCAGCGACATTTGCCACATAGAAGTAAAATTAAATATGACATCGCATCACTAAAAATCAAATTCAATCAAATTTTTAAAAGAACTTGTACGAATTGCCATAAGATCAACAGGGTTAAAATGTTTGTTGTAACTATCAACTAACTTGTGCATCGGTGATCATTTGCTAGCACTAGTTCGACATCGAGTAGTTTGCAAAAAATTCTAAAAATGTTACAGCAATGAGTCCCACTGGGTACTACATAACAATGTTTGTTTGTAAGTGTAATGCAATCATAATTGCTATGGCATAGATCATATATAGTAACATTGCTTTTCAATATATATGTCTGTGTTTTAATTCTCATAAAATGGATTCCAGACTGGCACAGCAAATTCAAGTTGTGAGCGAACTAAAGATTTATACAAGTAAAGTCGAGGGCTGAGTATAACATGTTCTGGAATGAAATCCTTACTAATAATAGCGTTAACATGGTCATCAAGGTGTAGCTTACTATCTATCTACCTATAAGACTCCTAAGGCTCGTATTACCTCTGCTTTTTTGAGTTGTATACCGTGGAAGGTATAACTTATTTTACTGACATTTATCTTTTTAGTTTAAGTGATAGATTTACATTTATTACCACTTAGTGCAAGTTTGTACTTAATACAGTATTCAGTAAAACGGTCAAGATCTTGCTGAATTTTGTAATGATTATCCATTTCCAATTTTGGACTAAATTATTTTAGATTTGTGTGACATAACAACAAATTAACGTCTTTAGAAATTTCATGATTCTAGATTAAATGGAAGTACCCTCTGTTTAGATTTACCGAAACGTTCAAATTTGCTAAAATCTAGGGCTTAATGATTTTCAAAATCAAAATCAAAATCATTTATTTCAACTAAACCATTATGGGTATTTTTGAATTGTCAGGAGTAGTAGTCAGTCAGACTAAGTCAGTCGTAAAGCTAGTTGCCTGTTCCAATTCGTAGATCCAGTGGAGAAGAACAGGCAAGAAACTCCAAGGACACTCTTTTTCAACATGTTTTTTACATATCACTGGTTACATTGCTTATATGCGCAAGTTAAATGTGTGGACAATGTAACGTATTGTTCTAAACTATAAACAGTCGCGCAAACTACTACTATATGTAAGTAATAGCAGTTCAGAAATGACATGTCCCAACCAACGGCACTCGTTCACGAGCATGACGCACGCGCCAGCCATCGTCCACTTCAACCATATGATATCAATTGATATCAAAGGGAGTCGAACGACCCGACACGCTTTTTTTTTACGCCGATTTTTTTACAACTCCAAGGAGCCGCAGACGTAAGTTTTTGGTATTAATTTTAAATCGATACCTCCACGGGTTCCTGAGAAAAAGGGTCCTGACAGACAGGTAGACGGATAACAAAGTGAGGTTCCTTGTTTTCCTCTTGAGGAACGGAATCCTAAAATGAATGAGTTGTTCCGAGGTCAAAGTATGCGATTTTATGATGAAATTCCAGATACATTCCGTGAAACGGCAACTATATAGTAGTAATAATAGCAATGGTAATAACATTAGTGTATTATATGGATGTATAGAAACGTTTGGGACTAAATTGTTTTAGATTCTCAGGCTATTTCAAATACTTCATAGAAATGTAATGAGGTTTCTGTTGTTTTAGGTGTTTCTTATTTTCCGTCGTTTGCATTTTGTCTTTCATCCTTTTTTACTTTGATTTTATCTTAATTTTCAGTATCCCTAAATTTATAACTTCGTTTTAGTTTAGATACTTTTAACCTCAATAACACAATAGCGCATGTGGTGATTTAAAAGGGTTGCCGTGAGTTTGTTTGCCCGATTTTGATTTGATTTGATTTTGACAACGCAACCTATTGTTGAGGCGACATTTTATATGTTAATCTAAAACTGAATAAAAAAAACAAAAGGATATCAAATATTTTTTTAACGGTTTTATGTATTAAAGATGATATAATTAAAAAATTGAAACTAATTTTCTGATTATTTTACTACCTTTTATCTAAAAAGGTCCCATATACATTTAAAAATATAAATATACACCAAAGACATAAAAAATACATTTTAACTGAGTGATTCGGCAAATAATAGCCGAACATTAACGTTATTCGTAATAGCTAATATCGGGCAACAGTTACTAAGTACCTGTTGAGTGTGGTGTGAACGCGATGAGTTGTTGAGTCATGTACCAGTACAATGCTCTTCAGTTACAAATAATATTTGGGTATTATTTTCTTATAATATTTGTAGGCTGATAATAATAACATAAAACAAACAAACGCCTAATTGTTGATAAGCGATTACCGATGCTAATTAGAGACAATCATAACCCTATAACCACTGCTTCCTAAAAATACAACACAACTAGTATTGTTGTTTCTAGACACCCAATTTTTTAGTATCCGCGGATATAATCGATACCCTGCCAACCTCTTAATTTACAATAGAAAATGTATATCTAGGATTGTTATCCAAATTTAATTATTATATATATTATATGACAATTCAGGCGCTGATAACCAAAAATATTGCTATGAGTTAAAGTTAAGAGTTAAAAACTAAGACAATTATCAGAAAAAGAACTACATACGCAAGTAAACGAGTGAATAACTTAACATCTGAACCTTAACCGTTCAGATTGCTGTTAGTAGTGACGCTGTTAATGATATATTGATATTTTGATAAATCATAAACCCCTTCTTAACGCTAGATTTAAGATTACAATTTTTTTTATAGGAATCATAAAATATTCTCTCCATTGCTAAAATTCTGTCTTTTACAAAAAAAGAAAAAAAAACTCGATTAATCAAAATGATTCGCATGTTTTTGCCTGCAGAGGGAGTAATACAATTATACTTCCAGTATAGGAATAGACGGTAAATTGTCGTTACGTCTAGCAATTCCGTTGCACTAAAAATAACTTGACGTTTTTTAAGGTCCTAAAATCCTGAATTTCTCTTAGGGATAAATCTATCCATCATACATCAATTAGATCATTCCTAGAACTCCAAAACAAAATTTAGCCAGTTACATAGCTGTTCGGCAAGTACAGCTCTTGAAGGACAGCTATATAGAGCTGTCCTCTAAAAATACGTTTCACTACAAAAGACGTCTAATTTTCATTTCATGCCTCAATATAAATACGTAACGTAATAACGTTTACTTAATTGGATAACATAATACCTAGTAGACGTTTTATTAATTCCAAAATAAAACTAATACCAAAAGGGAAGAGGAATACTTTAGGATATTTAATAAATAAAGTCTATTCTGGTTTATACACAACCAAAACCCAAAGTGTGTTTTCAAATCGGATTTGTACTTCCTGAGAGCATTAAGACATACAAGCTCTGCGGAAAAATAAAAAAAAAACTTCCTTTTAAATTTACCATCACGTCGTACTTAATACACACTTGATTGAAGTATTTTACTGTTCAAGAACTGTAATTGGTGGATTGTGATAAGATACAGCGTGAAAATGTACCTATTTACCAGACTAAATTGGTATCATACACATCATAATTTCAGTATCGCATTAATGCCAAGTCCCATGGCCACAATGCAGCCAGCAAAAATAAAATAGTGCTCTCACAGATCATTATTTCCAATTTGGCGCGGTAGTCGGTGCATATTAAAGTTTAAATTGAACGAACACTGCGGCTCTGTGTAAGTCTGCATTAGGAGTCAACTGGGAATAGGAAGGTAGGGGTGAGAGTGTAGTGATGACTTTCCAGCGGATGTATCGTTTCTACGTATTTGCAGTTTTTTTTTTTTATTTTTTTTTATTTGAGCTGCCAAAATCACTCTGCCCCGCCTGATGGAAAGCACAAGCAGAATCCAAGAGTGGTGGTCACCATCCTCACTGCGAACAAGGACAGTGCAGCATGGTGACCAGCACTATGGCGGCCTAGTGAGATGCTTTTTCACGCCCCGCTTAAAGGACCCGGGATCATAGTGGGACGGAAACACGTGCCATGCTAGTGAGTTCCAGGTTTTAACTGCTCGGCACAGGAAGGAAGACCCGAAGTTTGTCTTAGATAAGATGCTCGGAAAGACTTTTTGAATACTTAATTATGGTACAGAGTTATCTACTTGCTATCGATGTTTTACATCTGTAGTTGCATTTTCTTTTGTTTTTTAATTATGTATTGTAATTTTATTCAATTCGTTTTTAAACATGCAAAAGCTTTTATAATATCGTTATATTAGTTTCCCTTTTTTATATATTTTTATTCTTAATAACAATTATCTGAGTTTCAATTGGTTTTTAATCTATTGTACTCATTTCTAAATAGTTCAAGTATTGGTTTTTTAATCAAAATAAGTTGGAATTCGGTAATATATGAAATATTTACGTATTTCATGATTTAATAAAATGTGTGTATGTCTCGGTGTATTTCAGTGGGTCTCCCTGATTAGATTTAAATACAAATATATACAAATGTTGGTGGTAAACACTAATTGTGTAACTAACAGCTACATCTCGGCTAGTATGTCATGACTCACGGTGAAGCATATTCTATCATCCATTATGGAAATTCAACCTAGTTGTTACAAAACCCGCGAACCCATACAACATTTAATTATGGTATACAACCCTACATTTTGATTAAAATTTCTAGTTTAAGTAGTAGTTTCAAGTTCTACCGATTATGATAGGTAGTTTATTCAGATTTTAGTAATGAGCAGAGATAGTGATTTGACCAGGTTAAACAAATGCAACTAGCTCCTAATGTTACAACAGCTCGTAAAAATTTAGCAATCAGTCTGATAATAAAAAACTTGCTAAATATTAACGCTATTCTATCAATCTAGAAAGTCGTTTACACACAAAACTGATGACTAAACAATTAATATATTCTATAACATTCATTTTCTGCAAAATAATATGCGACTAAAATAATGTTTTTAGTCTTTTCACCTACTGTAATAGGTTTAATAAATAAAAAACCTTAGATTTTTTTTAAATTTATATCATTGAAATTAATACGTGGCTAGTAACTTTAAAGTACTGTAACTGTAAAGCCAAATTGGTTTACAATAAATTAACAACATCTAGTAGTAGATGGAGGAATGAGAGTGCCTTATCAATACTGAACAGTTCTGAAATATCCATAATGTACTATTGACCGCCTGGTGGTAGAATATCGACCGTAATTATTTAACCTTTGAATGTTTTGTTTCATTGACCAGTATAACTTTCCGTACCATGATAGCTCAACATACTCGTATACACTGGACACGTGCAGCTTTATGTAGTCGTTTTCACGTTTTTTTTTATTTTGTTACATATATTATTGTTACGAGGAGCCTTTTGCACTTCTGCACTTCTGCACTTTTGCACTTCTGCATTTCTGCACTTCTGCACTATTGCACTTCTGCACTTCTGCACTTTTGCACTTTTGCACTTCTGCACTTCTGCACTTCTGCACTTCTGCACTTCTGCACTTCTGCACTTCTGCACTTCTGCACTTCTGCACTTCTGCACTTCTGCACTTCTGTACTTCTGCACTTCTGCACTTCTGCACTTCTGCACTTCTGTACTTCTGCACTTCTGTACTTCTGCACTTCTGCACTTCTGCACTTCTGCCTATATAAACTTTAAGTATTCTAAATTTCACGTTCCTCCGTTTGCGAAATTTCCTAAAAAAATCATACAAAGAGTGCTCTACTTGTATTAATTATATATAAGACATTACAGAACAATAATACTTATTATCGTTCTGTAATGTCTCGCAACGCGATATGTTCTTGATATTCCTACCTAATGTAATAATGACTTTATTATTACAAGATAAGGAATATAGAAAGTAAAAGATTTTGTTTGTCGCCAATGTGGTTGATACTGCATTCATTGTTTTCTTGCGGACATTTTCGGGAATTTCATCAAAATCCTCGGTATTAAATACCTAAAATTTTATTAATGTCAGTCCTCTATCTTACAAATAATTTGCTTTATTCTCGAGTTTAAATTGTCAGTTTCAAAATAAAATTTCTGTAGTAAACATTACAAATTTTCCGAACATTGTTAAGCGATGTACATCATTTACGGGGTCTACTATACGACCCTAAAATATGAACACACCGCTGTTTCATATACATATTTTTTTTTTTAACGGTATAGGAGGCAAATGAGCAGAAGGGTCACCTGATGGTAAATGACTACCGCCGCCCAAGGGCACCTGTAACTCAAGAGTCATAGGTGCGTTGCCGCCCATTAAGGTGGGATTAAGAGAAGAGAGGGAGGGGGAAAGAGTAGGAAGAGGGGTGAGGGGGTAGAGGGGATGGACGGGAATAGGGGAGAGGGAAGGGTTAGGGCCTCCGGTAACCTCACTCACGCGGCGAAATGCAATGCAAGCATTGCTTCACTACCGGTTTTCTGTGAGGCCGTGATATCGAGCGGAGTCGAGCCGGCCCATACGTGCTGAAGCATGGCTCTCCCACGTAACATTATGTACATTTCCAGTCTACTGGTTAAGATTGTGTATATATATATATATATATATATATATATACTGCCTGTCGCGGCACTGTTTCAAAGGTATAGATGGATGAATGTTTATTCCTTTCTACTGGTTTAAAGTATTGCATTCAATTACATGTAAAGTTTTTGTTTGTTGAAATAGTTTGCTTTTATTTCATTTTTATCTTTTTCAGCCGCATAAGTTTCCGCTCCCGCTACTTCTAATCAATCTACGATGTATCAACTCTCGAGGGTACAGAACAAAGTATCTGAGCAGTTGTGTGCATAATTCACTTTATTGCATCGCGCGCTTCCGAGACGCGTGCCTTCATAACTCTCAATACCTCTGCGACGCGCAACGAATACTGATGAGATGGTCACTTGCAGTACCCTCAGATCTAGAGGGTAAATTTATAAGGTTTATGGAACTTTGATGTAAAAACGATTTATATAAAATTGTGTTATTTATTAAAAATGAGAGAAGTTCTTATATGAGCGCAATAAAATTTCATTAATTTTCATTTTAACGAGAGGGCACGATTGCAAATCTCACGTCAATCAACTTTGAATAATATTAGTGTTTTATATTTCATATTTATGAAAAAAAACCTCTAACAACTACAGCGTAAATCTCATGTGACTTGTAAAAAATATTAACATTAAAAATTTATGTCTGACATTTCTTTGTCACGCCCTACCTAAACGGCTCATGAATTTCAACATGTGAGGAGTCATTTGAATTGTTTTTATAATGCTAGCAAATGTTAAAAATAAATGGCAAGAAGGAGCAATACTTACTAACTACTTAAGACTATTATAATAATTGTGTGATGAGCACGATCATTTGTTCTGTGTCTGGGTGTAATTTATCTATAATATGTATGTATTTAGAAATATATAAGTATGTTTATCAGCAGTCTGATTACCATACAGGCTCTGCCTAGTTTGGGATCAGACAGCCGTGTGTGAGATGTGTGGAGTTATTATTATTATCTTATGCATTCCTATTTAATAGAAAATTAAGCTTTTGTTTTGGCTTTCTGTTACCGGTTACTATTCATGTAATGCAATCGTGCGTGCGTGGGGTTTTATATATATTTTAATAATTTATTAATCTTTTGTAACTACTGGTAGCTTACTTGTTAAACTAAAATAAATCTTATGTTAAAAGTTGGTTCCCCACTGTAGTTTACTGCGGAAATTTTGACCTGCCGATAGCTTCATAGCTTCCGTAAGTCCCTTATGCATTATCGTTATCGCACATAATTAATTATTTAATGATGTGATAAATTCCAAAAAATTAAAAACATCGAATCATGTAAAATATTGACTTATTCCTGATTCTAATACTTCATGAGCTAATATACAAGATAGATGTAAAATAAAATGAAATATTAACACGAGTTTAAACCTACGTTGATGCAAGGAGTGCGTTGCCATTTATGCGACAATAACATGATTCTTGGCAGTTTTTTTGGATTCCAAAAACCATTACGGGCGAGATTACCTTTATACGTTGACATTTTAATTAAACTGAATCATAGGTTCTGTCGGTATATGGTCTCATCCGCTAAACCACACTGCAATATTAAAAATATATCACAAAAAAACTGTGCATTGCTCATATTCGTTACATCGCACAAAGGGCATCAAATGTCCAGGATATACGTACAGCGTATTAATTAGTCTCTTCTGCTTCTTTGGCTTTCATCATCGTGACTTAATCCTCAGTAGGATGAAGATATTTCATGGTTTTTAACTGACGAAAAGGAGGAGGTTCTCAAGTTGACCCGTATGTTTTTTTTATGTATGACCAAGCATAATATTTTACAGGGTAGTCCGATTTCGATAATTATTTTTATTAGATATACTTCGAAATTGCTCTCATTTAAATTTCCAAAAGAAATTAACCCTAAGGGTGGACAAATAGGGGACGAATGATTGTTCACCCATTGATTTCCGACCTGTGATCCGATTTTGTTGAAACTTAGCACACATACGTGTATGTAGTTCTAATGATACTACACATGACGGAGACCTGTAGTTGATTGTTTCAGCAACTAAAATCTTGTTAACCAAAAATTAAACCGATAAAAGAAAATTAACCTAATATTTAACTAAACTTCCACAGTAATAAAATAATAATGTAAATACCTAAATAATTTTGAATTGGACGAATAGACGAACGGACATGGTGAAACTATAAGGATATTTGTTCTGCGTCTGGGTGTAATTTATCTAGAAATATTTGTGTAATTTATCTCAAAGTAGGTATGGCTAAGTTCTTGAATCACGAGGAAGCTGAAAATGTACTTAATGTACCCTAGATAAGGTACCCTAGATAAAAGTATACACGCTTCTACTAGTAAACACACACACACACGCACAGACACACACACACAGACACACACGCGCGCATACACACACACACACACTCATATACACTAAGGCACATCCTCGCAACTCAATGACCTTACACACATCTAATGTATAGTAATAAAATATTACTTTCCTGAACCCAAGTTTCCAAAGTCTGGAGAAACTGGTAGTCTGTCATACAGGTCTTCTCGTACAGACACCAGTCTCTTATATAGATCTCATATAGAAAGAAATAAAGTTATTATATATACCCAGGTAATAGACTCACTTGTGACGGAAACGGATAAGTAGGAGAAGATTTTTGACATAATATATGCACATTATAAGTAGATTATTTAGTGACCCAAATAAATTCATTTTTGTTTTTTATTCTTTTACCGAGCCTACCTCGCCCTTTAGATTTGTCGATAATTTCCTTACATAGATTGTTGAGAAAGACCTTAAACTACAATAATAATAACAAAACAAAAACAGCAACACAATAGTAACAATACGATACTTTTCTCGTAAGTTTTTGAGCAACAAAGCTTGCAACAGCCAAGTACGTTGTAAATCGGCAGCTCGCGACTTGGAATGATTGTAAATAGCCAATAAATAGCTTACAACACGAGTTCTGTTCAGGAACACACTGGCTATTGGCAACGTAGTGTTTTTTACATACGGGACAATATTTTGTAATAAAACTTGGTTTTGAATTGGCTTTATTTCGCGTGTTTTATGTTATCATTATCAGAATTTAAAAAGAAAGCAAACTGGTGTAAAATAACTGTAACTAATTATCTGATATGATAACTCAATTTTCTTTTTATTTACTTCTTACTAGATGTGGCCTCCAAAGCGTAATCTTCTTTCTACACGAGTCAGATTCAAGAACTATTCAACCAGAAATAAGTAACCATGGGGCCTGCTCTCCGTTTTTATGCTTTTCCCTACAGGTCAATCCCTACTCAGAGAGAGTAGGGATTGACCACCATCAGGCAATATTATACTTTCCTAATTTTTAATCTTTTGCGTTCAATGATTCATGACATTTCGACCATGTTGCACTGGCTGACAGTTAGCCTGTGAAATGAACTTATTTCCGAGATAGACGGACTATCTACATACAAGTGTGTTTGCTTACGGAACCAAGTCAGAGTAGCACTTGTCCGGTTTTTTTTCTATTTTGAAACCGATGGAACACACAACAGAAGCTTTTCTATAGATACAGCTCTTCAGCTCACATTTCCCTCCCGTATAACACACACATCGATAGTTAGTTGCAATTCGCACCACGGGCCGCTCATAAAATTTGTCGCTACTCGCTAGTCGCAGGTGTTGCACGACTCGCATTATGCACCGATACCAACTAGTATGGTACGGTGTTTTCCTATCGGGAAGCCGTGTGGACTTAATTTTTCGGCATGAAATACTAGGTAACATAGTAAAACAAATTCCAGCACAAGATAAACCTAATAATCAATGGTAACTATTGACCGTCAATACCAATTATAAAGTTATGCAAAATGAAACTACTGGACTGACACTAATAAGAAATATAAAATACCGTAAAAACGGACATCAACATCCAGGAAATCTGTGATCAGCAATTAAAATTGCCATCGTTGACACACTACAATGACAATTACACTAACAAGAATTAAGACTAACTGCGGGTGGTTACCGAAACTCGCAGCTTACGAGTTAACGCTGATCCTCGGTTCACTCATGACTACGGTCGCTGCGATTCGAACAAAAAAATGGCTAAATAAAAAGTATTGTACCTTATTAAAATAGTACCGCGTTAAATATGCCTCCAAGTCGGGAAAGTCTAAAAACAAGACTAAGTCCTACTAATAAACTGGTACCTACATTATACACTTTAATAAACTGTTCTGAGAAATATGTACCTGGTACTTAAAATTCGTACAGCATAAATCCCCATTAAACCTCTTTTGTACCAATTCTGAGTATGAGCAAACTTTTGCTGTGTAAGTACACCTATACGCATGTATGTATTTTTCCATAAACGCGTGCCATACATTAAAGAAGGCAATTTAGGGATTTCGCGCGGCTAACAAAACGTGTTGAATGAAATACGTCACGGTTTTTCGTCGATGAATTTATGTGCTTTTGCATATATTTTATAATAATGTGCAAAACTGTCACTATGAATGAATAATTAATTTACATTGTGTGCTTTTGAAGATTAAAATGAGAATGTTATACATTTGGTTACAAGTTATAAAAATTCAAAATCTACGAATAGTTTCACTCGCTCAGAAATATTATAAAGAAAGAAGGAAAATAATAACTCAATAAAAACTATAATCACTTCCTTTTTTATTGAAAAATTACAATATTGTCATTATAGTGGTGTAACAAATTAATAAAATAAATATAAATAAAAGGTCACTCCAGCAGAAATAAAAATGTGGCGTCCGATGGGACGGACGGTGTAATGAAAGTGTTCACGCCTGATGTTATAATAGGAGCAACCATTGAAACTTTGGAAGGAGGTTCTGAGGACGCACACGCTCGCGTACATCCTGGCCCAAAAAATCAATTAAAAGAAATGGCATTGCAACGCATACCGGCTGCATTTTCTGGTTGACGTAACTTTATTAATTATCAAATACAATTTTAACGAATTTACTCGTATAGGAAGTGAAAGAAAATACGTACGCCATTTGTAAACAATGGTTCAGGCTACCGGTGGGCTTCGATACCACAGCGACAGAATTTATTCATTCATTTATTTATTTCAACAAGATAAGCTTACAGTTCATGCACCAAGACGCTTACATGTTATTCACAAAACCGAAATGGTTTGACCATTTCGGTTTTGAATATTCATGTTATACATGAAAAAAATAAAATAAATATCAATTAAGTACAAATAACTTGAAAATAGACATGTTGACGAAATAAGATCATAATTTAAAAACAATCAAATATTATCAATGAAATGTCACAATTAACAAAAAAATTGAAATATTTGAAACAATTTAAATAAGTATCGAAAAATATGTCAGCGTTTGGATTAGTTTAGTTAGTAGCCAAAAAAGCATTAACTAGTTTTTTGTAATATGCACGGATGATGTATACACACGTAGTTGTCTGTCTGTTCGCGATAAACTGTAAAACTACTGAACGGATTTTCACCAACAGATAGAGCAATTCCTGAGGAAAGTTTAGGTGTATAATTTGTTAAGGTTTTGTGTAAATTGGTTGAAATATGATGATGATTGTTGAAGATGTCTCTGCTACCCGTGCGAAGCCGGGGCGGGTTGCTAGTACATCATAATAGTAGTTTCATAACGTGCAGATTATTAAAATTTGAAGCAGTTCTGATTAAAAACCCTAAACATTTGCTAGCGTCCTTGCTGATTCCTTTAATATGTTCATGGAAGTTCAGTTTGCTGTCAAGGGTTAGCCCAAGATCACGCACTATTGTGACATGTTCGAGAGGAGCACTCTTTACTTCATAAGCCCTTGTAATGGGGACCGAGAATTGGTAAAGGTTATTACTTTACATTTTGATGTGTTGAATAGCAATTTGTGTTCTTTTCTCCATTCAAACACTGCATTAATCTCGTGCTGTAGTGCGACACATACGTTACTTTTGGTGATTGCTAGAAACAATTTGAGGTCATCGGCGATCAGGAGATATTGAGCCCTAGATAGACTACTTGGTAAATCATTGATCATGATCAGAAATAGGGTGGGTCCTAAGGTACTGCCCTGGTTTCCACCTTAACAAATTGCTTATGATCTCTAAGATAGTCAGACTTAAATTTGAGAAGCCTAGAACAGAACCCCAGTGAGGAAAACTTCATTAGAAGTACATCATTATCTACGAGATTAAAAGCTTTCCGAAAATTAAAAAATGCAGCGTCAACTTGACATCCTCTCGTGAACATATGAGAATGACCACATAGATGTATACAATATTATATTTCTCTTTACTAATTATTATCATGAGGTACCTCTTACCTCTACTAATCGTCCTTTAAACGAGACATGAATATTGAATATGTGTTACCGTCACAAGTTTTTTATTACGCTATAACTAGCTCGACGCGCAGGTATGTTTATAATAGGTCGGGGAAAAAGTCTTTTCCTATTTTTGTGTATAAAATTGAAGAAAAATCTCTTTGGTTGTACTATTTGTATATGGCTGGTTTTAATATCAATAAATATAGAACATTAAGAAAAAGAAAAGTAGAAATTAAAAAAACACTTTCCCGCAATTTTTCTGTATGCCAAAATAAGTGAATCCAACGAAGAAATTCGATACATTCTGAAGTTTTATTATAGAAAAGGTGAAAATGCGATTCAATCCGCGAAAGTAATTGTGACGTTTATGGTATATAAACGTCACAATTTTTTTGTTAATGCAGAGTCAGTAAGAGTAGCACAAAATTGGTTCAAGCGATTTCATTCCAGGAATTTTATGACAAAGATGCAGCTCGCTCTGGTCGCCCTCATACGGATAAAGTAGATGCCATTTTTGAAAAAGTTGAGCAAGATTTCAAGAAGAATTTGAATCTCACTTGTCAACAACTAATGAGACTCAAGCAAAAAGTTAAGAAAAAAAAGGACCAGAATTGATCAACAGATAAGGAGTGGTCTTTCATCATGATCACACCCGACCACACACATATTTGGCCACTCAGCAAATATTGAGAGAGCTTGGTTGGGAAATGTGTTATTTTACAGTGACGGGACTATGTCACTACCTACAAGATGGCAACAAGTTATCGCACAAAAAAGGACATATATATTATAATTAAATGCAATTAAACTTTGAAGAAAAAGTCTTGAATTTGTAAATAAAATACGAACAAATTTTTTCTCAAGCCTTATATTATTATAAGGCCGACATATGCATATTATATTATACATACATACACGTCCAGCGAGTAAAAGAAAAAAAACATTTAAAGAGTCCGTTACAAAGATTTGATTTCTTAACAAGCACCAAAATAGATTATTATTTGACAATATCTCTTATCCTGATAAAATATTACCCACCATTCCCCGTCAAAACCACCTTAAATTTCATCAAGTAAGAGGAAAAATAATTCCTTGACCTTTTTTGGAGTAAATTCTTTTATTAGAGTATGCCGTGAGGGATGGACGGTGGGGTCATAAATCAGAAGTTGGTACAAAAACTAACTAAAAGTTTCGCCACGCGAAAATGATGAAATGCTCCCGAGTTTTATTCAGTTAGAGCCCAAGATAACGAAGTAATTGGTTGCTGGTTTTTCTTACAATTTGAATATTTTTGCAAATAAACTTTATTTTTTAATAAATAACCCTTAAAGCTAAAAATACTTGTCGGAAGAAACGTTTTTTTTTATGATACTATTAGAATAAGAAAAAAAATGATGCTGAGAACTACATGTTGTTAATAACAACATGTAGTTCTCAGCAGCAGTTTACAGAACTTTAAAAGACCTTGGGATTTTTAGGCTCTTGGCACTGTAAGATGCTCTATTATAAGCGAAGATTACAAAGTACATAAGGAGTACCGCATGATCTTTTTCCAAGCAGCAAATTTCCTTGCCAGGCCTTGAGCCAAAATTAGAAGTAAGACCTCGTTCCGAAGCATCAAAGAGAATCCTGCCGCCCGCCTCCAGTTTAACGGTAAAATGGGCAGTGAGCCGAATCTAGGCAGAATGGAAAACGCTGCTGCTGGAGTGCCCAACATAGGTGCAGCAGTGCAACATATTCGTAGACATGAAAAGGCAAATTAAGCCAACATTGTTACTGTTGTAATTCATGTACATTTTCTGTTATTAGTTCAGCTTTATGATTTATTGGAGATAAACTGGCAAGTTTTTAAAGCAGAACGAGTTCAAAGTCCACCACTTAAGTAGTCATTGCTGAATGAATTTTATAATTTTGTAA
This sequence comes from Callimorpha dominula, assembly GCA_949752705.1. Taxonomy (NCBI): domain Eukaryota; kingdom Metazoa; phylum Arthropoda; class Insecta; order Lepidoptera; family Erebidae; genus Callimorpha; species Callimorpha dominula. The sequence goes on from OX456994.1 coordinate 1,006,893, forward strand.
TACAGAATAATCAAGCCTTAGAGCAGACGCTGAACTTCCATTTTAATTAAGGTGAAAATTTTCTAAGTTTTATTAAATTAGTACTACTTAGGTAATCCATTATCTTGTCGCTTGCATTTTAGCTACAATTTCAATTACTATATTAATTTAATTTTACGTCAAGAAAAATGGATAGGATTTCATTAATAAGCAGAAGCATTCTGTTCAACTGTTGTATGTGTACACAGAATAGGTTTGTGTGTGATCTCCCCAATCCGACCACCGCACATAGAAATAAATAAAACACGAAATTAGAAAACAATTTAATGGAATTTGAAAGAATACCTAAAGTACGCGTACTATATCAGTGTAAGTTATAAACACAAATTGTTTTCAAACTTCCTCAACCATTTGGTTGATTGATTTTGATTGTATTATAAAACGGTAGCGTAATGGCTAAGGCGTCGAACTTACGATCAAGAGGTTCCAGGTTCGAACCTCACCTAGTGTGCAAGCATCAAGCTTAGCTGTAAGGGTCAAGAGAAGTAGGACTTATCGGGATAACCTATCTCATTCCCAATTTTCACAGTACATAATAGTCGTGTTCTGTCTGTAAAATATCACGACAGTTTCTGGAGGAGGACTCAATGTCAGCAGTGACAGTATAACAGGCACATATAATTTTACCGCTTATATAGGCTCATGACTTTTTGAGTCTCATGGTTATTTATTGGCTTGGTTGTTTTATTGGCATAGTTTCCATCTTTATATTAGTTTTAATATCTTTATTACAATTTTAAAATTGGAGAGTATGTTTCTTTCTAAATTGGGATTAATTAAACCCACGTTCCCACTGCTGTGACTATATCCGCTAGGACCAACTACAGTAAATCCGAGTATAGTGTGTTTGTTTCAAAGCACAGGTTCTATAGGACCGATTTGTGAAAGTTCTGTTTATAGTAGAAGGTTTTAGACAACAATAAGGAGGTGAAACTGCACAGTAGGGTTCGTAGTTCTGCACAGTAGAATCCAACAGTATACGTTAGCATAATCAAATCTTCTTTTCCACCAACTACTATTTACTTTTTCATTTAATCATAAAACTGTAAAGAACTAATAAAATAAGAAAGTATACAACTGAATAGCAAACTCAATATATTTTTATTACGTTGTTTAACTGTGAGCCCGAGGTATCCTAACATATGAATATGGCCGACCTTCAATGTTAAGACGGATGGTGATGACCGCGCTCGCATTAAATATTCACGGCTAAGGTTCAATCTTGGTAATAGAGCCGATCAATTTCGCACAATCTGTACGCAACATCATATATTTAGTTATTCGTACAAATTTAGAGTAAAGGAGAGATTCCAAGACATTCGTTCTAAGAATCCGGCTTATACGGTGTTTGGTCGTCATAAAAATAAATTAGTTTATTTTATATATTTCATGGGATATGATTTATTTAATCATTTGCCTTTGCTTCTCTAGCTTAGAAAGGGTATTTTTTTAAAGAATAATAGCTACGTTAGTCACATCACAAGTATTCTTGTTACATAGGGCACACTGAAAGTTCTGAGCTCCTGGCCGCTCATAAATGCTTGAATTTCGAATGTTATATTTTTTTAAACTTGTAAAACTCAACCATTTATTGAAAAAAAATTGGCGGGAAATCGCGTGTCAATTGTTTTTTTTTTATCACAAGTTAAAATTTGCCGTCCGTAGCAAAAATGGAATTAACGCGAAAAGATTTTAGGGCGAAGATTTTTATAATTTTAAAATCCACTAACTTTGCAAGACTGCACTGATCGTCTTCAAAATGCTTTTGGGAGGAAAGCACGGCGTTGATATGCAGAATTTGATCGTGGCCGTGTTTCTCTCCATGATGAAATTCATGAAGGTGGTCCCTCAACTGCGATCACTGAGGAAAATGTGGCGACTGTCAGGGAACTAATTGAAGGAAACCGGCGTATCACCTATGAGGAGATTCGAGGACATTTGTTGCCGCTGGATTCCTCATGAACTCACCCCAGAACAAAAACGGACCCTCGTTGATTGGTGTAAACAATTTATGTTAAAGTACGACCACGGATGTTCAAATGCTGTGTATGACAAACATGGATACATTGTTACATACCGAAAAAAAAGTAATAGTTGCTGTATGGGTGTTCGCAGGTGACAGCAAACCAACAAACTTGAGGCAGGTGAGAATTGTCGGAGAAAAAAAGGATTGCGATTTTTTTCTCCCGGACGGGTCCTGTCTGAACGATCCCATTTGAAGAACAAAAGACAGTTAATGCTGAGTAGTACACCACCATCTGTTTGCCTAGACGCATCCCGCTCATAGTCCAGACCTGGCACTATGCGATTTCTTTATTTTTCCAAAAATGTAATATTTGATGAAAGGATTTGTTAGCTTTCCATTACGCTACCGCGGCTTCATTATTATATATTACTAGCTGCAATCGGCATGAATTGCAATACCATTTTGTTGAACCAAGAACTCTCGCGGGCAACACCCTACGGTGTTCTGGGGATGTGATTCAAAGTTTCATTCACAATCTGATAAATGGATTCGGAACGCATAGAGGACAAACATACAACCATTGATTTTTATTTATATAGATTATATACATGTAATATATAAAAACATACTGTTGGTCAAATTAATTGAGTTATTATGTAGCAATTAGTGTAGATACAATGAATAATGGACGGACAGAAACTATGCTTAATTTCTGAAGTTCTACTACTTTGTAATACAAAAATCTCAAACAAAATATATTATCTATGTTGCATCTTGGTTGAATTTTGTAGGCAGTATAGTTTTAGTTCTGTATTCAATATTAGTCAAACGTCGATTTCCGTTCCTATGTACACCGGTTACTCTTTTCAGACAACCTTACAAAAGTTAATACCAGCAACGTTTTCAGACTGTGAGGGGTTTTATTTTACTTCTCCCCCTTGAATATTTTAGAAGTCTGTACGTGCTTCGTTCCTCGTCTGGCGACTCCGTACAATTTACAACCTGCTGCCGAATGGAATGACTTTATGTGAATACCTGAATAAGGACAGTACCTACCTAGATACTGACTTGAGCTAACCGGAGAATTTTATGTCATGTAATGTAATAAGAAAATTAACTTAGAATTTCAGAGTTTTGTCCTATTTATGCAGAAGACAACCTAGATTTAGAATTTATATGAGATACCTACGAGTATGTACTATGCGGTGGTAGCGTAACGGGTAAGGCATCGCGTTTGCGATCGTGTGGTTGCGGGTTCGATACGCACCCAGTACCTTAGTTAGATGATTTAACAAGAATACTAATTATTAATATTCGTGGTATTCTTTCTAAAAAATATATGCTTTTTCAGTGGACTTTCAAGTATTGTTTAATAACATTTTAAGCATCATTCCTTTGTTTAAGATTTATTGTCATTATCCTACGTCGTGTTTAATAAAAAACCAGCGATCACCGAGCATTTGCTGGAGTCAGGTCCAAATCACTGGATAAAACTACACCAACCACAGGTCCTCTCCACCGACCATTACTATTACTCCAGAATAGTACGGGTATTAGTTGAAATTTAAAAATTTCAAAAGAGAAGATGGGTACCGCTTTTCAACATCTTGGAATCCTGTCATCAGCAAATGCAATAGTCAGTGAATACACGCTACTCGACAACACTCAACGGACTCTATCTATCGAGGGTCTTCTAAGGGATATCGAGTATCTCGAAGTATCGACAGTGCGAATGTAAATAAAAATAATGATGACCAAGAGGCGTCGCCTAAGCTCTCACCAGTCTGCCCGTGCCCACGATCGGTGCAATTTGATCGAAACGTCGGGTAACCAAAAAAGGTGTTGTACCTTCTAATTATTACCGCGATTAAGTCCCGATTTACACATCAAATATGTGTAGTCATGAAAGTTTAAAAACAATGTAGTCACAAGTTGTTATTTCATATTAGTTTCTACCAAAGCGTACCATTTTGACGCTTAATACCACTTTTAACAAAAAATAAACCGATTTTAACGAAATCGGCAATAGTGTTGGACTCGTACCGACTAAAACCACACGGTATTCCGTCACGGGGTCCTAATGCCGGGGACTATAGAAAGGTGTACTCTAGATAGGAAATCCCTGTGAACCCGCCTGTTCAGCAAGAGGCGACCCCAGAGTTTAATGCGGGGGCCATGCCCCCTCCGGTTTAGAAAGGCGCGCATGGAACTGCCTGGCCTACTTCTGCTAAGGCAGCGGGTAACCCAGCCCCTCACCCTCAGGCAAGCGCTCATGGAGGCCGGAGATCAATTTGCACTCTCCGGCACCTGGTGCGTCTTCTGCAGGACGAGAGAAAAGTAGTTATCTCCCCTTCCTTTTCCGCCGCCTCTTTGGCATACATCAGTTCCTCGCAGAACGAGGTAGCGGAATCCTATCCTCTTTCGCATTGAAATCGCACAATATTCAAACATAAGTCGACTGTCTAGTTGTTTATTAGTGCCGCCTAGTGCTGCCAGCCCTAGAATAAAAACAACTGTCAAAATTGTTTGCATTTATTCACATCATAATTTTACTTTTCACACTTTCGTATTTTCAACAGCATCCTAAAGTATTATAACAATAAAAAGTAATTATTACAATAATTATACTTTAAAATAATTCAATACATCAAATAAAATAACTAGATATATACCTGGAACACAAACTAAACACCAGAACAGTTTATAAGAAACACCCGTAACATTTTATGAAAACTGTAGAACTGGCAACACTGGCTATTTTATGAGGCGCCGATATATTTGAAGTCGCGATAATTACTTTTTATATGTTTACGAGATCCGATACTGTCCCTGAGATTGTAATAATAGATTCTGTTATCTAAAAATAAGCTATTATTTACCGTTTACGCAACGAATCATCTCATTCATAGGCCTATTTGGACAAAGTACTTTAACAAATCATTTCTATTCAATAGTAAACCAAGATAAAGATAATGTAGGTATATGTATATTCGACATTAAGCGTGGAATAAATTAAACTTTATAAGAAGCAGCACAGCTTGTACCTAGCCCACTGATCACATAACACTAACTACGATTAATGCCCCAACAATCCTGAAGTATCCAGCAATAACTAAGTCGGGTCTAGTATACCACTATAACTTGCGAGGAACAACCGCACATAGAATATTTACAGATACTCAGACACCTTGCCCATCTTGCCGCACTTTGATCAAAACTTTCCGTCGTCTACTTAATCCCCATAGATTAAACGCGCAATGATACTATGCCTTTGTTTTGTCAGCTTTAGTTTATTGTGGTTTGGTTGAGCCGTTCGTAGTTATTTGGCCATACCGTCTGACTGAATAATTCAGAAATTGATTGTGAATCTTCAAATGAATTGTTGTGAAATCTTTTGAACAAGGATTAACTTTACTTTTTTTGATTACAAATCAATATTATTGACATTCAATACTGACAGTATTGATGTAATTTTATAATACCTAAGTAAGTAGTTGAGACACCTCACACAGTCAAACTTGGCAGGGCCTGTAATGTGGTAACCAGACTGTTAATAAACATAGTTATATATTACTAAATACATAGATATTATGGATAAATAACACCCAGACACAAAACAGATGATTGTGCTCATCAGTTAGCTTGGCAGTTAGGTTCGATAACCACGGGACCAACAGGCTTGCATTTAGCCGTTTTCCGCAGTTTTAATCGCATAAAAGCGAATCTCTGTTCCGCTCGTAAAGGTCGTAGCGTCATGTTCAACTAAAAATACAAAGTGTCCGTTTGTATTGTATATATATTGGGACTAATACCTACCACATTTTCACTTTTGTTACTCCCTCTAGGATTAACTTAAGTGGTCCACGACAACATCAAGCATGATAATCCGCGAATCCATGACCAAGTTAACCTATTAGATGGGGACTCGGGTCTTAATCGCGATACTATTTATAAGGTACAATACCTTTTTTGGTTTCCCGACGTTTCGATCGAATTGTACCGATCATGGTCACGGGTCGATTCGTGTGGAGTTTAAAAACTTTACGTGGGAGAGCCATGCTTCGGCACGTATGGGCCGGCTCGACTCCGCTCGATACCACGGCCTCACAGAAAACCGGTAGTGAAGCAATGCTTGCATTGCATTTCGCCGCGTGAGTGAGGTTACCGGAGGCCCTAACCCTTCCCTCTCCCCTATTCCCGTCCTTCTCCCCTCTTCCTCCCTCCCCCTCTTCTAATGCGATACAACAACAACTTGTGGGCGGCGGTGGTCATTTACCATCAGGTGACCCGTCTGCTCGTTTGCCCCCTATACTATAAAAAAAAAACAAAAGTTATCGGTTTTGAATTGTGACGATTTTAATGCGAAGTAAATTGGAGGTGTTATTAAACTATACTAAGTGCTAAGCTTAGGCGCAGCAAAGCGACCAGACAGAGACCCTCGCGGTCCCTATTGGTGTGGAAAGCCTTTTGCTAGAAAACATGGTCGAAAGTCAGAGAACATAGGATTTTGCTGCTTCATTTTCATGTTGATGACATGACAAAAATAAACAATTACGAATTAAAAATTTTAAATACCCCCAAATCAAACACAAAACCCAAGAAAGTAGAAAGAAAAACATATCTTAATAACGTAATCATCATACTATTCTAAGGAGCTTCAACACCTCTGCCATAAGTTGGGCATTCTGCTGATACCAGATGATGTAGCAGCGTCTGGTCATGGTTACCGTTATTGTTATATCATTAAAGTAACACAATATTGAAATTCAAATCGAAGAGACAAGTAGAAGTTACTCACATCTCTTGAAGTATTAAAAAAAAGCTTATGATCTTCAAACGGCTGAACTCATTTTTTTTATTATAGCTAAGAACACTCTCGACTTAGTTACTTTTTAAATAAAAAAGAAAATTAAAACAAAATCAATTCACCTGTTTAAAAGCTATGATTGCACAATCAGACACACACATAAAACTCATAACACTCCTCCTTATTGCGTCGGGGGTTGAAAGCAATGAATAAAAAGGGGTGTTCTAGAATAATTAAAAAAGAAACCCGCTGTAAAATAATTGGCGTACTTTAGAAAATATTCTACAACAACTCGCCTTTAAAATTAATTAATTTAGTAATTAATTAATCAGAAGCAGAGTAAAATATCAAGTTTCGTTATTTACCTAGTGCTTAAGTAATAATACTTTTAATTTTAACCGACTTCAAAAAAGGAGGTTCTAAATTCAATCCGTATGTATTTTTGTATGTCCACGTTTTTTTAATGGCATAGGTGGCAAACAAGCAGTCGGATCAACTGATAGTAAATGACTAACGCCGTCCATGGGTACCTACAACTCAAGAGTCACAAGTGCGTTGCCGGCTTTTAAGGTAGGACTAGGGAAAGGGGTGAAGAGGGGGCGAGGAGGAAAGAGGTAAGGAGGGGGAGAGTAGGGGAGAGACAAGGAGAGGGAGTAGAGGGGAGAAGGAAGGGTAGGGCTTCCGGTAACCTCACTCACTCGGCGAAAAGCAATGCAACTCTTAAAGGTAATGGACCAATTTTCATGTTTGATTCACTAACGTATTCTATATAGTTTCGGGTAGTTTAAGTATAATATAATATAATGTATTTATTAGTTAACTATTTTCCACAATCAATTTCGTTGAAGTTGGTTTTTTTTTGTTAAAAATTTCATTGTATTGTTAATTATTACTTGTTTTGTACTAGAGTTTTTCTTCTCAAAATCCGAGAGGCGTAAGTAATTGAAATAAGGCGTGCGAACTGTAACAATAATTACTTTATTCCACTCAATTAAGTAGCAGTTACAAATTAAGAAACAGGAACGAAAGCTCGCTCGCTGTTAACAGATTATGTAAACACGCTAACGAAGTGACTGACGGAGGTAAGAACTAGTGGAGGTGGCAGTTTGTATCCTACGACTACACCTTCTAATACAAACACAGTAGCTATTACTACATCTAGATACTATTATATCTGGAAAATGTGGCCAGAGATTTATTTTGAAGAGACTGTGACGAAGCCCAAAAGAAGCCTTATGTGTTTAATATGTATGTATGTGGATTTTTTTGTTCCCTCATAAGTACTCATAACTATTAAATTAATAAAACGATTTCAATAAATTATGTCGCTCGTTGATTAGTATCGGTGGCGCAAGTGTCACTGGATATAGTGCAATTAAAAAAAAATTGCAAATTCTGGTCGCTTATTGTGGGGTTCGTTTTTTTGTTACAAACCCTCTGAATGGGTCATCAAATATAAGGGTTTTATAGGATGATTACAAAAATATATAATGCAGTTGAGTTTTTATTCAATTTCAGTTAGATATTTTAAAGCTTCATTAAGTGTTTAATGGAGCCTCAAAATATCTCATGAACTGAAATATAATAGCTTGTGCAAAGTAATGCAGAATGTCATTTAAATAATTTTAACACATTATTTTTTCTCTCTCTCTCTCTCCACTCTTTTTTTATATATATTATGTACATATACAGCTTGTAAGTATGACCGATGCGAAGAACTTACAAAAACGGCTATCCTCAGATACTTATCACAATGCAAAATCCAGTTCATCATGAAAATGCGAGATTAAAGATTTACAGTCATTAGTTTGATTTTCCGCTACGCAATGTTTTGCAACACGCGTAGTGCGGACTGCGGTATGGTGAATGACCTACGTCGTCGAGGCAGCTAATTGCATATATGTTATTTTTTCAAAATCAAAATCTAAAAATATAATAAATTTTCTGTTTACTCGTTGTGATACCACTTTTAAGCAAAAAATGTAACATTACAAAAAAAAAGTTCCAATAATTTTCCACTCGGCATAATGGAATTTACATCCGTTATAATTTTCTTTTAATTTTCCCTATCAATCCTGGAAAGGCATTCTACATATCGACAATATTAATATCAGGTTCTAGAATACAAGCAGGTTCATTGCTAAAGCAAATCATATTACTTACACTGAATTATCGTATCTGTAGCATCTAAACTCCAGGTACCGCTGTCGCGCCGCGGCACTGATTACGGCGACACCTGACGAACTGCATCCGAGCTCTGCAACTAATTGTTGGAAAAATTACTACGATTTATGAAAGTGATTGTGAAGCCATTTTAAAGGTCTTTATAATTTTTTATTTCAAAAGAATAGGTATATTGTAGAACAAACGTTTTTAAATCTATCTAGACACACTTTGCAATCATGGGAACGGTCGACTACTAGACCGTCAGATGAGACGGTCTAGAATGACCAGACAGTCAGATGAGTCCGTCCGGTAGTCTTTTGTAACCTCTATTTTTTTTTTTGTCTTAATGTTTGCAAAAAGTTCAATAATATTGTAGTGTACCGACCTCGTCGGTGGTTGCAGTTTGCGATTATTCCTAGCATATGAGTGGTAGCTAATTTGTATTTAAAAAAAGTTAGGCATTTCAAATTTGATTGAATTTTTTATATATATAATATTTTATTATGGACTCTATCCCGCGCGTAGAATCTACGCAGGGATTCCGCCTATGTCAAGTGTTTTATAATTATACAAGTTAAATAACAAAAACTTAAAAAAATGGACGTCTATTCGTCCATCAGAAAGTACTTTCTTGACTTCGAATTTCTTATAAGTTTGAAAAAAGAACAATGAAAATAGAGTTGATGGTGGTACTCCGGAAAATCAAAATAATAATTTTTAAATATAAATATAAAAAAATACTATACCTAATAGTACAAGGGTTACCAATGGTGATGTTTTGACTATATAATTTTTGTTGACAAGCCTTCTGGTAGGTGTTGCTTGATCCAGGAAGATAAGGAATCAGAATCAGAAACAGAATCAGAAAGCTGTATTTGTGAACTTAGGTGGGGTTGCAAAAATATGTGAGGTGTTACAGTATGGAGCATGTGCGCTATGTTGTGCCATGTGGTGTAAAAATATTTTAAAGTCAAGGTACATAACGGATTAACAATTTTTTTTCAATATAGTGCGATTGGAAACATGACAAATAATTTATGCAAAGAAGATAATTTGAATAATAATTTTAAATATTAACATGTCTAAATAATAAATAAGTAATTAACCATCATCATAATAATTACTAATAGTTACTTCTAAATTACATCGGTATGAATTCGAGTTAGGGTCAATTATAGTTTAATAGATGGTTACAGTAAAGCAGTTCTATAATGTCAGCAATGATGTATATTGAAGAGTGTCAATGTTTTATAAATAATAATAGTACAGAGTGAGTTAAAATTATTATGAATTCCAATGGAAGTTATACAGAAGAGAAATATATATTTATTTTGCTAAAGGAGTAATTATAGAATTGTCATCCAATAATTCTTTCAGAGAGTAGTAGCATTTACTTATAAGTATATTTAGTAGTTTATTTTTGAATTGGTCCAGGTGTAAAATTTTTAGTGTCGCTGGTAACTTTTTAAATATTTTTTGGCCCATACAGAAAAAACTTTTATTCTTTAGAGCAGTTTCTCCATACGGGATTTCGAGCTCTAGCTTATTTTTGTCCCTTAATTTTCTATAATGGCTTTTAAAAGCTATTTTGGAGAGTGAAATGTTTGTTTTTACAAATACCTCGTAAATATATAAAAATGGTAGGGTAAGTAATTTTAAGTTTATAAATATAGGTTGACAGCTATCTGTGCTAGATAAGCCGAATTCTCTATCCACTGAGTTACCCCAATATATGATACCATGCCTAAGAGTCGATACGATGTAACCATGGTAAGCTTTTAGAGCTGATTCTAGACTTACTATTTTTGAAAGTTTATAAAGAACATATGCAAATTTATTCATTTTTTTAAAAAAATTCATCTGTCTGGGATCTCCAGGTCAACTTATTATCGATGATGATACCAAGAAATTTAGTTTTAGTCGTTGGCTCAATTTTAGTCCCTAGATAGTTAATATTAAGATTCGTATTTGGAATTCTCTGATAAAAATGCATAATTTTGGTCTTTTCTAAGTTTATTATTAGATTATTATTATTTAAGCATGCTAGTATATTATTTAATGTCATATTTATTTCATTTTCGTAGGCATTAGGATCGCAACATTTCACTACTACTGTGCTATCGTCAAATAGCACCATGGGATGGTTTATTTGTCTAGGTAAGTCATTTATATATATCAGAAAAAGAAGGGGTCCCAACACGCTGCCCTGTTGGACGCCGTATTTTAATGTCCTACTTTTTGATCGATATTTTTTTTCATAACCTGTATGAAGACATATTTGTGTTATTTCGACAAATTGTTTTCTGTTATACAAATAAGACTCTATAAGATCAAGTATGTTCTCCCTTATACCATATTTCTGAAGCTTATTTAACAATATCGGATAATCTACATAATCGAAAGCCTTTGTGAGATCCATATAAATAGCACATACAGCGTTTCTTTTATCTACATTTAATAGAATGGGGAGAATTAGATTATATATAGCCATGTTAATGCGGAATCGGTTATGTTTGCGGAATCTTTTCTGTTCATTAACTAGTATATTTGATTTCTCGAGGTAGTTATATAAACCTTGATATATGACTCTCTCAAATATTTTCGAGAAGACTGGTATTAATGCGATAGGTCTGTAATTTGCCATGTGTTGTCTATCTTACTTTTTGTGCAGTGGTACGATTATTGAAGTTTTTAATGCTTCTGGGAAAATTCCACTGGAAATACTACTGACTGGCCTGTTCGTCTAGTGGTTAGTGACCCTGACTGCTGAGCCAGAGGTCGTGGGTTCGATTCCCATCTGAGTCTGGGTGTTCTTTGTGTCCGTTATTTGTATGTTTGTAAAGTCCCCCGCGACACAGGAGTAATTCCTATTGCGGGAGTTGTCTTTTTAAAAAAATAAAAAAAAAATACTCATATTAGTAAAGTGACTAAGAAATACTCATATTAATAATGTGACTAGGAAGTAAGCCCTACATATTTGTACAATTGTATATAGCCCTAATTTTAGATGACATTAATACTAAAATTTCCTCAAACGAATAGGTGTCAAGCACATCTAATTCCCTAGTTGACATGCCGTAGTGTTGGTTATATGTCATTTATTAGTAAGTAATCTATTTTGGTATATTCTATTTAGCAGTTATTATATTACTTATCATATTTTAGCGGTAAAGTAAACTTTCTGTTCAGCTGTAAATAACTTTTCCCATAACCTCCTTCTTTCACCTAGCCTTCGTCCCATTATTTGGGGTCGTCTCTCCTAGTTAATATTCTGGTACTCAGATGGCCGCTGCATGACGTACCCGTAGCACCTAAGGCCGATCAACAACTGTTCTCTTAATAGTGTGTTAAAATTTACTCCAGTCCTTTTCCTTTCCTTCCTTCCTGAGTTCCTTCTAATATTTTTTCAGGTTGTTTCAATCTAACCGTTACAGATTTATAAGGGCTCTCTAAAATCTTAAGTCTCTCTAACCTCTAAGGTCTCTCTTCCCTGGCATACACGTCAGTTAACGATCAATAGGACGAGAGCTTTAGTGATTATATTAAATCGATTCGATTGATTTGGCGAGCTAACTATAGTACTGTAATCCAATAGCTAGGTAGCTATTGGGTTACAGTACTAGAGGGTTTTCTCAGCAGTACCTCTTTTTTTTTTGTTTCCCTCTCCCCATCAGCCGAAGCAGGAGTAGATCTCATTTGAAGTCACACACGGTGAAGACACTACCAGGGACGGTTGAGTTTGCCGTAGACGGGTGCTTTTGGTGACTCTTTGTAACGTCAAGGCAGAAGACCCATAAAAAATTACTTACCGGGATAGGGCAAGTTCATAACACAGGTTTTAACAGAGACGACACCTTTTAAGAATAAACAGTAAATAGGCACGAAATAATTTACCAAAAATATATTCGGTATTTTAAAATTCGATACTGAAGTTTATTTTTCTTAAAAGAACCTTAATCTGAACATCGTGGCTTACATAAAGCTACATATTTTCCTACCTAAACTTCACTACATCACATGTAGTAGAGTCAAAATCAAACATGGCGGTGCCCGATCTTCTTTTTTACGACCGGATCGTGATTTGAAAACTCATCGGTTCCTCTACATTTTTAATAGAGAGTAACGTGACTTTTTTGAATACATATCAATGTATTTGACTGATTACAGAAAAATAAATTTAGGCTTTTTCGTTCATGTAAATCAATTATAATATAAAGCTATCTTATTAACTAAGTAATTTTAATGAATTTTCGTTAACATTATTATCCCAACCGTAGGACATCCAATTAAAACACATCTACTGTAATAAACATTTACCCTTTCAAACTAGTGCTTTTTAGTCAAAATTATTACGTAAAATTATACTTTATTTGAACGGCCATTTGTAACGTAAAACATAAAACGGAGGAACATACTGCTAATTACAGATGATAATTATTATTTTATATTTAACTTTGACTATTACGATTAACTCAACAAAATAGGATAAAATTAAGTCAAGGTAAGGAGTTGTCCATGAGTAAGCTCAATGATAAGTTAGCCTATTTACCTATAGTCATTTACATCTTATAATATTAACACAGTGTTACAATTAACATAATATTTTTTAAAAATCAAATCAATAAATATAATATAACTATGAATTATAATAGAATTATAATATAATTTATTAATATTTACGTATACAGAACAGTCTAAGGATAATTACATAGTACGACACTTAAAAGTAACTGGTAGAATGAGATTTCATCGGCTCCTTACTAGAAGATATTATTTAAAATCATTGTGAAACTAGAATTTGGTCACTTAATGCGCTGTAGTGAAGACCAATATGACCAGACAGGTGTTGGCCAATAAGGAAGGCAAAAGAAGCAGAGGGCGCCAACCGTCTACATAGACAAGAATAATCCACAAAGATATGTTGAAGATGGGCTTAACCTAGTGTAGCGGGAAAGTTTTAGGAGGGCTGACCCCGAATAGGGAATAAGCCAGGATTGATTGTGAAACTAGAATTCATGAACAGTTAAAATGGTTGTATCTTTTTACCCCTATTTGTAAACTTTACTGATTTTCTAAACGATTTAGGTGGCATGATTAGAGCTGTCCGGGTTTATATTGTATACTCTATAGCGGAAAATTGGTACCCAATTTACCTGAGTAAGGCTCTGTATTTTGGCACACGAGTACACTCCCCATTGAAAATAATCTCTCTTCCATTTACAATAAATTGAATTCCTGAGGTAGAAAGGATTTATGGGCACGTGACATAACCCTTCAAAGAAGTGTAATAATTTATTTTATGGAATAGGTGTATAAGTAATATTATTATGTAATATATAATATAGTCAATAAAATATATTACAAAACAAAAATATTGTTTGTTTTATTTTATGACTGAAAGTAAATAAACACAAAGGCATGTCTAGCGAAGAACAATGTGCTATGTCCCTCCAAAACAAACTTAGGTCTGTGCCTTCGACCAGGCGAGGTGCTCTAGAGCATACTCTGTTCATTCTTTAAATTTTCTTATTATAAGTTCGATATGTAATCAATTAGTGATAATTCAACACGTTGCCGATTCAATGGATGGGTACATCGAATGGACAAACTATAGGTAATGCGAACACACGGTTGATGTTGGGGATTGTTGTACTAATCGGTGCTACTACTTTTAGATTGGCTTGTGTTCGTTAGATGGTGCTGAATTGAGTATTGCTTTATGTGGATGGCCACATATCAATGCAATTATGGATTTAATAACATCCGTTAACTTTATGTAACTTCAGAATATTTCGAAAAGGTTTAAATATATACAGACGATATCTACTTGAAGCAATGCAATTTAATATAACGTTATAACTTTTTTAACAACCAACTGGTAAACAAGTACACAAGTATTGAAAATTTACATTGTATGTTAAAATTTCATGTCAATCGGAGATAATCGAAATCGGAGATACAATAATTTATGACTAGACTGTTAGTCGCGTACTATAACTTTTTGCTTGTGCCGTCATTGTGAAGTGAGTTTACTAAATATAAAAAGTTAACTACATCTGGAAAGTTCACTTTATTTTTAAGTAACTCGAGGCGTACTAAATCTTACATGATTTTCAGCTTCATACAAAAATCATAAGTCAAACCCATAACTACTATTACATAATCGTATAAAAAGGCAAGGGAGCCAAGAATACCTCCGATGTAACACGTATAATAATGTTCGGACTATTAGACGTCTCAGGTTTATGGAAATATCACACACCCCTTTTTCCCCTTACGGTGTAAATCGTCCGCATCGCAAGCAATATGTAAGACATACGATTCTTTAAAGACCGGTCCATACTATAGCAACTCTCACGTAGCGTTCTAGATAGCTCTTATATTTTATTCACAATAAAACTGACATTATTTGTGATATTCAAGATGTACCTACACAGGCTCTATGTCTTGTAAAGAAACTTGACTGAACTATTTTAGGGGTATTTGGTCCGGGTATAACGATATGTCTTTAGTATACTTATGTAATTAAACGCAAAAAGAAAAAAGTATTATCAAGTTCGATTAATATCTCATCTGATGGTAAGTACGATGAAATTAATGTTGGCACACTTGACTAGATGACACCTTTATTTTTAACGTTTCGGAACCACCATAAGTCCTCGTCGGGGCGAACAGCAAGGTGGTATGTCAGAATCCAACCGACTACAACCACACGGTGATTCATCACGAAGAAAGAAATCCCTGTGAACCCCGGCATGACGAGACGATATTTATTCTATTCACTTGAAATTTTAACACGTTCATATTTGGGATAACTAATTTCCATAATTCGTATTTTATCACTACATTTTATAAAACAAATTCCCTCGCAGCGTCAGTCTATCTGTTAGCAATAAACTGAAAAACTGCTGAATAGATTTTTCACCAATAAACAGAGTGATTCATGAGAAAGTTTTATGTGTATAATTTGTTAACGTTTTGTGTAAATTGGTTGAAATATGATGATGATTGTTGAAGATGTCATTACTACCCGTGCAAAGCCAGGGTGTGCTGCTAGTACTATATAATTATATACAAATATAGTAATTTACTGCCAATAGGGTAACTGAAAAAAATCATGAAATTTACTGCCTATAAAATAATTGTTGGTAATTTTGAACAATCTTTTGTAACATGTGAGGCACAATAAAAATATAAATATATTGCAACCAGCTTTCGCGTTCTTTTCAGCGATAAAATCTCAGTTATGTCAAGGACTAAACATTGACGTAAATATATAACCTGCCACGGACAAAAATACTGTTATATACAATGACATATAATTCGAACAAGAAAAACAAACGCACGTAAATATATCGGAGACGAGAAATTCAAAACACACTCTCGCCAACAAGAACATATGTACTTGATAGTATACGTGTAACATGACACCTTCTACATAATGTATACCATCACATACAAACAAAAAATCGCATTTTGACTACTACGCGTTGTATCGGCAAAGCTATCGACAAAAAACACCACTATTTTATATTTCTG
The DNA here is from genome assembly GCA_949752705.1 of Callimorpha dominula. Classification (NCBI taxonomy): domain Eukaryota; kingdom Metazoa; phylum Arthropoda; class Insecta; order Lepidoptera; family Erebidae; genus Callimorpha; species Callimorpha dominula. The sequence continues at coordinate 1,023,410 of OX456994.1, forward strand.
ATCACGGCTTAATCGTAAATATGAAGGGTTCGAGCACCTTCTGGTAGCTATTGCAAAAAGAACGTTGCGCTCTCCATAAAATATATTGTGGGGGGAGTGAGTGAGGACGTATTCTGTACGATCTAACATTTTCAACGACAACTTCGATCCTATATCTCTCTCATACCACATCCAACTGAAAGAGATAGAAATATTACTACATAAGTCTCAATTTGTTAGTTCTGTTAGAATATGTACGCGCTCCGTTACATATTTATATATATTGTAGCCAGTTCCTCGCATATGTTTTTGGGTGTTTTATTCGTGAGAATAAACTGCGTCTCTGGCGTGAGGTATTTTTTTATATTTTTTCTCGTGTTATTATTGTCTGATACATAATTCGGCTAAAACACCGGTACGTGCAGGTATTTACGGGTAAATAACGATTTTGGCTCAACAGCTGTGAGGAGACTTATTGCTGTTTTATTTATTGGGTGTCGAGAAAATGTAACAATGAGTTGGACTATGGAGTTTTATTATCAAGTTTGTATTGTTCGAGAATATTTCTGTAAATATTGGAATAAATATTTGTAGAAACTAGTAACGTTAGTTCTAAATGTGTCTTATGTTGTGAACAGTAAGCGTACGAGAAAAATACCTGTTTAAAAAAAAATATTGATTCACCCACGTTCTACGCAAACCAATAGCATTATGGGTAGCTTGACAGATACTCTTTCGGAGATGAAGAGTAAACTATAGATGTACCTAATTGCTTGTTATTGCTGTTTGTTAGATGTAATATAGTCGCGTCTTAATCGCGATAATATTTTATAAGGTACAGCACCTCCTTTTTTACTGTAATTCGTAATCACACATACAATAACTATCATTATAGTTTCTTGCCTGTTCTTTTCCATAGGGCGTAACTGACTTACTCTGACTAACTACTATTCCTGAATATTCAAAAATATTAATAGAATTAGTTAAATTGAAGTAAATTATTATTCTGATTTTGGTCGCGATTTTTACTGTAAATGAATATTGTAGCCTTACATTTTCCTACAGCTGATTTCTATCAATTTTGTTTGTGTCGTTTCGTTTGTGTTAGTTTGGTCTTGTTTCGGTAAGTTTCTACCACACATGTGCGAGTTTGACACATTGTCATTGCTTAGAAAGAAGTTTTCAACAAAGTATTATTTGCGTCTAGTACTTTCACAGAATGAATAGCGGGGATGAATCCTGAAATGTAGTGTTTTATTACCCTTTTTTTACATTGTACATTATAACATTATACCTTAGAATATCTTTATAGATAGGATTGTATTTCTCTTGACTTTTTTTAATCGTTATAACACTGTTTAAGAAATTAAAAAAAAGCGTAATTGAGGTCATTAACGTAAGTTCCTAATACTATGATTTAGATGCCAAAATGAGACTAGTAACTTAAGTAAACAATTGTTTTTTTTTATTTATAAGAGATCATCCCTTTTTTTTTTTGAGCGTGTGGAAACCCCCTCGGGCCGTCACCCACCGGGGTTTTCGGTGGGACGGTGTGTCAGAATCGAACCGACTAAAACCACACGGTGTGCCGTATTGCGCCTTAGGTAGGAGGGATCCGGGAACAGCTTTTATTAAGACATCCGGAACCCTCCTAGCGCCTGCCCGCAAAAGCGCGGGCACCACGTTCGGGTAAAAACCTCTCAATTAGGTGACGTCAAGGCACACTCGGGCGATAAGAGATCATCCCTGAGACAACCCCTTGGTAATAAAAAAAATACAAAAAAGTTTGGAACCTCCTATTTTTTTAAGTCTGAAATTTCAAAAGACTAGTAAAAAAATGTCTATAAAAATAGAACTTTAATATTAATTTCATAACTAGTATCATGGCAGTCCTATCAAAATTAGCTTACCAAGGAGACGGTAAAGTTAGAACACCTAAATGTACTTGTAGTGTAAAATACAAGAAGGCAGCAGGACTCTTTCCAGCTCATTCCACGAACAGCCGAAACGCTCCAATTAACATTTGCCAGTTGTTGTGACGTCATAATCGGGCCGCTCTCATCACAGCGGCGCGATAAATTCAACGCCAGACACAATGCTCGCTCCCCTTAACTTTTCGCCCGCGAATAACGAGTTTTTAACTTTGTGGAAAAGCGAAAAATGTCTCTATCTCCATTCGGCAACGGAGCAAGGGCAAAACTGCTGCGGGAGCGATTGCAGAAATAAAAATTTGGCATATTTCTTATCTGATAACCGAAAAGTAACAAATTATTGAAAAAAATATATAAAGAAAGTTATGATACCGAGGTTTACATATAGCCTGTTGTGTAACTTAACTGGTCGTTTCATATCATTCATATCGTTTTTAGTTGATCTCAGTTTTTTAACAATAACATAAATCATCTCGTCCCTCGCTCGATGAATTATCAGCATAGGACCTTTAATTAAAACACTACATATTATTATTACTATCATATATTTCATTTATACTAAAAGTCAACGTCGTTCAATTAAAGCAGGCACAATGTTCCCAGAATATAGCTATATGTGTATTCGGGTAACTCAGTACACCCACATTTACCTACAGGAACCTAACAAACATAATTATCATGATTATGGTTATGGTATCATCCATATTCCGTAACCACACATTACTGGGTATGAGCGCGAGGAAATCTAATCTACGGCCTCTATTGAATGTGCTTTGGTTTATAATGGGTATTATTATTATAACAAACGTTCTAGATCACTCTAAGCCTTAATTAGGGTTGTAGACTACTATTTGTGTTATACCAATGATTTGTAGTCCAATCTAGTTTAAATCATTTAAAATTCTAAATAAATGCACCACCTCTTAAACGTATTGCATTCTCTCAATTCGAAGTGATACAAAATATCCACAAAGAACTGCTCATAATTTTGGATATAAAACTAAAATATTGTATTTTTATTTTTCTTTTATGCAGCTCATGCAAAAGACTTATGTCGCGATGATCTGTCAGTTAAAAAACCTAAATATTGTCACGTTCGCATTCTGTGCTGACGTCTCTGTTATGATCTGTGATGATCCCTGATCTGTCACTCATAGCCGTAGATGCGTAGATGCGACCGGTAGAAAAATAAACTGAACAAATGTCTGGAAATTCCGGACAGCTGGTTAATAGTTAAACAAACAGTAAAAGCATAAAATAACTTAAGATGTCTATAAATTACACTTGTACTGTTATTAGAGTCGACAGGTTACCTGACTATAGAAGTGATGTGAAAAGTCTAAGGGTGATGTAATGCGTAATCTTGTTTATAGACTGCTGTAGAGACTTTATGAAATAATGAATATTATAAATTTATCACTTGACCTAGCATATACACATAATGTACCAACTATGTAAAACAACAGCAAAATATTTTTATAACTTAATTATATCTAACAATTGGCCGTAATGGGATACCAATTACCAAACAGCCAGCCAACAATAGGCCTCTAAGCAACTATTTCTCCAAGTTTTATTTTACCATCGTCTGAAGAATTTCTAAACATTGTTAATTCCTTCCGGCAAAACAAAGTTCCGGGTGATAATAGAACGCCCATGTTTACTATTTTCAAGAGCTGCATTGAACAAAAGCACGAAAAGAATATTTCTTTCCATGGTTACAGCTTCCGAACAATTCACTCCACTTGTAACTTGCACCACCTGTTAAGGGTATCCCGAGAAAATTACAGAAGGCAAACGGCCCTACTTTCAATAAAACTGTCGTCTTTATTTAACAGGGCAAAAGTTATCTCGGTCCGTTCGCGACGCACGACTCTTTAGGCCGTTTGTAATAGTATAAGATGTTTTCAGCTACCCCTTAAATTTAAATTTACCTCTATACCTTTATATTAGCCAATTAAAAAGTTGTACAAAGTTTGAGTAGTGTAACCTTGCTATTTGTAATGTTCCTAGAACGGGGAAAGCAGTAACATGTACTACGGATAATTACTAGAGAATGTTGGCAAGATACAAAAGTAGATTTGAATACATTAATACTAAAAGGTTTGTGTCGTTAGCTTTGCAAATGGTGCAACAGCTCCGTTAATGAATTGATATATTTATATAAACATTTACAAAGTCTGTTTCAACAATACATCCTCTAAGTGTAATAATTTATGTTTATTCAAGATAATATAATATCTTGAAAATATATGGAATAGCTTTTTACCCAAAGCTTACCGAATTATGTACCAAAGCTTTGTCTATGATGATAAAAGTTTTGAATCACTCCACATTCACCTAACTGGTAAAGTAATTCTTAAACTGGTAATTTTTTACATCGTACTCTTTATAGAAATATCACCGGAAGTTCATTAATTTTGTAGTCGAAATTCGTTCGTGGGTGATGTCATGAGTCGTGAGGTTGCGAATGAAAATGAGTGCTGACCGTTTATCACCCACCAATGTTGAGCTGGCAATCTCTGATAGCATACAGAGCATTCTACTCAGTTCTCCTTTTTAAAGTATAAAGTATAGTTAAAATTGTACATCTATACAGATTATCCTACCTTTCCTACATTTTCTACGTAGAACAATACTTAACACTCTTACACTTGTTTTTGTGCTCAACATGCTAACGAAACTCAAGGTGTTAGATATTGAATTTTAATTGTACAACGTTGGGCTTTACCTTGTTTAAATATTTAACAAAATAATATCGCGTGAAACAGTGGGCCCAAGTTGCCGGTGTAAAGTTGTGCGCAAAATTAAGAAGGTGAGAAGTCCCAAAGTTTTTATTGTTATAACCCTGGAATTTATCCTGGGGCCATCGTTACGAAGATGGTTAAAATTTTACTTTTCATTACTCCAGTATTTTTGAGTTTTATTTTTTATATTATTATGTTTGATGTACGATTGTTGCAGACTGGCTCTCTAGTATTCTTGAGTGTATTATTTTTTATCATAAGGTATTTTTACAGAACATGTATTTCTTCTGTTTATCGCAAATAAACAAAGAACTAAGTATGACGCAATGGTTAAATTGGTCGCCTCCCGAGTGCTGGGATTCGATTTTCCCACGGAACAAAAATTTGTATGATCCACAAATAGCTGCCCCGAGTCAGTTTTAAATCCCCCTGTTAATAATTCCTGTCTCCCGGTGGACTTTAAAACACAACTTCCAGTGTTGTGTTTTTAAAAAGAGAAGAAAGTTGTGGGAGCTCATTTGGTAATCTTAACTAATCCATTAATGAGTTACACTCAGTTTCTTATATAGATGTTAAAAATAAATTGTTCAAATTGCAAAGAAAAAACATAGATAGCCTAGGAGCTAGTTAGGACTAGGCAGCGAGTAAAGAGGATAGTTTCCGATATAAGGTATTGCTCATGAACCACTTATTTCGAAGACCAATAGACTAATTTAATTCAAAAGAAATTTCTAGACCACTACCAATTTTGAACCGTAATATTAAACAACAACAATAAATTGCATTTTGCAGGTTAAATGAAATTAGTTCAAACCGAGTGTGCAGTAGAGTATTATCCAGCTAAATTGATATGCCACTGTGTGCTATAAATTAATTACAAAATAGTATTAGTAGCGAAGTTATTCCAGTACGAATATGTTACTACAAATTCTCTGGGTTGTGTTGCTTCGGATTGGGATTTATACATCGTGGTAACCGGAATACAGAGGTATGTTGAGTCGCATGTCTTCTTTAAAATGTAATCTGAGAATACTCATTTTGGGTTGAGGGACGGAAATGAAAAAATAGCGTTTAGGCCTCGTGTAATTTTATTTTATAAAATTATTTTCAGTATAAAGGCAGACCATCTATCGGTGCGCTGATGCCGTAGTTTATGGATACTTCAACACGAATGTATATTAGAGTTTATCCTTTATGAAGACCTCCACATTGTAGTAAATCTTGCAGGAAAATTACTGTGGTAAGTTGAGTTACTTACTGAACATCTTATAAACGCTGGAGCAGAGAACTTCATCTTAATATGTGTTCATAAGAAACCCTTATAGCTTACCAGGACGAGAGGCGTTTGCTTGAAATAAATGCTTAGTATATTTTAGTTTTATAATGTGGTCCTTAAAGTGCACCTCTGCTATATGTTATAGATAAATGCAAACCGTGTTAAAATTATCTGAAACTGTTATAAAACAGAAAATTCACACAGAAAGACTGCATAGAATTAGTTAATATAAAAACATAAGAATGTACACACATTTATAGATAAAAGAATGGAATCTGTTTTTAAGATTTCGATAAAGATGTCCATTCCTCCAGTATTGTTTAAGAATAAGAATTGCCGACCCTATGCTAAGGTCTCACTGTGGATCCTCATAGCATTATTTGTGAATACGGAAGTAAATGTATTTTTTTTTTGTAAACATGTGTGCAATAAACAATTGAATTAAAAACAAAAATAATGATGGCGACATTCCCGTTAGCGGTGCGGCTCCAAAGTGGGCGGCGGTGAAACGTTTGAAGCCCTCTTGAGCGACTCGAGCGGAACGAGGTCGAGCGAGCGAGCGAAGCGCTGCGCCCGTCCGTTTTTGTAAATACATCGTGTTTTTCCAAATTAATGAGTACGCTAGTCTTTTTTTATTATAAATTTGTTCATTTTACAGTTTTCATAACGAATACTAACGTTATATTCTTTCCATAATCAAAAAGTATATTAAAATATAAGTTGACTAGTGTATTATGTTCGAAAATTATATATGGATATATTTGTCCATATTCTGAAAAGGTTCCAATTTCAACTTTCATGCAATTTTCAGTTTTTTTAGTCAATTTTAATAATCTTGTTCCTTCACTCTGTCACGTGGACATTTCGAACAACTTCCGGATTATCTGAACCGGCTCCATCAACATCCTGCCTATTATAATCTATACTTTCACTCACATTTTCAATTAAGTATTCTTAGTATTAATTTTATTCTTTCTTAAACGTGATTTTTTTTAATTTATCTAAAATTTACATTATTTCCGGGATACGACTCTAAAAAAGGGCCACATAATAAAACAGTATATTTGCCGCAAATATGCCATACAATAATTGGGCTGCAGGGTGCGATTGAAACGTCAGAGATTAAGAAAAATAAAATAAGATAAAAACTACAATTTTTTTTAGTACATTTTACTTTTATTTCATTAATTACATAATTATATTTATTGGTATACAAACGAATCACAGTAACAATCCGGCACTAACTATACGGCAATAGGAAAGTCATAAAACAAAAATTATTACACTAAAATAAAAAGCTGACGCGAATACGGAACTATCAGACCGAAACTCAAGTCGACCCACGTAAAAATAGTTAAGAACTACCCTCAAAGTTAGGTTGTATTACTTTCCTGTTGAATATTAAACTGGTGATGAATAATACCAAGTTGTTACAACTAGGACTTTAGGATGTTCGATGGCACGGCTTTTGAAGCATCAGGTGTTTACAGCGTTTGAAAGAATAGGAGGGCTTGTTAAAGCAAACTTAGATATTATATTTTAAGACAGGGCCAGCACTAATATAATTTGAGATACCTCACAGACGGCCGTTTGATCCCAAACTAGGCAGAGCCTGTACTATGGTAACTAGACTGCTGATATTGTAGATAAATTACACCCAGACACAGAACTAATGATCGTGCTCATCACACAATCATTTGTCCTAGGTGGAAATCAACCCAACGATCTCTGGCTCAGCAATCAGGATCACTAACCATTAGACCAGCAGGCCCATCAAAATTTTGATGAAAGAAATCATCCAGAAATGAATGTTCTCTCCGCTTTCCCGTTGGGCACAAAATTCGATAAGTACCTACGCTACGGAAACAACCGTTTAGAACCGCAAGTTGTGAAAGACAAAAGAACCATTGGAAACATTGCTAACCCAGTTGGCCCCCGTCGGGTCGAAACTTGTCGAGCATCCTCGAAATACGGCTCGACAGCGTAAAAGGGACAATGCTAGTGTTGAGAGATTCTATAGGCAACGATTACCACTTAAAATCACATTTTTTTATTTTATTTGCAGTTGAATGCAGTCGGGCGGGGTCCCGCACACCTCACCTTGCACGCCCGCAGTGTAGTGCTTGCTGTCTTTTACACTAGCGCAATCCTGAACTCTGCATTTAATTCTTAATTATCGCAAGATTTAGTGTGAAATTATTTTTACACTACTACAGTTCAGGTAAAATAAAGTTAAAAAAACTCAATTGAGTACAGTAATTGAATACAATTGCTTGCTGCAAATTGCTTACAGACTAGTCGTACAATAACCTTGTAATAGTCAGAAAGAAAATATAGTTGCACAACTTAAATAAATTCCTAGAAACTATCATCAATACTTTAAAAAAATTCTTAAATGTAGGACGCACATAATTCAAACGCAATAACATAAACAACACACCACAAAACGTAATAAGTGGGTATAAATAAAGCGTCGTAGAACAAAATTTTTCACAAATAACACGAAATTTACGACTATGTTTATGGCTCTTTTCCTTACAGATAAAGGACATTGAAATTCTGACTGAATACAACCATCGCTTCCGTTCTGCCACTTTTTCGCGTGAAACGACAACTTGACTGTATTCTTACGAACGATACTCGCTTGCGTGAAGAAAATATGTATTTTTTACTGATTGGTAAGTAATTTACAATTACGATGGTAAATAATAAAAATATCTAAAATTCATTCTCATATTTTTATTTATTCAAAAATAGAAATAATATTTATATAAATAATTTTTGATTATACATAAGTTGAATATTGTATCCGATGGATGGCGTTGTATTGGTTTTATGAATCGCGCTAGTGTATCGTTTCCAAAGTCAATACTTTAAGTAGGTTAGTAACGTAGTGACGTGAATCAAACCTTACTCGTAGATCGGAACACTGTTGCCGTTAAATTTATTTTTTCTAGTAGTTTTATATCCACTAGAGTATTAACAACATTAATGCTAGATTAGAGAGTACCGGCAGAGATCTCCAATCTTCTCTTTAGCGGCGATGTTTTGTTCGTTTAAAATGAGAGTTAATCCTATGCAGTACTCCATTGGAGGATTCCTATGCTTACTCATATATACAGTGTTATATGCAATATTCGATCGTTAATGTTGCGCTCATAATACAGGGCTAGCATTATTCATTCGTTTTGAAAGGCTATCTGTTCATGGTTTTTTTTTTCAAAGACAACTCCCGCATTAGGAATTACTCCTGTGTCGCGGGGGACTTTACAAACATACAAAGAACGGACACAAAGGAAACCCAGACACGGGTGGGAATCGAACCCACGACCTATGGCATAGCAGTCAGGATCACTAACCACTAGGCCAACAGGCCAGTCAAATTAAAGATACATAGATTCTCATACAATTATTAATATTCTGAGACTTTTCTGCCAGCTGGTGAGCTGGCAGAAAAGTCTCAGATTATTTGTGTCCTAGTGGCCTCTCTATTCGCAGGAAATACAGGATATTTGAGTACGCGACCCCGGCCTTTGCGAGATACTGCAGTCTCAGTCCCGTTCCCCATCCAAGACTTGCGGTATCCCTTATCCTAGATTTCTCTGCATACCCATTTCTCCTTATACAAATTTACCTTTTTCCTTCTTGGCCGTCTCATAAAAGACTGCATTCCAGGCCATAAAAGAAACCAGCCAAAACTCTTTGCAATCTTTGCGCCGACCCTAATGAAAGTTAGTAATAAGTAATAACTTAAGTTTTTTCACACTGATTTTTTCTATATATTAAGAACTGAAGTGACTGGGCTTATTGTTGTTTTTTGAGAAAATAGTAACGAATCCGTACATTATTAAAAAAAAAACTAAAAGTGACCTTCAGTGCTGGTCGAAACCATGTTATTATTTTATAGTATTTTTGCCGTTGTTTACGTTTCAGATATTTTTTTGAGGATTTTATCATCAAAGAAAAACAAACTTTGTTTAAGTAACTTTTTTATGTTAAAAAAGGATTTTTGAAAGTTACTATACATATTATATATGTAATATATATATTACTTTCTATTTATATTTTCTATCTTTATATTATTATTTTTTTAGGTATGGGTTTTATATTATATTCATGGGAATTCCTAGATACATTGCAGCTCTTAATAATGTATGTTTCATCGATGTATTTTTACTGTTAAATCAGACTTCTTATTTTTAGATATAACCTTTTTTAAGCGCATGACAACAATTGCAATTACTGTTAAGAAGATTACATTCCTTTTCCTCCGTTATCACGAATCCTTTTACCAATCTATCCATAGTAAAGAAAACAAAAATCGAAATTCTATTGTAGAAACACTTACCAGAATACGTTTCTTACTGTCTGTCTCTTGAAGAGAGTCAGAACTTTTATTACAAACACATAAAAATCCAGTACACGTTTATTACGAGCGTTTATGTGGCCTAATAATATTCCATGTTTACTGATAGCAACTGTTATTTTATCTTTTTTTGAGTTCCCACCCCCGGAAGCAACGGGTTAGGGTACAGGTAAACGAGCGTGTGACGTAAAGCGGACTAGAAGTCTCGACATCAGTACCCCTGATGATTTGAAGTCTTTTGATGATGACCTTCAGACACTGCAATATAAGGTAAAAAAATGAACCTATTACAAGTTGTTTAAGAAAGTAATAAAAAATATTTTTAAAATTTTTAGATTTTAGGTCAGGTCTATCAGTTCTTTTCCTGATTAACAAACTCTAAAAGCATTTGGGAAAATAATTATTTTGTGAAGGTACAATACAATACAATACAATACTATTTATTTACACCATGAGGAACAGTTTGAAACATTTACAAAGACAAAAAGATAATGGTACAAACGGCGGTCTTATCGCTGGTTGCGATTTTTTACAGACAACCTTGAAGGTTTGTTTAATTAAAAAATAAAGTTTCGTTTTGTATAGAAGCTGACTATTTTCAGAACGGAATCCCAACCCCTGGTAGCTCCTTAGAGGGATGATACTAAGTATAGTGTCATTTTGATAAGGAGTTATCAGGGGTTTATATGCCTCAAGTAGGTATGTTTACGCGCTCATAGGTTACCGTAGCCTATGAACGCTTGCAATTCCAGTGGACTCGCATGTGCGTAGCCGACCCTATAAAAACCCATACACTCCTTTCTTGAAGAACACTGCAGTCCATCGGGAAAACCTCAGGGAGCTCATTCCACAGCCGGAGCGTTCGCGGGGGGAAATTTCTCTGGAACCGTACCGTGAGCGACCATTTAGGTTCCAATGTGTGAGGATGAATTACCAGTTTTCTCAGTACTTAAACGGCTTTAATGTGTTTGCTTTTTGTAATGATCATGAGCAAGGGTCATCAGTTTATTTACATTGAAATAATAGCTCCTTCAAAATCATATAAACTGGTACTTAGAAATAAAAGCAGGACAAAAGAAAAAAAACATTGTAAATTGTAGAACTGTAATTGTAAAAAAAAAAACAGTAGTTGAAGTTATACAAAATATTTATTGTTTCTACACATTCAGATTTACATGAGACCGTGAGTTTGGTTAATTATTGTATACTAAAATTAGTTTTCAAACATTTATAGACACCTTGTTCTTCACCATCTTCCTGCCTTTTTTCCAATTTTCATTGGGGTCAGCGCAATGTGTAAAATTGCAAAGGGTTTTGGCTAGTTTCTTTCATGGCCGGCCGCCTGCCTGACGCCAACCCGCCTTGGGAATGTAGTCGTTTTAAGACAGGAAAGAAGGAAGAAAGTAAATTTGTTTAGGGAGTTAGTTATTAGTTGAATAGGGAGAGGAACCTAGGGTAAAGGAGACTGCAATAACTCGCAGGCCGGCGTCTTGTACCTGAATGTCTTGTTTTTCTTGTTACTGGAGAAGCCGCTAGAACCGGAACACGAGCTGCGTTGTTAATATCAGCCGAAAAGGTGCTATTAAAAAATGCTGCCACACGGTGGTGATGACACAAGTCGAAAACATAGGGGGTCACTGCACCCTGTCCGGCTGCACGGGCCGGGCGTCCTGGCGTCTCGGAACCTCACGACATTATAGACAACTAGGCGATCAGAGCTGCACTCAACTATCAGACGTGGCTCACGCTGCCGCTAATCTGCATGATGGCTACGTGTTGCTTCTACTGACATGAATTTACTTGGTAGGATGCCACCGCGGCCTTGTATGCCACCGCTTTGCTAGTGGGTTATACCACTCTGCGGAACCAAAGACATTTCTCGTAACAGCTGAAAAACATTAGCCGGCGCAGCCTTGATACTAAATAATAATGTAGATTTTCATAACGTTACAACTTAAGATTCAAAACTGCTGCTATGTTGCTTTTAAGAAAATAATCTGGAAATAAAAATTTATGTCAACTTTTATTCCAAAAGGCGGCTATCCATAGAAATCTAAAGGATCACTTTGCCTAAATTATCAAGGCCTAAAATATTATTAGTTTTCCCTACAATAACTTGACACTATATTTACTCAGTGGTCGAACAAAAGTCCTCTTCAAATAAACATCGTTAAATAAAAAAATATTTACACACGCGCGTACAGTCGGCGAGGCGTATAACTGGTAAAAAAATAAAACAGCACTCCGGCACCCCGGTCACGTGGCCAATATTCCGATTGCCTTCGGATCGCTATCAATTTTTCTTGAGAACAGACCAGATTTAATTATTCAGTAGCCGTCGGTTTGATGGTAAGGACGTGCACCACTTAAAATTTAGACTTTCATAGTTAAAATAGATATTATTATTATGTAATATTATAAATGAACTCCATGGACCAAGTAGCTTAGAATGTATAAAGTACCAACGTACACCTTTACACCGTAAATATTTACACGTATACTAAATAATGTATTTTAGATCAAAAACAGAACGCAAATATTTCTGCTACTTTTGGCACCAATCTCTCATTAATAAAATCTTTAACTTTATGTTTATTAAGACAACCATGTTCTTAGACTAATTAAAAGCTACCACAATCACGTAAAATACCACTTACTAATTATACAAGAAATATTTTAGAATTCCCTCAAATCATAAGTTTTGCCCTTATGCTGAATAAACACATTTATTTTCTTATAAACTTTGAACTTTAAATAAGAAATTATATCCTACGAAGTAACATTTGAGTTTTAACCTCATTATTTATGTAAACGTGCTGCCAAAACGGTACTAATAAATTTAAAGTTAGCGTAGAAAGTGACCGCAGAAATTAAGATGTATGTACAAAAAAGGTACAGAGGAGTGACACGCGATCTCCGTCACGCACATATCCCACAGTTCTAGAACCTGAAAATTTAATTCAAATGCCCGCAAACACGCTGTCCCGCCCGCTCCTTGGGACGTGATCCCTACGTACGTGATTTATTCTGGTGCCTGTATTTTAAATATTGATGATAAGAATAATAAAATAACGAAGATTTTGAAAGTATATTTAAAATACTATAACACTGGCATTGCATAGAATTAATGCTACCAACTGATCCTGCATCGCGATGTGAAAGTTCTCATCTGGATTCTTATCAGTGATTAGCTGAAATTGCGCGAAAACCATTTGGAGTAGGAGAAATGTCACCGTTCATCTACAAAGTAGATTTCGTTGTAATTGGAAGAAGCCTTCGTGGAGTAGACAAGTTGGTAGAATGTATTAAAATACACGAATAATTAAAACATATAATAATTGAACAAAAACATTATCTTGCATAGTAATGAGTCCTCGTTTCGTTTTAAAACAATTTGATAGCAATTATGGTTCGAAAGATTTAAAGTAAAATACTCGTGCGTAAAGCAAATACAATGAAAATAAATAAATTCCATACAAAGAGCTTTGTACATTGTTAACGTATCACATTTGTACCTTTATGATAGAACTCATATTTCACGTTTAAATGAAATAGAATATTTAATAATCATTTGGAAATGCTTGCGTCTGCCAAATATAATACTTTCTTTTTATAAAAATACGGCGGAATTTCTTCAACAAGTTCACAAAAAAGAAGTATAATATATAGTAAGATGAATATTAATCTAAAATGCCTTTATAATTGTTAGGTACGTTAACCGAACTACTTCGATAAGTCATGGAAAAATATGTAGAGGGCACTAAATATTAAATAATATCATATATTTCTAGGCATAACCGTAGACAAATTCTGCAACTTGAAGCCACAAAAGATATGAGATACAGTTTATACATGCTGAAATCGTTACTTACCACGCATTATGTGGCTTCCATTCTCCGTTATGGCATCATTGTATGGGACAATTCAGTAGAAATTACTAAATTGTTGAGAGGACAAAAGAAATGCATTATAGTTGTAAGCCATAGTTGTATGCTTATATATACAGTTGAATCTTGTGTATTTGTTAAAAGACATCAAGAATTATTTAAGAGATACGGAGAGAGAGAGGGAGGTGGAGACGCTATAGTGAAGTACTGTTCATGCGGGCCGCACAGATTAAATATGACAGTATTTGATCTGTCGCTGGCCCGCAAATCGGTCGACCTGAAATTTATTTAGATATTTGTTTATGTATGTGTATTTATATATATATATGTATATGCATATATATATTAGTTTTTATTAAATTTTTAATTTTTTTTTTTAGGTTTTTTCTCTATTTATTTTTACACGCCTATATTGACACCTCACTACACTGCTCACACGAGATGTCGCCGGGCGTAGGCCCTATCAGAATATCAGCGCTGCAATCTTTATGGCTGCAGCATTATGCTGAGATAGGTGCCTTTTCTGGCGTTGCACAGGGCAATAGTTATTTACAGTTTTATCTCTTTCCATTTTTTATTGTAATAATTGTGTGCGGTCCTGTGAATGTCAGAATAAATGTTTCTCTTTCTCTTTCTTTCTTTCTTTATATGGAAAATAGTCGATCTAGACACAAAAACTGACTTTTAATGCGTGAAATTAACTTACTTTGTAGTGTAATACCTCTATAATATATAGCATCTAAATATAGAAGAAACTCATATGGTATGTTCATAAAATTACCTATATAATAATTTACCAAATAATATGAAAATGTTACCTCGAACACAATTTTGCAGACATTTATGTGGAGTACTTCAAAAAACTTTATCACACAATTAATGAATACTTGGATACCTTTAATATTTGTATAAATTTTTTTTAACACTTTTCCTTTCATTTTTTTTTTATATGAATATCATAATATTGTATAAATGTGGTTAAGTATTACTAGCGTCTACTAAATTGTCTCTAACAAATATTTAGTAACATTAATATTGTATACTGTACAATATTTGCACGCCACAAGTGGCAGAACATTTTTCAATTACGTTTTTTTTTTTCGTGTGAAAACCCCTACGGGTCATCTCACCGAGGTTGAAGTGGTGACTAAAACCACACGGTGTTCCGTCACAAGTGAGTCTATTGCAGGAGACTTTATTTAGAATATATTCCATTAAGTAGTGATACTTTCCTTTTAGGCTCAAGCCACAAAACAACACAATTATTACGAAGACAATAGTGACGTGTTTTGTAAATAAGGGCTGGCCCTGTTAAAAAAGGACATAATATTAATAACAAGAGTACAAAATGAAACTTCTAAGAATGGGTTCCGTGCGTCTGAATGAAAAACGGATTGCTTTTTACTCGTGCCTCGTTCGGACAAACGTCCGTGAAAATTGGTACATAATATATCAATGGGTGTGACCCAAACACAGATGTGCAATGTATATAAATGAATTTTGAATATGAGGGTCACTTTTGGATGCCAAATAAATTCAAACTCTGACATATCAAATGAAATGGCTTATTATGAGGGTCTCAAATATATATATTTTTTTTATAATTTTAAGATAAGAAGGTATAAAGTTATTGAGGACAATAGATTACAATAAGCCCAATTGTCCTCCCCTCCTGCTTATTTCCGAAACCACATAAAAAAATCTAAGAGATCTATGGTCTTAAAATAACATGGTAAATCTCTTTATATTGTGAACACAAATTTACTTTTGCAGTTTGAACGTATGGGAGAGCATGCTCTTCAACTACAATTTTAAGTTTGTTCTTGTGACATATTGTTGGTAGATACATATTCATAGTACTTAGTGAACCCTCTCCATGCGAGTACAACTCGTACTTGTCCGGTTCTATTTATTCAAGTTTAATAATTATCTTGAACGTCTTTTACGTTAACAAGTTTTTAACAAGATGTTTGGTGTCTTACTTCGTCCATTTGTATTTCCAGAGATTTGTCTACTTATACGTTACTTTGAAAAGAGGTAATAAATGTAGCTGAAAGCCTTATTAAGTTAAAGCTGAAAGTTTATGCTAGATACCTTACTATGTTGGTACTAATAGGATAACAGTAAAAATATATGGCGTTGTTGACCACTGTTGTAAATGAATTGTTATGCCATGTAAATGAAACAGTGCTGTGTGTGATTACCCTTAAATACTTATCAAAGTATATAAGGATTTGAAAGAAAATGATGAATTGTAAAAGCCTTTTGTGAGTGGTATTTATGTTCATTAAACATAATAAAATACGGTTTTACTCACATGTTTATATCGGGGATGCTCGACCCGACGGGGGCCCTGTGACGCCTGACACCGTCGCGGCCGGACGCTCCACTCCCTGAAAAAGGGTAGCGTCCCCGACAGGGCATCCCCGAATAATAAAATATAATATATAAGTGCTTATCACAAATATTTTTATATAACGTATATACCTGATATTTTATAACGAGACTACTATTGTTTTATAATAGATTTTTTGAGTTAATATAATAAAAAAATAAATTATATTCAGTAAAGATTAACTGACGAGATACCTTCTCTGAGGTAACAAATAATGAAGAAAAAATTAACAGTCCACAACTCGAAATAATTTTTCGTAATTCACAGGTTCAGTTATTGCGATAAATTGTTATTCCCATGCAATTCACTTTCTACAATCTACGATTTACAACTACTGTGCAACTTAATGTGTCCGCGAACATACCTTTAGAGGTATGTTTGTCTGCAAATCCCGAACAGGTATTAGTACCTGTTCGGGATTTACAGACGTATATCAAGCGAATATCAAGTTTGATTGTTTATCAAAGTAATTGGAACTAAGTACTGATGAAAACTTCTACCACAACTGTCGTTAGCGTGGTAAAATTGCAACCCATGGCAGTTGCAATTTTACTATGCTAATGGCAGTATGCGGTGGTAGTTAATTACTAATACGCAACATTACATTCAACATTAAAATTACCCATACTAACATGTCATACGTTTACGCCACTAACGAATAATAATTACATAAAAAAATTATGATAGTCTTCTTTGTAACCTATAGCGACATCTATTAGCGGTAAATCACATTAAAGTTAAACAGAGGCCTCTATTAATTGTTAGAGGTACTGCAGCGATTGATGGTTCTTCAGACTTGTAGTTATTTCCAGATAACATCAAAAGGTAGTGTTTATCACGGTTTTACTCTTGGTGAAAATATTAAACTGAGTAACGCTACCTACGCACAGTTTTTCTAACTTTTGTGACGCTAAGTTAAAACATTTACCCACACCTTAGTTTAGTTATGAACAGATGTCGCTACTTCTGTTTCTTTTTTGACGATAATAATTGAATAAATTCCATAGTTTAATGCATCATCAAAAATCTTTGCATAAAATTTATTCTACTCAACTGATTTTGGTCGAGAAGCCCATATCGGTAACTGTACAAGCGATCACATCTTTACAATTTAATTCCATCACCACGATAACGACTAGTTTTTAACCTCCCACTCAAAAAGGAGGGGTGTTATAAGTTGAAGTATATCTGTGTGTCTGTTTGTGGCGTCATGGCTCCTATCCGGATGGACCGATTTTGATTTAGTTCTTTTTTGATTGAAAGGTGACTTGAACGAGAGTGTGCTTAGCTATAATTGGAGATAATCTGTTCAGCCGCTTGAAAATCATCAGCACTTTTGTAATCGTTAAAGGGATTTTCGAGTCGAGGGTTTTAATTTTTTATTTATACTTGATATATTTATAGTTTTGCAGAGTCTGCAGTTCATTATTGTAGTTGAAAACGCCCACAAGGGACGATAACTGCTTATCATCAAACAGGTCGTATTCTCTTTTGCCACGTTATTTTGGTGTAACAAGATAGATAGATAGATAGAATAGTCTTTATTGTACACCATTCATTGAAACATATCTTAAGAATTAGAGTACAATGGGCGATGTTATCGTTAATAGCGACCTCTACCGGACAACTTTTAGATGGCTACATATTTGCCATCGACTTCATGAACGACTGAAATTGATTCTTGTTAAGGAAGGTCTTTCTTTTTGGCACCGCATATCATTTCAGGAATCACATCTTCCCAGCCTCTTCAAACTCGTCGTTAGTAGAGGAGGGTTGTAAAAGATCGTAGCCGCTTGCTCGATGATTTCTGACTCTAAGTACAATTTTGAGAAGCCTACAATGCTTTCCTGAAAGTAACAAATGAATGTTAGAACAGAACTTGTTCCAATCTACGGTCTTGGGTTGATAATGCCATTGTATTGGTTTTCCTTCATCCCGGTTTCAGCAGCAGTATATCTTGGGTGGGAAGAGTGAAACAAGTCAAAAGGAAAGTAATATCCACGTCCTCATTAATGACAGCCACAGAATTGAAAGCGGATTGTTCCACAGCAGTCTTCACAATAAGGACTTCAGCATCATCGATGGCCTGAAGAATCTGTATCCCATTCTCCCGAAGCTTTGTATGTAGTATGGATACCCCTATAATATAAAAAAAATAAGATCCCCTAAAATATAAAAAAGAAAAAAAAAGGAGATGAAATTACTTTAGGATTAGATAAAAACTTAAAAATAAAATTGATTAATTTGGCAAAATGTTGTGTAGTAGAAATCCTTTGTCCACTACAAGGATTATCTGAGACAGTGAACATATACAGGTACAGGACAAATTAAGTGATCACTCGCATCCCAATTTCATTGAACGGTTCCAATGAAAATATAAATACTCATATAATATTATAATCTGATCGTTTTTACACACACACGTCCGCTAAATGTCTGGTAAAATGCTTTTTTAATATCTACTTTTGTGAAGCTTTTAAGCCGTGTAACTGAAAAACGGTCACGATTTCGATTTTGGTATATTTACTTACCCTGAACAATTTTCTGAAGGAATTGCTTAGGTACCTGCTCACGCACTCTACAGATCCTTGACATAACTAAACTAAATGTACTCCTCATTTTTATCCTACGTTTTAATCGACTTCAAACAGGAGGAGGTTCTCAATTCAACTGATATTCTTTTATTTTGTGAATGTTTCGCCATTTGTTAAATTTCAGTTTTCTTTTTTAATTCAATTGGTCATAGTCAAGGTTGGTCCCGTTTTAAATTGAAGAAAATATTCCACCTCTACGGGTGGGTACAAGTTGAGGAATGTAGAGTACAAAGCTTATTAAAATTTTTATTTTTATTTATAAAATAAGAAATTGTTTTTTTCGAGTGACAAAATCAAATTCGCATAATAAAATTACAAACAGCGATTACAAACTTTGTGTTAAAAAAACGTGCAAAAATCTTCCATCAGGATCAATGCCCGAGATGGACGAACTATTTACATACAAGTTTGTGCTCTTGGTGTTATATTCCTATGTTATATTTCCTTTATAATAAATATGAGGTATTTATTTTAAGCAATATGGCGTTGGTATATAATAAATATTATTATTTTTTATTCTATTCCACTTCCCATTAATATTATAAATGTGAAAGATTGGATGGATGGATGTTTGTTACTCTTTCACGCAAAAATCATTGAAACGATTACGATGAAACTTGGTATGTAGATAGGTGGAGGCCTGGATTAACGGATAAGCTGCTTTTTATCCCGATATTGAAACGGGATCGGGACTTAAAAACTAAAAAACTCGGGTGAAACCACGAGGTGCTGCTAGTTTTTTTATAAATGCGAAAGTTTTGGATTTATGAATGCTTGTTACTCAATCACACCAGAACGGCTGAATGGATAGTCTGGAATAACTCATAGACTTTTTTATTCCTAGAAAATGTACGGTTCCCGTGGGATATCTCCACACGAACGAAGACGCGGACAAAAGCTAGTGTGCCATAATTGCCATAAAGAGTACTCTATCAGTCTTATTTAAGTCCTTTGTGTGAGGTAGCCAGCAAATGTAAAGAGAGATAAATTTAACGATTCTCTTCAGCCAGTCCTCCTGATTAAGGCATGGCAAATTTTCTTTGATGTCTTCAATCGAGTCGAAACGCTTTTATCGAAGTGGTAATTTTAGCTTTGAGAAACATGAAAAAATCAAACTTGCCTATATCAACTATGTGGTGACTGTTTGATGATACTTTTGGGGTCGTCCATTAATCACGTGATGTTTTGTCGTGATACGTGGTAAGGTTTTAGATTAACCCTCTCCAAACTCCTACCCAAAATTTGCGATACCTGGAAATTTAAACGGTCATAACTTGTAAACGGATAGTTTTTTTTCAAAAATTCTTTCGTGGGAGAGTCATCCTTGTGCACCACCACACCACAGAAACTCGGCTCACAGAAAATTAGGCATTATTATTATGAGATTACCGGAGGCCCTAACCCTTCCTTCTCCTCCTCTTCCTCCCCTCTCCCCCATCTTCCCCTACTCCCACCTTAAAGGCCGGCAACGCACTTGTGTCTCATGAGATGCAGGTGCCCACGGGTGGCGGTAGTCAGTTACCATCAAGTGACACGTCTGCTCGTTTGCCCACTATACCATAAAAAAAAATAAAACTGCATACTTGAGTCATGCCCTTTCAGTTTTTTAAGTATTCCTTTTTCAAATACATCCTGTATGCCATGGTAAATTTCATCTAACTGTAGAAATATAAAAATCACTGATACATTTATATTTGTTGTGAATTTTTTAATTAAACTGTAGGTGTTATCATAATAATATGCTATTGTGAAAAAAGGTGTACTGTTATTTTTTTTTTAGGTTTATTTGATTGATTAAGGAGGTGTAGATTTTAAGAATGTAATAGTAGAATAAGTACATATTGAGTCGATTGAAACTTATGCGTAGCAGGTGTCGACATAATGAAATCTGTACCACGAATCTAAACGTTGTCGGCTGATATTTCCGCCCCTCATGACGTCTAAATCAGAGATGTTATGAATATGAAATTTCGGATCTGGATATGGATACGGATATATGAATAATAATATGTATGTACTAGCAGCGCCCCACGGTTTCACCCGCGTTAATCCCGATCCCGTGGGAATATCGGGATAAAAAGTAGCCTATATGTTAATGCAGGTCTCCAGCTATCTATATACCAAGTTTCATCGCAATCGGTTCAGTCGTTTTGCACAAACATCCATACATCCATACATCTTTACAAACTTCCACGTTTATAATATAAATAGGATTTAGGGTATGTTCCGATATACATTGGGGGCACTGTTCAGTGCTGTTACTGGGGAGAAATTCATTCCGTTACGGACTGACAGTATACTGCCGCAGTATCCTAGGGTCGATGATACGACGACGATATGACGTCATTAATCGCCATTTTTGTACTGTGAGCACTGGTGTTTTCGAGTTAGGGTGCTCTCAGTGCTTTGATCACGTGATCAACACCTTCCAGAAATTGAACGGCTTGCACCACTGATAATTATTATTATTATTGAATATCATTGTTCATCACTTTTACCGTACATAACCTTATTTAAATAATTAGTTTTATAAAGTTATTATGCATTAGGTTACTTGACAATCAATATTTTCTTTTATTAAAAAGTATGTATGGGCACAAATCTTCACATATATTTTTTAAAGTGATTTATAAACAAATAATTTATAAGTTAACAAGCTCTAATATTTAGTTCTAATAGACACTGTTTTGACTGTTTCAAGTTGAACTTATGATTCAAATACGTATTTAAAATAATAATATATTCAAATAATTGTATAATTTATTGTGCAAAATAAAGTCTATTAGAATCAATATCATTATTTTGTATCAAATGTTATTATATTATGCATTAAATAAAACTTAATTTTTAATTAATCTTGATTGCAGCGCCATCTGCTGACGATGTGTATAAAAATAATATTTGTTTATATTTAATAAATGGGATTTGTGTAAAATAAATCATTTAAAGTTGTATAAAATTGATTAAGTAACATGTTTGTTTTGAATTTTCAGCTTTGTATCAGGAATTATTTTTAGTGATTTCATTTAATTGTTATAAAAGAAGTTGTAGTCGCTTATCCGTTTAAAAATGTATTGTAAGGTTATTTATAAAAAAACCGTTTGAATTTTGAAAAAGGAGATTAGTACTGTACTGACGGTTGTGTAAAAATAAACCAAGTAATTTTTAGTGCTTGTTTTCATTCTGATAGATGGAAACCCTGGCGTATCGTCGACATATATTTACTTTTATTACAGATTTGAAATTATGTCGCACTATCCGACAGGTTTGAATTGAATTGATTTGACCTTTTTTTCTAGGTTACCATAACATATAGTACCACAACCAAAGAAAAAAATAGCCCCATAAGTTATATATATATATATATATATATATATATATATATATATATATATATATATATATATATATATATATATATATATATATATATATATATATATATATATAGAATTTGATTAAATGTAAGGCTTAAATGGCCGTATCTTTTTTACAGCGTCAACTGACCGAAGACATAACTATTTGAAGTTAATTTCAAATCAAATCAAATCTTGTAAAACTATCTCCTCTTCTCCTCCCAGAGTTGCGTCACCAAGGTACCAAATGTTGAATTTTGACTTTATCTCCTTAATAATGACTGATCCCACAGGGTCACCCTGTTTGTATCCAACGGCTGATTGTTTTACTTCAAAAAATGTATAAGTTTAAGCGGCAGGCGGCGGTTTGTAAGCGGCAACGCACTTGTGACTCTTGAGTTACAGGTACCCATGGGCGGCGGTAGTCACTTAACATCCGGTGACATATCTGCTCGTTTGCCCCCTATACCATAAAAAAAAGACGCTATAAATTTATTTTTCCAATTCAATCTCAAATTTCCCTATTTTAATGGCAAAATTTCATAACTTGACAGCCCTGTTAGAAACACTTATAAAATGGGTGCAGGTGTGAAACAAATCTTTTACGCATACTAGGATAACATAGAGGAGTCATATATCTATGACGCTTGTCTTAGTGTGACACGGTATCTTATATATAATCAAAGGGTACATCACAGACTTCTTTCTATACAAATACTTTAGTCGATTTTTAAAATAGTTTTATTTTTGACAAAGCTACCTATTGTTGCGGTGACATCTTAATTTTTTTTTTCTCAAATTACGTTCTCATTCTAGAAAGCTTCTTCAAAATATTATTCTTCAAAAGATATTGTTCATTGTAATAATATATCATTGATGTTACAAAAAACTTTCTTTTGACACACAACAAAGTCTTCCCAAGAGTCTTTATACGTTCTTTATTCCTGAGAAAAACGGGCTTATTTCAAATAAAACGTTACAGGTTTTTAAGAATTGGTATTTCTATACTGATATGCTTATAAAAATAAGATATTTATTTTGTGCGAGTGCTACATATAATATTAATATCATTAAATTCATTATTCATTACATTTTAATAAATCATAAAATTATAGTAATTAATTCCAAAAGCACATTGTGTGAGGCGGTGATATCCTCGTAAGGAGACGGCGAAAAGAGAACGTCCTCCATGAGGGCTGGCCGGGGGGTGACGGGTGAGGCTGCCCGTTATCCTAACAGAAGCAGTCCTGAGACGGTGACGGTTCCACGCGCGCCTCTCTAAACTGGAGAGGGGCCAAGACCCTATGCACGCAATGGCTACCTAATGTTTAAGAGGCGGCTAAAGTCTACCGGGGCTCTCGAGACTTCCTTCTTAGGGTATCTATACCCGAGTTCTTTGCAATAGACTCACTTGTTACGAAACACCGTGTGGTTTTTCCACTTCTGTTCCGTGACACGTGGGGGTTTCCACACGATATAAAAAGCCATTCAACGGTCGTCGACGCACGCACGTCCGTGGAATTATAAATATTAAGTTTCACTATCTAAACTAGTATTATAAAGAGGAAACATTTGTGTTTTTGTAAGTATGTTTGTAATGTTTGCACACAAAAACTACTGGATCGATTGCTATAAAACTTGGTATGTAGATAGCTGGGGTCCTGGACGCATAGGCTACTTTTTATCCCGACATACTCACGGGATTTTTCATCACGGGATCGGGACTTACGCGGGTGAAACCGCGAGGCACTGCTAATAATTTATCTAACAGTGTATTGCGAAGCTTAGTAGCATTGTTAACATGCCTATTGAAATTCCAATTACAAACATTTATCGTATACCTCAATATAACTAGAAATATAATCCGAAGTAAATGAATGTTATGTAAAAGGCCTCTGTTTGTGACAAATATTAGCAAGAAATATAGACCTCCTTAGACCTTGATACAACAACAAAATGACCACTTACTCAGTTTGTTCGTTCGTTCAAAAGGCGAAGTAAAGTGCACAAAAAGAACGGTCAAGGTTTTGATAAAGTACACGTAAACAGCCACTGTTATGTAGCCATCAAGGTCAAGTGCCTGAAGGGACTGAAGGAAATTACAAGGTATTTAATAAGAATATACTTACAACTGAGTGTGAAATTATTTGGTTCACAAAAATATATATTTTTTTAAGGTTACCCCACTTCACACTATATAATATTATAAATCTGAAAGTTTGGATGGATGGATGGTTGTCACTTTTTCACACCAAAACTACTTAATCGATTGCGATGAAACTTGGTATTTAGAGAGATGGAGACCTGGATTAACATATAGGCCTTTTTGATCAAGATATTCCCACGGGATCAGGACTTACGCGGGTGAAACCGCGGGGTGTAAAATAATGTCTAGTTTTCCCTATTCCCTCAGGCCTCTTAATTTTTACAGGCAGCTCTGGACTTTACTTCTGTTTGACTTCAACATCGTAGGTTGAGCTAACGTCTTCATATAAGGCTGGCCATGTATGTAATCAACAAAAGGTTTTAATCGTATTTTTAACACCCGACGTAAAAAGAAGGAGTGTTATAAGTTAAACATGTGTATCTTAGTATCTGTGGCATCAAAACTCCTCAACAGATTTAGTTTTTTTGTTTGAAAAATGACTTGATCAAGAGTGTTCTAAGTATAATTCGAGAAATTCTGTTCAGCCATTAGAAGGTCATCAGCTCTATTCTAATCGTCATATCACAAATAGACATAAAGTGTAATGACAACACATTGAGAGATAGAACAATAGAGACAATAGAGACTAGAGAGACAGGCATATCAAATTTATCAAAAAAAAAATTATGGGATTTAATATGGAACCTTTACCATTCAGCATTATAAAAATGAAACAAGTTGTTAACTTAACCAGATTAAAATAATATATCCCATGTCCCCGGAACTTTGCAGCATACCATAAATAAACACGAAATACGTCTGTGATTAGTAATTACACAAATAATTGGAATATGGAAATCAACAAGGCTCGTCACTTTGCCAATATCTGACTCCTCCGAAATTGCCTTCTGTCTGGTCCATTCATTTCAAAACTGGTGTTAGATAATATATTCATCCATATTTAGTACGTCAATACATAAACATACAGGCTGAAAACTAAGTGCAAATTATTTTATGTGGCAATTTTTAGTTGGTAAACTTCGTAACCTTCTAATATATTTGCGAAAAGCTGTTTGGAAGTTGGAATATATTTAATAAATTTTTTGGCCTTTGAAGGACTGTTGAATAAAACGTATATTATACTCGGTTCACATACTTTTGTTTATTTTCGAGGAAATCTTTATTTACCCGACTACGGAAAAGCCAAAGACTTATGATTTTAGCAGTCAATGTATGTATTTAAGTATTATTTCATTTACGTGTGTTAGAGGAAGGCTATAGGCTATAAAACATCACACTACGACCAACAGGAGCGGAGCATCAATGAAAAATTTTGCAAGAACTAGGAAAATTTACAAACGCAAACGAAGTTACGCAGATCAGCTCGTTCAAAATAATTTGAAATAGAATACACAAATGGAAAAAGTATGCTGTAACCTAAGCCAGCCCTCTTATACTTTACAATATATGCTACATGCTCACTAAAATGTCATTGCTTGCGGCGTCGTCATGGGGCGGGTCATTTCTTTCCCTCTGATATGGCGAAGGAGATGATGGCTGGTCCATGCGTCATACTCGTGAACGGGTGCTGCTTAGGGTGACTGGTCGGCCTAGTCAGCGATGCTTTAGCCTATACTATTATTTTGGTTCGATCAACTGCAACTCTAGCCTCTTAATCCAGTCACGAATTATTTTTAACAGTAGATTTTGTAACTGAATGAAGGTAGATGTGCACCTTGAATGATTTCTATGTTTAATAAGTTCAAACCTTTAACGGTATCACTGAGTGATTTTTATTTTTTAGTACGTTAGCTTTTGGAGCATTTCAATAAAATGAAATTCAGGTGGCATCAGCTTGCATCCTGTTTACCTTTCGTGTAACACTAACACTATTGTACCTGAAGATCTGACTTTTGAAAAGAGTGGCCATGAGTTTCTTTGCCAGTATTCTTCTCATAAGGCTCTACGCATTTTGGAAACTGGAAGTTATAGATCGACACAAGCAGGCAGTAGATTTTGGTGTTTTCACCTAATTTATTTCGACAATCCAGCACATGCTATGGCGTCTGTTTGCGCCGATCTATGATTTTAACTCTAGCTTCAATTTAATGTCTTTATTGAATAAATGATTTTGAATTTGAATTTGAATTCCGGAAAAGGGCAAGTACCTAAATCAGTTTTACTTACAGCCTACTTATTTTGGGGCAATGGTTCGGGTAAGAAAAGGGTAATTATATCACAAAAAAACGCTGTATTAGAGCAATATACAATATTCGAAGCACAGATAGCTGCAGGTCACATTGCAGAAGCCTCAATATACTTACCATGCCTTCTTTATATATATATACATATATGAAGCTGCCGTCGTCATCAGGTGGAACTTGTCAAATAATCTCTTAAGTAGTTAACCTACGCAGATCCATCAAACTACATCTAACATCCAGCAAAACCACATTGCATCACAGAAGTGTATTTGCTATGGCGTCAAAAATATAAAATCAGGTACCTCAACTTATAAAGTTAAAAGAAAGTCTATAAATGTTTAAAAAGAGACTTTTTATTTTTAATAGAAAAAACCTATTACTCAGTAGAATGTTTCTTGAATCATCATCATCAGCCTTTCATTATCCACTGCTGGACATAGGCCTCTCCTAATGTACGCCACTGAGCTCGATCGTCAGCTCTCCTTATCCAGTTTTCCCCGCCGTTTTGCGCAGATCGTCACTCCACCTGGCCGCAGGGCGTCCTACACTACGTTTCCCTTGACGTGGTCTCCACTCCAGAACTCGTCTACCATAGCGGTTCTCGGTTCTGCGGGCAATGTGGCTAGCCCATTGCCACTTCAGCTTGCTAATTCTTTGAGTTATGTCGGTTACCTTGGTTCTGTGTCGGATAACTTCGTTACGAATTTTGTCCCTCAGAGACACACCAAGCATAGCTCTCTCCATAGCTCGCTGAGCGACCTTGAGCTTGTGGATCAGCTTCACCGCGAGTGTCCACGTCTCGGCACCGTACGTCATTACAGGTAGGACACACTGATTAAAGACTTTAGTCTTAAGGCACTGTGGTATGGACGACGTGAAGGTCTGACTTTGTTTCTTGAATGATAAAACTTAATTGACTTGATTGATTATTATTATTGTTTTTTTTTCTTTAATACATGTAGACATTTTGCACGGTTTATAATTATTATTTTAAGAATTTAATATAATAATAGAATAGTAAATGATATCTGTAGCGCGCCATCCTAGTACCCGACCAATCACGAGCAAGCCACGCGACTCTAATCGCTCCCCGCGCTTGCAGCGCTACAAAGAAATTATTTTTTGTACAATAGTCGTGGTCGCCATATTGTTATAATACCAACGCGCTCTTTGTGTATGCACGTAATAATTAGTAAAATGTTACTTCGTACATGGACTTATTATTCATAATCAACCACGAACCCTACACATCCTATATTCAACAAAATTTTATAATTTGTACGTCATTAGTGGTAGGACGTAGACATTAATAGTTTAACTAAAAATGTCATACATTTTGTTATATGTATTCACAAAAAAAATTAATTGAATTCACATTATACCAAACAATTGTTAAGCATACTGAACATTTGACCGAACCATTTATCATTTTATTCCAACGTTTAATCAGTCAAAGTACAGGTCTCAAAATCTAATAGCCATCATCTAATGTAACAAATTACAGATTAAAAGTTGTTGAATAGTTCGTCTATAATCAGCTCTATAGTACGCTTTCAAAGCTCTTATGTGCTAATATGGATTTCGAAGAAACAAAGCAACCGCTAGGAATTTATTTTTCATTATATTGATCTTACGAAAATGGTAGTAGGTGCCCAAGATGATTCAATATTTACAAGTTTGATTAAATCATTAGGCCGCATTGAACATAAAATACTTTTTCAAAATATATTGCATGCGAGAATCCAGGATAAATTTTAATGGTTCACGTCGCGTCGTGCAGTGACAAGAAATCTTTAGCAGTCACATTCATTTCTTCTGTAACTATGTCTCATTCTATTTTATCTGTCTTTTTCCTTTATAGAAAAAAGAGTCCTGTGCCTAGAAGAGATATTATATTATAAGGTCGGTTAAATAAATACTCAAAAGCAAACACTTCTCCAATGTCTAAGAGAAAAGTATTGTGGTACTTTGTCATATGGATGTCAGACTTTTACAGAACATGTTAAAAAAAGAATTGAAGAAAGCATAGTTTAACTCTGAACAGACAAAAAAGCATGAGAACTAAGAATAATAAATTCTATGATTCTAGGTAAATGGGGAATAGTTTTGGTTTACCTGCGAAATGTTCAAATGTGATAAAAGCTGAGACTTAAATGGCCTTAGTCAGCCAGCCGACAGCCACATGGACCGACGACCTCAGGTAGGTAGCTGGGGTAAACTGAATGTGGAAGGCAGAGGACCGGGTGCTGTGACGCACATTGGGAGAGGCCTATGTCCATCAGTGGACTACAATAGTCTAATTGATTAAAGTGGCGGTATCTTTTGATTGTGTTGACTTGGAAGCTTGATTTTTTAGAGCTTCAAGAGACTGCAGACGTAAGTATTTGGGTTTCTGAGAAAAAGGGTTGACAGACAGATAGACGGACAACGAAGTGGTCCTATAAGGGTTCCTTTTTTTCCCTTTTGAGTAACGGAAGCCTAGAAAAGGTAAAAGTGATAAAAACTACCACAGAACGTCACAATAGAGCAATGAGAAAAGAAAAAAAAGAAGGGCCGGCATAAAATTTACAAACCGACAAAAATGTGTTTGATTTAGTGAAAGGCTTATAATAATAGTCTTTTCTAGATTACCTAAAAGTAATTCCCCCTTTATTGCTAAACTTATTCATCAATGATATAACTACATGGTTGTTAGTCTCACAATTCTAAGTGTACGCAGATGAAATAATATTTTTAAGACAAATTAAAACTTAACATGACTGGCTCTATTTATAAAGGCCCTTTCGAGATTTGAATAACACTGAAATCTTAATAAGGTAGACTTTAACGTTCGCAAATGCTACACATGACTATTCACTCACAAAGCTAAAATACAAGATTTTAAGTATTCCAAGCGACGTACTCAAGCGACGAAGTACTCAAGCGACTCCATAAAATCGAGGTCTATGAATGAAATATAATATGAACCTAAAACAAAAGTGGCATAGAGACCGATTCTCTTGAAATCGACTTATTAAACACAAATCCTACTAACTGAAAGTGCATTACTGATCAATGATTTGTTTTTGAAAATTAACTAATCGTATGTCAAATATTTATTAAGTTGCTGAAAGCATGATTAGGCTCATTCATCTCATCATCTGATCAGTTACCGGAGCTTAATTAAAATTTCTAAATTTACTGCAAAATCTTATGTCAAATGCCATTAGAATTTTCAATGAAATTGATCATAGATTAGTATTGGTTTCTATGATCAATCTTTCAGATACATATATTCGAATTGAATTGACACCACTGTTAACTTGACAGCTTTGTTAGTTGAACAATATTCTGATCAGCCTTTCAGAAACCGGATAAAGTGTGAGATTATGAACTTAGCTGTTTTAATATAGCTCCTCATATAGGTGTCCTTAACTTTTATTTTCATACAACACTTGTTACAGAAAGGTGTGAGAAAATGATACCTTATCCTTTTTATCTTTTTGTTTTATGTATTTACACTCACTTTTGAATGAGCTTAAACACGTTGTATAAGTCTATTGGTATTGGTATTGGTGAAGGGCTCTGTTTCCGCATTTAGACTCATAGATGGTCCATTATGCGTTCAGATAAGCTGACTAGTTGAGCCAGCCTAGCTCCTTCCAGAAGCACAGAAGCCTCCTGGGGCGTTCGCAGGCTTCTAGGAGCGATCTCGCACCTGCGAGGATGTTTGCCCGTTGTGTGGCCACTCGCTCGCACTCCAGGATAACGTGGGCGGCCGTTTCCTCCGCGTCGAGACATCCTCTGCATAGAGGACTGTCTGTCGCACCGATGGTGAATAGGTGCCGGTTTAGGGCTAAGTGGCCCGTAATAGTCCCTACAACTATTCTGATGTCGAGTCGGTTAAGACTGAGCAGTCTGCAAGTTAAACGTGGTGAGACCTCCGTCAGCACCAGTTTAGACTACAGCCCGGTGTGACGGCCCAACGGCCGTTGTGCGCTTCACGAGTCCGTTGTCTTACCCATGAGCGAAGTTGATTAAAGGGAAGTGGCAGTAATATAGTTGGGCCTGCCACTGACGTTGCGGATCCCTTCATTGCCAGCTCATCGGCGGCGTCGTTCCCTAATGAATTGCTATGCCCTCTGATCCATTGCAGAATCACCCCATTGGCAGAGGCTGAACGCTCTAGCGTCTGGTGGCATTCATAAATGAGACCGGAGTTAATGGTGTTGCCCTCCAGGGCTCTTAAGACGGCCATACTGTCTGACAGTATTCGGATGTTGTACTCCTTTATACCTTTTGACATGACCGCAGTCGCGGCGTAGGTTATTGCAACACACTCGCATTGAAATACGGAGCTGTGTTGACCGAGCGCCAGTGATATTTTTATATTTAAATCTTGTGAGAAAACTCCGGCTCCAGTCCCTGACCCCATCTTGGAACCATCCGTGTATATTCGCACTTCATGTATGCCAGATTGATCTCGGTCGTTTTCAAGTAGTTGTATTTGATACTTCCTCTCAAAGATATGTTGTTTCGGGATCCTGTCGCATGGGGCAGCGATTAGTGGTTGATATTCCACTACTTGATTCCATAATTTTATATGGGGACCCTCTCGGTTATACCACAGACCCAACAGTTTAAGTCTGATGGCTGCCACAGCTGCCTCCTGTTGTATAAACAGGTTCAGTGGGGCTAGATCAAGAGCCTACTCAAGGGCAGTTGTGGGAGTTGTGCGCATGCAACTAGTGACGGCAGTACATGCTAGTCTCTGGAATTGCTGTAGTTTGTTTCTGACAGTACTTAGCTCCGTTCTCTGCCACCAGGCAATAGCACCGTATGTGATGATTGGCCGTATAACCGTTTTGTACAGCCATAGTGTGATTTTCGGTGATAGCCCCCAGCTTCTGCCGAGGAGTCGCTTGCATTGGCAGAAAATAATGCAGGCCTTATTTAGTTTTGCGTCCAGGTGTCTGTTCCATAGGAGTTTACTGTCCAGTATCACTCCTAGATACTTGACCTCCTTGGTAAGGGCTAGACGGGTGTCGAATAGTTTAGGTAGCCTCAGTTCTCCTAAACTTCGTTTATTTGTGAACATAATCATCTCCGTCTTTGTCGGGTTCACTGTTAGGTTGTGTTTTTCGCACCACTGTTCTACGACCTTCAAAGCCGACCTCATTTGGTCGCATACCACTCTCTCAAAGCGGCCACTGATGAGGATGGTCAGGTCGTCCGCATAGCCCACTGTGAAGAACTTGCGGTCATTGAGCTGGGTAATGAGCTCATCGACCACAATGTTCCATAAGAGAGGTGAGAGGACTCCACCTTGCGGACATCCTCTGGCCACCACCCCTCTCGATGTGTTATTTACAGTAAATTGTATAGCTCTGTATCTAAGCATGCTGTCGATCCACCCAGCAATTGTGGAATCGACCCCTTGTCTTGACAGAGCCTGGCTTATGCTGGTGAAGCTGGTTTTGTCAAAGGCACCTTCGATGTCGATGAAGGTTCCTAGGGTTGATATTTTGTTTTTTAGATTGCCCTCTATATATGAAACGACTCGATGTATAAGTCTATAAGAAGAGCATAAATAACAAGGCGATACTGTGATGGAGGCAGCATATGTTAGAATAATCACAATCAAAATTTGCGTACAAATCATTTATAATGCACATTTTCACGGTTAAATCAGAACATGTAATTTTATCTCTTCAAATCTGTCGTTTAATACTGTCAACATCCATCAAGCCTATTCACGGAACTCATACGCTTACACTGTGAACACATAAGCATGGCCATTATTGGAAATTATATTGTATTTAACTGTTTCGAAAACGCAACAAGTTCGTAAGTTGTATTTTTTGTATTATTCTGGCCCTTTATTATTAGATCCTATTGATATCTATGGTCCAAATATTTAACCGCTCAGCGATACAAAAGTTGGAAAGCGAAATAAAACCGTAAGCTATGACAAATAAAGTTTATGACAGTTTTTCCTTGCTGAAGCCCATAGGCTAGGACTATTCCCAAGCTTAGCTTATGGCATAGATTATCAGAATTATAACTATATTGTAAACTATGTACATTTTCAGATTAATAAAGATTATTATTATTATTCCTTGCACGGACATGACACAAGAGTGAGCTTTTGTAGTAACTTTACGGGACCTGTAATGTTTAAATATTTTTTTTTTGAAGATTAGAAGATCATGTAAAATATCGGGATAATTCAAACGAATAACGACCATTAGGCATGGCGTGTTTGTACGTTATACCTAAACTTGAAACTTGTCATTCAAATATAGAGCCCAAAAATTTCAACTCCCTAGCAATGGAAGCGTTTCTTAAGTATTTCGCGATCTTGCTAGATTCAAATACTTTCAGAGAATAGACGTAGACTCCTCCTCCCTAACAAAGATAACTACTAAGACTAACGAATAAGCAAGAGCACTAAGACTATTTGCACTATTAAAGAGTCTTAAGTGTGTCGATTACAAAATAAGTTGAAAGTAAATAAAACAAAATTACTGATTAGTTTTTTAAATATGAACATTTTCACGTAGAATTATCTTTTTAGAATTCAAGCGACGATATGAAATTCTAAGGCACATACAATGGGATTCAAAAATAATAGGAACGTTAATACGGTTACGAAAGTACGGTTTACACAGAACACTAATTTGCGTAAAATTAAAATATTTTTTACTTTTTTAGATCTAGTATTACTGAATCTATTAATTTAATAGTTTTAAAAATATGTAGAGATCGCCTGTTGATCTATCGACCAACAGGCGCAGAAAAAGAGGATCAGAGGCATAAGATTGACAAAGCGTTAAAAATGATGTGTCAAGTGATAATAGTCTTTTGTAGATTTATTAAAAGTCATCTCCCCTTTATTGCTAAACTTATTCATCAATGATATAACTACATGGTTGTTAGTCTAACAATTCTAAGTGTACGTAGATGAAGAAGTGTACGTAGTATCCTACCTAGATAAACAATCTAGGTAGGATATCTCCTACCTAGATTGTTTATTTCATTGGCCAGTATAACTTGAACGGTTATTGTATACACTTTACGAACATGGCAGGTCGACACATACACTGGACGTCTTTAGCTTTTTGTAGTCGCTTTCACATAGTATAAATAGAAAATTTTAATTAAACGCAAATGGACACCGATATCTATTGTGTTGTCGCCACATCAAAAACTCTTATTTATTTTATTAAAAATAGGGCCAAACTATAATAGATGAATTGATAACAGTTCACTATTTAATAAAAATAAGTTAATAGATATTATTTTGACTGGTTATACCGGTAACGCAATACTATTGGTCGATGGATAAATATTAACAAATTGTTTGATTATAAAAGGGTAGCAATATGTTTCGAACGATGGACTTGAGTGAAAACAGAGGTACGAACAACTTGGCAGTTGCTGTTAGTTAGTGATTTTCATAGTGTATATCAGTGGTAACGAGACTGTTTCTAACAATTGGAGGATAAAAATATTTTCAGTTTATTTAATTTAATAACATGTCTAAGAAACATGAAATATAATTGACTCTAATGAACATATTGTTCATCAAAAACATTCTATTTCGTATCCCGGGGAGTCCCGGGGATACGAAATATAATGTTTTTGATGAACAATATGTTTATTAGAGTCAATTATATTTCTGGATGTGGTCAAGCGGTTAACGTCACTAAAATGATGATAACCTCTAATCATGTCCCATTGAAACTAAATTACTCACTATTATACTTGAATATGTAGGATGTTACAAAAAGGTTTGGTTATATTTTCTCTCTCTCATCATGTAGACGCTGTACAGTATATATTCTATATAAACATATATATATATGTACGTAAAACTATGTTATTTCGTGATATAATTATATTTAATATGTACGTAAAACAATGTTTTTCTTGAGGTAATTTGATTAGAACATTTCTGTTGCACGATCGCGTAGTGGTTGGTTGGTGTGTGAAAACATTATGGCGCGGATCCCCGCGCCCGCGCACCGCCCGCCGCGGCCCATGCAGTTAGGCTCCAACATCTCTCCCCCCCTCGAAGACCGTGGTAGTTCGAGGACAAGCATCATCTAGTTTTCCATTTGGTAGAGGACAGAGATTGTTGACCGCACGACGCACAATGCCCTTTGATGTGTTGACATCTGCCACACGCGCGATGCCGTCTGCTCCAGGGTAGAGTTTATGGATCCGTCCCATTCGCCACTTCAGTGGAGGTAAGTTGGGTTCCTTGAGGACGACCATATCGCCTGGTAAGAGTTCACCCTTGTTGACTCGCCATTTAGACCTCTGTTGTAGCTCACAGAGGAACTCGTTGCGCCATCTCTCCCAAAAATGTTGCCTCATTTGTTCGAGCTGCAGGTATCGATTCAGTCTTGTTATCTTAATATCAGCCAGTGCTGGTGATGGTAGCGAGGTGAGAGGTTTACCGATCAGGAAGTGCCCCGGAGTTAAAGGAAGAAGGTCTGAAGGATCCGATGAAAGAGGAGTGAGGGGTCTTGAATTTAAAATAGCTTCGACCTGAATGAACAACGTCGATAACTCCTCGTACGTTAAATGATTTTGAGTTTTACCTAACATTCTATACAAGTGATGTTTGGCAGACTTGACGCCTGCCTCCCAAAGCCCACCAAAGTGGGGAGAGTAAGCCGGCGAGAATTTAAATTTAATACCCTCGTCGGCAGCGAATGATGAGATCGATTTATTGCTTGACTTTAAAAAATTACCTAAATCATTGTTTGCGCCCACGAAATTTCGACCATTGTCGCAATAAATTTCAGTAGGTTTTCCCCTACGTGAAATGAAACGTCGTAAACACAAGATGAACGTATCAGTGCTGAGATCAGATGCTACTTCGAGGTGAAGAGCTTTCGTTACAAAACATACGAAAAGGCATAGGTAGCTCTTAATTATTTTACATCCGCGTCCAACACGATCTTTTATAGGAAAAGGCCCTGCAAAGTCGACTCCAGAGATCTCGAAAGGTAAGTTAGGAGTCACCCTAGAAACTGGTAAGTTGCCCATTATGGGACTTATAGTTTTAGCCTTCATGATTCTACACAATCTACAATTGTTAACAGTGCTTCTCGCTAACCGTCGACCGCTGATAGGCCAATATATTTGACGTAAATTAGTAAGTAGTAATTGTGGGCCACAGTGTAGAAGTTTTTTATGTTCGTGGGCAAACAATAATTTAGTAAAGACGTGATTTGAATCTAATAGAATGGGATGCTTCCTATCATACGATTCCGATGCGCTCTGGATACGACCGCTTACGCGTAGGATGCCGTTTTCGTCTACAAAGGGTCTGAGAGATAACACACGGGATCTCGAAGGTAAACACTTTTTATTTAGTAGTATATTAATTTCAGATTCAAAACATTCTACTTGGTGTTGTTTAATTAAACAATTTAAAGAAGCTTCTTGTTCGTCAGTAGTTAAGTAACCTGTTCGTTTTGAATCTTTATGCTTTAGGTTATAAATGAATCTTAGTACGTAGGCCATACTACGTTGTAGGGCAGAGAAACTCGAGTGATTGCCAAAGTTCACTGTCCCACAAAGGTAAGTAATTTTAAGATCATTAGTAGAAGTAGTTGTAGCTAGCGTAGTAGTAGTATAAGTTTTCCTTTCAGGCAGATCGTTAACAACCTTTAGATTATTGGGCCAATTGGACTGATTTTCTAATAAAAAGGTAGGCCCCTGCCACCATAATGTGGCATTTTTAATGAGCTTGGGATCTAAGCCACGCGACGCGAGATCTGCAGGATTCTCAGTGCCTGGGACGTGGTGCCATGAGCCAGAAGCAGTTACCTGCTGAATTTCAGAGACACGATTGGAGACAAATGTCTTAAGATCTCGGGCATGAGAACTTAGCCAGCCAAGAACTACAGAAGAGTCAGTCCAGTAAAATATTTTATCGAAGTCAAGTCTCAGAGCCTTTATGACCCTGGCTGATAAACGAGCTGCCAATAAAGCTCCACAAAGCTCCAAGCGTGGAATTGTTTGAGGTTTCAACGGAGCGACCTTAGTCTTAGCACAAAGAAGATTGGTAGCGACTCTACCTGACTTATCTATCGAACGTAAGTAGATGCAAGCTGCATATGCGTTTTGTGAAGCGTCACAAAACGCGTGGAGCTCAATACGTTCGGGAGCTTCACTTAAAGCGCATCTGGGAATTTGTAGAGATGATAAATTGTTTAAACCAGAAACAAAATTCATCCACATTCCTTCTATATCGGAAGGAATGGAGTCATCCCAGTCAAGCTTCGTTAGCCATAATTTTTGAAGTATTAATTTTGGAATAATAGTGCAAGCGCCTAGAAGGCCGAGAGGATCAAACAGCTTGGCTGAGTTTGATAAAATAGTTCTCTTTGTGGCTAAAGAAGGACATTGAAAATCAGTGGGGAAACGTAAGACGTCAGCGGCTGGATCCCATTTAAGGCCCAGGGTACTGGATTGTGAGCTAAAGTCCAAGTCTTTAGGTATAAGTGTACTTGGATTATTTTCAAAAATAGAAGGTACATTTGTACGAAACTTGCGTAATGGAAAGCAAGCAGAATGAAGAATTTCCGTTACTGTGTTGATAGTAGAAGCCAGGTCGGATTTACTATTACTTCCGGAAATATAGTCATCAACTAGAAAATCCGATTTGATTAGTTGAGATATTTTCTCATCACTACACTCTTTAGATAACTGAAGTAAACACCTAGTACTGAGGAAGGGTGCAGAGGCAGTTCCGTACGTGACTGTATTCAATTGATATATTTTTATGGGAAGGTCTTCACTATCACGCCATAAGATCATTTGCAGATGGCGCTGCTCAGGCTGAATGAGAACCTGCCTATACATTTTCTCGACGTCAGCTGAAACGACGTATTGATGCTGCCTAAATCTCAATAAAATTGAAAACAAGTCATCTTGGACTACGGGCCCTACGTATTGGATGTCGTTAAGAGATAAGCCAGATGACGTCTCAGCCGATGCGTCGAAAACCACCCTAAGCTTGGTAGTCTCACTGCTCTCTTTTATGACAGCGTGGTGAGGTAGGTAGCAGCCACGAGAGGGATTTGTGACCTCACTCATATGTCCCAGGCGTTCATACTCTTGCATGAAATTATTATATTCTTTACGAAAATTTGGATTTCTTTTCATTTTCTTCTCCATCTGATGCAACCTTTTTACAGCTATATGATGAGAGTCGCCTAGGACATCTGGTGATTCACGAAGAGGAATCTGCACGTTAAATCTACCATCTTTATCACGGTAAGTAGTCCCATTAAAGTGTTTCTCGCAATAAGTTTCGTCAATGGAAGGATAGACGTCAGAAGGTACTTCTTCTAACTCAAAAAACTTAGAAAGTTGAAGTTGAATATCTTTACTGAAGTGACAGAATGTACGATTAGATGTAGTACAATATTGCGCCGCCAGAGGACCGGCCACAATCCAACCCAATCGAGTTTCTTGAAGGAGTGGTTTGTTTAGACCAAGTTTTAATTGGGATGGACTAATCAAGTCCCAAAAGACGTCAGCTCCTAAAAGAATATCAATCTCTGATGGGTTACAGAAGCAAGGATCAGCCAATTGAATGTGGCTTGGAATGTCTAAGTCATCAACCAGTATTTGCATTTGAGGAAGTCTGTCTGTAATTAAAGGAAGGACGTAGCATTTTACAGGCATACTAAAGGACGAAAAAGAAGACTGTATCACAAGATCGCAATGCTTTGTGATGTTGATGACCACATTGTTAAGGCCAGATACACACTGCAGCTGGTTGTTTATTTTATTCAAACCGATTTTAGCCGACGCCCGTTC
The DNA here is from genome assembly GCA_949752705.1 of Callimorpha dominula. Lineage (NCBI taxonomy): Eukaryota > Metazoa > Arthropoda > Insecta > Lepidoptera > Erebidae > Callimorpha > Callimorpha dominula. The sequence goes on from OX456994.1 coordinate 1,062,117, forward strand.
GGTGATAAAAGAAGACTGGCTACCGCTGTCCAGTAAAGCTCGTAAAACAAAGGATTTGCCATTGTTTGTCACCGTGACCAGAGCTGTAGAAAGAAGAGCTTGGTTAGAGGCGACAGCAGACATACTAACAACACAAGAAGGATCCACAGTCGATTGACTGGGGACAAAAGAATGTACCTTGGTACTTAGACTATTATTATAGTTTGTAGTTAGAAGAGAAGTTGACATATCGTCGGAACTTTGTGTCTGTGTCTGTGGAGAAGTCTGTGTAATAGGTAAAGAAGACTGCTTATGTAAAACAGAGTTATGTTTCCTTTTACAGATGCGACAACCACCGAGCCTGCATTGGAAAGACCTGTGACCACTACGCAGGCAGTTGTTACATAACTGCCACTGGAAAACCTTCGTTATGCGTTCCTCAACAGGCAACGATTTAAATTTAGGACAATCATATAACTTGTGGGTTTGTTTACAGGCGAGACAGCTATCGTTCGTTGGGGATTTTACAGTGGAAGGTGAGGAGACTGTAAAAGCCTTAGATTTAATTAAACTATGGCGTTTGTCTAGCCTTTTAGTTTTGCTAGCATGAACAGTTTCTAATACCGTAGCTCGCTGACGGAGAAATTCAAAGAAATCAGTTAATTTTGTTGTATCCAAGGTGCTCCTAAACTCCTCCCAATCTCTAGCCGTCTTTGTGTCCAATTTACAAGAAGCCATGTATATAATGAGCGAGTCCCAATGGTCTGTCGGTTCTCCTAATGACATTAAAGCACATAAGTTTTTAGAAATTAAATCAATTAAGTCCCGTATGCCTTTTTCGGATTCTTTAGACATTGGTTCTATAGAAAACAAGCACTTGATATGTTCATTAATTAATAATCGCTTATTATTATATCTGTCGCAAAGGAGCGACCACGCGATCGAATAATTAGTAGATGTTGCCAGTATTGAATTTATGACAGCTTGGGCGGAACCTTCCAAATACGATTTCAAATAATGAAATTTACTGACGTCATCAAGGTCCTCATTGTTGTGAACAAGAGAGGTGTACATATCCCGAAACTCTAACCATTTATTTGGATCCCCATTAAACGGAGGAATTTTTAAAGGTGGCAATTTTAAATGTTTATGTTTTGAAGATTGAGAACCGCCTTGAGATGTAATATTTTTATTAGATTTGTTTTCGAAAACTTGAATTAACCCTTGAGCCTGTGCAATCAAACTAAACCATCTGTTCTCAATAATCTCCCTCTCTTCCATTTGGGATTGTTCATCCGCATGTAAAGATTCGATTTTACACTGTATCTCTTCAAAGTGAAATGAAAGATCTTGTAATTTGCTCAGTCTCAAAGTTATTTCATTGAACTGGGTTTTATCTATTTCGGTTTTCAAAATGGGGTTCAAAAACTTCTCAAAATATGTTATACGCGTCTTAATACGACCTCTCTCTGCAATCAGATCTTTCAATAGTTCAGCCATATTCGAAGCGCAAACAATAATATATTATATCAAAGTTAATCACAATATTAAAATTACAGTCAAAGGTTAAAAGTGCTAAGTATAAAGAAAAGCAATGAATACAACCTCGTAAACGCCGCACAAACCCTTCACAAAGGATCAGCTGATTGGCGAGCGTCTTATCACCGGCTGTCGACTCAGGTGCAGCGATGAATCAAGGTCGCGTTACGTCACGACAGCTGATCGGTAGGCACCGTGCACTTCTTACTTAACGCGCTGCTCGAAGTGGAAATTCTCGCCAATTGACTCCCGGAATTTCCTGGAATAGTCGGCCGATACGATAAACTAACTATTTAAATGCAAATTAAACGTAAATAAAGGGAAATGAACTGAAATTTAACGAAGTTAATAGAATGACTTGGATTTTTTAATTTAAGGAATTTATAACCGATTATTTGCATTAAACTAATGGAAAATGTTATAAACTAACTTGTAAGGCCAAAATACAGAAGAATATGATGAAATTAGTGTATGATTATCACGAAATAAGACAATTTTCACAGAAATTAGCAGATTATAAACAAGTGGAGGGTAAGTAACAAACATTTAACGGTGCAAGTCAACGATGCAATTAAAACAAATCGAAGCTAATTTAAGGAAAATAAGTTGTGAAATGGATAGGAATTGGGCGTACTTCCCTCGGATTGGATTGTTGCACCTGGTCTTCTGGGAAATATCGTCTTCCAGCGTCACTCAGTATCACGTCGGGGTCACCAAAATTTGTACGTAAAACTATGTTATTTCGTGATATAATTATATTTAATATGTACGTAAAACAATGTTTTTCTTGAGGTAATTTGATTAGAACATTTCTGTTGCACGATCGCGTAGTGGTTGGTTGGTGTGTGAAAACATTATGGCGCGGATCCCCGCGCCCGCGCACCGCCCGCCGCGGCCCATGCAGTTAGGCTCCAACATATATATATATATATATATATATATATATATATATATATATATATATATATATATATATATATATATATATACATATATATATATATAACATAAAAGTATATACACTTATCTACTTACATGCGTCGAGGATAAGGAGTAAACTCCAATAAAGTACAATAATAATCTTTTAAAAAAAAGTATCACCGACTTCAATGTGCTTTTTAGTGGAAAGTAGATGTATTTTGTTTAAATATAATATGGGTAGACTAAACGCACTGCTCTAATGAGACAGCGATGTTTCGGAGCAAACAAAAACATCATCGACGTATACAATTTTTAGATATTTGTTGATTTTTAAGAAACCACTCGACTGATTTCGATAAAATTTAAATGGGACCACCTGGAGAGTAAATCCTTTGAAACAAAATTGGTTTAGGCGTCTTCGAGTAGGTAATCGGTGAACATACATAAAAAAAAGATTCTGACGAATTGAGAACCTCCTCCTTTTTGGAAGTCGTTTAAAAAGCAACTAAGCGCTACATTTTACTTTTCATATTTTTTTCATACCGGTCGCCTTATATGAAAATCGATTCTTAAGGAATAAAAATCATTGAAATTGACATGAAAATTCATAATAGTTATGTTGTTTAGAAATGTGCACCTACATTTGGAAAAGCAATTCCTAATGAAAAAAAATCAAACCCATTTTTTTTTCGCACAATCAACTATTTGTCGGCTACACATAACGCTCCTAAAATTTGACCTCACCTTTCTGTAACACCCTGTACTAAGTTATTGAAAGTAATTACCAATATATTATTAGTATTATTACATATAATATGTCAATCTATGACTGATTAAATGAATATAGCCTCAACTTAATTGTAAATGAAAGAACACACTTAGAACTCACAGAAGAATATGGTCCCAAATACATTATAGAGGTACCTACCTACTCCTTTCTACCTCCCCTTACAAAATACTACCAATTTTTCCATCTTTAAATTCCAAAGTACTCGGTTGAAGGCAATACGCTTGCCCCCTATGTGATAGATAGATAGATAACATTTCATTTGTACACCAGTTGTACAGTAAAAGTATCATACATACATTTGTCATACAGATAATGTACAAAGGGCGGCCTTAGGATGGATCAATGTGTTTGTTTTTGTTTGTGTATTAGGTAAGTGGTCGAGTTTAATACACCTGTGCCTACCCCATTCAGGGACAAAGGTGTGAGTATATGCTGGTTTGTATATTATTTCCCAACACCAACTATTGGGCTACGCACTTCAGGGATCTATTGCGGAAGAGTAAAGTTGAAGACACAAAATCAAAATAATTTTCCTAGGTAACTTATTTTTGGATTACTAACTTTTAAACTTACGCGTTCCATGATATAATTATGTTTTTTCAGGAATTAACACATATATGTAATACCTTTTCGTAAGCACATAATTATTTTTGAATTGTCAGAAGTCAGCATCAGTTAGTCGTGAAGAACACTATATCATAATGACTTAACTCATAATTTTTCCACATTGATAATTTCGATCATTATTTCCAAATTAAGAAAAGGCTTATTACGTAGCTGGGGGAAGATGTGGGCTGTGAACAAAGGCTGTAATGATTTATAGAGATATTTATAGAGTTAATTAATTATTTTAGCCTTTGAAATTGCGATGTCATTCAACTACCAGCTCAAATTTTATGCCAAAACTAAAATGTGAAAAGTAATAGGAGAAAAATTCAATAGGTATGATCCCGCTACGATACATGAGGCCATTCTTCATCAATCACGTTACTCGACTTGACGCCTGACAATCTTTACACATGGAATAGAACGACGGATAGATTTGTGTGTTAAATGACATCTAGAAAATTATCGCCATTGAAAGGAAATCTGACAAGCGTAAAAGATGACAAATTTGTAAGGTTTTCTTTAAAGATTATCGTTGTAATTTGGTGCACGATTTACAACTGAGTGATATTTTATTGGATTATGACTCGGCTATCCAAAGAATCGGCTAAATTAAATAATTAGCAGAGTACACTAGATATTTGTTTGAATTGAAAGCTTGACTGGGGCCAGACTGACAGAACCTCCTGGCGACAGAAGACCACAACCTAGTGAAGCTGACTAGACAAGAACCATCTATACCAAAATTCATAAAAAGGGTTTAACGGTTTAAGCGTGAAAACGTAAGAGACAAATAGGGTAGATACTTTCTCGTTTATAATATTAGTATAGATATATTTAATATAATTTATTGATATACAGTAGTTGAAGTATATCTATACAATAAAATGTTCTATCCTAGTCTTCAAAAAAGTAATTTTTTTTAGACTACACCCGCGGGCTGCTAGTTTAATATAAATATTTCCTAAACGAGCACAACGGAACCTAACTCTTAATAGCGACCGAGAATAGTACATCCTAAAGACTCCATTTAAAAAAAAATCGTAATGTTAATAAGTAGGTGCTCTCTACGGCTTCCTTTACACTGTTTAATTTGCAGACTAAAGGTTATAGTTTATTAGAGCTACTCGGCAGCCAACCCACACTGCTTCGCCTCGTGCGATTACTATTCTTTTTGTGCGCTTCTATGGATGTGCGCTCACTACATCAACTCAGTAGCGTCACCGGATCGCCTCGCTCGGTCGTGTGGACCACTCGGTGACAATTCGCTGCTCGCATGGTTGCACAGCGTCGACTGCGCATTGCAAATGCATGGGTCCTGAGTCCTGAGTGAACCGCACGCTGCCCGCGAGTGATTCACGCCAGGACGATGCATTGGCAATGTGCCGCTCCCCACCTGACTACTCAGAAATTCATGGACCACGGGTTGTCCACTCGTTGACCACGCGATGTGCACTGGTGACAACGCGGCGTCCACCCGTGGACCACTGGTCGACAACGAGTTGACGCCGAATGGCGAGGTGGTGTCGGGTGGCTCTAATGAGCTGTAACCTTAAATGTGTACTTAGATAGGTAGTTCGCGGTTCCGATACGCTGTAATTGGAACTTTCGCACTAATTAACATTGTAAAAATTAAAAGGTGCAAGGGTGCTTACCCATCGAACATTATGAATTCGTATCACGATTGAATGCATCACGTCACTAACTTTATCAAGGATATCGTCTCGTGCATGGTAAAACTACAAGAATTGGGTTCGTTCATTTCAGTGATTACATTGGTAGCTTCTCACGACCCAAATTCGTATTGTGACACGAATTTCGTATCGTTCTAATGCGTGGTCGGCCTAAACCAGCTTTAGTCAGATGTTCTCGCTATACTGTCAAGGGACCATCATTGCAGTTTAAACTGGGATACATATATATATATATACATAATAATAGGTATATATATATGCTTAGATAGACAGAGTTGCAAGCGTATTAGACTACGGTAATTGCATACCTATCATCAGACGGAGTGTTTGTTAGCGAATTTAGATTGGATATGATATAGTTTCAATACTCTCTTGCTACCTTCCTACATAGGTGTCTATTGTCCTAATAACCGATGCCCTAATCTTGTGACATATTTATTATATTGTTTAGACAATTGAGATGAAAATTAAAAAAGTTGTATTATTTTTAACCGACGAAAAAAGGAAGAGGTTCTCAATTGTGTGTTTTTTTTATGTTTCTTCATAAATAATTTTTAACATAAATTAAACCAATAAAAAAAAAAAACTAAAAAGCAAGAAATAAACCTTTTAAGTCTTAAGTATTGAGCTTATTTACATAAACTATCAAATTTTATATAAACTAATTTTGAGTACCTATACTATAACAACATGTATTTTCAGGAGGAGGAGTAGTAACGTTGTGCTTATATACGTTGTATACGTATATGTACGTTGTTAATCTGACATCTTGTAATTTAAATTGTACAATTAAGTATTTTCTTGTTGAGTCTCGTAAGAAAAAATCTCTAGTGCGGAGAAACATTTTCATCGAAGAAAAGAGGAGCCGCTTCCTTTTAACCAACCTGATTAATTTTGTTCTTTTCAAAGACGTTAGTCGGTATTCTAATAAAAACTACATACAGGTCTTACAAATACATACCTACATACACTCACGCCTGTATCTTCAAAGGGATAAGCCGCAGAGGCGTATTAAAACTCCGTCTCGCTACAATTAAACCCAAGAAAAAACATTACTACATTATTACAATAATATTGTAGGACTTCACACACATACACCATACATACACAGCCTTTTTTAGACCAAAACTAAGCATATTTTGTACCATAGATTCTAGAACACTGATTAACATATTTAGGTATGTACATCTTAAAAATAGAACAACCTAGACCATGTTAAAAGATATGTCCATGCACACAAATACAAATTTAAAAATTGTAAACTATTTAATGCGTTAAAAACTTTACTACATTTCGAATATCAACAGTATATTGGTTCAAGTTCGGTCAGCGTCCATTGTTCGCTCACATCTCGCAGCGGCACAAGAATGAGTGGGGGTGGGGAGCAATTTAGTCGTTACGCAGTGCGAACCGAAACCGGAATCAAGTCAACAGTGAGTGTCGGGTATATAGAAAAAGTATAATATACATATTATGTGTAATCTGTGGTTAGGTCAGTCAGTGCCATCGATATTTCAACGCGTCGCGTGCGCACCGTATAGATATTTTTATTGATCAATTCAATAAAAAATATCTATATACAGTTGCGTCAGCCATGAGTCACCTTATACGCTCTGCATATACACATAATACGTATTTATGTGTATAACGTATTTTGTTTGTATGTTTAGTGTTCAACGTAACATTAAGCAGTAAAGACGTATGTCGTGTATAAATTATTGATACAAAATGCGGGTGTACCTCGGACTTTTAGCAGTGTTGTTAATAAGAATTGAAGTGAAAAACATTAGTGAAATATCACGAACCATTCATAGCGATACTTACAAAGATGTGGAAAATAATGATATAGATGTTAATAGCTACTGTGAAAGTGAAACATGTGTGGTAAAATGTTGTTCTCATAGTCAAGTTTTAAATAATGGAGACGTTTGTTACGATGATGATAATATTGATGATTATAATCACATAAACAATAACTTTATTAATGTAAACAAATTGAACTACATGGCAGGGGAAACAAAAGTAATAAACAGAAAAATATATCAAGATTTTGCTTTTGTACAAAATAATAAGCTTTCAAACGCGTATACTGATGGTTTACAACTGACAACATTTTATATTTTAAAGGTAATATTTTTCATATTCATTTATACAAGATCTTCGTTAACTAGATGTATGCTGTGTCTCACTTTAATTCACAACAAATGGGTTTGTGTAAGCGGCTACAAACGAGGACAGCCATTGAAAATACCTGAGGGTTTTTCCCGACTGATAATTTGATATATGGTCATCTTAGCAAAATGTTTTTTTTTCCTTATGTTTTTTTAAAGAAAGGTTAACTATAACCGTATTCTGTAATAGTTTGCGTCAGAATTGTTATTTTTGTGACATATATCGTTAACATGTAAACAAATTATGTTTGCATCTTTTTTGTTCGTCGTATATGCCCAATTGCATATTGTGTTGAAATTTTGTAGTAACTGCAAAAATTGAATAAATTGTGTGAGAGGAATTGCAAGATTTAGGGGCATAGTAATACAGGACTAGCTGGATAATTATAAAATACTAGATTTTGCACTCGGCTTCACTCACGTGAAAGTAATTTTTTCATTCCTCGGGGACAGTTCTTTTTTATGTATTAATGATAACCTATGGCCTTTCCTGTATCCCTGATAATGTGTATGCAACATTTCATGATGATCAGATGAACGGTCCGGCAGCGCATAAAGACATTAAGAACAAACTATATTAGAAACAGAAAGTAAGGCACAGTAGATTTTTTTTTAATGGGGTCATCCCTTGCTAAGTATAAATTCGAGCTGGTGAGTAAGGTTGACTTCAGAGGAAGGTAGATAGATGGATTGATGGATTATTAGGAACGAGTTTATGTTACGACTTTTTATAATAGCCGGTCAATATAAACGTGTCTTTTTTTAAATTTTAGTAATAGAAATATAAAAAAAATACTACTTTTTCATAATGATACTTACGGATGGCAGTAAATATATTAGGCTCCTTCACCAAATTGTTAGATATTTTCATTTTTAATGATCTTTGCAATTTTTTTTTCAGAATAACCTGAAGTTATCATATTGGAGCTTAATTTAAAAAATATCTTTATTACAGAATGGGTGCCTACAAATTAAAGTAAACAATACTAAAAAACAATGGCTTGGAGCGGCACCATTAGATTTCTGCGTTAACACTCATCTCTCTGTTGCAATTAATAAACAAAAGCAAATAAGAATCATTGTTAAACATGCTGCAGATAGTACAAAAAGTGCAGATACTGAAATATTAAAGTATGTTGCAGGAGGTAAGTTTTTTGCAGTCCTCAGTAGCAAATCAATCGAAGAAGAGTATATGCCAAGCAGGTTACTCCAAAAGTGACTGTTGACACCCATGACAGAACATAGTTGGTTTGAAACCGACATAACCACTACAAAATATTAATAATTTTTTTCTTCGGCATTTGTTTTTTTTTGTTGTAGGTGTACATTCGACAAATGTGAATATTACATCAACATTGTTATTATTATTTTTATGTTTTAATCATATCAGGCCTCTCTGATGTAATATTACCAGACCTTTATTGATCAGTTTTCAAATTAAATTTTTACTTTCCTAAAACTGTCAATGAATTAAGTTGTTCACGGGGTTTACGCAATCTTTGAAATCATGAAAAGATGTATTTTATTAGAAGATAACACCCTTTCACAGAGTAATAATCTTCTAAAAGACGATTTTTTTTTCAGGGATGCTCGTATCGTTACTTCTACTTGGTCGTACAGTCTACCGCATGAGCCCAGCACTGAAACGAATGCTGGGATCGGTCTTGATGGCATTCATATCATCCCTTGTAGTTGTTTACATGTTAATGGCGGTACAATTATTTGCTCTACGTGCTGGCGTTATTAATCCTACTGAATGTAGAATAATAAGTAAGCTTAACCTTTCTTTTTTTTTGGTTTCTAGCAAAATTGAGCATAAAATATAAATTTTGTTATTTTATGTTTCAGGTCCTTTCTTATATTTTTTTGTTTTATCCACTTTCTTTTGGGTAAATGTCATGTCTTACGATACGTGGTGGATCATCAGGTATGGCAGTCACGATATTAATATGCTTTAGAGGTAAGATTGGCTTATTTAAATTTGTTTTTTGAAGTTCATAACTATGTTTTTCTTTAATATTACTAGTAACGTTTGTTCCGCCTAATTATATTTGTGACGGCCTACATGTTTTTAGTGTATATTGTGGAATTCGAACCCATACAACTCTATCACAAATGCGACACCTTCTTCAATTCTATCGATCCATTTCGATCCTAGCTCAGTGAGCATATTTTTATGCATAATTTTTTTTTATTGGTCTGGGTTTTATATGTATGTACAATAAAAATGTTTCGTTAACCCATGTTCTTGAACCCATATTAGAAAGTGCGCTAGTTGTTGTAGTTGTGTAGTATGTACCAAAAATATTTTATTTCGTTACTCCTCTTATAAACTTTGCCTTTTGCAGGAATTTTAGGAAATATTCCACTAAAATCAACAAAGAAGTCGACCCTGCAAAGTTTTTTCGGTTTGCTATATATGGGTGGGGAATTCCGTTTTTGATGACAATAGTCGCCGTAGTTGTAGATATACTAAAGTTGGATTTGTTATTGACGATTGAGAAGCCTCCTTTTGAAAGCTGTCTAGCAAATGGTTTGTATACGATTATTTTATAAAACTGTATGAATTCTCATTAAAATTCTTTTATCCATTATCTACGTGTTAGTATACCTTTTCTATTCCAGTGCTACGAAGAATTAAAAAGCGTGTATCTAATGTTTATTCTGCAAAATACGCTTAATATTTTGAACGTGTTTGTTTGTTAATCTTGAGAGGTTCGGTAATACCATATTCTGATAAATACAGATTGATTTTTTATAATTTGAATGTATCTAGAGTCTATCTCTCCGCTAAAAAACATAAAATAAATTTAATAAAATGCTTTATAGAAAGTGTGACCTAATAGTATTTCGACAATTTTCAAAATGTTCATTTACAAAGTTATATTAAAATGAAATACTTCTTTCACCACTAAGTTAGTAAATGAGTATAGAGCCTACCTAATATTTGGGTGCTTATAAGACCAACATTATCATTTCAATCAAAGGGGAAAATAGTTGGCCACTTAATAGGACACGACAATTTTTTCTAAACAATATTGGAAGGAAAAATAGACGGCAAGGCCTAAACGAAATTTCATGAAACAAGTGAAGGAGAAAGTGGGAGCCGAGACTTATTAAGAGGTCAAAGAGATCACAGAGGATAGAGAGGAGTTGCGATTGCTCCACCGACAAATGCGTAGCTCTTAAATTTTAAGAAGAAAAACCCTATGCCCCAATATTTGAAATCGGAAAAGAAAAGCAACCAGAACTAAGCTATTACTACTGTTTATCCGCAGTCTTCTGTAAGGGTTCAATATTCTCAGAAACTAGCTGTTAGCTGCCCTAACACCTACTAATTTCAGTATTTCATTACAAACTTTATGTAATTAAATATAAATTCTCAAAATTTCAGACAGACAAATGATGTTTTACACGCATATACCTATATCAATACTGACAGTCACCAACTGCTTGTTCTTCCTGTTGAATATTTATAATATTTTGATGTTACAACGAACTTATCATAACGTCATAGATATAACAGCAATTCTTGTCACTAAACGAAGGCAAGTAAACCCACACTATATTATATTAAGTTGTACTTTGTTTTTTTATTTAATCAATGTATTGACACAACATGCATATCATGTGTATATTCATTTACACGTACAGTTACTAAGTAATACAAACTCGTGTAAATACTATAGGACACTTCAAAATACACACCTCAAGTTACATCTAAATATTGTTTACGTTTAACTAACTTAGAGTATGTTTCGCTTTCACCAAGAATTGCAAGCGTCAATAGGCTACGTTACCCGCTTACCATGAGGCGAGGCGTAAACTTGTTTGCCTCGGACGTGGTGTGTATAAAAATAATTAAGACACTCTTAAGCTATTCGGAAGTTAACTGTTGAATACACAAACAGTGGTTTGTGTGTATTGTATTCAAAAGTTAACTACTATTATAGTGACACTATTCGGGAACTGATTTCGGGAAGTTTGGTAGCGATCGGATCAATGTATTTTTTTTTTGGTACTCAGGTCGTCGCTAGTATTTAATGAATATGAATACTTTTCATGGAAGTTTTAATTTTAGAACGTAAGCCTCCGTTTTAAAATTATAAAGCAAAACCTTGCGTTTGACAAGCCTATATACCCTATAACTAACTTTTGAATAAATTACATATATTACTTGGAAGTTGCGAAACAAGTCGTTAGTCTAATTAATAACTATTTTGCAGATTCATCCACTTTAAGTTATTCACTATAATTGGAGTGAGCGCTGCATTGGAATTGATTCCTGATGTACCTATAGTCCTTTACTACAGTATAAATGCGAACAACATTTTGGTTGGCGGCGCTCTTTTCACCTTGTTAATTTATGAGAAATGCGCATACAATAACATAACCCTTATGAGGTAAGATTTAGATGTACATTTATGTAGATGGTACGGTGTAATGAAGTAACAAATGATTCATATACGCTTAGTATGGTAGATATTATGATTGGGAAAATATTATTTGCTAAATAGCCTGTTTCACTAAGTGAACCTAAATAGTTTTTACTCACGAGTATGTTTTAGGAAAGCCAGGGATCTTTTATTTTCAAAGAGCGAAGCGCCTTGTCGCTCACTTGATTGTGATTGCCCAACGCTCCCTTTGACGTTGGGAGCCTATGAATAAAGGCCACTGTGTTTCAGTTGCATACCAACCTGATTGTATCGTTTGCAAACTGAGAAGACTTTCAGGGGACGCAAGTTTCAAAGTCTCGGGGGGAAGAATATTTATAGTAGCGAAAAATACGACTGGTAATCAAAATAATGATTTTTCTGCTGTCGCGTAGTAGAAACTTCAACTGAGACGGTTTCTAGGGCTTGGGTTTTTTTTTCCACTAAAAGTATTTGGAGGGTAAAAAGTGATAAAACTTTATCGCATAATATTATAATATTATAAATGTAAATGTTTGGATGGATGGATAGATGGATGGATGTTTGTTACTGTTTCACACAACAACCAATGAACCGATTACGATGAAACTAGGTATGTAGATAGCTGCAGACCTGGATTAACGCATAGGCTACTTTTTATCCCGATATTCCTACGGGATCGGGACTTATGGCGCTGCTAGTATCTTAATAAGAATAGCATTCACTTTTCACTTTATTCTAATTGCTTTTAGGTACAATATCAGCGAGAAATTTATAAACATTTATAGAAAACTTTCTGGAACCGTTACAAGAAGGTTGACAGTCAGAACAATTTTTATTGGTGAGAAGAATACTGATGAACTTGAAAAAATTAACAGTATGTCCCTGGATAACGCAGCTAAGGATGTAGAGAATAATACATTTTAAATAAATGCTGATACTTAATAATGCGACCTTCATAGTTTTGTTACTTAACTAGATATAATAAATAATATATGTATTAAATATATATGAAACAATTTAAGTTATAAGAACAGTCAACTCACAAAACCTATCAAAAAATCAAATCATTATGATAATTATGATATTGTATAGCGTTTACGTAAAATTTTTAAATTTAGGATGAGAACAGTTTTAGTAGTAAAGTATGAGTCAAGTAAAAGTAGTAATAAAAATATATGGATAGCTATTCCGAATAGACAGACATTTTGAAAAACAAACGACAATATGAAGTTGCCGTAGGCGTATTCTCAAATTACTTTTTTTATTTTGTTTTTGCCCAACCTACAACCCAAGAGTCAAAAGTGCGTTTCTGACCTTTAAGGTGGGAGTAGAGTAAGAGAGGGGGAAGAGGTGAGGAGAGAGGAAGAAGCGGAGGGAGGGGGAGATGAGGGCAAAGGGGGGAGGGATTCAGGCCTCCGGTATCCTCACTCACTCATATGGCCGTACATGAGACCGGTTTTCTGTGAGGCCGTGGTATCACATCGGTCGTGCCAGCCCATACGTGCCGAAGCATGGCTCTCTCACTTAGAAACTCTCAGGAATATTACGACTAAGACTTAATGAAGTATAAAAACAGTCTCAATACGGTTATGCCGAAGATAATGTACGATAACATTGGGGAAAAAAGACAAGAAATGTGTACGTAAACCTCAAACATTTTCAATATTAGTAGTAAATTCGTGGAATATATTATTTCCAATGGCTATTTCAAGAAAGAATTTAAAAAAACCCTTTACCGTCTAAAGGATGTGTCAAAGGAAATGATGTAATGCGCAGATATTTTTATTTTCAAAAGCTCTGATCTTAGTGGTCACGTATTTAAACAATGAAGAAATTTGAATCACTTGTTAAGATGTTACAGAAATGTTAAACAGCGTAATCTACGAAAAAGAAAGAACGAGAGCTTCATAAACCGTTAAAGATTAGTGTTGTCTCCTCTAAAAAGATCTATGTTTGGCTATTGGAAATGGTTTGATTCATAATCAAATAATTTAACTAGATTATGAGGTTAGGCAACTTATTTTTTATGACAGGAATATATAAATTAAGTTTAGAATGGATGTATTCCTATTCATTACAAGCAGCAAATGTCCCTGTCTTTATTATTTGATAAAATATTAAATGATATCAAAAAAGAACAGACAAAGCATTGAGCTGCACTGACTTTAATACATCAGAGGGATATTAAAATGTTAATCTCGAAGTAATAATTTTAAATCCTATTTTAAATAGCTTTCACCCACGACTTATGCACAGCGTTGTTCATATTAACAAAATTATATTAAGAAGACTTCGAGACTAATATTAAGAACGGTAGGTATTAAAGTTTTATCACAATGTTTTTCACAGGTTAAAAAAGTAACAGACTTTAATCTTTCATCTCTTATAGGTGACATCTACATACAGCAAAAACATAACATAGCCGAGATCTGGCGAAGACCAGCCGAATTACGTAGTAACTACTGATTTGCAAAACCCAGTTAAGGTTCTCGCACTGATTAGTATGTATTTAATATATAACTAAAAAGACTAACTATTCGGCTGCGGCTAACCCCGCATCACTATCTAGCTTCGTGGAAGGATCCTCAGTGCTCCCTGTGTGTTAGAGATATACAATGTCTGTTCCTTCACATATATTATATATGTAGCACCGTGTGTATTACAGTAAAATATTAACAAAATTTAACAAGATAAACTTTTCTATCAGTCATGAATAAAAATGATGCCTAGACCAGGCGTTATATGAAAAGTAGTCTACTAAACACTAGTAGTACTAAACACTACTTTGCTTTTTAAAAGTTATGCGTTAAGTGGTTGTCATACGGTGTCTCGACATCAGACCTGTTGCCTACAGCGGAGTCTCCTTCCCAAGGTTAGCGAAACGGTGTCTCGATAGGGGTACTCGAGACATGGATGTACTGCTTTTATTTAATTAGTAATTCTCGAGATTTTCCCTAATATAATCTTTGTTGGTCGCTTCGAAAACTGATGCCAAATAATGTGTCGTTATATTATAAAAATATTGAACTCGATAAAACCCTAGAAGAGATTAGCAGAGTTATGTTCTATCTTACCTGTTACCAATAGGGATGAAAATGCATAATGTTGGTTGGTATGTAATTATACAGAAAGTAATAAAATAAATATTTCTAGGTGTTCTATTATATGGAAAACCCATGGTTAGCGACAGACAACTGTGAACGCAAAGTCCGTTGCTAGAACGACGTCTATGAAATAATATAGTTGCGTCATAATCATAACACAGTAAAATTAATAAATCATAAAGTACTTGTTTGTATCTGTGCGACCGCTAAAAAACACAGACTGTAAATACAAACACAAATATTAAATATATCGTAACATAGAAACTTGCTGCTTTCATTTAAACGCTGTAGAATTTTGCTGTGCAAAATGAAAATAAAACAAAAGGCTTTGGTTATTTTTAAACTTTCTCGACTTTTATACATATTAGATGTGTAATTCGGGACTTCATCGCGGTTATATTTATATAAATATTTTCGCGATTAAGTCCCGAGTTACACATCTAAAAACCTTTGGGTAGGCTTAGGTGACCCTAATTACAATCAATATTCCCAAACACACCCTGTAACGAAAGTGTATCTGGAATTTGAGCCATTTTCACTTTTTAAATTAGTATTCTGCTATTTTTACTGTGTTAAAATATCCATGTGCAGTTATGCAGAACGCAGAATTCACAACCTATCACCTTTAAATTGCTTATCGGCTTTTGCCGACATGACGTATGCATTTGGCACGACGTCCAACGCCATGCAGTAAAATTCAAAACTGTTCTAACTTTGGCTCTTTTTTCATATTTCATAGTCCAACTGCAGGATTTTTCAACAACGTAGTATTTTAAGGTTTTATGAAATTATATTTTATTAACGATTCTTTAAAATGAAAACAAAATTTCAACAAATATTTACTGTTATTTTTTTTATTACATTTTATCTTATTTTTAACTATATGAGTGTAGTTAGTTCTTGGTGAAAAGTATCCATCAAAGCATACTTTTAAAATATCATCAGCATCCTTGGACAGATTCCAATAAAAAAAGTTGATTATCTTACAGCATATCTTTATTCTGCTAGGCATCGCAGCTTTAACTGTGCAATAAAATAAACGTAGGTTTAAAGTCTTTTGTACACTTAAACTGACACTCATTAGACGTCTTACTAAATATATACTAAAATTCATAAAACATATTAACACTTCTCAAGGCTTGTTTACTTGTTTCACGGGTTAATTGCTAATGAAAATATGATACTTACTCAAAATAACATTGGTTTTTGTTTTGTGGAAATAAACCGAAAATATCTACTATCTATAACTATATAGTATTATTATTGAACGAAAATATATTAATGAAAATATACCTTGTCTGTCATGTCAAACAGAACCAATTATCTTTTAACGATTCATTACACATATACCACAATTATTCCATTGTTATTTATATGTCGAAATCTATTTGTAATCATTCTATTACGATGAAGAATAAGATACTTTTTCCTGGCATTTGACGCAGTAACCTTTGTTTCACCATGTTTCAGCCCACATCTTTCTTAGAGGAAAGCAATACCGCGTGATAGTTTTATGATTCTTCAAAGAAGAAAACTGTAAATATGATCTTTGAAAACTTCTAAGTAATAATAAAAATAATAACTTCACACATCTCACACAATACCGTCTGATCCCAAACTAGGCAGAGCCTGTACTATGGTAACCAGACTGCTGATAAACATACTTATATATTTCTAAATACATACATATTAAAGATAAATTACACCCAAACACAGAACAAATGACCGTGCTTATCACATAATTATTTGTCCTGTGTGGGAATCGAACCCACGACCTTTGGCTTAGTAGTCAGGGTCACTAACCACTAGACCAACAAAATATAAAACAAAAGTACCAAAGACGTACAGACGTACACGACATATTCAATCTGGAGTATTTGCTATATAAATGTATAAACGTAGTGTGGAAGAAATCACCGCGAGTGATAAGACCGCCAATTGGCATGCCTGTATAGTATAACATGTCTGTATTACATTTTTCTCGAGTGATGTACAATAAAGATATATAAATAAATAAAATAACGCAAGTTGTGTCACAGGTATATTATTTGAAAGTTTGAGATTTATAGACAGCAAAATTAAATTATATTGCGGTAATTCCAGGTTAAAGTATCTTAGTTTGTCTTGATTAGCAAGGTTTTGAGCAAATAGGGGACGATAATGTCGAAATAGCGATTTTGATTACAAGTGCAATATTTCAACTCAATTATAAATAAAATGCACAGTTTATTAATGATCCCGTGCCCGTTCTACACGCGTGTCCTTAATTTTTTTTCTTCTTTAGTGCTCCCATTTTAAATTAAAAAATATGAGTTCGAAATACAAATAAGCTAATTCTCATAATTATACCACATACAGTAAAAGCAAGCTTAACATACTAATGATGTCACTACAATATATACAGTTAAAGATTTTGAAATATGTCAAAACGGCATCCACACGATACAATTCGGACGGACGTTTGTAAGGAAGGTTACCGTAATATTTTTTGTTTTTGAAGCAATGCTACCTGTATTGATCTTATAATTTAAATCATCTTATAAATATAACCAACGAACTGAAGAAACGCGTAAATAGACACGTCTGTAAAAAAAATCGGAACACAATCGCTCAGTATAAAACCTGTAGTCAGACTAAATGATAAAATTGGCCGATTTGCATTAACACGAGCGGATTTGATGTGACACGATCTACGGCCGTTTTCAATAACCTATCTATTTGTAACGGCCGTTTTCAATAACCTATCTATCTACAAAAGATAGACAAATCTATCGTTTGGTCCTTACTTGCTTTTCAATATCCTACTGGGGTAAAGCATGTTCTATATAAGTTGTCGATCTATCGTCGAGAGGATAGGTAGCCTACTAGAGATAGGAATCCCATACAAATAGTTCTTACTTTCATTTCAATATAAGTTTTAAGTTACTTTTCGATAGACGGAGCTAACTCAAGTAACATCATTTGCTTATCTGTCAACATCGGCCGTTTCGACGAGGATAACTTTTTAAAAATGAATAGTTGAAGTAGGAAATATATACTAATAATATAATACAACGGAACAACATTGTAGTTGGAATTATTTAAATTATAATAGTGGTGAAGAAATGAATAGCCGTGAATACTATGCATACAGATTTATACTGAGTCTGCTGTAAACCATTTAAATAAATAATTTAGTACTAATAAATCAATCTTTAATATAACAGATTTGGTGTAATACCAATTTAAAAAGTAATATTGTTTTAACAGAATACGTATTACTATAGCTGCTTCTATTTCTGTCAATTAGATTTTAATGAAGTTTTATTTTTATTCCAATTGAAAAATCGAAGAATTAAAATCATTTGTTAACAAGCCTATACTTTGATTCTATAATTGCATTCATTGCTTTGTTATTTGAGACGACTTTTGCCGCCACATGTTGCACAAGCAGCATTGTCTCACATTTTGTCATGGGCCGCTTTCATTGACTAAAAAAATTAAAATCTATAAAAACTAGAATGGGTTTAAGGGTGATTATTGTGAAGTAGTTAACAAAAAACGAGATGTTTCAAGAGGCGTGGATAGACGAGAGGAAAGGCGCTACCCCTCGTTGGATAAAGATAGATAGCACTTATCTCTGATTGTGAAACGCAGACTATAGATAGATAGGACCTTTCTGTTTTTTTGGAGATAGCGATCTATCGGTAACTACAGCTTGATTATTGGAAACGGCCGCCTAGTCAGGCGGTCCTGGCTTGGTCGATTTGTGTAGACACAAAATTGTGCGTGAAATCGTCCCGTGTGAACGCCGTTTCAAATACGATATCAATTGTTATAACTAAAGAAAAAGTTTAATGGTATTTACATGTTTAGTTAACTTAGTTTGCTACATTGTATTCTACCATAATTATGTTAGAAAAGTTTTTCCTGGAAGTAAAAAAAAATACCAAAATATGATTTTAAAAGTAAAAAATCGCTTATTCTTATTATTATTTTACTTAATTTATGACAACCAAAATTTTCCTACAGATAGTTTCATATAAATGAGCTGTAAGGTCAAGTTTTATTATGACGCTATCAGTTTCATTCACAGTTGCCATTCAGTGAGCTTCTGAGCTTTCAGCGTACCACACGTCTTGACAAAGCTCCTGAAATTCTTGCGAAACGTGAAACTTGCGGAAGGTGAATTTGCTTCTTTTTTTTTGTTTAAGTGTATGCTTCATAGTGGAATGATTATAAAAGAAAAGTGATTTTATAAATGGTGTGAAGTGTAATGTGTGAGGTGTGAACTTTTAATAGATTCAACATGTTTTCGAATTTGACTTTGAACGACTTCGGAACGCTGCACAATTTGACTGCATCTCTAAATACTAGTTTTCAGTTCGGTACAGAGTTGGATATATTTTTTCAGCCTGAAAATGTCCTTATTACTTTGTATGTGCCTATTATTTTGTTGTCATTGGTAGCAAACATTCTGTTAATAGTGGTCGCTATAAAGTGTAATTATACAAAAAGGTAAGTTTCATTTTAATATTTATTATTTATTCTGAAATTGTGAATGTGTGAGCATTCTTAATCCAAGTACATTAAGAGTATAAATATTTATTTTATTCTTAAATTAAATAATTAGTGTATGAAGGCTATGCACGAACGCCGACGTATACCAAATAATTATCTTTAAAAAAAGTAAAACTGAGTTCATCATGATCAATTGTAATAAGCAGTTCTCTTCTCTTCTTCACCCCTTACTTTTTAACCCTTAGAAGTGAAATATGTTCTTCAAATTTAAATGGGAGCTGGAGCATGCATGAGCAGCAATTAGCGAAGATATTGCGTAACATACACACAGAGAATCAGTCAAATTGAGAACCTTCTCGTTTTTTAAGTTTGTTTTAAGCAGTATACATTTTCTTTATACTTTTTTATTTCTCACTTTTAGTGGGTCAGTTTTTATCTAAGTTGCAATAGCCTAAGGTCAACTCTACATCGGACGTTAATTTTCAAAGAGTTCTCTGGTTACTTCACTATTAGCTCCAGTTCACCATATGCATTGTGACGAGCATAAATTGCTAAGCAACCATATTAAAGTAATCGAATCGCAACCCATGAAATACTTTTTACCGAGTAGTTCCAGTGGCCATCTGTGATCTTCATCATCAGTTCCAATTCA
This sequence comes from Callimorpha dominula, assembly GCA_949752705.1. Classification (NCBI taxonomy): domain Eukaryota; kingdom Metazoa; phylum Arthropoda; class Insecta; order Lepidoptera; family Erebidae; genus Callimorpha; species Callimorpha dominula. The sequence continues at coordinate 1,082,488 of OX456994.1, forward strand.
CCAAATGGTGCTAGTCGCTATAGTATTTAAAGAGTTCCCTCGATCTCCCCTCGATCCCCTTTCAAATAGAAGATGAATAAATACTCATTAAAAAGAAAATCTAATTCGGTCCTGCCGCCTTTGTGTAATTGGGGAACATAATAATATGTGCAGAAAAAAAAATTGACGAACTGCGAACCTCCTCCTTTTTGGGGTTCCGTTCCCCAAGAGGAAAAATAAATGAACCCTTATAGGAGGAGGAGGATATAACCTCGGTGCGCGAGTCAGACTTGCACTGTTTTTTGTCAAAGTAGTTTAATAAAGAGTTAAATTGTTAATCTGTTTTGTACTTACATAAGTTATTGCAACATTTGATTTTGATGTTAGCAATTCTACCTGTTAATATAAATATGTACCTATTATCTTATTACGTTTTCAATCATTTGAGGTTCCCAATTATAATATGGATGGTTTAAACTATAGGATTATTTTGTTGTCTGTATGTCGCTTCGTTAAGATGTAATTTTTTCAGTTCAGGAACAAGTAAACGTATGAAGTGGAAGTGAATATCAGCTACGTATAACTATGATTCCGAGATGTTAAATTTAAGCTTCTAAGTCTACGTAATATAAATACGGCAAGATGTTGTTGTAAAATATGCCACAGGTTTTTATTAAACATAGTATACCTTTTATGTCACTTTTCTACATCGTTATTCTTATATCTGATATTCTATATTACTTCCTTAATAAAGCTCCGGAAATAAAATTCACTATCTCATTTAATCGTAATTAAACATGTAAATTTTTGCATTATCGAAAGTGCAACATTACTTTTACTAGTGGCTTATTTTATCTCTAACAGACAATAATGGGAGACGATTTATTGGGAAATGATTTCATATACTTGTGAAACAGACGATCCTAAAACTGCACATGGCTCGTCTATACAGACAGTGAATTAATTTAAGTGATCTACTCAGTTAATATCAAAATTATTTATTTGCCACAGAAGTTTTTAACAAATACAATATATATTAGTTCCTTCGTTTCTACCGCAAGGTCGGGCAAATGTTGCAATATTTTGGCTTAATTATAATAAAACAATACAACAAATTGATATCTTCAATCATTTTACATTTGACGAAGCAAACTATTGTTGCGGTGACTCTGTGTGTGTTGATCTATAAATTTTAATTATAACAATTATTTATTAAATCGACGATTTCGAATAATTGATGGTCAATTTTATGAAATAAAGATTTTTTTGAATTTGAATTGAATTGAATAGAAACTTCGTTACAGTTCGGGCACAAATGTTGGGCAAACAGTTCCATAATACTAATATTTAACCACATAGATATTACCAATGCAATCTTATTTAATAACTACATATTAATCATCAATGTATCATACACACATCGTATTATAAGAATATACCTATTTGAATTATCAATAAAGTTAATAGGAATATTGTTTTCCAGTAGTATAATTTATTATGAATTAAAACTTAGTAAAATAATTAACACGACTGCCTCCTACATTTTTATGTTTTATATTTATAATTTGTTATCCTAAGTTTGATTGCCAGCATTGGCTGCCTGTAAAAAGGTTTCAACAGTCTGCATTTGACTGCCCGTCAGCTCTTACTTTACAGGTTCTTTCCTAAAGTATATACATATATATATACTTATTCAGGCATTAAATGTAATTTAGCCCAGACCCTCATAAGTGTCTCACTGTGACATAAATGAACCCTTTTGAATGAAACCGTCCCTTCAACAGAAAATGTTTAAGAAAGTGCGACTGGTACTTAATGATTTAGATTTAAAGAGTGTCATGTTTATTAACTTTATCTACTTCACGAGTCGTTTCCGTCAGGTTAGTACCCTTTTAGATCAATTAACTGCACAAAACAGTTATTAAACGTACTTAGTTGAGGAAGGACTCAAGCAACAATCATTTTAGAAATATGTAAATTAACAAATTTTCGCAGACTTCGCAAAAGGATATGGCGCGGGAAATCTAACAAACTAGTCGCACTTTTATCAAACAATGAAAATTCTTTTCTCAAGGGGCCCATGAGCCAACCTCAATTTCCCTCCGCCAAATGTTTGGCAAGTAGAAGACTAAACACGCTTAGTCATAAGCAAAACTAGAAGTCAGGGTCATGATTACATTATCGCCTTGTTTGTTTACACGGCGAGCATATATTTGCCTAATTAATCAGGTCCCTGAGTGGTACTAAAGCCTATTTGAAAAGTATTGCAGAATTTCGTTCTTAGACAGCTTGTCTTAAAAAAATATTCTTCAAGGGTAGTGATACCGAAATTGACACAAATGACTTCGTCACAAAATGTTTTTGTCTACACAACGTTTTTACATACACCCGATATAATGCACAATGTTCTCAAACATTAAAAAAAATGGTTTTACGACCAGATATCTGATGCCTGGATGCTTCCGAGAGAGTCTCCTGTCGTAAAAATCGATTTTCTTATTAATGATTCTCCCAAAAACATGAAATGGTGTTGACCATCATGATCATGATATCAACTAATATTCGTGTTAGTGAAAGAATAATCTGAGATATTTGTGTTTACTGAAACCCTTCGAATTTATTTATAAAGGAATAAGGTATATTATTTCGGAAAGGATGTCTTTGGCAAATAAAATCCTCAAACACTCGTCCCATATGTTTCTTATTTTTTTTATGTATAATCTGTATATAGATAAGTAAACCCACACGGTATAGTAAATGGGATTCCAACTAGAAGTTCCGACGCTTGACCATTACTCATTGAGGAGAGTAGACGATCATGTTCAGTGGCGTAGGTACATTAGGAGAGGCCTATGTCAAGCAGTGGATGATGAAAGGAAACAGTTGAAAACCAACTGTGTGGCGTGGCAATCGTATGTTTACAGTAGGTAATACAAGGAATAATATTATGATGAAAAAGATTTGTCAAGTATTTCATTCTATTTTTAAAGAATCGTTATATGGGCAATCATCCACATTATCATATAAGCATTGAAATAAATATAACAGAAATAATATGTGACTGAAAATAATAATAACTACCCTTCTGCAGTACCATACTCGTATTATGCCGCGTTCCAATAAACAAAAAACGATTCGTTTTGCTTACGAACAATGAAAATTCAACAAAATTTTACCGTCCGTAAGCAAAAGAAATCGCTTCTAATCATTTCTTGTTTATTGGAACGCGGCCTTAGTCAAAAGAAAAATAATACAAATTAAAACCTATCGCTTAAAAGTATGAGACCGGTAAACTACAAAATACCAAAACTTTCATGTAAGTCTACTAGGTGTGGACGTTATTTCACGTCACTAGTTACTGTAACTGGCTGCGTAACCTGTAACCGCATAACTAGTCTCAAGTCAAATAACACACTGGTGATTTTTGTGACCAAGTTATTTTTGCACAACGCACGCGATCCTCGTAACACTGTTTCAAGTTGAGACGTCGCTTTGTTGATGCGTCATACAAGCGGCGTTTTAAGTTAAGTAAGTACGTTACAAAGAGAACTAGTTGCGCAATCCTCAGGTATAATTATTATATGCATTTGCTTTACACACTCCAGACAGACAGGTGCCCCGCCCGGACAGATGCACGAGCCGAGAGAAAAACAGCGTAAGTTTTACCACAATGCATATAATTTTGATGCATATGTTTATGATTTTAGGGATTATATACTACTTTATATATATAATAAATAACCTCAGCGCTTCTGTTAGATGAATCGAGTTAAACACAAATATTTGTTTTGTTTCATTGACGAATGATATTAATAATTAAGATCTTTCTTTTTTGAGAGATTAGTAAAGGCTGGTTTTATTTATATATTTAGACTTTAATTTAAAAAAATCTGTGGTTGTGTGGATTAATAAATGTTTTCACATAAATATTTTGATAATTTATATAGGTTCCAAAAAAAAAATAACAAAATAAAAAAAAAACCTGAAAACGAAAAAAAAGGCAAATATAATCCATTGAACTTCTAAATACGCCTGTATTAACATTGTTATATTTGCCTGATAAAAAAAATCATGGTTAAACAAACAAATATTAGACCATACATTTAATGCAGTGAGTCCTAAGCCTGAATAAATTATGAAGGGAAATTTATTTGTATTGTTTACTGATGAAACTATTACCACAAAGCCGTAGCTTCAGTTATAGACGTTATGAGTTACGACATGACTACGTTACCTGCGTAGCGTAGCCGTACTAAGTAAGTAGCCGCACACTGAGTCGAGACTAGTTATGAAAATCACGCGTTCTCGAAACTAGTAGTGACGCATTTAAAGTAACTAGTCACGTTACGTTTAGTAAAATTCACGTAACGACCCACACCCAGCGTCTACTAAAGGATCGATTCGACTCGACCGTCGATCGTTCTCAAATCATGAACATAAAACTAGGGATTCACAATAAGCTTCGAGACTTTATGTAAATGCTGAATAGCCATTTGCTATTCTGCAAAAATAGAATTTCCAAAAAGAAATATTGTACTCATACAATATGTACATGTTGGAGGGTTGTGTTATAAGGTTAAGCAATTCTATAAACGTTTTTTAGCTTTCTCTAAAAATGGTCGTATCATATCTTAAGTAAAAATATTTGCTTTAAAATCTTAAGTAAGATTTTTACACAGACTTTCAGAAAATTGTAATCTACAATTAGTTGGGACGGAGTTGGGATAATGGAGGTGATCCCTAACTACACTACTGAACGACCTATATTAATTAATATATCCTGCAAATAGTTTAACCACTTAGGAGGATGTCGTCTAAAGCGTAATTAACACATTATAAGGTTAGGGTTTTGTCTTGTAATTTGACTTCACTATGGTACAATGCAAAATTACTTATAATTTATGTGTCAAATTTTAATTTTGGGTATTTTTAATATTTTATCCCTGCAGCTCAGGGTTCTTTGGATTGGCTCTGGTGCTCTTATACTCGACATCTATTACATTTATAAAGTAACTGTAAAAGACGTGCTAATAATACCTGGATAATGTATAACTTTGTCAGTTCACTGAATTATTGAACAGCCAACAATGCTATAACGTAATGGTATATGTGTGTAATGTCAATGTGATATGTACGTGATTAAGCATTGCTTGTATTCGAAGTTGATACTGTTGTCGCCACATCAACAATTTGTATTTATATTTATTAAAAAAATAGGGGAAAACTATAATAGATGATAAAACAATTCACTATTTCATCAAAATGAGTTAATAGACATTATTATGACCAGTTATACCGGTAGCGCCAAGCTGTTGGTTGGTTGACAATTTATGGGTGATAAAAGGCTTGGCATGCTTTACGAGTATAACAATCACATTTTGATAGTTTATAGCAATAGTGGTGAGATTGTTACAAACAATATTAATGTCTTCTTTAACACAAAGAAAGCCTTCTCCGACCAGGCTACGTGATCGTACCAACGATTGATGTTGGGATATTTGTATATATAACAATAAACGTGAGAACTTGTCTTCAATAAATGATACTGATGCATATTTTGCAGTTTGTGCATGTCGCCACAAAATAAAATGGTAATATAATTAAGCAGAATGTTACATTGACTGTTATTTATAAAACAATATTATATTCTGCTGTACCTGTGCACTCACTAAACAAACAATAATGAAACACCCACGCTAAATAAAGTTTAAAACCCTTGCTATTTTACGAGCTTAGTCAAAAAATTGTTCTCCTGTAGTAACGTTGTATTTATATTTCCTTTGTTTTATTTATTCGTCATAAATTATTCTTCGAAAAGGTGAAGGTTTTGTTTGTTTGAACGCGCTAATCTCTGGAACTATCACGCTGAATATATTAATTATTTGTGTTTTGAACCGAGTATATTCAGTCAGGAAGGTATGTAACATCACGCTACGACACTGAGGGGCGGTGCAGTGACCATAAACGTGAGTGAAAATGCAAGGAAACTGCTAATATAGAATATAATAAGTGACTCAATGATTACGGCTAGTGCTGTTTTTCTTCTAATTATCTAAATATAGGAGATTGTTTTTTATTAATACATATTAATACAAAGTAGGTCGTTTTTATATGTATAACATATCAAATTGAGGAGATAAATAAAACATCGCATATTGTTTGGTCTAAAAATGTTAAAAAATTATGTTGGTATAAATTGCCTAAAGTAATTAATTACTAACTGTTGAGAACTTGGAACATGGTACTGCATCTCCTTGTTTTGATTCTGATCAGCTGCAACTTAGTTGTAATAAATTTTCTTGAGCTGCCATATATTATGTTAATGATTAAAAAAATCATATTTTATATTTTTTAAAGAAAAGAAATGTAAAAACACTTTAATTTTGGGTCAACTCATTCGTATTGATCTTGTTTTATGGCTCACAATATAAAAGCGGTAAATAATATTTGACTCTCTTAGAACGGAACCGCTTTTACAATAGGTACATTGTTGAATTATTGAAATTTTGTAAGCTAAAATTTGTAAAATCATTGTAGAATAATTCTTCCAGTTTAGCCAAAGGAAAATCATTCTTCATTATCGAAATATCTAAATGAAACTATATTCATTAAAATCTAAAAATGTTACATTATTGTCCTTATTAATTAAATTTGGACACAGGTGGTAATTTTTCAGTCAAAGGGAGGATCCTCAGAGCAGCCTAGACGATCATGTCACGATAAAATTCAAATGTCCAATTTGTATGCACTAGATGTGCAATGTACATGCAAAATGGAGCTTTCAATTTCATTTAATTATAAGTTGAATTTGCAGCAGGCTAATATTTGTTTGCCAATTTAATTAAAACGTAGTGCCAATTTCTGTCACAAAAGTAAACTAAAACCACACATATGAAAACAAATGGAAATGAAACGAAACGCAGGGGTAAACTCTAGGGTTCCAACAATTACCAAACTAAATATTAGAAGTATAGTCAACGTATTGGAAAATCGTTCACATATCACGCAAAAACGACGGCATGAATTTGAATGCGGTTTTCATAGTTGTTGGCGGTCTAGGTTAAAATCTGGTGCACACAAACACACAAACACACACACACACACACACACACACACACACACACATAGACACACACACACACACATACATACCTTTTGAAGCAGAACATGGGCTCCATTGGTTGGCCATCCCCGTGGGTGTCCATCGGGGTGGGCACTGTCCGAATTGAAGAGGTTGCCAGAGACCAGACCAGAGAGAGATTCGTTTGTTTAGATTTCGTTTCTAAATAACACTTCATAGAATTCTTGATGTTGTGATCAAGCCGTACTGAAATGATCAAGTGGGTGTTGCATTTTGGTGGTATATCAGTCTATAAATATTGTTCTGGACCAAACCGATGCTACCAGGTATTCGGTGGTTTCTTAATTATCTTTCTGCATCCGGACTGCAGGCTCATAACAACGCTCTGAAAGTAGGTGAGTCTGATTATGTTGCTTCAGAACTTAACATCTCCGAAGTTGTATACGTAATGGAACTCACCTACTACTAAAGTAGTGTCTCTTCACGATATTAAAGAAGCTGTAATTCCCACGGACTGCTGGTTTTCATACTGAGAATAAGATTTTTATAGGTACTATTATTTTTTTCAAATTCCACGCATACGAAGTCGACGGCACCAGCTAATTTTACAAAAAGTTGCTGCACTAGTATAAGAAATATTTGTTTTCAAACTTTCGTGCCTCATATCCATAAAGTGATTAGTTCTCAACAATATATCAATTACATATTTTTTTCTGAATCTGAGAAAGTTTTGTTACTTTATGCAACTTTGTTTATTGTTGGCTATAAAAAAAGTTTTTATTTGGTCTTAGGATAAAGCAACTTCGTGGCATTCTTACGATGCTTTCGTACCCATGTCTTTTGCTCAAGCGGGTTCAGAGAGAGCAATAGTGTATTCAGTGAAAGTTTAGTTATATTTTTTGGCCTAGTTTGGGATCAGACGGCCGTGTGTGAGCTGTGTGGAGTTATTATTATTATTATTCTCTTTATTAATTTTTTATCATATAAATTAAATTTTTAAATATGTACATAAAAAAATATATATTTAAAAATATAAAAAATAGTAGACCACCGACATCGGGTACAGGGACCAAGATACCGGTGGTTAGGGCTCCAAAGACAGGAACCTCCTCACTATATGGGCCGTGTCGAGAAGAACTGCCTTCTGCATCAGTCCCTTGATCCAACCGTCTAACGCGAGCCTCTGAAGGTGTTGATCGAGGCTCTTGGCTATTAATCCATGAGCAGATATGACAATCGGAACAATGATCGCCGATTCGACATTCCACATATCGACAATCTCGTGAGACAAATCCAAATATTTGATTTGTTTATCTTTTTCAACTTTCACGAGATTCTCGTCATGAGGAACAGCGATATCGATGATCATTGCACGGCGCTCTAATCGATCTATCACCACTATATCAGATTTATTCGCAACAATAGTTCTGTCAGTGATGATAGATCGATCCCAATACAATGTGGCTCGACCATTTTCAAGAACTGGGTCGGGCACATACCTGTAATATGGCACCTCTGAATTCACAAGGTTGTATTTAAGGGCTAGCTGTTGATGTACAATCCTATTATTATTATTATTTTTCTTATTGCTGAATTTATCATGTAATAAAGAGAATTAACTAATGACTTTTAGTGGAGATTAAAAAAATCAAATCTAGAAATTCAAAGATTATTAAATACTTAGATAGTCTACTGAGCATCCTGTGATGAAGAGTTACAGTGCCAGGCCCTGTTGTATGTCATTGGATTAACCTAACCTACCCTACACGTGTGTGTGTGTGTGTGTGTGTGTGTGTGTGTGTGTGTGTGTGTGTGTCTGTGTGTGTGTGTGTTTTTGTCATTTAATTAAGAGGATTTCAGTTTCATTGTAAGTCAATATTAATAGAAATTTCGTGATAGTCTTTTTACAGGTGTAGTAAGACAAATCTTAGATGGGATACCTTGCGTTAATTTTGCTCTACATAGATGGACCAAGATAAATATTAAATTTCTTAATAAACGAGGGGTGTACGTATGCGAGGGTGCACAAATGTTGTCCTTTGTGATTTCTTTATTTGACGTGAGATCGTTTTGTAACATGACTATTTGTAGTATATAGAGTTGCCTTACATTGAGTACTTTCTACGATTAGTACAGTTTATTTGTTAGGAATAATGTAAGCTATCTCTAGGGTCATTAGGATAGTTTTTGCTGCCCCTCCTAATCAACAGATAAAGTAACTAATGATAGACTGACAAAGTGCGTAGTGTACGTTTCGAATAATAAATTGACTAGCTATATATCACAGGGTTTTGAAAATGTAGATAAGTTTCCTAAAGCGAACCGTGAGGATACTGTTGCGGTGCCTCAAGTTTAAGTTATGGTCTATGACTATAACAAGATACCTAATTTCTCTAACTGAGGCAGTAGTAATAGTATAGGCATGGCAATTGAAGATGTATGGAACAACAATGAGCTATTACTGTAATAGATGTTCTTGGCTACGAGTATATTGTGTTAAGAGAAAAAGTGATGAGTTAGTTTTAGGTGCATTAAAAGTCAAAATATGCGATTAGAGCCACTTAAAGGCAGAATTAAAGCCATTTCGTGCAGTAGTTTAAAGTTTCAACCACGAAGGAGACAATTATTTCATTTTCAAAATTGAAATTACAGAGGTCGTTAATGAACACAAGGAACAATATAGGATCTAAAATACTACCTTGAGGGACGTTGTAGTATATTAGAAGTTCATCACTGTGGTGGTTGTCAATAGCAACAATTTGGGTGCGACCAAAGAGATAATCCCTAAATAGCTCCAGCGGAAGGCCTCGTATTCCAATATATTCCAACTTAAGTAAAAGCGTAGGAATGGGGACGGTGTCAAAGGCCTTCGCAAGGTCTAAAAATATAGTAGGAACCTTCCTACAGGAGTTTAAGTTTTCTACAATGTGATTTATTAAGTCGATTATTGTGTCACTTTTTGGTGTTTGTTTCCAAAAGCCAATCTTTAATATTTTTGTATCATTTATAACAAAAAACACGGACACTAATTTAGAAAGATGTGTGTAAAATACATGCAATGCAGTAATGACTAGAATATCGTCTCCTATTTTAGATGTTAAACAGAATAATATAGAACGAACATATCATGGAATTACTTGAAGAAGATATTAATAAAGTTTTCTGTCTTACGGTAGCTAAGTCTTTACATAACTTCTCTATGAACTACGTTCGTAAGTTTTTCCTCGGCTTGGAGTTAAGAGGTGACGCGAGTGCAACTGACGTAACATTTTTCATGTATTCGTGCATGAGCACGATTGAGTTTTCTCAATAAAGGATGATGATGAAGACTTTAGATATTTATTTGATGTTCCTTTGTATGTTTTATCTGGAATATTCTTTCCAGAGATATTTCAGATATGGAATTTCGGATATGAAGACGGTTACGGATGTATGAACATTATTATACCAGTTTTGGGTACGGCTATAGATATGAAATTATTTCGCATTATCCGCTTGTTTCGGATGGCTTCAGTTACAAATATATATAGAGAGAAGAAGAAGAAGAAGAAGAGGGGCAAGAGTGGGAAGAGGGGAGAGGGGGAGAGGGGAAGGACGGAAATAGGGGAGAGGGAAGGGTTAGGGCTTCCGGTAACCTCACTTACGCGGCAAAATGCAATGAAGCATAGTTTCACTGTCGGTTTTCTGTGAGGCCGTGGTATCGAGCGGAGTCGAGCCAGCCTACACGTGCCGAAGCATGGTTCTCCGACGTTGACTTGTACTGTATTTCTTTTTATAAAAATTGAGGTCAACAAACAACATTCTGATGATGTTGCATTTGGTTACTATATCTACCATCTAGTGGATATTCTGAGGACTAAATATAAGAACAAATGTAGGAACGCGACTGTCATCAAAAACCACATTATACAACCATTTCAGGCATAAATAAATAATTTATTAGAAAGTTTTATTTCAGATTCGGTAACGGTTTCGGATAGATTCTTATTTCAGATATCCGATAGTGGTGGTTAGGGTTACATAGCTCCATAACATCCCCGGTCCTTTCTAGTACATAATAATGATTGTTGAGGTAAATCTTATCCGGTCAACCGCTAACAGTAAAAGGGATCGGGAGTTCGCTCACATATTTTTTTTAAAGTGCGTTCCTTAACAAGAAATGTCCCACGTTACAACCCGTTATAATTTCTACTTCCAGGATTTATCGTTGCAATAATAACTCCACTCCTTATGGAGTTATTATTAACTCCACACATCTCACACACGGCAGTCTGATCCCAAACTAGGCAAAGCCTGTACTATGGTAACCAGACTATGATAAACATACATACATATTATAGATAAATTACACCCAGACACAGAACAAGTTATCGTGCTCATCACACAATTATTTGTCCTGGGTGGGAATCGAACCCACGACCTCTTGCTTAGTAGTCAGGGTCACTAACCACAAGACCAACAGTCCAGAATGATTTTAAAGTTAGATTATATAACACAACTCCGGAAAATTTCCTAAGGAGTCTAAACAAAACACCGAGCTTATTGACTTTCGTAATAGAATCGATAACTTCCATATTCAGATGTGACGTCATAATGTTCGACAACAGTTTCATGTAGACAACTCAATTTGCACATATTTTGACTAATTTATTTACCTCGATGATAATTATAAAAAGGTCATTATTTTCCCAATAGATAAATATAGATTATTTTACACCATCACATTAAGATTGGGTTTCATTTAAAATACAACACAGATTTGGAATACTAGACAAGCAAATATAAATCAATCATATTGAAAAAGACATCTCATTTTCATTTATTTGTAGACGTTCTTTATTAAACTGGGTAATTTGTTAAAAGATACTTTTTGTATTTCTTTGTTGTGTTTTGTACACATCAAAGTATATATCGCTTGTATATCTAATACACTAGTATTAGATATAAAATAATATCAAGCCATGATTCGTGTTCTGCACACATCTTTCTAAATTAGAGTCCGTGTTTTTTGTGAATACTTCAAAGGGGATTAGGTTTCTTGGGAGTTTACATCCTTCCGTTTGTGACCAAAAGCCTTTGAGATGGAATACAGTTCCGGTCGAACAAAACAAGTTTGTCACAAAGAACATAACACTTTACTGTGTTTTATTTTTTGTTGGATCCGTCGAAAATCAAAACTAAAAGAGGTTTAAAAAAATAAACTACCAACCTTTTAATCATTCTATTGTAAAAAAACATTAAACTTTCAGTATATTTAATGGTGGTATGCACGCCATTCATACTCGGCAGTGCTCTTCTTTGGACCATATCCCATGCGTGCTCAATTGGGTTGCGGTCTGGTGATTGCAATAAATAATACATGTAAACTGTTTATTATTGGAGCGTTTTGAGTTAACTAATCTTCTACACGTATACGATGCAAACCAAAAAAACTCCACACAGACTTTTATATTTCCTTGTATTTTTTGCACACAGGTCGTTAGAAGTACGATCATAATTCATAAAATGTTTAATGTTTTGTTTTATTTGATTGATCTGTTTGTAACGTTAGTCAAACCATGAATTTCCTTTTAAGTATTAATCGAACTGTCATTGTATTGATAGACTTATTATACCATGACAAGTCAACACATTATGCTGGATGTGTGTGGTTTTTTTATAATTTTATTTTACTTAAAATACCTACATATTGTTTAAAATTAAAAAGTATTGCAAATTAAATAAACAAAATGTTGAAAACAATTGTCTTCGCGTATTATACATATTTAAGAAGATTATATACAGAAAGTTTAAATTTAGATTAGTAAACTATCTGTATTTTGCTACTTGAATGCCTGTTCTCTGTATTCCTTTTTTTCATTACTTTTATATCTCTTATCTCGAATCTCAAAAGAGAAGAGACGCGTCAATTTTAATATTGTCACTACAACATTATTTTAATACTAAGTCACTTCTTTTATCGCACTAACCATTTTGACCCCAAAAGTGCCTTATAATAATAATAATAATAATATAACTCTTTATTGTACACCAGAAATATTAAAAAGCAAAATTTCTTAAAATTATGGTCAATACAATTGACGGCCTTATCCCTCTATGGCAATCTCTTACAGGCAACCATGAGATGGAGAAAAATAAATGGAAATAAATTAGGGCAGTATGGTGCACGTTATTAAATTATTTAGTGACGTAAAATATCTTACTAGTATACATACAAGTAAACTTTAAACATATAAAACGTAAGTACATGCGGGAATATAAACGATAGGTAATATATAATATAGGATACAGCGGCACAGCGACTTTAACGAAAGGGCAAAAATGAAATTATGTGCTGACATCTCCTAGTGATAGTTTGTGACTAGTTTTTTAAAAACAGGTAGAGATTGTGCGCGTCTGATTTCTACTGGCAGGGCATTCCAAAGCCGAACCGCTTTAACAAAGTAGGAATTATCAATGAATTTGGTGGGGTGCCCAGGCATTTTTAATCTCAGGTACTCTGACGATCTCAAAATCCTAGGATGCGTATCGTCCAAGAAATTAAACCGTTGTTTAAGGTAAGGTGGAGATAAGGGGTTAAACTGAAACAAGTCTGAACTCGTTGATACCTATCATCGCTTACATAAAGTACACAACTCGTTCGAAGGTTGGTATACGTTTTTATAATGAAATTCCTAGACATGTAATCGACCTTCCTGTAGATAAATTCAAGCTAATTGTAAAAAATCACCTTATTAGGAAATCCTACTATACGATCAACGATTATCTAAACGACAAACAGTCTTGGGCTTAAGGTGTCATTAGGTATATACACACAAACTTCTTTGGCTTATAATTAAGCTAAATTATTAACAAACCATTGTCAGTTGAAAGTAATGCGTGACGATTATTATGGTAATTTGACTAGTGGCGATTTTTATCAGTGTCTCGACTATGGTTCGTCATGCTCACTAAAATGTCATTGCTTGCGGCGTCGTCAAGGGGCGGGTCATTTATTTACCTCTGATATGGCGAAGGAGATGATGGCTGGTCCATGCGTCATACTCGTGAACGGGTGCTGCTTGGGGTGACTGGTCGGCCCAGTCAGCGATGCTTTAGCCTATACTATTATTTTGGTTCGATCAACTACAACTCTAGCCTCTTAATCCAGTCACGAATTATTTTTAACAGTAGATTTTGTAACTGAATGAAGGTAGATGTGCACCTTGAATGATTTCTATGTTTAATAGGTTCAAACCTTCAACGGTATCACTGAGTGATTTTTATTTTTTAGTACGTTAGCTTTTGGAGCATTTCAATAAAATGAAATTCAGATGGCATCAGCTTGCATCCTGTTTACGTGTGTACGTGTTAGTGTTACCCTTTCGTGTAACACTAACACTATTGTACCTGAAGATCTGACTTTTAAAAAGAGTGGCCATGAGTTTCTTTGCCAGTATTCTTCTCATAAGGCTCTACGCATTTTGGAAACTGGAAGTTATAGATCGACACAAGCAGCCCTACATACTACTACATATTACATTTAACACGTTTAAGGGTACATTCAAAACACGGAGGACTGTCATTATTTCTTTTCTGGTCATCTATATTTGTAGCAATATAACCTGTATGGAAATAAATAAAAAATTGATAAGGCCTTTAGTGTCAGCAGCTGTGAAAGGTGTCCTAGCTCTTGCTGCACTCAAAAAGTCGTTTGCATGTAACTGTTAAAGCCTCTGTAAAGTCTCTTTGTGTGTTTTTAGGAGAGGTCTATGTTCAGCAGTGACCGAGACATATTGTGTTAGATAATCATGATGCATCAGTGTGTTCTTCTTTAATCGGATTTCTTTTTTTAACCAATACTTTACAATTATGTTCGACCAGGTTGCATTGACTGTAGTCACAGGCTGGTCGCAATGTCAGGCACCTTAAAAGGGATTAAGTATTTAAAAGGTACCTTGCACAAGGTAGCTTTTAAATACTTGTTCGCGTTAATTCCCGTCAACATAATTAAATTATTATGGAACGCGAATGTAACTACAATGAGATGATGGACAAGCATACGACCCATGTAATGATAAGCAGTCACTAATGCTTAAAGTTGGTGAGTACTAATTAAAATACCCGTGTCTTTTAGGCGTTACGTTGGTGTTTTCACCTAATTTACCTTTACAATCCAGTACATGCTGTGGTGTCTGTTTGCACCGATCTATGATTTTAACTCTAGCTTCAATTTAACGTTCATAAACCACTTGAGCTTTTTTTGATATTCAGAAACATAATCATATTTGCGTAGTCCAAATACTATACTATACAAAGATTTTTGAGTCTCTCAAGCTTAGTAAGTTGGTCTTCGGTGAGATCTAGATAGCTGGCATCAGCATAATCAAGGATGGGAAAAAGAAGGGATGGTGTAAGCGCAATCTTAGTGGTAGTAGGTAAGAAGTTGCGAAGCCTACGTAAGGACCCTGCAGCGGCCAACATTTTGCGACTCAGCTCCTGTAGCTGAGGTACCCAGGACATACTTGTATCTATATATATCCCCAAGTTTTTGACTTTGTCACTATAAGAGATGTTAGTGCCATTACAAGTGATTTGTGGTACAAGTGACCAGTCAATTTTGGAGATCTGCCAGGTGCTTCCAACAATGATGACTTGAGTCTTTCCCGGGTTTACCCTCAGATCGTACGAATTGCTCCAATTGCAAATTAATTCTAAGTCTGTATTAACCAAAGTAATAGCCTCCGTCAGTTTATCTGGTTTAGCCTGAGAATAAATCTGGAAATCATCCGCATAAAGGTGACAGGAAGAAGAGAGATTATTTGTGATGGAATTTATAAAGACAGAGAAGAGAAGGGGAGATAGCACGCCGCCCTGTGGTACACCAGCCATAGTTTCACACCATGAGAAAACAGTGTCTTCAAAACTAATACGCTGTCGGTGACCAAACAGGTAACTATAAAACCAGTCAATCGCTGTTGGAGATATAAAAGAGCGCAATATACCAAGTAACACCTCAAAATCCACGGTATTGAACGCATTACTGAAGTCCAGCAGAATAAGAACTGTAAGCTCACCGCTGTCCATAGCTAATCTGATGTCCTCAGTAACGTGAATAAGGGTAGTGGTAGTGCTGTGACCAGGACGAAAGCCAGATTGAAATGGATTTAAGAGTAGGTTTTTGGAAAGGAAATTAGAAAGTTGAGTGTGAATAAGCTTTCCGAGGACCTTGGAGAGAAAGGGCAGGATAGAGATAAGGCGATAGTCAGAAAAAGAATATGGGCTTTTCTTTTTGGGAATGGGGACAATTTGAGCATCTTTCTAAGCCGTTGGAAATACGCTATTAAAAATTGAGAAATTAAAGATGTGACTAATGACCGGTAGGATTTTATCAATGATAGGAAGGATCAAGACAGTCAGATCCCACAGCACTTGAAGTAATCGACATTATGCTCTTCTTAACATCACAATCAGAGAATTGACTAAAGAAAAAAGGAGAACAGTCAGGAGTTGAGACAGATGAAAGATGTTTCAGTGTTGTTTGTTTTGTCATTTTATCAAAGTTTGACGACGCAGAGAAATGCTGATTTAATAAGTTTAAATTTAAGTTTTTTGGAATCATTTCTTGAACGGCTTTGCCTACTCCGAGTGACCTTAAAAATTTCCAGACTTTGGCTGGATCTACGTTTTCAACAGAGCTGTGGATATATCGGCGTTGCGCATTCCTGCACACCTTGCTGCAATGATTCCTGATAGATATGTATATTTTTTCCTTATTATATATTTATAGAAAAGATTTACTTATGATTAATAAAAAAACTTTATAGTCGAATATTGTTAACAATAAGCTATGTCTAATGTCTAAGTGTCGATTGTGGTACAGGCTTTTACCTAGAATAGATACCAATTTATAGAAAGTTATATTACCTATTAATTTTCTTATACCTATCCTGACAAACCTTTTTTTTTTAAATACATACTGTGCCTATAATTACAGTTTTCATACAAGTTCTCATAATTAAAAACACCATTTTTAGGGTTAGAAGCTTTTAGGGTCAGGGCCCCTGAGAGAAAAATCTGTTCATAATACATGCCGTGTCTATAAGAACCGTCATATATTTCAGGCCCTTGACCTAACTACCCAACGCTAGCCTCCTTAGATGTTACTCAAGCTCTTAGTTTTAAGTCCATTGACAATATATTTTGTTTTTTATATTATTTACTTTAGCTTAATATATACTTTATATCATTCAATTCTAAACCTTAACTGTCGTATTACATTCGCTTAGAAAATGAATACCTATTCATATCAAAATTAATTAATTTCTTACTCCTTCTACTGTTTATATAATTAAGATAAGAATGGCTTTTACCTATATACTATCTTATCATCAATAAACTGTCTTTTACAAGCATCTTTAGAATGAACTATAGTTCATACTAAACCTGCTTGTTTGTTTGATCCTGCCTTTCGTTGGAGTATGACACAACTTTTCTAACAATAATAAATAATATACTGCATATAAAATATGCGAGGCAATTTGATGTGTATAGTAGTGGCATATTCCAAAGACAAACCCTCAGTAATAAAGTTGTCACTGCCAATTAGTCGTGTCTGTGTTTACAAAAAGATCGATAGAATCGTTGATTGTACTGTGCATTGCTCACAAATGTAGTACGTTCGTTGACAATTCTTGTAAAATAACAATATTAAAATGTAAGTAGAATTGAGATAAAATGTATGAAAAGAGTTACATAATTAAGATAAAATATATAAAACATAATTTCACATTTACGTGTTAGTTATACGTTAAGAACGGTTTGATTACGCGAATGAATAGAATAATATAATACTTCAATGTTCTGCATCATTCACCATAGTTATGCTAACGTAACAATAGCACACTTGTAAAAATAAATAATCGCGCCGTGTTTTCGCTCAAATATCTTCCAAAAACAAGTTTACGATTTATGTTTATATAAAAACTTTTTACAATAATCTTCTTCAATTTCACTCTGAGACACTGATTAAAATGATTGTTCATGCCCACGCTGGGGTAACACCCGGAGCGCTAGTAAAGTAGTAGAAGTAAGAAAATTTATCGTTTATTTTAATAACCTACCGCCAGAATGACCCATTGTACTAGAAAATATATCAGAAAGAAATTACGAGAACTGATAAGTAGCAATTAAGCAAAAAATTTGGTGGATGCTGCGAAATAAAGAGTATACCGACCCGCGCAAGAACTAGTTAAGACCTTAAAGTGCTTAAAAGTTGTAGCAGACTTCATGATTTTAATACATAACGTTATTTCGTAACTAAGCATATTTTATTTACGAACACAACTAAATATTTTGTAAACAAGAGATCTGCTATGAAAGAATTTTGGAAAATATAAAAACTTTTCTAGATTGTACTATAAACACACTGCGCGTGAAGGTGATTAAATAGGAGCAGGGTCACTGATCCGTCAAGCCTGGATAGAATTCGGACTTTGGGCCATTATTTCAGTCGACTTCTCGATTTATTTAGACTCCAGTGTTCAACCATACTTATTTAATCAATCATGTGAGAATGTCTTTTTCTCTACTTTGAAATAAGTGACTGACAATAAATATACTCCAAACACCAAATTGCAATTTAAAAATATAAAATAGCAGCAACTTTACTGCAACTGTCAGGTGGTTAACAAACTACAAAAATAAAATAACATAATTTTGGTGCAGCGTTAACTCTTCTTTGAAAATAATAAATAACTAGCAACCCGCTCCGGCTTCGCACGGGTAAAAATTATGCACCTACACCTTCCTCCTGTATCACTTTCTCTATTAGTGAAAACCGCATGAAAATTCGTTCAGTAGTTTTTCAGTTTATCGCGAACAGACAGACAGACGACGAGATATGTAATGATATGTAATCAATTACTGAAATACACAATAGCTGAGAAGCTAAATAAACTGCCTAAAGATAGTGGTTTCACTATACAACTTCCACATTTTGTTACAATGAACCTTGAGTTCGTCTATTCTCATTGGAGGTCACCAGCTTCAACGTTCATCACTTTAAAATATCATAGAATATGTACCATCAATCCTCTTGGTTAGAAATAAACATCCCACTTATATTATAAATGTGAAAGTTTGTATGGATGGATGGATGTTTGTTACTCTTTGACGCCAGAACTAATGAACTGATTGCGGTAAAACTTGGTATGTAGATAGCTGGAGACCTGGATTAACATATAAGCTACTTTTTATCCCGATATTCCCACGGGATCGGGACTTACGCAGGTGAAATCGCGGAGTGCTGCTTACTTTATACTTTTGTTTCGAATGTCGTTATCGAAATAAAAAAAAAATATAGGTGAACTTGGAAAACCGTGCGTTTGACCCGAACCAATTTAGGTTTCCCCACTTTTTTCTTTTGAAGACCTTCCATCAAGGTGGATTTTATTGTAACTGAATCTAATCTCAAGGCACCCCACAAAACAAATTATTAATTAAATTAAACTAATTAATTTTTACTAATAGTGAGTTATTGTTCCAGTTTGCTGCCAGATATTTTAAACCCTGTACTTTAGACAATTGAATCTATAGTTTTTATCACTTAAGAGCTCCATCATTCACTGGAATAAAAAAATATTTTAAAGTATTTATTCTGAAGCGTTACAACATTAATTCTATCATTCACAATGTTCATGTGACTAAATTCAACGACTACTCTAATGAGTTGACTAATAGACGGAATTTTCTAGAGATCTTGTTACAGCACTACACTACTACTATAGACAGAGCTCCAGTTACTTTGATGTTTTAAATCTTGTACCTGTGTAAGACATTGAAGTACTTACAAGAGTGGGTGCAAAATTGTGGTTAGTTTTTTTGCTATTTAGACACCCTGACAAATTTTACATCCTACCTTTTTAGGACTATAAGGTCAGTTACAAAACAAGCCACGTGGAATATTATTTCATTAAGTAAAAAATTCAAATGTTTGGGCTGCAAAACTTTGGCGAATGAACCATTGACTTCTCCAAAATGTTTGGTTTAACGGTGGATTTTAAAAATAAGAGAATACATCTCTTCGGCACAATCATACGATTGTGTTTGAATGTGTAATAATAAATAATAATAATGATACAATAAACTTGAAAAATAAAATTGAAAATATAAACAACTTAATAATCAAAAACAAGTTAAACATATTTTACATGTCATGCAGAATACAAAAAAAAAAAACAATTAAGACATGTCATGGTTTAAAATATTAAACATTACAATTATGTACTTATTTACCAAAAAAATCATTTTCAAATATACCTAATTACATTTATTTGTCATTAATATACTCTTCAATGCTGTAAATAGGCCTTCTTCAACAAGTGTTTTTTAAATGTATTTTTGAATCAGTTAACACTATGAATTAATTTAAATTCTATAGGCAACTTGTTATTTAAATTGATGGATTGAAATCTGAAACCACGTTAAAAGTTAGACCTCTGAAACCTAAATGTGCTGAACCACGTTTAGCTTTTGTATCATGCTAGGTAAGTCCTTTCTACGCGTACTATCTCTAGAATCTCTTTACGCTCTTGTCTCGTATTTGTGAAGATTTACAAAATTGCTCAGTAAAACAACGAGGTATAAACAAGGTACAGTTAAAATTTCAAGATTGACGAAATAATTCCTACATGATTCCATTTGGTTTAATCTTAGCATAGACCTTATCGCTCCTTTCTGCATTATAAATACCGAATTTATATGATATTTATAACTGTTACGCCAAAATTCAACACTTTACCTTATTTTCGATTTAATTAGGGCAAAAAACACGATTCTGAGCTGAAGAGACCTTCCTCAAATTTCTGATAGCATAGCAGGCAGAACTAATTGAATTCGTTAAAGAATTTCTTCTTTCCAATTTAAAATACAATATAAGTGTACACCTAAAAACTTTACACTATCTACTACCTCTACACTATTACCTTTCGATACAGCATGCAAACAAGCATTACTTGACTCGCACCGTTAACTTAAATAACATTTCGTTTTATTAACATTTTATATTAAATTGTTTGTGCCGAACCAATTTTCAAAAGCCTCAAATATAGTATTTAATTTTACTTCCAATTCACTTCAATTATCAGTGAATAAAATTGCATTTCTGTCATCAGCGAAAATAATAAGTCTCGCATCAGGTATGTGCTTTTTAATGAAGCCTGTTAAGTCGTTCAAGAATAAAATGAAGAATATTGGACCCAAAACAGAGCCTTGCGGAACACTTCTAGATATTGTTAGAAGATCAGATTTATGTACTTTTTCTATTCCATCAACTACTGATCTAATCTCTATATATTGTCGTCTATTGCAAATATAAGAACTAAATAGTTTTAAGACATTATTACGTATGCCATAATGTTCCAACTTTGCCAATAGAATACCATGGTCCACTGTATCTTAGGTAGAACTAAGATCAAGAAATATACCCGCTTCATTACGTCTGTCATTAATTTTACAGTCATAAGCATATTGATGATTGTATTTAGAGCTAGAAAAGACAGTGACTACAGACAGGAAAAACCAAACGATGAGTTGAGAAATATTTGTGAAAAAAACATAAAACTCAATAAACACGCAATACATAATTAAAAAAAATTTCATGTTTCTTTCATTCATCATCAATTTTCTTCTTCTCAAGTACATACTTTAAAACAAGTAACTTCAAACCCGAATAACCTTTATATACTATATACTTTTAATTTATTCTGATTTAATTACACTACTATTTAAATACAATTTTATTTAATAACAAGAACACCTTTAAAACAGATTTTGAAGTAAAGTAAGAGTATACAAGCTTAAAGTGCAATAAAGTGATTCAGTCGATGAACGCAGAATGATTACTGGTAGTAGCACTATATCTGGGAATTGCTGTGTATATTCTGTTTATAACTGATAGAACAGAAACCCATTTAATTTAACGGTACATGAAATATCTATAAAACAGTATACATTTCAATATAGGTACATACGTAATGACGTGATGTTTACACACCTGTCAGAGTTTATGACTCCGTAAAAACATCAGACGTTTCGTTACCAACAAGATATTTCATTAAAAATATGTATGTTTAAATTTCAATAAGCTGCATAAATTGGAATTTTGAAGACTCAATTAAATTTGTTTTGACTAAATTACTTGAAATAGAGTGACGTGACAAAGAACATGTTATAGATCCTTAGAATTCTTGAGAACCAAGATTCCTATTGAGTATTAGAAGGTTTTGCGAGTGTTGGTAACGATTGAAGTTTGTTACCCTAATTAAAGTACCAGATGACTTTTCAGCGACTTATAATCTTTAAGTTTTTGTTTAGAAGTACTACAAAGTTAAAAAACTATCATACTTTCTGCTTGATACCTTAGCTTCTGAACGTTTATAAAACTAGAGCCTTGACCAGTGGTTTGATAACATAGTTGATACTGAAAGAAATTTGTGATCAGAATGAGGTAGGTAAAATATATTATTGAAAGATATATTTGCTACTTGCGGTCAGAATACAGGATTTTTTAATTATCTGAAGATGCCCAAACTGTCTATCCAGACTATGCAATCGTTTGACGGTTAATAGTATTTCCTAATATATACTGACTATATCGCGGTCAAGGATCTATAAGCTAAGACATTATTTATCTGCGTCAGTTGTCTTAGTAATATAAAACGGCCATGTGCGTGTCGGTTCACGTTCAATATGGGATTCCCTAGTTATTCGTCGTCGCAATATGCGGACTTATAAACGTGCTTTTTCTTTGATATAAGAACATACAATTTATTTAGTTCACGGTTTAATAGCTACTGATGTTTAATAAGTTTATTCGAACGAAACGTAAATATTGTTTTTAATTTAAGAATAATTATTATATTTTCCCAAAATTTTACATGGTGTGTTTTTTATATTTTATAAAAATACTAGTTATATAACCAATAGTCAATTATCTTAATTTCATAAATCGTTATAAAAATGTTTTTTATTTTTAATCAACAAAAGAATACCTACAACGACTAAAGGTTTAAGAAAATCTGTTTTTATCGAACGAACGAAATAATAAAAACACAATGTTCTGTTTTTACAATAGTTACATTTATTTTGTACAGTGTTTTGTTAAAAATCAAGTGACGCGGCTCGGCTTTACTGTTGTACAACTTTGTTTTCAGTAATAAAAGAAACTACATTCAAATCCATTTTGTATTTTTTTTTAATTAGCCTGAATACACTGAACTGTAAATTCTAACACAAAAGTCATTTAACATTATGTAGATACGAATACTAAAATAAGAAATACTACTTGTTAAGTTAGAAAGAAAACTTTAGTTGTAAGTACATCAGAGTTAAAAAATATACCATATCAAAATTTTTACAGATAACAATCAATCATAGCCGCTTTGCTTAACGCTTTAATAATTTTTCGGAGGAGAATTGTAAATAAGAATGTGGAAAATATTAACAATAGATACGCTTCTCCCTGATGAATGTAAATATTAATAGATTATGTGAAATGTGGTATTATGCTGGTAGCGAACATTAAAGAGGTAGGTTTACGGGTATCTTTTGCTACAAGCACGCCATTCCGAACTATGTGGTAGTTAATTGTTTCTATGCTAGTTCTGATAGGTTACAAAGCCGAAACCCTAGCAATCATGGAAATGGGAGGGCGTCGTCATAATTACGACTTACTTTTTCAAATGCGACATTCAGGTTTCCTGAACCAACCTATAATTTGAATTAATTCTTTATTCGTTACTTTAAATGTCTCGTTATTTATATATGAGTGCGTTTAGATGATGGGCGGCGGCCGCGAGTATAGTGTTCACTTGGCAAGCGTTTCGCAGTTCAGTTCGAATTCTGTATTCTTTAATTTTGATATTTAAAGACAGCAGAATGCACTTAGTTATGTAAGTGCATTCATTTTTTAGGACCAAATTCACCAGTTCAAACACACACATATACATTTTCTTTCAAATCCTTTTAGTAAACTCAGGTTTTAAAATGTATAACTACTTCTAGAACGACAAATATGCAAAATACAGCATATCATGAAGGAAGACTATCAATTATGAAAAAAAAGGAAGTTTTGCAGATATATATACAGATATGAATATTTGTTTATTTAAACACGCTTTCAATACCTACCTTAGACAGCAAAATATGAACTGAAATGGTACGAAAGAGATTGGGTAAATCGGTGGAAAATGTCAAATATAAAGAAATACAAGAAAATGTTTATTCAGATCACGCATAATGCTAAGCAAACAAAGCATTACTTATGCTTTGAATTTTAATTAATATTAAGAATAAAATGCTATGGTAACAGGTACAGAAATAAAGAAATAGATTTTATTCCAGCTATGAGTATAAGAAATTGAAACAGTGAACCAACATTAGATGATTGATATTGTAACAACCAATGGTCTAAGATTTTATAAAGAGAATAACATTCTCGATCTTAATGTACGTGACTGGACAAAATTGCGAAGAGTCAAACCTACAACTGGTAAATCAAGTTATAAAGGGAATCGTTGGATACTTGATCATGTAATTGTAGTGAGTGTTGGAGTAATAGCGGTTAATGACATCAAGCTTAATAGTATAGGTAATTCTAATTGCCTTGGTTTACCAATAGCCAAAGTCCCGAAAGACAAACCAACATCAGCACGACAAAGATATACCTATTATCAGGTAAATTTAACATTAAATTTGTTTCGATTCATTGATACTTACATAAATAAGGTTTAGAATTAAAATTGAAATAGAGAGTGAAATAAAACAAGTTACGTTATTTGCTTGTATTTCTACACTCATATATAACTTTAGTCATGCCTACCTACATTTTGTCGACTATAATTCGGTCCTACTCACGTTATCGGTGAGCCTATTGCCGTTAACCGGGCACATTGAGAATTAAAGATGGGAAAATTGGGAGAATAATGAAAGGAAAGGGATAGGATTGCTTAAACAGATTTGTTTGGGAGTGTCGGCAATAGGTCGAGAAGGTCAGGGTCCGGGAAGTCGAAGCTCTATAACACGCTTGTATTTCTGCCAGCGCTTAATTCCGTTATAAATAAATAAGGTAACTGTAAGGTTTAATTTTGTCTATAAAATGAAACTTATTATACTATCAACAGACTATGAAATTTAGATTTTCTAAAAGTTTTGTACTAAATATTTCATTACTTTGGCTGTTTTCCCTTATAATTTATTTAAGATATAGATGTGAGACGGTCTAGTAAGGCTTCATGTTGACAAAGAATGAAAGGTGGTTCACTAGGCTGTTTGGGCTGGCTCTTACTTCTTTACCTGTACTATATAACCCACGTATACAGGAAACCAAAAAGGGCAAAAGATAAATTTCTCTTTGATCACGATCAACGCCAGAGTCTAGTTTCATTACTTTTTACATTGTTTATTTCTTAAATGTGTTCTTAATCTTACGAATTTATCACCCTACCTGCTTAGTTGGGGTGGGCTTTTAGTCTAACTATGATACGGCCGAACTTCGATATATTACGTGTAGCGACTGCCATGAGACCTCCACAACTCAAGTACTAGTCGATATCGAAGTCCTGTAGTTAGACCAGGTAGTCGGACTTTTTAGGGCTTCAACTACCCATAACGAATGCCACAGATGTTCGTATAGCAATCGGGACCAACGGCTTAACCTGCTCACCGAGGCACGGAGGGTTTCAATGTGTTAAGAATGGTCCCCCATCCTAAGACGGACCTGGTTAGTATTAGTTGACCTTGTAATGTGCTGACCTACACGGTTACCACTTAGCCGCGAGCCTCTCAATCTTACGAATACGTGCTGAATCTTACGAATTGTCGTACAAGATCCAGGTAATTTAAAATTCATTTAGATAAGAGTTTATATCATCGGTTTAAGCAAAATCCGAATGATATTGCATGCAATGTCAGTACAGATTTTTCGGATAGTTATTTATGTATGTAAATGTTAAGATTTCTATTAGATATACTTATTAAAAAAAATACATTTTGTTTTGTTTGCATTTAATGTAAGATGATTGATGACTGACGTTTAGAGATTAAATGGACCGTTTTGATAAACAAAATAACAAAGGTTTTTCTGCTAGTCATTGTTATAACGTTTTGTAATATCAATTCACACAAATCACCTACATTAATAACGAATTATGTACAGTCCAGGAAACTATATCATTAAGGTTCTACTGATCTTCAAAGTTTTGAAAATGTTCATTTTTATTGTGATATTTCGCTATTTTTAATTTTGATTTCTGAACAAAATATATATTTTACATGCAACTTCATGTTACCGATGACTTTGGCTTTATTAGGTATCAACCTGCGAATTCCCTCAATTTTCAACTTGTTTTGAGGACTATCTTGACTTGTGAGTGTTTTCTTTGCAACCATAAATAATTTTTATGCTAAAAAGTATAGTTACGATTGTAGTAAAAGCGGATTTTGTGATTTTTAAATAAAAAGTTCGAAATTTGGGCCATACTTTTAACTTGACGATCTACAGATACTAACTATAATAGACGTCTTTAAAATCTAAGCGACCTGAAATTGAAATATTATGGAAAGGATCTATCGGATTCAAATATTATATAAGATTGTTTTTGAAGAGATCAACAATATTTCGACCAAAGAATCTATTCCAATTGTGACTAATTAACGAGTTATGAAAATATATCTCAAGAGAAAACGAAATTATACTTTTGAAAACAAACTAAAATGTTTTTAGAGTCATCTGATTTGCTTTTCGAAATTGCTGATGTTGTTACTTCATCAGAAATTTGCAATTATTTGTCACAGTTGCGTCACGTGGTTAAAGTATGCCTTCCGACTTGGTTCCTAATCAAGTAAAATATGTTTTTAACCCTGGAATCAAACATATTTTGCAACTGACTATGCACTCTCGACTGTTACTCAAAAATATGAGATCTGTTGTAGAATCTGTTATCGAAAGGAATACTTTTTTTACTCACCTAGAAAACTTATGTATGTTTGAAAAATTAACTATTTCTGCTATAGATTACACCTAAATTGTTATGTGTCGGATTACAGCACCGCCAGCCCTTTGACATATTTGTAATTTGTCAAAATGGTGACTGTCCTCGATACACACAATGTGTTGAGAGATGTGTTAAACTAGTAACAAAGCCTTCACAAAGTGTAACTGGCGCTATTTCAAGAGATGGTTTTATTAGAACCAGGTATGAATCTCGAGCAGAAATATCTAATTTTGGACACAAAAACAGGTTTACCTTCTGAAGTTTTTGTCATATTTTATAAGTGTTCATTTCAAAATAAAATACATATTTAACTTGATTTATTTACTTTTTACGGTATACGGTTTGAATATTTAAAATTTTAAGACTTCCAAACTTCAAATTGTGGTAGAGCCCTCAAGATAACAGGAAATCCTAGTTATTTTACTTTTGCCGTAATCTGTGTAAAATTACGCAAATTTTGATACGTCTTGTGATAACGTAAATCGAAAAAAAAAACATGTTTATACATGGACGGGACACCCCAGTGAACATCATTCGCCCCGTATTTTTCATAGTATCCAATAAAAAGAATCGAAATCGGACTACCCTGTAAAAAGTAATGCGTGGTCATACCTACAAATATATATTATGTCCTCTGCCTTTTGATCGGTTAAAAAGCAAACTTACATTCGCATTGTCGATCGGTAGACTCGATCTAAACCTTACCTGAATAAAAAAATAATGATTTCGAGTCGTCTACATATATCCGCAAAATTCGGATTGACAAGAATTTTGTTAAATTCTAATAGTGCAAATGGCAGTCGCCATATTGGCAACTCGGATGCCATCTTGAGTTCGTTAAGGCCGATTCACATGTAAAATATCTACCTACATTTTGTAAAAGATTGTGTATTATGAGTCACATTTTACCCGAGCGAAGCCGGGTTTTCATCTAGTTTATAATATTTGATAGGATACACGTGTACGCCAAAAGAGATAAACACAAAACCTTTTATTATTAAAATTTTAAAAGCTTATTAATTTTCTAGGAATGAGGAGGATGGTTTTATTTGGATTTAGTGAGTGCTACATCAAATCAATATATTTATATTAGTTTTTTTATTTATTTACTATATATTTATTTTTTGAACCTTTATGCACAAAAATCTACAATGGCGGATTTAATGCCATAGACATTCTCTAAGAGTCTACCCTAGGGTGGTGCAAAAATGGGTGAAGTAGATGCACTCAATTTATATAATAATATAAACTCTACAAGTTACGAAAGAAAATATCAAAATCGGCTGCTAAACATAATGTTAGATCTCAATATAAATATAATTAAAACTTATCAGTTATTCATAGTGCAATCTATTATAAGAGCACATCTGTTACTGCAATCAGAGTCTTCAATCGCATTAAAAAAACTAGGTATCAGTAAGTTTAAAATAAAACTAAAACCATGGTTGACTCAAAATGTATTTTACAACCTACAAGAATTCTTTTTAAAAAAGTGATGTTAGTTTTAAGTTAATTAATTTTAAGTTTAAGTCTGTTAAGAAAACCAATAATTTAATGTTGCAATGCGCGAAATGGGTTAACTGTTGATACTCAATAATAATGTAACATCTACAAATATTTGCCCACACAGTTTGCAATAAATGTCTTTGTCTTTGTCTTTGAAAATAAATACCAAAACAAAGAAATAAAACATGGGATTATATAAATTATACATTTACAATTATACATACAAAGATAGATATATACATACACATTGTAATATATTAAGTATTAATATTGTGATGATCCTGCTAAATTAGGTGAGAGGAAAGTTCGTACCTTAGCCTTGAAGGAAAGGCGACTGGGTGCTATTCTGATTTCCTGAGGAACACCAGAGGAGAACAGATTGAATGAGTTGCCCACGGTACGGTTCCAGAAAAAATTGCTCCCGCAATACGCTCCGGCTGTGGAATGAGTTTCCTGCCGAAGTGTTCACAAGAATCAACAGTACGGGGTTCTTCAAGAAAGGAGTGTAAAGGTTCTTAAAGAGTGCAAGCAAGCGTTCATGATTACAGGAAGGAAATTTCTGAGTGTTTCGATGTATTTAATTTTATATAATAATCTGTTTTTAAACTCGGAAAACATCGAAACCTTCAAGAAAAAGAGCGTACTCCTATCTCAAAGGCCGGCAACGCGACTCTTGTGACTCTTAAGTTGCAGGTGTCCATGGGCGACGGTAGTCACTTACCATCAGGTAACCCGTCTGCTCGTTTGCCCCCTGTAATATATAAAAAAAATTAAGAAACAGCAATAAAAAAGTGCACAGGCAAAGTAGTTATATTACAATAAAAACTTTCGTGAGTGGTAGTTATATTTCAACAATTACATTTGGACCCTACCTGATAACTATCAACAGTTCCTAACAGTCCAATACTAAAACAACCCTTAATTATAAGACCCTTTTAAAATGTACCGTCCCTTTTCTTTGAAGGTAAATTTGAAAGGTGTCTGTAATTTGTCGCAACAAACGACAGGACTTAAATACAGGATACGTTTGATTATTCAACCATTTGATAATTAATATTTTGTCTGTATTATATTATGAAAATAATACATATTTCATGAAAATAATATATATTTTCATGAAAATGCTTTTAGATGGACTTCAAAAATATTTTTTTATGTTTCAAATTAAACGTCTAAACAATACAAACTTGTATTCACATATCACTTCACATAACACTAAATATTCTCGAGGTTTCATAAGGCCCAAATAGTTGAAAATCTTCTTTGTTTACTCATAATTCCGTAGGTATTCGCCGCTATTAAATTAATATGCAGTAAATATACATATTTCGAGCTCCATCCATCCATCCTCACAAAACTTTGCCTTTATAATATTAATATTATAGAAGTTTAGGCGAAAATTTGCGAGGATGAATGGATGAATGAATGGATGTTTCTTACTCGTTCACGCAAAAACGGCTCCACGGATCTGGATAACATTTAGAACAGATATAAATTATAGTCTGGAATAGCGCATAGGCTACCCTACATTTTTATCTCGGTAAAATGTACAGTTCGCGTGGGTCAGATTTCACCAAAATTTCCACGCTAATAAAGTCGCGGACATCAGCTAGTATTACAATCGTGAAAGTAACTTTGTCTGTCTGCCTATCTGTCTGTTATGCTTGCACGCCTAAACCGCTAAACCAATTTTAATTAATATTGAAATAGAGATAAACAAATAATTGAAGAAGGAAATAAGCTACTTTTTGTTTGATATACAAGCTTGCGCTTCCCCAGTGAGGTCATCACCTCACGCGTTGGGTTATCAACCGCGGGGGTTTCCATCCCGTCAAAAAAAAAGTACAAATTTAGAAGAAAAAAAATCACCTGGGTGTTAATTTCACATGGAATGCTCACGAATATCAAACCCACAAAAGATAGAGAAACCAAAAATGCTGTTTTCAAAAATAAATGTCTTGTACAAAAATGAAAGCTTGGAGAAAAAATACACTACCCGAGTCGCAGGCACCAGCTGGTACTGTCATGAAGCCAGGCTTTACCGTTGTATATAATCATTTTCGATACTCTCCATGTGCTAGTATATTTATAATATAGCTGGTTACTATACGGGTAACTCAGTTTAGATATTGTACTTTGTTTGACAATGTATTTGGTCTTAAGCCGGGTCCACACTTGTAACATGACGATGGCCGGACTGCGTGGCATCGCTACAGGTATTGTTACGCTAAATGTGGATGGTCTAGGTTGTGCTGACACGGTCACAAACCACATAACGATGAAATGTTGTGTAGACGCATGGTGTCGAACCAGACAGAGTGGCGTCGCATGGCATCACTACAGGAGTCGATCGGTGGTTTCATTTAAGCTCCGAGTACTAGGCAGGTATGTCATCCTCTGCCGAAACTATAGCTAAACGAAATTTACACTTGGCTTGTGCTAGTGCAGCCTTTATTACATTACTTTGTGCTAAGGAAGGGAAGTCACGACGTGATCCACTCCTTATCCCGTGTCTGTATCTATGTCAACTGGCGTACTTCAACGCGTGTCATAAATGCAAGTGTGGACGTCTCCTGGTAACGCGGACAATGGAGTAACAATACCGAACATCATTTGAAAAGAACGACTTAAGATGGATCGGCTCGTAGCACGTGATTTTGATGCTTGACAGTACACAAACTAGCGTCCACACTGGACCCGGCTAGTAGATCGTAACTCCGTACATTGTGCTGCCGTTTGTGGACCCGGCTTTAGCCGAATAGTAAATAAGATCATGGTACCCTCCTCTTCGCGAAAATCAAGTTGAATAAATACAGGTGTACGAATGCATTTATTCTCCGCTATGACGTCGCCTGTTATATTTTTAAAATATTTTTTTGCCTAGTTTGCTAAAACAGGGCTATCTATATAGCTGCCTGATTCGAGAAATAGCTGAGACGTTCATCGATATTCGTGAAATCACTTTTATCGTAAAGGTGTCGAGTGTACGTACGGCGTAGGGATCAAGTGATTTATATACACCAAAATACACGTCAATCAAGAATAGAGTGATATTTATAGACAATTATTAAGGCTATCAGACACGTAATGAATACAAGATTAATACACAAACTATACCAAAATATTTAAGCTTCAATAACCTACATTTTTAAATTATCTTAGGATGAAAGAATCTGTGTGAATTTAAGCCATCTGCCATTTGAGACATTCTATGACGCCGATTTAAAAGCAAAAATAATTTTATGTTCGAAAAAAAATCTTTTTGATAGAAAGATAGCTTTGTTTGAAGGAAGATTTTAAGTGTCTGTTTTTAAAAATAAGTAAAAAATATGAAAATGTGTTTTACTATTTAGCACTTTTATTTTTAGATTAAAGACTCTCTAGATTAAGTACTCTTTAATCTAAAAATACGTATTTACAGGGCTCTTTTCCCAAATAAAATAAAAGCGTTTATCTATGTACTTTGCCTGCTATGGCGGACGAGATTATTCTCGATCACGACAAGGTATTACATAGCTCTGAATTGCCTGACTAGACTAGACTGTTTTGCTTCAGTGTAATCAAAAAATTCTTCTAGATCGTTGTTAATATTTTCTCCAAATAAAAATATTTCGCCTCTAAATAGCTTATTTAACAATATTTTTCTTGAACACAATTGATAGAAAACACTTATTATAATTTGGTAAAGCCAAACTTCCCGCGTGATGCGTCGGGTCTATAAACATAAGCTGCAACATAAATGCCATGCCAGTGGTAATATTGTCAATTGGAGTGCAAATATCCGGCTATTAATCTATTTTCCACTGTGTA
This sequence comes from Callimorpha dominula, assembly GCA_949752705.1. Classification (NCBI taxonomy): domain Eukaryota; kingdom Metazoa; phylum Arthropoda; class Insecta; order Lepidoptera; family Erebidae; genus Callimorpha; species Callimorpha dominula. The sequence goes on from OX456994.1 coordinate 1,114,897, forward strand.
TAAGTTATTCTCAGCACAGTTCCACACAAGGCCAAAGGGGCAGTTTTATAAAAAATATAACTTTTTTTCAAATACAAACAAAACCTTTACAACTATTGTTAAATTCATTATCTTTAATCAAAATTGATTATCAATTTATTAAAAAATTTATTACCGGAAAACGAAATATTTACAAACCAATCTTGTCAAGACATCATGTATTTAATAGCGTAAGAGTCAAGAGTCAAGTCGTATTTTTTGCTTTATTGCTGGACATAAGCTTCTCTCGAGGATTCCTGCGACTGGGACCGCAATTAACTGGAACCGCGGTCCCAGTCGCCAGAAAACGGGATGGCTTAATCTATTACTAAGCGCATGGAATAAATTCATGTCTAGGAAAAGTAAATGATATTTATATAAATAAATGATATTTTTTAATCAAAGAGTTTTTTCTTTAATTATTACGACAACGTTCGATATAGCACCTGGTCTTTCCTTCCTTATGCCTTCCTTATTAAATCTATACCAGCTACTTTCTTCAGGTTGCCAGTCCATCTGGCTGGTTGCGTCCCGCCTTCCGTTTCGACCGATTCGCGGTATCCACTTTAGGACCCATTTGTTCTAATACGGCCATGGGTCCTTCGGCAGATGTGACATATGTCAGTAGTTTAATACTATTTCGTATTTCATTTTGTAATACTTTTCTAGAAATGTATTATTACAAAATAAAATATGACTCACTGATATTACAACTACGTCAATAGCAAAATATTTTATTTAAAATCTACTTACAATAAAAAAAATAAAAAAAATAAATATATGCATGTTTTATTGAGAGTAAGATTTTGTGACTCATTAAAATAAATAAAAATAATTTTAATATAATACATAAACTACTAGAAACGGTGGTCACACTTTACTAGTAGTCGTGTTAACCCATATGTCATAATAAATAAATAATAAAATAAATATAATTATAAATAGATATAAAAATGTTTGTGTGATCGTCAAAGTGAGTTTATGTCGGTAGTGTACAGTTTACTGTGTTCGAATCCATTATAACTTGATAGCAAATCCAATGCCCGAGCCATAACACCACCACTGCCAAAACAACACGCAGAATAAAATCTTCAACGAGTGATAACTACCACCCGTATTGCGAAAGGTACTTAACATTTGACGATTGATCCGACAAATAAACATGATCTACATTCGATTTAAAATATTTCTATGTTGCTAGAATGATGCAAACACCAACATTACTCATAAATCTTGAAACAATGCCGGTTGAATGATAGTGCAAAGTAGATATGTGTTTTTGTGTCCCTATTAATAGATTGCTTCCATTAGTGTGATCAGTACGATACGCGCCCCAAAATTTATTCGTCACTGGCATTTATTCATCTTAGCTAGATGTAGCTAGTCTACTGTGTTATGCAGTTGCATAGACTGAGGAAATCTATTTGTAATTGAATGTGTTCTAATTAATTAATAAATATTTATCAAATGCGTTTTAAAATCTGGCGAAAATAAACGTAATAAGTCCATGTCTAATTCATCCAACGCAAAGGCGGCCTCCGTCCAAACTAGTTCATGACTAGTGGATCGCGACCCAATAGTAATTGATGAGGGGTAGTTGAAGTAATCAGAGCGGGAATTTTCATTTGGCATCGCAGTAGTTACTAAGTCGTTCCTTATTGTGGCTTATCTTCGCCAAAAACCTAGCTAAAGAATATTATTTTTTTGCTTTTTTACCTTTTACAACGAGTTAACATGGAAAACCGCGAAATGTCGAGCAACATAGAACCGCCTCCCTTTTATAAAGCCAGTTAATCACAATAACATTCAACATTCAATTTGCTTGCATGAACCTTTAATTTTCGAGGGATTCCGTCATTTTCCCGGTGATTCGATCATAGGATCCTGATTTGGTGACAATGGGGCCTCCTTTTGAGCATATATTCTATAACAAAAAAAATAATTTTCAAAATCGGTTCATCATTGACGGAAATCTCGATGACTTGTATGTCAACGAGTTTAACCACAATAGTTATAATTAATTAGTACATGATTTAATACGTTACATTTTTTAATTTAACCTGTAATATTACTAGCAACCCGCCCTATACACTATAGTAGCAGAGCATGCCTATATGTTTCTCGTAACAGCCTGGTTGCGGTGAACATGTCTGTTACACTAAAATGTAAAAAAACACTTTTAAAAATTTGTTAAATTTTGGTTCTTTTGGTTTTAAATAGGGTAAATTTAAATGTAGATAAAATACAATCAAAATACAAAAATCGCTTACTTTAAAGAATTATGTTTAAAAGTATTTTCTAGCTATACTTTTTCGTTACTGTGTGTTAATCTTAGAAAATAAGACAAATAGCGATGCTATATTGTAATGGATCTTTTAATAGTTCCGTAATACATTGTTTTCACATAACTCTAGAGTTTACGCGGCGCACGCCAGTAAAGCTCCCAGTCGGCATGATTTTGTCAGACTATACGAATACAAATAGGTTCACGGGGGGTTCACATCCTGAAGGTTACTTTATTGTGGTGAGAAGGTCTGCCACCGATAAAACGGTAGGGAAAAAAGCTTGCTAGTTTTATCCTTGCGTTCTTTGTTTGTTCAATAGGAAGGTGTATTTAAATGATTATAAATGAATGCGATGGTGCCGTGACCTGCTGGCATAGGTAACAGTCATTTCCGTTGTAGGTAATCCGGATCTACCTTTAAAAAAATTCTAATCTATGTCAGATAGACCGTGGGTTTTTAATCGGTTATGTAAGTAGTAGTAATCCTTACTGATCATCACTACATATTATTAAACAAAGTCTCCCGCCGCGTCAGTCTGTCTGTCTGTTCGCGATAAACTAAAAAACTACTGAACGGATTTTCATGTGGTTTTTACTAATAGACAGAGTGATTCATGAGGAAGGTTTAAGTGTATAATTTGTTAAGATTTTGTGTAAATTTATTGAAATATGTTGATGATTGTTGAAGATGTCTGTCCCTGCTACCCGTGCGAAGCCGGGGCGGGTTGCTAGTAGTTTATATGCGAAAGTGAGTTAGAGTAAGTTTGTTTGTTACGCTCTCACGCTTGAACTACTCAACCGATTATCATGAATATTTGCAATAACATTGTCAGGCGTACAGAAAAAGACATAAGATTACTCTAATACAGAGTTTACAAACATGTTTTACAATTGTGTGCTGAGTGTTGTTTTACTAACAAATTGCTAAGGCATGGTAAGGGGCAGTTTTATCTAAGAATATATGTTTTTATCAAAGTACTTAATCAATACAATTAAGCAAAATTGAAGTGTCTGTCTGTTATGTCAAAATAATAGTTTTTTTTAAGCTCATACGGTTATTTGCACGATACCTATACCTAAAAATCAGTTTTCAACATTTTAGTCTGTCTGTCTGTCTGCTGTTTGTTTCGGCTAATCTCCTGAACGGGTGGACCGATTTCCACGTGACATTCACTGGCAGATAGCTGGTGTTATAAGGAGTAACTTAGGCTACTTTTATTTATAAAAAAGAATTAGGGTTCCGCGAAAAATATAAAAATATGTACTTACAAAACATTTAGAAATATTGCTAATAAAAAAGAAATAAAAAACAACTCAGGTCTAAACTGTTAAAAAAAAAATCCTTATCACTTTTAACTTTAAAATTTTTGCCTCAACACTTTATTTTACACATTTTATTACTCAAATTTATTAATGTGTAATATGTAGACACTAACATTTTTACAGAAAAGAAACATAGTAGATGAAAGAAACACCACAAAATAATTTAATTACGCTGTTCCAACAGATTCGAAACCAAATAAAGCTAATTCCAGGGTTTGCAAACCTTTAACCGTAATATTGTGTAACTCGGTTACTTCCTGTAAACTGTATAGAAATGCGCAACAACGATTAAGTTCCAAAGTTAATTAAAACTACAAATCGACCTTTCTAGGAAATTGAAAACTCGGACCAAACGCATACCTGTACAGGTACGAACAACTAACTTTCCTCCTATACCAGCTGCACAACACATTTCGTCTAATGAAAGAGTTGTCATGAAACGGAGCATTTGCTGAGTGCACGGAGTCAAATGTTTTCATTAATTTAAATAGAATGCGATTTAAAGAACCTTATATTCAGTAATTTTTATGTTTTTGTTATTGTTATTTAGTGCTTAAGAAAACGTTTATAATAATAGTAGTAATAAATTGGGACAAAATAATGATTTACATCGGTCGGCTGATAAGTGGTGAACTATCAATAAGCACTTTTCTCAGTTAAACTTGAGCCCCTGCAATAGATCCACTTATGACGGAACACCGTTTGGTTTTCCTCGGTGGAATAGGGGGCAAACGAGCAGACGGGTCACCTAATGGTACATGACTGCCGCCGACCGTGGGCACCTGCAACTCAAGAGTCACAAGTACATTGCCGGCCTTACCGCCGGAAGGGTGGAAGAGAGGTAGAGAGGGGGGAAGGTTAAAGAGGGGGAGGGTGGGAGAGGGGGAGGAAGAGGAGGGTTAGGGCCTCCGGTAACCTTACTCCCTCGGCAAAAAGCAAATTGCCTTCACTGCCGGTTTTCTGTGAGGCCGTGGTATCACACCGGTCGAGCCGGCCCATACATGCCGAAGCATGGCTCTCCCACGATAGTTCCCGGTTGATTCTTCGTTCTTTTTACGTCCAGGTTATTGTTAGCAATACAAAAATCTTTCTAAATTCAAGTAATCTCTTAATATAAACTGAAAATAACTAAATCCTTGTCATGTCACGTCATTTACGAAAAGGTGAGATGAAAAAAGTGAGCACTCACTACGCAAAATACAAACATATTTCTTCCGTAGTGCGAGTGTTTCTTTAGTTCGGGGGCTCCAACTACAGCAATCTACATCCTATTACAATAATATATAAACATATTTAAATTTTCTCGCTTTACTATAATTGTAAATGTGTAAATCGCAGGTTTAGTTTAAAGGTTGGCTATGTTTTCGTTTACCCATAACATCATCACTAAAATTTATATTTAAAACAGCAATTTTCGCAAACATATCATGACCAATTTAGTTATATATATATATATATATATATATATATATATATATATATATATATATATATAATTATATATATATATTTACGTGGGAGAGCCATGCTTCAAAACGTATGGGCCGGCTCGACTCCGCTCGATACCACGGCCTTACAGAAATCCGGCAGTGAAGCAATGATTGCATTGCATTTGAGTGAGGTTACCGGAGGTCCTAACCCTTCCCTCTCCCTTATTTCCGTCCATCCCCTCTACCCCTCTCCCCTCTTCCTACTTTTCCCCCCCTTCCCCTCTTCTCGTAATCCCACCTTAAAGGGCGGCAACGCACCTATGACTCTTGAGTTACAGGTACCATAAAAAAAAAAATTAAATAACAAATAAATAATAATTGAAAAAAAATTACGACTGGAGGAGGTAATTCTAGTAACGAAAAGTCATGTACCATCGAAGTTATTCCGCACAGTATTTTACAGATTTTCGCACAATTTTATTATTATTTTTAAACTGGTGTGTTCCATTAATAGCGAAATTTGAATGAAAAACCAACAAATAACAGTAATCACCAAAGTTACCTCATTATTTAAAAGTAACCCCCTTTTACGGTACGCACTTTGTACAAAGTCAACAACTTATATTATTCGTATGATTATTATTTATTTTGTCCCTTATCTCTGAACTAATTGAAGGCTTATATTTTACTGACGTAATCTGTTGAGTAATTGGCTTCGTGTTATGTGTATGGATCTCTTATATTTATTAAAATTGACATGTCTAACAACAAGTAAGGTAAATACAGAAAGATGTTATTAAGAGTAATGTAATGTAACAAAAGTAGACAAAAATAAAACAACGAAAATTCACTTTGTTTTGCTCTTTTTCCCAATTGGGGTGTTACCTATGCGTCAAAGAAAATGCTGTTGGACAACATACCTAGTACAGTGGTGTTCTTTCAGTTGATGAATAGGTTCAAAACGATCCTTGATAAAAAGGAGTATTTGCAGGTACCGGGAACAGCTCACGGCAACCTATGTGCGTGTTTGCAGACTTAATCATATAAAATTATAGTTTAAAAATACACTTTAATAGCAAACCGAATTCAAAAGTAGAAAATAATTGTAAAATATAAAGAGTTTGGGTTGAAAACCGTCACTATATTTTTATAACAACTCTACTTTTACCAATAAACCATTTTTGTACCATTTAATGTCAAACACCCCACGCTTTTTACAACACAAACTTTTCATGTTTAAAAAATATTTTGTACTTTTTATTTCGGTTTGCTATTAAAAATACATTTCATAGTAGAAATATTGAACATATTTTAAACGCTTACCTGTATAATGAGTACAGAAAGGGTGGACAGGGTTTGCGGTTCGGTTACAAAAAACGGAAGTAGGTAGAGGAGATTTAGATTTAACGTAAGTACGTTAAATCTAAATATAAGTATAAATATAGGTATAGATAGTGTGCTTTCACTAGGTTTTTAAAAGCGGGCAACTACTGAGCACGTCTGATACTTACCGGCAAGATATTCCACAATCGCACAGCTTGGACAGAAAAGGATTTATCCAAAAACTTTGTCGAATTTTATATTGTTATCAGTCCTTGATATGTGTACAAATTTTCAAGTTGGTTAAAACTACGTTGAAAGATTCCGATACATACAGATAGATAGATACAGGTCCAGTTAATATAAAACGTGTAAAAGAATTAATAAATATCCTAAAAAGAGATCCTTTTGGAAACGGTAGGGTCTACCTTCAGGAAATTGGCCATAAAACAACCTGGAGCGTATAAAAAAAGATTGTTTTGGTTGCCAAAACAATCTTAAACCACACGGTGTGCCTCACAGAAACGTTTATGAGTTGACATGATTTACAGGAGCTCCTAAAAATAAGAGTCGCCTAATGGATGGCACTTTAAACAAATGAAAAAACGTTAAACTTTTTTTCTTACTGAAAAAGAAAACAATTGTATATTACGAAATAAAAACAATAAACACAAATGTTTGCGTAAGCGTACTTTAATTAGTACCAGGAAAATGCTCTGTATTTTTATTTACAAATAAATAGATAGGTTTGCCTACTAAAATACAATTCAAATGAAAGAGATAATATAAATTATTATAACAATATCTAATTATAGTAGTGGAATGGGCAGTCTTATCGCAGCGATCCTTACAGAGAACCTTTGAATGATAAAAATCGTGGATTTGTGGGACATATAACACAATACTATTATAAAAACATAATATATATACATATATATTTAGACCCAACTAAACAGAGTTGCCTGCTTCTACTACAAGTTCTATAACACGGATACACATACACATACGTACATACATTTCTTTTGTAAACACATACATATTATACATAGAAACACCCAGACCAATCCAGAGACATATTCATGCATACAAATATTTGCACTGAGCGGAAATCGAACCCACGACCCCCGACATGGCAGTCGAATGCAATATAGCAGCGCCACAGAGACCGTCAATGGTCGACAGAAGTAGTTTATGGATTATACTGTACAGTCATAAGTGCTTTAATAAAACCGTTGCGTTTTGGTATTCGGTATCTGCCCGAAGGTTTTTAAGACCTATTCTGTTTTGGTTTAAAAAAAAAGCGTTTTTATTTATGTCAGGTTAGCATCAAGATGTACTCTTTATTGTACACAAACAAATAGGTTACAATATTTTACTTATATCTACTTACTAGCTAATGTTATGTACAATTGGCGTCCTTATCGCAATTTGCAGGCAACCATTAGATGGATAGAGAAAACATGGGTGAAAAGAGGGGCTGCAGTGTACAATATATATAAGAAGCCTATGGAAAATAAAAATAATTATATATAAGTGCTGCACACTTACGTTTGATTCAAGCTACAAAACGCACGGCTGGCGTTCAACCCGTTCTCACAAACACACACATAGATGTAATACAGAAAGAACTAAGTATATACAAGACAGACAGATATGTATAACAGTTTATTTGAAATCTCATATTTTATATAGTGATTGAAAACTTAATCTTAAACATAGATTAGATAGATTGAAACTATATAACATATGCTTTTTTTATTTAAACAGATATTGGGCGTGTCATAATGATTACATCAACTATATTTTTTATCTATGATCTGTTCTTATTCGTGCGAGGTATATTGTTATTATTAACATGTATAAGTTATAACAATCTCTCTTTTGTATATTCAAAACACAATTAATAATCAAACTGTTTTTGACCTGAAGAATATAATTGGTTTCAGCTAACCGCTTTGTAAAAGTAGGCTTGATTGATTAAAAAGAGACATCCCTCTAAAACAAAAGCCAAAGGATTCTTATCTATAGAATGTAATAGCTCCACTTTATTCGTCTTTGCCCCAATAAGCTCACTTGTTAATTGAATTTGTCACAATTAATTCTTAGAATTCTGTTTTATTAAACATGATTAAAAGAGCCTTCTTAAAAACTTTTCTTTTAATTTTTAACTTATCAACTTAAGATTTAATTTAGTCTGCTGGACAACTGTTTTTTTATGTAAATGATTAAAATTCATACTTAAAACGTGATGAATTATTTTGCACGATATCAGCTTATTCGTAAATATATGCAAATTACCTTTTTTTAGTAGTAGTCTAAGATCCGGCTGCAGAATTAGTGCGATCATCGAGTATTTGCTAAAAAGTTTTACGCATATTTATGCTGAGGAGAATATGTATCTACCAGGCTGCCTAACAAAATGTAACCGCTAGTATTTTTAATTAAATTATTGTTAATTGATGTTTCGGAAAAAAATTGATTCTCTTGTTTTTAAATAAAATATCGTCCACTTCACGGTAATATATAAATAAAGACCCTGAAAAATCACAGTTGCCGTTGCGCACTTGGTCGCACCTTTTCGCAGCCAGGTGACTTTGACACTTTTATACGTTTATAACATATATTTATCATATATATAAATATGTATCAAATTAAAGCAATTTTTTTCTGTTTATTATGATATACGGCTGCTTAATTAAATTTGGTCGCAAATAAGGGTTTTGCCGGCTATTAAAGATGGTAAATATTTAAGGTAGAGTGAAAGAGAGTTCGCGCGTAACATCACTAGTCAGACGAGGATGAAGGTGTGTTTTCTGTGTGACAACCCAAGTACTAGGAGATATAGAAGTTCTGTAGTTAGACCAGATTCTTCAACTTTTTCTCACCCAACTGTATCCTCATATTGTCGTCGTGGTGGGGATTGTGCAATCAATGATCTCTGGGGCTATGCCGGTAGAGCGACTCATGCCGGATTGGCCCAGAGGGAGACCCCAGACCAAGTGGGATGCCCAGTGGGACCCTTTCCTGGCTCACCCAGAGTTGCTCCGCTGTCTAAAGTGGAGGAACGAGGACGGGCTCGCATTCACACTGCCACCGAGCAGACAGTGGCTGACCTGGTCTTCCTGCCATTGTCGGCACATCCAATATGTATGTATTTCCCTCGTAGAACGGCTAATTCCAATTTTTTGTATGAAAAAATTAGCCTTTTAGTAACGTGTGTTTTTATACTCGATCTTAAAAGCCTCAAGTAAAAAATTCCAACCACTCTATTGATGGCCTTGGCCATGACCCATTTTGAGGTTCTCAGATACAGAGCAGGTCGTGCGTCGTCTATCGTACTTGAAATATATAACAGTGCAAAGGTGCAAAGCATGTTACGTCCATTAAAAGACCTGCCCATCTTTCATGGTAATACATAGGTATCGTCTATTCTGCTATCGACACGTACTGATTCATTATGGTTTCAACCATGACTGAAATGTTGTTTATAGATTTAAAATGTATCTATAAACAAAATTTATTTACTTCAGTAGTGAAAACTGCATCAAGAATCAAGTGAAATACTCACTCACAATTTGTTGCTCAAATGTCGACGCTCTGGTTCTTAAATCACTCGAGTATTGCATTATTAATCTCTTCTAAGAATTATATATATATATAGATACGTTTCATTTCATCAGAGTTTGAGAACAGTTCTCTAAGAAACGAAATTCTAAGGTCGAGTTTCTTTATTTAAACAGTATTAAGTTCACCAAATTTATGCGGGCCTTTAGTGAGCTTCTATAATATGACCTTAAGTATATTGCAATTTATGATCAATGTCATAAATTATTATATTTTTTTATATATTTTTTTTTTTAATTGTTATTATTAATAATAAATTAAATGTTCCCGTTTACATTAGTATGTCACTAGAAAAGTCTCAAATGTTAAAGTGTTGATTTAGTTGAAGACATGTTATTTCTTTTTAGGAGGGATATATTTGAGTTCACGATATCTTTTAATAAATTAATCGTAGTATTGCGACTTAAGAAATTACTATCGTAAAAATATAACTTTTCCAAAATAGAAGAAACGTCTCATGTTCGGGGATATTAGTAAAATCCAGTGCCAAGAGAAAGTCGCATATGCATGTGTTGCAACTCAAATGTTATCTCAGAAATAATTTTGGATTAAGTATTCATACAAACAATGTTTATACAAAGGTACACTACGTTTGCATAAACATTGTTTCAATCGTAATGACGTAACCACTGTCGACGTCATTACCGTGTAGATTTCAAGTGGATATCCGGTGCACGTAATCAAGCTCGGTGGCCCAATAATACTTCTGTGGGGATTATCTCCTCTGTATTTCGAAACGGCAAAAGTTACGTGTAAAAGTTATTCCCGTTTGATTGAGAGAAATATCCTACAAGCGGAAATTCTACCTGGTTCTCCCATTGGTAATTAGTTGAATAAGCTGTATCCGTTGTCGCCACATTCAAAACTCTTATTTATTTTATTAAAAAATAAGGGCAAACTATAATAGTTGATAAAACAGTTTTCTATTTAATAAAAATCAGTTAATAGACATTATTGTGACTAATTATACCGGTAAAGCAATGCTATTGGTCGGTTGGTAAAATTTGATGAATAGTGGGGTTATAAAAGGCTAGGAATGTATTCTTGTGTACACTTGAGAGCTGATTGAAGAACAAACAACATAGCAGTAATTGGGATAGTGCACGACAGTAGCGCCACTTAGCATGCGCAACTATTCGGGTTTATGTCAAATAATGACATGCAAATGTTTTATTATTTTCTAATAAATAAAGTAATTAAAGGTACATAGAACGACTAGAAACAGTTTTTTAAAGGAATTTATTAGAAACAGTTTATAGAAAAATGGATATAATTATAAAAACCGGTTTTGAATGTATAAAACACAACATAAATTTTTAACCTCAAACTCTGTTCAAAGGCAATACATTATTTTTAGCTCAACATGTTTTGTAAGAAATGTTGAAGAGCCTTGAAATAATGGCAGTAGTTATTTAATAAGAGCCCACATCCAGGGCTGCCAGATTGTAGAATTAGATACAAAATTTGTATAATTCGGTTATCTTATGTATCCTGTTTGTATAGTAGATTGCATTGTATAATTGGATACAATGTCATTACTGATGTTACAGCGTAATAAGTATGTACATACACATCATCAATCAGCCTATCATAGTCCACTGCTGGACATAGGCCTCTCCCAATGTGCGCCACAGCACCCGGTCCTCCGCCTTCCGCATCCAGTCCATCCCTGCTACCTTCTTCAGGTCGTCGGTCCATACACATAGAGATACTTAAAACAAATCATGTCTGTCTTTTTACGTTACAGTTAAAACACCTTTTATTGAAATCCCTAAAGAGTGACAAATAGTACGTGCTTGTAACGTGGGGGGTGGCCTCGTGGTCCCCTGTAGTTAGTTTTAAGTTAGGAGAGAAATTATACACGAAAAACACTACAGTTTATAATTGAACTTGTAGTACAAATATTTAAAGGAATTTAGACATCAAGTATACGAGGCTCAGGGTGAGGGTCTTTAGAGGCTTTAGATGTAGTTCCCGCGCTGGTAGATGCAGAGTACTTAACTTCGTAGCCGTGTTAAGGTGGTAAGAGGCGGAGTCCTCGCGCGCCGCGGCATATATAGGCCCCAGGGGCGTGGTGGCGCGTCTCAGGGCTTAGTGGGGAGTACTGGCGCAAGGTTTCGGTGGGAGGACGCAGGATGACGCGTGATGGTGGGTTTACACGCTTGCGTTCAAACCGACATTCTACGGTCACAAGCACGAGCACGCGTGTTCCCTTCGACCTATAATCCCGGGTCCTTTAAGCGGGGCGTGAAGAAGCATCTCTCGAGGCCGTCAAGCTGAGGTGCTTTTGTATAAGTTCTGAGACTCGGCGATATAAAATAAGTTGTCCTTACTGGCAGCCCTGCACATCATTCATCAAACATCGATGACATTAACACCCTAAAAAACAAGTTTAAAAGTAAGTACTCTCATAATGCTTTAAACGTAATGTAGGCTACATTACGTTATTTATGTTATTAATAATAGTGATTAAATGTGCTACATTATGTAGCACTTAATTTAGTATTTTACGGTAGGTTAGGTACTTTAACAAATTTTTGCAATTCACAACACAAGAACAATTATGATCCATTTTAAATTACAAACAAATTGTAGGAAATCTCAAAGGATTTTGTTTGACTGATATGATAGACTATCCCTTATTATTGCATTTTCTTGTTTCCAAATATTTGCCTTGCGAGAAGAGATCGGGCAAACAAACTCACGGCCACTCTTTTAAATCAACAGATAGTTTTAGATTTTTAGTGAAATGTATGTATTAAGGCACTGTTTTGTTGTGCGCTATTATATTACTAAGTTTCGTGGGAAACAAACTAAAATTAAGCTATAAAAATAGGGATATTGAAAACTAAACAAGATAAAAATTTAATTATAAAAAAATAAAGAAATGAAAAACATAAAATATGTATTTAAAATTACACGTGAATATAGGGTTGCTGGATAATGAATAAATAAATAACACGTGAATATAAAAATTATATTGTAAAAAAACAAGAAAAAATCCGCGATAATAATAAATATAATAATAGCGAACCAAATTAAAAAGTAAAAAAGAATAGAAGAGAGAGGCTTCACTTGTCAAACGAATCATGAGTTCACGAGTGGTGTACTAGTAGCCGCTGATGAGTTTCACTATTCACCTACTGACTGCATCGTCAGATCAGCTCCGAGATGCCAAATTATAGTATTGTCATTCGAACTACATATACATATGAAGTTTCATTCCAATACGACTAATAGAAGTAGGTTAAAATTTACTCCCAAGATATCAAGTTTACAAAGTTACAAGTGAAGCTAATAATGCGAATTGTAAAAAATAGTAAAGAGAATTCGCATTTTTAAGAAATTTGCCTAACGTGAAAAAGCAAAGTGTGAAAAGAAGTGCAAAAAGCAAACATTTTCAAACAATGTGTTACAAAATTTATAAATTGACGTGAAAACGGCTACCTCAAGCTACACACATTCAGTATATATCTGGACCTGTCATGGTACGGCAAAGCTATACAACGACAGTCCAAGTTATACTGGCCAAATAAATTTCACTTACTAAGTAGGAAAATCATATTATAATTAAATAATGATATTGGGGTCGCTGCTATTCAGGTGACCTAGTATGCTAGTAAAACTAATAATAAAGCTTACAATATGTAATATAAATAAACGAAATAATTATATCGCAAATCTTTAAAAATATATTACGGTCGAAATTCGGCCATCAGGCGATCTCTAGTAATAATAAAAGCGTGTTAACAATTTAGTCCCAAGCGTTTTCATCTTTCTTATAATCCACTATTGAGTAATAGCTCTTCAGGCATAGTTTTCGTTTGACTGTGGATTTGTTCAGTCTTAAAATGTGTAAATTATTTGAGATTTTATTATACAATCGAACACATTGACCAAAACGATTTGTTAATTTGTTGGAGTATAGAGGCAGATACAACAAGTTGATGCACAACAGTGAACATTAAATCAACTTTGTATAAATAGGTATAACGACAAGCCACCGTCATTATGGTTATTTCTTTATATTTCCGCCTCAGTGAACCACGATTGCTTAAGTTTTAAATGGCTCGGATAATCTTCTGTAGAACGAAGATAGATTAAATATCGGTGGCATTCCCCCACAGTAGAACGCCATACTGTCGACTAAGTGCTTATTTATCCTATCTACCATTAGTAGATTTTTAAAGGACTAAGAGTTTTTTGCTCTATTGAAAAATTTGAAAGTCTTTCTCAGTACATGAGTTACAAATGAATAGATTGTTATAATTTTTATCTATTGATGGTAACTAAATATACATTATTTTACAGATTGTGGATATAGAACAAAAATGCACAAATAAATTTACAAATGTGGAGTTAGGACAATACCTCATTAGCACAAAGAGACATGGTGTCGGCGTCGTGGACTGTGATTGGTCGATGGAGTGGACATAGTGTTTGTATACTCTTTGATGGAACACTCAAACAGTAGACAGAGAATACTATACAATTCAAATGTTTTTTTCTTGTTTTTAATCAAAAAGTTTTAAAGCTTCCTTGACCAACAGGTGTGAAATTTAAGTCTTAACAATACTGCATTTAAAGTTAATTTTGGATAAATTTGGTCGATAGGACAAATAAGCACTAAGGCGACGATACGCCATTTTACTATGAAGATAACTAAAATGCACTAATTTGGCTGTCTCAATATCAGCCAGTTCATGAATTGCTAAACGAGCTAAAATGGAATAGTAATTTACTCTATCCTCTATGTATTAGTATTTAATGTATGTAAAGTATAAGAGCTAAAATGCTTTGTGTGTATATTAGAATGAGCTCAGCGACTAACTTTGCTGCATATATATTGCAGTTTTATAGTGAAAAACCAGACTGCATGACAAAGGTAATGTAAAATGTCGATGTAAAATTCGGAATGCCCAAAAGAAGGATAGGCAATACCTCGGGGTATTGAATATCTATGGACGTGATTAACATAGAAAAACAGATGAAGAATGCATGGGTTTAATCTGTGATAATGATGAAATTCTAACAATACCGAATATTGAAAGATGTTTCAGTGGTTTGTACAATATAATTTGTGATAGATATGCTCATTTGAATAACATACGGTCTGGTTCTGTTTGCCTTTATTTTGAATAAAATATTGCATTTTAACACAAGTTTCTCCTCCTTCTACCAGGCTAGGTGATCACGCCTGGCGGACCGCTGGCCAACGGTTGATTTTGGGAGGGTGTGAGAATGTTCATTGTGCCATGCAAGTGATGCAAGATCAAAATTACTTTCGAATATACTATGTTATCTTTTCTAAATAGCTTTATATATTATATATCTACATGTCTAAATATGTGTCTGTATTTTCAAATGTACGCCATCAATTTGTATATATTTATTTTATACTACTGTTATAATCTCTATTCTCTCATCATCTCTAAAGGCTGTATAAAAGAGATTTTTTTTAAGATAAGATTTGTTTCAACTGTATCTTATTAATGGTGTACAATAAATAATATCCTATCCATCTATCTATCCCTTGTAGTTGGTACAAAATTAAATTACACAACTTAAAATACCATGACTTTGACTTTTCATACAGTTTTCTCATTAGTATTTTAACACTAACAATATTGAACGTTTCAGCGTTTACATTTCATCGTCCTAATTCTCACATAAATCACTCAAATCATGACCAACCCAATTCGCCTATGGAAGTACAAATACCTAGCTCATACAAATATCATCTCATATAAATATCAAACAATTTACACAGGTATAATGTGACATTTGATATAAATATTGCTAGCGGCATATACATATACTACTAACCTAATTTTCTTACCAATCAGGTAATGTATTGGAGATAATATATATTAATTATCTTTGTTTTAATTCTTTGTATCAAAATAACAGGCAAGTCGCAGTCGCAGTCAGCGAATTAGCTTTAATTATTGCTAATATATCTTTCTTGGTAAGGTTTACGAAGTGTAAAAAACTAACATTTCCGAAGAAATTCTCTACAAAAAAAATCTCTACAAATCATCCTCCTCCGCGCCTTTTCCAACTAAGTTGGGGTCGACTTTCAGTTTAACTACGATAAGGCCGAACTTTGATAATTTACGCAAAGCGACTGCCATCAGACGTTCACAACCCAAGTACTAGGCGATACCGAAGTTCTGTAGTTAGACCAGGTTGACGGACTTTTTTTTGGCTCTAACTACCCGTAACGAACGCCACAGATGTTCGTATGGCACCCGGGCCCGGCGGTTTAACGTGCTCTCCGAGGTCTCAATGTGTTAAGAATGGTCAGCCATCCTCGATTGACCTGGCTAGCATTACTTAACTTTGTAATATGCTAACCTACCTACTTAGCCACGAGCCCCAAAATATTGCCATCGTAAAACAGTTTTTGAAGTAATTAATGATGTAATTTCAATAATCATGTTTCATTTCATTCAGTTTTCTTACAAGTAAACAAATAATTGGACGTTGCTAGGCAGAAATGACTCAATCCACACAAAGTCACTTTTGAGTTATGGACGTTTGAAGTTTGAGCTGTCATTTCTCTAAAACAAAGTTTTTTTTATTTTTTAACTGTCTCTTTTTTGTAAAATAATAGTTTATATTGTATCTGTCCATCAAATTAGTGATATATTTTGCAATAGATTTCGAGATATTAAGATAAATGTGGGTTGAGTCCTTACCATTATACTTAATTTAATAAAGGCAGATACTTTTTTTTTATTTCTCAGAACGAGATAGATGTCATACATTTTTTGGATCGTCATACCCAGTTTTAAATATTGCGTGTCATTGTTTCGTTCTCTTCTCTTAAGTTTACTCTGAGCGCTGTTTGGCCAAACACATGTCAACTCTTTTAGAAGAAATTTGAAAATTATTTAAAAACATACAGACACAGAGGTGCCCAAGAAGTTGGCTCGTGCCTTATTAATTTTATTAAATACAATCTGAGGGATGGCGTAGAGAATTTGGTTCTTTGGAGCGACTGCTGCGGAGGCCAAAATAGGAATATTAAAATAATCCTATGTTAAAAACTATACTTAATAGCCACTCAAATCTTAAGAAGATGACATTTAAATATTTAGAGTCCGGACATTCTTTTTTGCCTAATGATACTGATTTCAGTAAGATTGAATGTGACTTAAGGATCACGAGCGAATTTTCATTGTAGAAGAATACATGAACATCATGAAAATCTCTAAAAAGAAAAACCCCCTTCATGTTACAAGAATGAAAACGCAAGATTTTTTAAGTACAAAAAAAATAGAAAAAAATATAGTTAACCGCAAAATTTGTATAAACAAAAATAAAATAAACTGGCTAAAAACTAAACAGATTTTATTGAATAAAGAAGATGAATACTTAATTACTATGATATGAGAGAGTGGAGACATTCAAAAACTGGATTTGTCAAAAAGAAACAGAGGTGTTCTAATTAAATTTTCAGAAGAAGATTTTAAATTTCTCTGGCCCCAGGGAAAACCCATTCCTCAAGCAAAGCTCGATGTTCTCAGATCTATGTTTAATTTAATACCTGAAGACTGTCACGCATTTTACAATAACCTTAAGGGAAACAGCAATTTTAGAGAGGATGTCGATGAATACGGGCGAACTCTTGATTTTGACTTGGACGATGAGACGTATTAATATGCGCGCTCATTTTTGTTGTTTTTCTATTTTTTTATTTTTATACTGATGATTTTATGATATTTTGATAGATTTGTGTTTAAGGTTAATAAATGTATAACTTTTCAATGATATTACTTGTTTTATTTTTATTAATAAATCGTTTTCTAGTCGAAGGATAGTTATGAGTCCGTTCTGAGAAATAAAAAATAAAAATCTGCCTTTTTTAAATTAAGTTTAATGGTAAGGACTCAACCCACATTTAACTTAATATCTCGAAATCTATTGCAGAATATATCACTAATTTGATGGACAGGTACAATATAAACTTTTATTTTACAAAAAAGAGACAATTAAAAAATAAATAAAAACTTTGTTTTAGAGAAATGACAGCTCAAACTTCAAACGTCCATAACTCAAAAGTGACTTTGTTTGGATTGAGTCCTTTCTGCTTAACAACGTCCATACTTAACTCAAATATTATAAGTCACTTTATTATAATTCAAAGTAGTTCTATCAGTCATTACTTCTACCGCTTACAAACAGCTCAACTTGTTTGAGTCGATTTAGTTTATTTGATATTAGATGTGCTGTTCATCGAAAGCCGTTTTTCTGAAATATCACAATTGTTTTGACTCGTTTCTGATAAATAAAAATAAATATTTGTTTCAGTAAAACTAAAACACAGAAACAACCCAACCTGTTTAAGTCGTTTTAGTTAATTGAGATAAAATGATATTTGCAATTTAAACTAAATTCTTAGAAAGGATCTAAACTGTTTGAGTTTATTCTGGTTTATCAAACTTATGAACATACTTATAGACATTAAATTACTGAGAAACAATTCATGCCGACTAGGTTCATTGTGCAAATACTTTTTGTGTGTTCTTCATACTGTGGGTTGAGACGGGAAAGTGACAAAACTGGTTTCCGTGTACGTATTCAAAATTGGGTTTTCACTACATGATAGAGTCGACCTTTAGGAGTATGGTGGTACACTTAACTCAATTTTGGCTAATATGTGGATTGAGTCCTTTCTGCTTAACTACGTCCAATTATACCTAATACGAAAGACAATAACATTATTTAAACAACAATAAATATACATGTCACCATGGGCTTGATAAGCAATCTCAGAGTCACTCAGAGTCAACAAAGGAATAATAGTTTGACTGATCTGTTTTTGTATTTCCTAAGTTGTACCTAACTTTGTGATGAGAGAAATAAATACAATTTTATTATTATTATTATACTCAACGAGCTATGGAAAGGGCCATGCTTGGTGTTTCTCTGCGCGATAGAATTAGAAATGATGAGAAACGCAGACGAAGGAAGGTTACCGTCATAGCCAAACGGGTCAACAAATTGAAGTGGCAATGGGCGGGGCACATAGGACGTAGAACGGATGGTCGATGGGCCCGAAAGTTCTGGAATGGAGACCACGGACCGGAGAGCGCAGCGTAGGACGTCCATTATCGCGGTGGACAGACGACCTGGTAAAGATAGCAGGACGTCGTCGGTGGATGCAGGCCGCTTCCAACCGGTCTTCTTGGAAGTCATAAAGGGAGGCCTATGTCCAACAGTGGACGTCTTATGGCTGAAATGATGTTGAAATATACACGTTTCTTTTAGAATTATTCAATTGAACATATACAACAGAAGGAATGTTAATCTCTCTTGATTTCATTACTTCAAAGTGATTTAGAATAAGCTTATACTTCGGTTCATTCCTCTCTCTATATTTTTTTATATTTTGTTCTTGGCCTTATTGACTTCACATTATCTTTGTTGCAGTGTTACGAACGTGTTTCTGGTGAATTTGTCGGCTGCAGACCTGTTAGTGACAGGGATCTGCATGCCAATCCAGCTCAGCAAGGCTATCACTCTAGTCTGGTTCTACGGGGAGACTGTCTGCAAGATTGTTAATTACATACAAGGTAAATTTTACGGTAGATCAAAGTTTGTATAAAAAAGGTTAAGATTAATTAAAAGGAAATATTAATTTTAACTAGTACTGGTGAGTAAACAGTAATATTTATATCAGGTTCGGTTAAGACGTAAATATTTGCTGAATAATTATTCACATACACACACTTGGGTTACATTCACACACACGCACACAAATATCCATTGTTATATTATGTGCTTTGGTTATTATAATTACAATTTTTTCCTTTATTGATTTAATAATTTATTTCATATTACAAAAAAAAACAGAAAATACGTTTAGCCTGGCTGAAATTTTTTCATTTTTGAGTGGATATTGTGAGGGCGCTGGTACCCATTACACAAATTTAATCTTAGCTTGGTTACCAGAGTAAAAATAAAATGTACACAAATATTATAAATCCGAAAGTAGCTCTGTGTGTCCGTCTGTTAAGTTTTCACGCCTAAACCGCTTAACCAATTTTGATGTTTTTAGGGTTCCGTACCTCAAAAGGAAAAAACGGAACCCTTATAGGATCACTTTGTTGTCCGTCCGTCCGAAGGTTTGTCTGTTTGTCAAGACCCTTTTTCTCAGGAACGTGAGGAGGTATGAATCTGAAATTTATATCAAATACTCAAGTCTACTGTCCCTTAGAGCTGTAAAAAAATCAAACTTTTAAACCAACGCAATCAAAAGATACAGCCGTTTATGCCGCAAATTTCGGTAAATTTTCGACCCTCGCAAAGGAATCAAAACCTACAGGGTACTTCCCGTGAACTCAGAATCTTGAAATTTGGTACGAAGCAACGTCTTATAGCACAGATAAAGGAAAAATTGCGAAAACCGTAAATTTTTTGTTACATCATATAATAAAAAAACTTTACGGAACCCTCGGTGCGCGAGTCCGACTCGCATTTGGGCGGTTTTTTTTTGTATAGAGACAATCAGAGCATAGAGATTGAAGAGCGTGAAATAAGGGATGAAAGATAGGCTACTCGAAGTATTAAGTCTACGCAAACAAAGTTGCTAGCAACCGCTAGTACAGAATAAATAGTAAAAATAATTAATAATAACTAACACATAATAAGTATTTAGTAATTTTATTTATAATTTAATTACTTATGTACAGTAAAACTCGGCAATATTTATGTAAATCTTACTATTGTTATAAAGACGATAGTTTGTGAGGTTGGATGGATGGATGTTTGTCATTCTTTCACGCAAAAACGGCTAAACGGATTTAGATCAAATTTGGCATAAAGATAGATTATAGTATGGAATAGTATTAAGGGTACTTTTTATCCCGAAGAAATGTACGGTTCCCGAGGAATAGATTTAACCAAAATTTCCAAGCGAACGAAGTCGCGGGCAACAGCTCATCCTCTATATTTGTCTTTTGATCACTGATACGGGTACCTGATAATACGGATAACCAAGTATTACATATTGAATTACTCAATTTACTTGACATTCGGGCCTTTACAGCTTAACTTATCTGTTTTCCTTAAGCAATATCAAACGAAGCTTTAACTGGTTAAGGCCTATGATTCTCGAGGGCCTCATTATTAAAGTTTATTGAGCAATGAAATTCAAAGACAAAGGTAAGGAAATCTGCTTCAAATTGTCCCAAAACTATCAATAAATTAACGAAATGTCAAAGCTTTTAAATAATTAATACAACAAGATACTGGCTAAGCCTTTAAAGTTACTTAAATAACAGTTTCGAAGGTTATCCTGAATATTTTAGAATAGATATGAAATGGCCTATCAGGCATCTGTTTTTTTTTTTGAGAATACGAAAGAGTTATCTGGTTTACTTTTGTAAAAATGCATTTAAATCGTTACATAAATTTGAGCTTACATTACGTGCCATCATGGGGCCCTGGGTTTAATTATATTATCCTATATAGGCAATTGCTTATTAGGTTCACGTTTAATTAGGGAATTCTCAAAACAGCATGGGTCTCGAAACAAGGCCGGTAAACCGCAAAAGGATTTTCTCGTATGACGTGGATTCAATGGATGGATAATACACTTCTGACTACCCTTTCAGGCGTGAACATTTAAGATGTACAAAAGAAATCATTGTGTCCAGTGGCCAATAATAGTTTTTTTTTAATAGTTGCTCTCATAATTATGTTGATAGACCGTAAAAAACATTACCCAAAGAACTACATACTATACTGGTGTATTTCTTAATTGTCTAAGTACCTTGTTATTTTTTTTGGGAACACAGTTTCTTCGTAGATAAATATTGTTCATAATTGTATCTCTAGGCCTTTTTTTATTCTGTAATGGAATAGGCGTTTGTCTTCCAACTTACGTGATGGAAAGTGATGATAAAGACGAAGATGGTACACGCCTATCCAGGAAAAACCTTTCTACTATTGAATGTTCCACGATTATAATTGAAAAATAGACGCAGGCAGTTCATTCCAAACCTTGGCGACTTGACCCAAAAAGGAGCTGTCAAAACATTT
This sequence comes from Callimorpha dominula, assembly GCA_949752705.1. Lineage (NCBI taxonomy): Eukaryota > Metazoa > Arthropoda > Insecta > Lepidoptera > Erebidae > Callimorpha > Callimorpha dominula. The sequence continues at coordinate 1,136,947 of OX456994.1, forward strand.
CGTTCGACTTTTTGGTGTTTCGACAATAAAAAGGGATGAACCTCCGTCTGCGTCTAGTCGTCCGATGAAGGAATTGCTAGGGTCCAATTAGATAGTAAAAAAACTTGTGGTACAATAATTGCACATAAAAAAAAACTTTCGAAATAGCATCGTTTACGTCGTCAAAATTTGTACACATACTTTTTAGCCTAAATAAGAATGAAGTATCATTCGTAAACAACACTATCTCGTGGTTGTTCTTAACAATATAAGGTAAGTCATTAATGTAGATTAATGAACAAAAATGGCCCAAGTATAGATCCCTGCGGAACTCCCATTTTTACCACAGACCCTGGAGATAGCTTGCCATTAATATCGACTTTCTGAATTGTATTACTTATATAAGAAGTAAGAAGATCCAGCGCCGTGTTTTTGATACCGTAGTGATATAATTTCCTAATCAGAGTGTCATGGACAACACAATCAAAAGCTTTGGATAAATCGCAAAAAAATGCCTAGGGAATCGTGGACATCCTCCCAGGCATCAAATGTATGTTTTACAAGCTCTACATTAGCATCAGTTGTGGAGCGACCCCTTGTAAAACCTAATTGCTTATTATGTAACAAATTATGGCAATTAAAGAAACTTCGCATTTGGAATCTTCGTCCTTCATTTATTCGTCAGTTAATTAGGTTCCTATCCTAGTACTTGTATTAGAGATAGATTGTAGATAACATAAATTGGTGGGTGTATAGGAACATAAATAAATATGCCTATTATCCCACTAATATTATAAATATATAATAAAATAAAATATATAATAAAGTTTGGATGGATGTATTGTTAGTATATATATATATATATATATATATATATATATATATATATATTATATAGTTTGGATAGATGTATATATGTATGAATGTTTGTTACTCTTTCACGCCAAAACTACTCAACCGATTGCGATGGAACTTAGTATGTAAATAGCTGAAGACCTGGATTCACATATGGGATACTGTTTATCCCGATATTCCCGGGATCGGAACTTACGCAGGTGAAACCGCGGGGTGCTGCTAGTAATATTATAAACTTGAAAGTTTGTGAGGATGTTTGGATGTTTGTTACTCTTTCAAGCAAAAACTACTAAACCGATTACAAAGAAACTTGGTGTGTAGATAGCTGGAAACATAAATTAACACATAAACTACTTTTTATTTCGATATTCTCACGACACAGGGACTCACGTGAGCAAAACCGCAGGGTCCAGCTAGTACTTAATAAACCTAATGTCGCTACTTAATACTTTACGACCAGTAATAACACAGACTAGTCTAATGGCTTTCGGGTTTGATGCGAGCAATCAAATGTTATGTCTACCATTGACAGTTTGACGTCAATCGTTTTATGAGGTGTAGTTAGTGAGGTGTTGCTGTTTCATTAAAGGTACGAAATGTCCAAAGGAATTTTCTTTTCGACCGAAAGATGCAACAGATATGAAATTTTTTCGTTTTTCCTACAGTATTGTTACATATTTGTCCATTGATAATTAGGTGTCCACATAGAGTTGATCAAGAGTCACGTAGTAAAGAATACAGATCACAATTTATTTTTAATGAATATCGTGCTATAATATGTTTTTACATAAGTGATGACGCAAAAACTTTTTTAAATGCCTATTATACACATGGCCTTACAAACATATACATAATTATGTGTAATAGTTAATAAATAAAACCTAAAATACCTACCGTAAAAATCGTGTGATCATTGAGAGAGTGATTTTTTAGATGAAATTCAAATACTACGTTTACTTATTTTTGAACAATGTTTGTACTTTCTCACAGCCAAATTATTATAATCTTTGTCAATAATTTTATGAAGTATCCAAGTCTAAAGTGCGACTAATGATGTCCGTAAAATTATCGCTATCATATAGCACCACGCAATATTGGAACGACCTTTCTAAACAAGGCTTGTAAAGGAATGTTTGGTTTGCTAACAGTTTTGTTCCCAGTCTTTGTTTATCTTGGTGATTGGTTAGTGTTCCGCCAAAGTGACCATCACTATCGCATATATTTTTTATTTATTTGCTCATCAACATGGTAACAATATAGGATCTTATGGTATGTTGGTACAAGGCACAACATGTTAATCCGCAAGCCGTAGCAGGCAAAATTCAATGGTTACTACAATAAATTAGTGATTTATGCAAAAAAAACATATTCAGTCTTAAATTTAAAGTTAGTACATAATTATATTTCTTATGAACACTTGAGTAGTCGCATGCACAGTGAGTATATTATTTAATTACATTAATTAATTGAAAAATATAAATAAGTAAATGAAATGTCAACAGAAAAATAATAGTATTGTTGACTTATCAGCATTCAGATAATTAATATAACACAAAATGCATTACAATTTCATTATATTATGATGGTACAATGGTTTCTATTGTTCTTTACAACTGAAAAACTTTTCAATATCATAGAAACATTTTTGAATAAGCAATTTTTTTACCTTTGAATGAACATGCGCTGCGGTAGTTCCCGCAACATTTGCGGTATTTTATTATATGTTTTTACACACATATTCAATGAATGTTTATGACATAACGTTGTTCTACGTCTTCGTATGACCTGAACTATACGCTAAGACGATTTTTGGCGTTAATCCTTTCGAAAAGATGTGAATGTTTTAAAACAAAAAAGCCCTATAGGTGAAGATGTCTTCCTATTCTGTCTGTACTAAGCTGTATAATTAGAATATCTATATATATAAAAATGAATCCCTATTTCCCTTGGTGACGGCATCACACATGAACGGCTGGACCGATTACGCTAATTATTTGTTTTTGTGTTTTTTATTGTCATGTGAAGGTTCTTATGCAAGAAAAAATAAAGAAAGTTGCTCGGAAAATTAGAAAATTTGAGAAAACTTAACGAGGGACTTATGCGGGTGAAACCACGGGGCGCAGATAGTAGTATTGTAAAGATTTTCTTTAAGAATACTAGTAACGTGGGTTACATATTACTAGTATTCTTGTTTTATCCTCCAGCTAAGCTAAGTGCTTGTGTAAGAAGTAAGTTTGTGCACGACAGTAGTCTATTGGGTGGAGTTCGAACCCGCAACCACTTGATCGCAAATCCGACGCCTTCGCTATTATGCTACCTACCAAAATGCTCAAAACTGTTATTCAGAATAGAACAAAAGTTGCAAAAAATTACTACCATAGCTGCTGCTGACTTTCTTAATTTTTATTACGACTCGCTTGAAGTCATTGTGGAAAAGTAAATGGGAGATCAGCAAAACTTAGATTTCAAAATTATATTTAGAGTATTTAGAAATACAGTGAACTGGTTTCACAGGGAGAGAGGGGCTCGTGGCTAAGTGGTAACCGAGTAGGTTAACACATTACAAAGTTAAGTAATGCTAGCCAGGTCAGTCTAGGATGGGTGACCATTCTTAACACATTGAGACCCCTCCCTGCCTCGGAGAGCACGTTAAACCGTCGGTCCCGGGTGCCAAACAAACATCTGTGGCATTCGTTACGGGTAATTGGAGCCCTAAAAAGTCCGACAACCTGATCTAACTACAGAACTTCGATATCGCCTAGTACTTGGGTTGTGGAGGTCTGATAGCAGTCGTTTCACGTAAAATATCCAAGTTCGGCCGTATCGTAGTTAGATTGAAAGCCGACCCCAACTTAGTTGGGAAAAGGCGCGGAGGATGATGAGTGAACTGGTTTCAGAGTAGGTAGAAAATATGTAACAAACCTATGCTATATCAAACACAAGTCCTTGCTTCCTTACATTGCACACAAGGCGACCATGAGAGGTACAAAACCTTAAACGACAAAATAAAATTAAAATGCTATTTGTTTGCAAGATGTATCGATAGTCGATATTTAAATTGAACCAGAGCACTTACCAACACTATCTGTTACCACACAAATTTATCATACGCAAACAAATGAGTACAGTTTTGGTCTCAATTTAATTTCACAAAATACTCATAGTAGTCAAAGCTTTACGCAAAATGTTTGAATTATTACCATTGTACGTATGGATGGGCCCACGTCTATAAATTATTACGCTATTTCTTATGATGAGCAAGCAATTTAACATATTAGTCAAACGAATATTAAAAGAGGGATCTATGGTCTACTAATATGTCATCTTCACCGGAAATGATTTTGCTATTATTTACAGCAAATTCTATTGGAATTAGAGAGATGACGTTGACGTTGAAATACTTATGTATTTCAATGTCAACGTCATCTCTCTACTAAAATACTTTTCGCAAATTGATAAATAACGCTTATGCGTTATTTATCAATTTGCGAAAAGTAATTTTATAGCGTTCAGTTTCGCGGCATGAACGGAAATTAGGGGCAAGAGGGAGGTATTACTAACTTTTAAACTTTCGCGTTCCATGATATAAATAATTATCTACTTATACGGGAGTTAACGCGATCACGTCAGGCAATTCAATGATATGTAATACCTATTTCGTGATCGTGTTAATTCCCGTATAAATACATAATTAAGAATGAGGTTATGTTAGACATATTTGGTAGTTATTGTGGTTTAATAATTCCGACATTAATTAAATCAAATTCAAATGATACTAAAGGTTATAAACCTTTAGTACCTGACAATAGTAAACTAGTATAAACGTTTTGGAAGTAAGAGTGTTGTGTCCCTCTACCTCAAGGGAGGATCCTCTGACCAGGCTTGGTGGACATGCCTTTCAGACTGCGGCCCAACGGTTGGTGTTTGGAAATTGTATATATACTAATCGGCTTGAGAACTTTTATTGCTCAATGCAGGATCAGTTGCTACTCTACGCAGTTCAGCTCACATTATTAATGGGCATCCAGCATTCCTCAGGACCGGTGACTCTTACAGTGATGAAGTTCAACTTTGACATTTCTCCCTTTTCTATTTTTATTAAACACCGACACAGAAAAAGGGGTGTGTCTGTCTGTGGCATCGTAGCTCCCAAATGAAATTGACCGATTTAAGTGCGTTTCTTTTTGTTTGAAATGTGACTTGATCGAGAGCGTTCTTAGATGTAATTCAAAAAATATGTTCAGCCGTTAGAAGATAATCAGCTCTATTCTAATTGTTGAAGGGATTTTCGAGTCGGGGGTGTTTTAAATTTTAAAGTTATGATTATTAATCATTGTTATTGATTAATGAATTACATATTTTTTCTTTTTTTTTCTAGGAGTAGCGGTTGCAGCCAGCGTATTTACTATCACAGCGATGTCTGTCGATCGATGGCTCTCAATATCCCCTGAACCACGACTTCGACCACCGGGTCGAAGACAGGCGTTACTTCTACTGTTAATGCTGTGGTTTGCAGCATTAATCATATTCATACCACTCCCGTTGGTGGCAACAGTAAGAAGAGAGCAAGTGCCTATTATATCGAAGACTTTTAAAAATATATCGGTATGTATGATACAGCTGTTCTTAAATATTATTATCAGAAGATTTAATTAATGCGATTTTCTACGGTTAATAGAGGAAAATGGGCATTCGTTTATTAAAGAAATTCCATATTCCTTTGAATTTTTGTACATTAAATGTAACATATATGTGTAAATGCGAGACATAGATCATTTTACTAAAATTACAGTTACAATTAGCGTTTTTTTATAAAATCATTCATCAGTCATTAACTTTTACTAGCTTAAAGCAATTTTTCCAACCTTTGGGAACGAAACAGTACCTTATTCTGGATGAAAGGAACACTATGCCCTTTTCATACAAAAAAAAAACATGATGATGGTTCACAATGTTAGTTACCATACTGTTTTTTGAACAAATTAGTAATTTATAAATAATAGTGAAGCTTCCAACTCTAAATTAACCGTAAGAATATCATAATAATGAATCCGATAGTACGAGTATCTGTTTCTATCACATCTACCCACATTAAAATAAACACACACTCGGAAATTACTAATGAAAACGTTTTTACTTACTGTTAGGTGCATACTCATTGCATCACGATTGCTTGATGAGCACCATGATGAGGACGTTGGGATTTACAAATAGCAAAATTTTGCACAAGAAACTTTTTACTTACTAACACTTTTTTTTTTTTTTCAATTGGGGCACGTTCTTCATCTCAATTCTGATGTAAGAAACAGTCTCAAAACCATTGATATAAACTATGAAAATCACTAACTAACAGCAACTGCCAAGTTGTTCGTACCTCTGTTTGCACTTAAGTCAATCGTTCTAAAAATATTCCTACCCTTTTATAATCCTACAATTTGTTAATATTTATCAATCGACCAATAGTATTGCGTTACCGGTATAACCAGTCAAAATAATATCTATTAACTTATTTTTATTAAATAGTGAACTGTGTTATCATCTATTATAGTTTGGCCCTATTTTTAATAAAATAAATAAGAGTTTTTGATGTGGCGACAACAATGGCAAGTAACTTACATAACTTTGTTCTTATAATATACCAATAGTGTGGATCGAAATTTGATTAGTGAGTCTGCATGGATATCCACAAGAGCACTAGATTCATTTGCCAACTTAGATAGCCTTGGAATCGAAGAATTAGTCCCAAAAACCGTTCTACGTAGAGGTGGGTAGAAGGGAGTGATGCAGTTACGAGAGTATCTAGCCGGTACACGAATATTAATTCTACCCAACAATTGTAGGCAGCTGAAATGGCTATGCAAAATCTTGTACATTAAAATATTTTCATGTAGATCCCTCCGATCTGACAAAGAAAACATTTCAAACTGCCTGAGCTTTAATAATAATATAAATTTATTTGCCAAAGGTAAAATAAGCAATATCACTACAAAATTATAAGTTTCCTAAGAACATTTGGTCTGATTATTCCAAAAGCCTCCTACACTAGGCTTGGCCTGTCCTGTAGAAAGTCTTTATAGCCAGATTTACCAAGAGATGTAGACATTGACGTATATGAATATATTATATATTAACTTAGGTATCTCATGCTTACGGTAAAAATTATATAAAAATATTGTATTATTCTAGTATTATAAACCAATTTCTAATTTATTTGTTAATTTGTTGAAACATTCATGCAGTAGTTTAAAATAACAATTAAATCTTATCATAAATATCATTCAGATGGAATCAAATCATAAATATCATTCAAATAAATTATACTGTTTATTGAAAGCAATTTTGTAGGTGTACATAAATATAGTTAAAATAAATTGAAGTCTTCAGATTAAATTAATGGCTTTAAAAAGCTCTCTGTTTGTTCATAAGTCCGGTTAAGGTTCTTTAAATGCTTCACGATCAGAAGGTCTAAGTAGTAAAACGTCCAACAGCGCGAAACGTCTAGTGAGCAGTAAGCCTAAGTGCTTAGTTCTTTTTTTAGCTTTTAAATTACTGTTTGATAAATGCCTTAATAATCTTTTTGAATTTTAAACAATAAATAATAAAATGTAACAAAAGATAGATAAACAATTGTTTTTCAATAAATCTTTAAGTATAGACATGGTTAAAGTGGTAGTGGTAAGAATATGATAACTGCCAACTGCGAAAATTAAACAGGCGCCTTGCACATTCGGTAAGAATATTACTTCTGAAGCCCGATCCACACTCTCCAATAGGCAAAACCAGGCGAGAGTGTAGTTGGTGCCCTCGCCTCTTCTCGCGAGAATGTGGAGCTGGGAAGTAACAAGTGGGTGAGAATTATAACCATATATCTGCGATACAAGTTCAATCGACTAAGAGCATTATTATGTTACTTGCAGCAAGTTTATTCCGTTGGACTAAGAGAAAAATAATTAATTAAATATATTTATCTATACTCTTTCTTGAGACTGATTTTCAAACGCAACACCTGTAAAGGCACTTTTTTATGGTATATGGGCAAACGAGCAGAAGGGTCACCTGATGGTAAATGACTACCGCCGCCCATGAGCACCTGCAACTCAAAAGTCACAAGTGCGTTGCCGGCCTTTAAGATGGGAGTATAGGAAGGGGGGAATAAGGGGCGAGGACGGGAGAGAGGAAGAGGGAAGGGTTAGGGCCTCCGGTAACCTCACTCACTCAGCGAAAAGCAAAACAATCATTGCTTCACTGCCGGTTTTCTGTGAGGTCGTGGTATCACTCCGGTCGAGCCGGCCCATACGTGCCGAAGTATGGCTCTCCTACTGTTACTATGGACTTTACTTACGAGAGCATTATTTCGTTTTAGGTTATGATCATAAACAACAAACGTTATCGGATAACCTATTAAATCATATTTTAACTTACAACAAACGTAAAAAAATATATTTTCCTCATAAAATGTAGGTACCTATTATTAAATTAGAGTATGATACTTGCTTTAATGAAAAGGTACGCTTTATGGCCGCAATACAATACAACTGGGGCATCGCCGTCCATTAACACCTTTTCAGTGTTTAGGGCGTGTTTGGTTTTACCACTGAGACATTATATATCATAAGGTTAACAGAATGAATTAGCGTTCAAACTTAGCGTTGAAGTTATTTATTATATTGGTCACATTCTTATTGCTGTATAATGTATATAAAAATAAAATTTCTTATTAAAATAAAAACTTTCGGTAGTCAAACGAGTTGTATTCATAATTATAAAACATATACGGTTTTAGTCACGTGTGTGTTTTGGGGATGCTCGACTAGCTTTGGACCCAACGGGGGCCCTTTATCAAGGAGTGAGTCACCTTGCCACGACAGTATCCGGTGTGGCGCCCAAATACACACGTGAGTAAAACCGTATATTCTCTAATAAGGTCATCAAATCTCAAAGATGATAGAATCAGAACAAAGTACCTTAATTATTGTTTTTTTGAAGTGAAAACTTCTTTAGCGGCGTTGTGCACTTTTTGGGATGGGAGGAGCGCAGAACTTCCAGTGTACCCTATGTAAACATTTAGATACTTTTTGAAGTGAAACCTTCAATAACATTAAACATTAACATTAAGCGGCGCGGGGCGCTTGCGCGAGTGTGCGTGTGTGTTTATACAACAGCCTGTGTGTACGAAAGCGCAATAGATGAATATTGTATTTAACTACATAAATGAAAGTACTTTTATACTGATAAACAAAGCAATTCGTGCGAAATTATTCCTTAACCATTCCAAAATATTCAAAAATGCACAACGTAAATGTTTAAGTTTTGACTTCTGCCGGCACTCCCGGGGTGCAACCCTTTTTTTATTATTAATTGATCTTGATGCCTACAGGTAAAAAAGATAGCGATAAATAAAGATAGCGTGTGTTATGCTATCTTTATTTATCAAAAACCGTCTAAATCGAATAAAAATAAATATCAAAAATAATATCCACTGATTTTGAAAGTGAGCGGCCATAATGAAAATGTCAATTCGTTCAGTGACATTGAGTTAGGGCTGACACAAACGAGGATTGAGGTAATAATTATATTTATATGTTTAATCTAGTTAGTGCAAATTTGTAGCAGCTCCGATACTTAGTTAGACGAGAGTTACAGTTTTTATTCTACTTTTATACTTTTCGCCGAATTCTTGGTATACTACTCGCATAACGAGGCCGCGGAATCCTACGCGCTCTCACTATGGTCCATAGGCATGATCATGGCCTCCAACGAGAGACTACCCACACCTTTGCCTGACTACCGAACGGCCAGCAACGCACTTGCGACTCTTGAGTTGCAGGTGTCCATGGGCGACGGTAGTCACTTACCATCAGGTGACCCGTCTGCTCGTTTGCCCCCTATAATATAAAAAAGTACCCTTCTATCATTCCCTAAAGAGGAGCTTGATATTTGCTTCACAAACTCGAAGTACCTAAAAGTCGCAAATATCTATACTTATAATAAAAATGTAACAGGTTCAATTCTGTACATTGAAGATATTTTGAATTTTTTTTTTTGTTGGCGCTCTGTGATCGATACTGAAGCCAAAACTATAAATTTTTTTATTTTTGTCTGTCTGTCTGTATCATGGCCGCGCATCACGCTGAAAGTACTGAACGGATTCAAATGAAACGTGGCATGATTTGAGTTCATACTACGAGGTAGGATATAGGATACTTTTTATCCCGAAATTCATAACGGTTTCTTTGAGAGGGGGGATCAAAGTAAAAATGTGTAGTTCGTTGTAATTCATTGATGCGTAGTCCGATTGCAATCATTCTTTTTTTTGTTGGAAAGGAGGCACTTCGTAGATTATCACGTAATCTTTTTTTTTCTATATCTATGTGTATAATAAATCTATAGAATCGAGTTTGTGTTTGGTTGCTTCACGTAAAAAGTACAAAATAATTCAGGAAACGTATTATGCACCAGTATTGTGTGTAACTCGGTGTACCATTTAGTATTTAATTGATCACAATTGGTACCCATAGAAAAAACAATGCAAAGTTATAAGTTATAAACACCGCACAGCGACATCTATTGGTCCAAAGTAGTACTAACTATATAATTCTTACAACGTTAAAATAAATGGTCATTTCTTTTTTTATGTAATTATTATTAGTATATAACACACGCATCTATACTTATAATAAAACTGTTACAGGTCCAATTCTGTACATTGAAGATATTTTGATGATGAGATGTAGTTTCGAGGTGACCACTTAAACTATTGCGCCATCTGAGTATAATATAAACATAATAGAAACATTATACCTTTAAGTGATTATTTGTAGGGCAATATCTACACTAATATTATAATAAGGAAAGATAAGATTTCCTATTTGTTTAATTGTAATGCCTATCCATTAACGAAAGAAACTACTCTACCGATTTTAATAGAAAGCTACATTATCAGAAATTTATTTACATATTTTATTCAAGTAATTAAAAGATTTCAGCCTCAAATAACGGCATTCGTGATGCAAGCCAGGAGATCAAGGGCTAGTAAATCAGGTTTGCTTCATCTATTAAACAGTATACTACATTTTATTCCATTTGTGTGCATATTTAATGTGCAATTAAGTATTTTTGGTGCTACTTTCGAATATTTTGTAAGAAAAAAAGGGATTTATAGTTATTCGATTAAAAACTACCCCTTAAAAATTGGGTACCTAAATAAAAATAAATGAAAAAGGTCTATAGTAAAAATAATAATAGTGAGTTGTCAATCAGAAACGTTTACATTTAATAGACAAACAAAATAACTTTTGTATACCTATTATATTATAATAAAATATACATTTATGCTTCGGAACTCAATTTTAATATTTGACGTTTTCTTACTAAATTCTGTCGTATCGATGTATTTTAATAAAAAAAATTATGCTCCTTATGATTGACAGGCAGAGTTCAATGTTATATGCAAGAATATATTCCAACACTTTATATTTCAATGTGTTCAGTTTTCTAAGGTAATTTTTTTCTGAGAGAAACAGTACTTATATATTTTTTTTACTTTTTGCACATTATCAAATTGACTTTATTGCACGATAACTATATGGCTTACCAAATTAGGTACAGTTTTTAAAATAAATAATATTCGAAAATTATAGCACCTTTGTATTAAAAGAAACGTGCGTTATTATTGCACTGAACCTCTACTCTACGTCTAGAGAACACGAGTGAGACAGACGTGTGTCATAAACCCACATCACTATAAGTGTATCTGAGCGGTCACGCGGTCACGCGAGTGCAATACTTTTTCCCCCATCCCACAATTGCACAACGACGTGGTCTGTACTTATATTTACTGTTATTATTGTAAATATCTGTAAATATCTGTATTGTAAATATCTGAGCATGACGGTCATGTGAGTTCAGTGCTTTTTCCCCAACCCAAAAGTGCACAACGTGCCTAAAGATATTTTCACTTCAAAAAGTTACAATGTAAAGATAATCTTATTTAAATAAACTTTGTCATTTACAGCAACTTATTTGGACGCGTAGTTGTGGAGATATGAAAAATAAATACAAACTTACAAAAACGTCTTTCTTTAGATACTAATCACAATGCAAAAGTCAGTTCATCATAAAATTGAGAGACGAAGGATTTTTACAGTCAATAGTTTGATTTTGAACTAAGCAGTGTAACGCAACACGCGTACTTTGTAGTACAGTGAATGACCTTTAGCGCACGGAGCCGTCGAAGCAGCTACTGATTACTGTTTTTTTTCTGTAAAATGTTCTGTTTACTCATTGTGATATCACTTTTAAGTAAAAAGAAGAAAAAAAAAGAAGAATTATGAATTTCCGGCAGAAATTTCCAATGAATTTCTACTCATAATGATGGTCTGAATACACTATTTCAGGATGCGGTACAGTATCACTGACGCCCTGTATAGTCGTTGATACATATAAAATAAGAGGGACGCTTGATCGCGTGTTCTGCTGCCGAGTCCCTGCGCCGTGATCGTGGTACTCCCGTACCACCCGGGAAGTTGACGTCTATGTATAAGGTATTCGCACAGCTCACTCGCGCGGTCTGCTCCTTACGCAACGCACCAGAACAAAATAGTGATTTTTCGTAAGAAAAATTGAACATTCGATTGAAAAAGTTCTTTTGTGAGCTAAAACTATCTGAAAAAGTTTCTTTTAGAGCTACATTTATGTTAAAGAGTTCTTTTTAAAACGACAGCTTGCACATTTCTTCAAATTAAAAAGTTCTTTTGAGAGCTGTAAATACTTAGAAAAAATCTTTTTATAAACATTTATGTTAAAAAGTTCTTCTCAGAATTAGTACTTTTACTTTTCTTATTACGTCATTACTATAATTATAGTTACATCAGAACCTATTCAATTCTTATCTTTTAGTATTTCTATAACATGTATACCGTACCTGTAAACGATTTACCGCTTGATTTTACCTAATTTAATGGTTTCAATAGATACCTACTAATAAACCTAGAAGAAGGTTAGAACTTTCTAAATAGAACTCCCAGTGTAGAACAGTCAAAATGCGTCTTCCTGCACAAAATATTAGGACCTCGCAAAAACGCGTGAGGGAATCGAGTATTGAGCGGTCACAACGTTCCACTGCACAACGTTTTAGGACGTTGCGAATGAAGCAACGGCCGCCTGTCCATAGCGGCTCAGGGTACAAAGAGAAAGACAACAAGTGATGACATCTACAGTGCGCAGTTGAATTTTAGCTTACAGTAACAGGTCGGCTTTCAGTTACGATCCAAACTACTGTAAATTTGCAGGAATGAGTAAGACTTGCCCTAAGTGCCATACAAAACATGGATAGATGAAGCGTGCGGTGTGTACTGTGCATCCAGCAAAGTGATTCTTCCCAATATATAGGAACTACCACAACAGATACTAAATCTTTTCATGGACATTCGTTTAGGAATAAAATTAGTTAAGAAATTAAGGAAGGTAACTTCATGCCCACTTTTAAGGTCGGAAGGGCAGGTTTACCGCCTCATAGGCAGTCTTTTCCCGCAATCAAACTTAAAGTCACAAACTGATTTTCACGCGGGCGAAGCCGCGGGCACAGCTAGTAATAAATAATAATGATCTCTTCAAACTACTACAATATAATATGGGCTATATTCCCAAAGAAAAATATGTGAAATTTTAAATATTTAATACAGAGAAGTTGATATTAAAAGTGAAGAATAAATCAGGGCCCTAATATTTAATAGGGATGTTGACACTAACCACAAATTTATATTGCATTTTAACTAAATGATTCATTGTGATATATAAAAACCTAAAACAACGTTTTTTTCATTAAAAGACTGTTAAAAATATATTATAGATGATTAAAAAAGGCTGAAATAGTAACCATGACCACGTGACTGAAAACACCAATCAGATTCTATTACATAATTATCCGAGGGACTCACAGCTGATACTTGTCAGTTGGTACCCTAATAATATTAACTGTTTGATATTAACATAGAAAACGTCACTCATTGCGTGAATTATCTCGAAGTTAGTTGCAACTCGGTAATAATCTTGTATCTTAATCTTATCACTATGGATTTTCAAAGGAAACTCATTGAACTTACCGAAGATAGATTCGTTGACGGTGGCAAATTTTTTTTACAGGAAACCAAGATTTTTGTGCTTCTGAACTTAGGAACGTGAAACGTGACAACGTGAACGTGAAAGTGTTAGCCACTTTCTCCTTATTTGTTTATTTTTTGGGACATTTATGAAATTTTTTTCCGGTGTGCTGATTGTTGTGCTTTTGCACTTGGGCACTGCACAGCATTTGTAATACTTAATGTCCATTTCTCTCAGGTAAAGCACTTAAATTTGGTATATTCGTGAAGGTAACCGCGAGCACAAACACCAAGAATACTTATTACTGTGACGGGCTGACAGTTGAATAATGTTTTTCGGATAATGACGTAAACAAACTGAAGTGAGTGTTTCGGCGGGAAAATTTAAAAGTAACTTTATTTTTTCAAATTTCTTTGATCAATTTTAGTGTTTTTTAACAGAATATTATTTATTACGTTTATTATGGGTCTAGGTATAAAATAAAACCAGTTTTGAAAATATGTCAACATCCCTCTGGGGAATATTACTTCAATATTTTTTAATGAAAACGCCGAAACAATGTGTACCACATTGTTTCGGCTCTGGTAATATCAAGAGCTGAAGCGATCTGCTGCGTATGCGTCTGACGCCGCCGCGTCTGTATATTTAAAAACTATGAATACCACTCATGGAAGATTTATTTTAAGATTAGATACATATTTTATTTTAAACTAAAACAATCCCGAAAATAACAAACAGGATAACAATAAAAATAATTACCATTCCTTATGCATATTTTGAAGTTCAATATTTGAATATGTTAAAAAAATTGTTATTACATTTTCGATTCCATGAAATCGAAATGACATTGAGATGTTTCAAATTTAAGCCAAGAAGTCACAAAACAATGTCCTACAATATTTAAATAGTATATTATTCTTAGAAATGAATACTGTTTTATTTTGTGCTGACATTTAAATACTTGGAATTTGACAATCCCTTTCGTTTTTCATAATCATGTTTGTATGGATGAGTAAGTAAAGTAGTAAGCATTGAGCCCTTCAGTAAATATTTAATATGAAAACGCGTGAGCTGCTATCAAACAAGAATGCCTAGCTTCTTACTTGATGGCAGCTCACGAGTTTATAATCCTATCTATTATCATTTTAGTATTAAAAGAGTTGATTGTTCCTTACTTAAAATTAAAATAATATCGTGATTATACATATATTAGCCCCTCTACATTACCTACTCGCGAACTTGGTCGAAGTTATGCGAATACAGTGTAGACAGACACATTGCTTCGCTTCGTCTCTTGCGACTTCGAAATGCCCCTTGGAACTTTCCAACGACGGGCGACGACTGAGCTCCCCACGAGGTTGCACGAGTGTGTAGTGATAGTGACGTAAAGTACTTCGTCGAAGCCACTTCGCGAGTAGCTCTAAACTACTCGCAAAGTTGCTTTGACAAAGTATTACGGGCTATTTCGAGGTTTTCGAATACAAAGCCCGTTATGATTATTGTATCTTGTTTATATATTTAGGTTTTCACACGTTTTATACATATTAAATAAGATCAGTTTCAAGGTCTCAATTAATTTAATGGAGTATTCCTAAATGTACGTGGTAATACGTACGTATACAGTTTAATATAACCAGTAAATTTTAGTTTTATCGTGGGAGAGCCATGCTTCGGCCTGTATGGACCGGCTCGACCGGTGTGATACCACGGCCTCACAGAAAACCGACAGTGAAGCAATTTGCTTTTCGCCGAGTGAGTGAGGTTACCGGAGGCCCTAACCCTCCCCTTTCCTCCCTCTCCCCTCTTCCACCCTTTCCCCCTCTCCCCCTCTTCCACTCTTCCCCTAACCCCACCTTAAAGGCCGGCAACGCACTTGTGACTCTTGAGTTGCAGGTGCCCATGGGCGGCGGTAGTAATTTACCATCAGGTGACCCGTCTGCTCGTTTCCATCAAAAAAAAAAAGTAAAGAAAGATAATATTGAGTTAGTTATTATACACCTAAATTTCATTTTAATAATCCTTACAATTAATTCTAGATAGAAACAAGAGACGTGCACTTCTGCACAGAAGAATGGCCTGGATTGGAGCGAAAGAAGCAATTTGGTATGCTGTCTTTCACCTTAGTATATGCTATACCAGGTGAGTCTAGTTAGTACCCATAGACTATTAAAATACGTGTTAAAGAAAAGTGTAGTGAAGCGATATGTATGCCAGGAAAATAAGACCTACTTAGAGTTAGCCGAAAAAATTGGGTTTTCAATAATTTTTTTATTCTTAGCTTGAGAAAATGGTTTCCCAGTGTAGGTGCACATTTATACGACATATCATGTCGGTAATTTTTTAAGTTCAATTTGTTTTTTTTAAATTAAAATGTATTTAAATTACGAACATTCCCAAAATTCTTATCGCTTTACGTCATTCAGGGGGTCCACCTTTGTGGAACACTCTGTATTAGTAAAATTAGTAGTTAGTATATTATAATATTCTATTCCATGTTCTTCTGGTTATTGTTACGTTCTATCTGTCTTAGGTGAAACTACCTCCATAAATACAGCAAAATCAGCGTATTTTGGTTATAACTATCCCTTACTGACATAGCGTTGCTTACTGGGCAAATTCTACGAATGTGAATTTAACATTTGTTCTACAAAAAAGGTGTTTACCTAGTATTTACAACATGCAAAATACTCCTTAAGAATGGCATTTCAGAAAAAAGGTTTTCTTCCATTAACAGGGATTTATATAATGCAGCTCTGTTTATTCATAAAATGTAATACATTTTTTTTTCAATTTCAAAACAGACTCAAAAATTAACATTGAAATAAATATAAACACAATATTAAGTTACCTCCCATAAATAACATAATCAACTATAAAAGTACGTATATTACGGCTTTACGGGTATTTAACCACATTCGAAAATATGTAAAAAAACTGAATGGCAATACGTTCGAGAATACTCTAAAAAAGTAGCTAATAGAAATTTTGTTTTAAAATCTGATGGAATTCTTTGAAAAGTAAACAATGTAACGTAAGTTACGGCTGAAATTATGTAGTTATATTCTTATTTCATGTTTAATTTTTAATGTACTTACCTATCTAATTTTTTTACCTATTTAAATTTTATTTTAGCTAAATTGTAGATTGTATCTGATGTTATCATTAAATACGAATGAATTGTTGCAACTCCCGAAATTGAGAAACTGTTTAATCTATTTACGTTAAACATCTAATGTCACTCAGTTTTATGAAATTAATAAATTTTTATGTCCACAATATTCCTTATTTTCGTAGTGCATTTAAAATCTAATATGGCGTAGCGCCAATAGAGGTAACGATTATACTATTTCTTGCCTCACCGACATCTTTATCGCTGATAATTGGTTCTGGGATACTTTTAATGTCTTAATCTGTCTAAACCGCATTCTTCATTTGTTAAATAGCAAACAAAACCTAGGTCTACATAAGTGATTTTCATTATAAAGCTTTTTTGATCATTGTTGGACGTGGTTAGCATACTAAATATGCAATTATTTGCACAGCTATCACAACAATCACGTTATTACACTTTGTAGCAAACGTCACGTAACTGTCATTATTTTTAATTTTTTAACGTTATATGTGTACGTAAATATTAACATTTTAATTGAACAGGTTTGCTACATGTCACTCACTGTAAAAAAAGATACAAGGTCTCATTATGATAGCAAAAGACATTTTCTTTCGCAAGAGAATATGTTCCATGCTGAAATTTGTATCGTATAAATAATCTGGTATACACCAGATTATTTATAAAACTAAGACAACCAATAATAACACAAACTGCAACTGGCAACGCTGAATCAGCGATCTAACATGATTACAAACAACAGAAATAAATACATTATTAAACAAACTTTGCCACTTCTATTTGAAAAAAGTAATGGTCTGTGATTTGCAAGAGCCTATTAACGTTTAATAGACATTTTGAAAATGTACAGAATCACTACCTAAAATGTAGTTACATCTGTTTGCGGTTAAGATTCTGTAGTTCGTTAAGGCCTGCCCACCTAGTAGCAAGGAATTATCGAAACCTATAGCACTTACAATATTTACTCAGGCGCCTCAAAATTTCTTTAACAGATCTTTAACTATATAAAGATATACGTAGAATAAAACACATGTAATTTGTATAGTAATGCTTATTTGATGTCATGGCAGTCCGTAACTCATCCAGAATGTAAAAGCCTGCTGTCATGTTGGAAATAAAATATGGAACGTTGGAAATGTGTAGGTTTAAAAAATGTGTAAAGGTATACACACGAACGCCGCGCCGGTCTCTTTGATTGCGCAAAAAGCAATATAACGATTACTATACGTGGGTGTGACAAGACTCTCGCTGTTTTCTATGCCTAACCCTTGTCTAACATTTACCTACCTATTGTTTTGCTTTGTAATATGAATTCCAAATACATTTAAAACTTAAAAGAAATACAAATATTTGCGTTTGACAGGCTAAAGTCCGATTTCTGAAAGGCTGAACAAAGTATAAATTTACTATTCAGACGTCAAATCTCTTATCAAATATATATTCTTGAAAGCATGGTAAGCCACTGGCACTTTAATTTTATCATCTAATCGGTTAACAAACAAAAATTAAACGAGGTAACTTAGGATGTTAATTAGTGGTTAGTTAATTAGCGATGAGACCGCCGATTGTACCATTATTCAATGTTTTTCATTTCTGTTGTAACTTTTCTATGGTGTACAATAAAGAATATTGTATTAGTACCCAAAAAAAACTAAATTGATTGTACTGGTTAATAAAAGTTGAATTTCAAATAATATATTCGAGTTTAACAGTTCATAAAGAAGTCCACGCTTTGGTAGATTATTTAAATAACATTTGGCGCTAAAAGATGACCATCTATCAGCTGATACTTACTGTCAAGAGTACGAGTACAGCGAATAGGTGCTAGTGCGTATTTTTCAGATCCAAAATCGAGGAGATGTATTTTCTATAATATAATTAACATTTAAAAAAAAGAAAATTTTACAGTTCTCTTAGGTGATCCGATGATCAAATCAAAGTGTCTAATAATGCTTTCTGCTACACAATATACGAATATTTTGACAAGCGATTTCACATACAATTATTTATTTTTGGCGTTGATCAGTTTTTAGAAACCGGGAGGTACTATATAATGCCTATATCTTTTCTATAAAATCTTGCTCTACCATTTGCATGAGCAAAATTGTATATTAATATATTATGCACATTTGGTTCCACCTAAAGATTGGCGAAAATCACTGACAATGATAAAACCGTCCATTGTACTGCTTACTGCGAATATTTTGTCCTGTTCTTAGTAATAAATAAAATATAACAAAATATCCGTTATAAAAATGTATAGCAATCCCAATATTGCGTTGACTAGACTTTCAATTACTACTTAATTTCATTTTTATTTTATCTTTGAAGAATTTCTTGCCCAAGGCGATAAAGAAAAACCAAATACCCTATTGGTATAAATTTAAATAAATGCATTCAAATTATACCCTTACTTACAAAAAGTATTTTACACAAACGCCTTTCTTAAAGTCGTTAAGCACGTCAAACTTAATTTTAGAGCTCGTACCTCGACAGGGCAAACGAAATCCTTACAGAAACACTTCTCAAACTTTGGCCTTTTTGTCAGGAACAGGTCTAGTCAACTTAAGTCTCAGTTATGTAACTTGATGTAACGTATTAAGTAATTTGACCTAATTACTGAAGTCTAAGATCACTTCTAACTAATAAATTACATTTTGAAGCTAAGACGTTCAAAAACTTTTGAGTGTATGACGCGTATTTTGACACTAGATGAGAAAAATTCAATTTATAGACCACTTTTTGTTGATTAAAACCTAGAAATAATTAAATAAATTCAAAAATCGATTATCTATGGTACTAGCACATTTTTAAGTCTACAAACTTGCATTCAACAATCATCATCATATTTCAACCAATTTACACAAAACCTTAACAAATGATATACCTAAACCTTTCTCATGAATCGTTCTATCTATTGGTGAAAACCGCATGAAAATCTGTTCAGTAGTTTTTGAATATATCGCAAACAGACAGACAGACGCGGCGGGGGACTCTAGTATTCTCCTGAATCCCCAGGGCGCGGACCTTAATCGCCTTGTCCAGTTTCATATCTTCGAAGGCACAGTTTATTAATTTTTCTTCAGGTTTTAGCCTCAATAATTTACTTGCAAGTATAGTAGAGTTATTATTACTAAAGAACAGAAAATGGAATTTGAATCATAAATCTCTTTCTTTTCTCTCTCATCTTTTACAAGACTTTTAAGTCAATAAAAATAAAGTACTTTCCTTAATAACTTTGGCTTTGATCCTCTGTTTTACTTATTTTCATTAAA
Organism: Callimorpha dominula; assembly: GCA_949752705.1. NCBI lineage: Eukaryota > Metazoa > Arthropoda > Insecta > Lepidoptera > Erebidae > Callimorpha > Callimorpha dominula. The sequence goes on from OX456994.1 coordinate 1,157,287, forward strand.
GATTAATATATATGTTTATTAAAAGGTCAAAAAGCTAAGAAAAAACGATAAAATGATGATTAAGGGTAATTTTTATCAAAGCGCAAAATAAATTAAAGGAACTCAGTCTAAGCTACTATATTTTATTATACCAGCAGCGCCCCACGGTTTCACTCGCGTAAGTCTAGATCCCGTAGGAATATCGGGATAAAAAGTAGCCTATGCCTTAGTCCAGGTCTCCAGCTATCTACATACTAAGTTTCATAGCATTCGGTTCAGTGGTTTTTGCGTGAAAGAGTAGCAAACATCCATCCATCCATCCATCCAAACTTTCACATTTATAATATTAGTGGGATAAATTAAAAGGCAAAAACTTAGGATTGACTGATACCATCAGGATTCGCTGTCAAGCCTTCTCTTCTTTTTTATAACTTCTAACAATTCCGCTCAATTTCAATATGAACATTTATAATTTCTCAAATTACCTTAAAACATACCTAAATTTCAACTTAACATAATGTTATACAATCCGCTATATCTTTGTTTTATAGATTTTGATAAAGCGACTGAAATGTATTTAGCTACTTGGTTATTCGACTTCGAGAGAAAAGGGGAATCCAATTTTTAGGTTAGACGAATTCAGTTTAACGATTGCCTTTTTTCAACGCCCCTGAAAAGTCGATAACACATTTACATTATGAAACCCGAATGTACTCGTAAACTGTCTTAGTATCCTTATGGACTTCTCTCCGGGTTTGTTTAAGAAATACTGGCATCAATAAACATTGGATTCGAATTTAGTTCAATTTATTACTTTTTTTATTGACACTGAAATAACAAAACAAGTTTAAAAGGTCAGTGGTCGAGCCGGTAGACTGAGGTGGACCACGCAGAACATACCCTGATCAAATCGGTGATGTTCTGAAGAAACGGCAGGAGAACTGGAAACAGACGGGCGTGTATAAAAGGTTTATTGACAGTAGAGGAAGCGAATATTGTCATTCTGTTTTACAGTAGCAGTTTAAGCACTTTTATGAATACTTTATACTAGTTGTTTCCCGCAGTTTTAGTCACTGCGCCACTTTTAAAGTTTGTTAGCGTGGTGTTAAATATTCTAACCAACCAAAGGCAAAAAGAAAAATCAAATCCATAGTAGTTTCCTAGATTGGTGATACACGTGTGATACACGTGCTGCTGCAGTTACTACTGCAGCAGCACGTGTATGTACTGTAGTAGTAGTGATTAGTGTATTCAAAATAATATAAACTTTTTAGCTTTATTTTATTAGTAGAGATATATTGTTAGAGTTATTTTTAGATTTGCCAGCTGTTTTTTCCTTATCAAAATTTTATTATAGAACTAGAAGTATAGGACTTTCAAAAACATTATTGTTTTCGTACGTATTAGTGTGTTTATGTATATCCAGTGACTATGTATGTATGTTTGGATTTACTGTAGTTTGTTTACATCTAGTTTATATAAATTATCATTTATTCATATACGCTTGTACAATCGGATACATTTTAAGGTTGACTGGTTGAACTCGCTTACAAGAGTCAGAGGCCGTTCATTATACGTCTTACTGAACATTTTGTCCTATCCTTTATATACCTTTGCGTACCATGAAGTTTATAATAAACAAGTAACATTCCTAATAATGTAATAATAATAATAATAACTTCACACATCTCACGCCGTCTGATCCCAAACTAGGCAGAGCCTGTACTATGGTAACCAGACTGCTGATAAACATACTTAAATATTTCTAAATACGTACATATTATACGTCTTACTGAACATTTTGTCCTATCCTTTATATACTTCTGCGTACCATGAAGTTTATAATAAACAAGTAACATTCCTAATAATGTAATAATAATAATAATAACTTCACACATCTCACGCCGTCTGATCCCAAACTAGGCAGAGCCTGTACTATGGTAACCAGACTGCTGATAAACATACTTAAATATTTCTAAATACGTACATATTATAGATAAATTGCACCTAGACAAAGAACAAATGATTATGCTCATCACACAATCATTTGTTCTGGATGAGAATCAAACCCACGACTTTTGGCTCAGCAGTCAGGGTCACTAACCACCGGACCAATGTCAATCTTTCATTTTCATCTCATCTTTGAAGAATTTCTTGCCCAAGGGCATAATGAATATCCAAAAATAATAGGGTATAAATGAGAATTAAAGCAAAAATATATAAAAATATATTTAACAACAGTGGCATTCTTAAAGTTCATCAAAACTTGAATTTTAGTTTAACTACAAAAACTTAATTTCAGAACTCCGTACTTCAATAGAGATAACGATAAATTATACGAGTGCTTTTGAAAATTTGACCCTTTTTTTGGCCTTGTTTAGGGTACTTAAGTTTTGGTTTAGTGAATGTAACGTATTATCTAATTTGACTTCATTACTTAAGTCTAGGGTACCATAGAGCTGTAAGAAATTAAATATCTAAGTCAAGGCGTTCGAAAACTATTGCTGGTGGGTACTTTAACATTCGTAAAAAAAACTGTACACTACCGAAGAAGAAGAATCATTCACAAGTAACGAATTAAATCCTTATTCTGTTTCAATAGCATTTTCTTTCGACCACAAACTTGCATTTTTTTTAGAGATATATGTGAAATTTATTAATTGAGCAAATTGTGTTAGCCTAGTCATTAAATCAAATTACGGAAAGGTAACTAGATTCCTCAAGATTTCTTAGAACGCAGGCCTTAATCGTCTTTGTTCACTTTTGTCGTTGAAAGCACAATCAAGATCTAGCCGACAATAGGCGATTTATACATTTTACTTTCTGATTTTTTTGCCTTAATTACTCGCGTAGCAGAAATTGAAAGTTGAAAAAAGAAATGCCTATCTTTTTTCTCGTATCTTTACTAGACTTTTGAATCAATTAACGTTTTAAATAACTTTAGCTAACATCAACAGCTTTATTTATTTTTCTCAAAAGAACCCTCTCAAAAGTATAACATGTAAAAAAAATCAAGCATATTCAACCGTCTATCAGATAGATTTAGGTAGTGTAATTGACAAAAAAAATTTTGAACTGCAAAAGTAACATTGCAACAGCTTATTTTTTTTGTAATATTTATACGCTAAATACTAATTATATATTATGTATTATTTACAGAGCCCAGTTTTTTAATCTTAAAAAGGAGTCCTTAGTTACTCTTTGTCCAAAGAGGGGGTATCTTTGTTGCTTTATTTTTGAAAAAATCAATATTTAAGTCGTAAACGGTCTAGAATTCGCCTGGCTTGCAATTAATTCTTTTATTTGTTTTGAGTAGCATCGGCTGTGACGGTCTGGTCTACCAATGTTTGATCAATCAAATACGATAATGCTTCTCCTTACACTTCAATGATTTTCTAGGCCTAGGCTAGTGGCTGGGTGAGATGTGTAGACCTCTGTATAACTTTACTATTTTCAGCACTTAAATGACTAGATAAATTGTCGCAAATGACAACTTTGGTCCCTAAAATCTTTTGTGTCCATAGAAAATTATAGTTTCAAAATAATTTGCAAACATGGCGCTGTCAAACCACCCTGATTTAGTGCAGTTATATCTGGTTTCTGGTGGTCCTCCGCTAACCTATTCTGAGTAAAAATGTGTTGCTTGGTAAACAACACACTTACAACAATACCTATTTGTCTACATTTCGAATAGTATGCCATCATGTTCGAAATTTGAAACTTTTGGGCGAATAATGAAAACATCTCAATGTTTAACACGGACAAAACAAAATATGTTTCCTTTTCAAAACGAGGTTCCGCAGTTGACCACCCGTGGACTATTGTAGCCCATTGCTGCTCTAATGCTGGAATCGCTAACTATTAGTGTACATGACCAAAACTGAAGAATGTGAGCCATATGAAATATCTCGGCATTGTAATTGACCAGATTCTAAACTTTAACGGTCACATCGAATTGCTTACTGCACGAATCCGCAAACTAATGTATGTCTTCAGGAGCATACGAGGGGTCGCTGATACTACTACTATTGGAATGGTGTATGTCACGTTTTGCCAATCGTTACTAATCTATTGTGTCACAGTTTGGGGCGGTACCTGTAAATCCTCACTCCTAAAGCTAAAGAGGCACAAAGAGCTGTGCTAAAAACGTCACTATCGCTTCCATTTCATTTTCCTACAGTAGAACTTTATCAAAAATGCTCCTTGCACTCAGTTCGGCAATTATACATTTTGTACGCAGTTCTTAAGCAGCATTCTTTACTATCCTTTGACCCTCTGCATTATCAAAACGACGGAAATATAACGTATGTCCGACTTCATCCTGTTCCCATTTTTCCCACAGATCTCTTTTCTTTTTAGGCGGATTTTTATATAATAAATTAAAAAAATGTTAAGATATATATTTGAAAAAATAACAATACACGTACATATATTTCACTCTAAAACGCACACTTATGTGCGCGTACAAACACAATACACACACACACACGCACACACACACACACACACACACACAATTTATATTCAGTGGAATGGAAGTCTGGTTCCATAACACAGGTATTCTATCTAGCTTGGAAACCAGTATCCCACTATTGTGTCATGACAACATTGTGTATAGTATAGATAAGTGCTGTTCATTTATAAAAATGGCACATGGCGTAATCTTTTCCAAGTGGCGAATGAAGTGACACAATGTAAAGAAAGAAAGAGCATACATTTATTAAACATACACTAACAGACTTATAATTATTTTAATTTAGTACAAACGGAGCATTATGTAGTTAAGTAACACAGAAAACCCATGCGTCATGAACAACTGCCGAAGTTGATACTACCTAAGTTTATTGGGCACAACTGCTAAATAAATATATATAATAACAGTAAATATATGTAATAAAAGTAAATATATATAGTAAATGTAAATCTATATAATGTCTACGTATTATAGTTGTCAACGGCCGCTCGTACACGACTTACCAATGAAATTTATAATTAGAATTTAGAAATCATATTTTAGAACCGCACTTTTTTACATTCTTTTGGTAGTTTTTAGTGTTATAATAAGCCTTATCCAATAGACCATCGAAATGCCTTAAGTCCCAATTTTTCACAAGCAAACAATTAAAACCATATTTTTCTTTAGTAAATTAGTATTAAACCAATATGTAATTAATTTGCTATGATGCAAATAAATAAACAAAGTAAAGGCATTTTTAATAATGTTTCAAATTAGCTGTTTTCAGTGATACGGTAACAGCTCTTGACTGATTCAAAACAATTTGTTATAGAGTATTTTGTAATGAACGGCAATTATTTCAGTGGTTCTATTGTCCGTCAGACATAAAATTGAAAAGGAAAAATTTTACATTTGAAGTGATCTTGACATTTACAATGTTAATTAAAGATAATTATTTGGTTTTAAACACATATTTCACATTTTTGATGTCCGACTAGTTTTGGGTCCAACAAAGAAAACTTCTCCCGTTAATAAAGGCCGCCGTCGAGCCCAAAACAAATTCTGCGTTTTTAACCAATCAAGGGAGGAAGTATGAAGATTGATTGAAAGCTTGAAAAAAAAAAACGGATTGAATGGAAATACTGCCAATGTTCTAAATCCACTTTTTATGATTTTTGTTTCCCTCATCTAAATTGCTTTAATTAATTCACTAAGCAATTATGGAAAGTGTTTTTGTTTAAAGCTTATACAGGTACAAAAAAAAACTATTCGAAGTACTAACTCTACGCATACAGAGTTCAGAGTTGCGTGCACAAGCTAGTTTACCTACTATAATTACGTATGCATTGCTAAAATATTTCAGAATAAAAGCGTACTTATCGGATGACAAGAGCGAACCAAGCACTTAGCTAAAAATAACTATATAAAGCAATATACTTATTAATTTACTATAATATAATATTTCACAAAATACCACAGTATTTTTACTAAGTTTGCTAACAGAAACCTTCATTCTCCTTTGTGTGATAAGTTTGCAAATTTGTAGGCCGTATCAAAGATATATAAATATGTAGTCTTACAACATGTACACATAAACCGTTTTCACAACAATACAAACTCATACAGAAGTATTAAGCTACAGTACCAGACACAAAGTTAGAATATAAAACAAAGATGGAGCCCAAAGGTCCCCGAATGTCGTCAGTATTTCGCTTTGCTAAAGGTAATGTATTATTTACAGTGGCCAGTTTTTTAATCTAAAAAAGGAGTCCTTAGTTACTCTTTGTCCAAAGAGAGGGTTTCTTTGTTGCTTTATTTTAGAAAAAATCAATATTTAAGTCGTAAACAGTCTAGAATTCGCCTGGCTTGCAATTAATTCTTTTATTTGTTTTGAGTAGCATCGGCTGTGACGGTCTGGTCTACCAATGTTTTATCAATCAAATACGATAATGCTTCTCCTTACACTTCAATGATTTTCTTTAGAACTTCTTGCGGATTGAATGGAAATACTTCCAATGTTCTAAATCCACTTTTTATGATTTTTGTTTCCCTCATCTAAATTGCTTTAATTAATTCACTAAGCAATTATGGAAAGTGTTTTTGTTTAAAGCTTATACAGATATAAAAGTTAAGGGCCAAGAAAATGCCTAGGCTAGTGGCTGGGTGAGATGTGTAGACCTCTGTATAACTCTACTACTTTCAGCACTTAAATGACTAGATAAATTGTCGCAAATGACAACTTTGGTCCCTAAAATCTTTTGTGTCCATAGAAAATTATGGTTTCAAAATAATTTGCAAACATGGCGCTGTCAAACCACCCTGATTTAGTGCAGTTATATCTGGTTTCTGGTGGTCCTCCGCTAACCTATTCTACATACCTATAAACAACACACTTACAACAATACCTATTTGTCTACATTTCGAATAGTATGCCATCAACTATGTTTTCATTTAATAACTTTGATATTATCTCCATCTTAAGGTTGTCTGGCAGAGATCGCTGTTAGCGATAAGACCGCCCATTGTACTCTGATTTGTAAGATAATTATTTTGAACTGAATTTTATTAATGGTGGACAACAATTATTCTATCTATCTATAGATACATGATGTAGATAACTATTTTGGATATCGTTTGCCACTTAAAATATAAAGGAATTTGTTCCCACCACCAAGATGGAAAAACAGGTACACAATGTGCCTAATTATAATGGTTCACTGGCGTCTAACAAAAGTGGTGTCAGCCGCTGGTATAACTGCGATTAATTATACTATTGTTAGTTAGTTTTTGGTCCGAATGTAATATTTTTATTTTAACTAACAATAAAAGTGATACGCTTAATTTCTATTTTGTTGTTGACTGGTTATTAGCACGTCCTATTAAAACTAGATACGAGTATATCTGTGACAGCCATCATTATAACAATCATACAGTATTTATTTAAAACTTCATGCACATTTGTACAAAGGCGGACTTAATGCCCAGGGCATTCTCTACCAGTCAACCTTGGGGTGATGTAGAAACGTTAGGTGTACGTGGGAGAACCATGCTTCGGCACGTATGGGCCGGCTCGACTCCGCTCGATACCACGGCCTCACAGAAAACCGGTAGTGAAGCAATGCTTGCATTGCATTTCGCCGCGTGAGTGAGGTTACCGGAGGCCCTAACCCTTCCCTCTCCCCTATTCCCGTCCTTCCCTTCTCCCCTCTTCCCCCCTCCCCCTCTTACTCCCTACTCCCACCTTAAAGGGCGGCAACGCACTTGTGACTCTTTGAGGTACAGGTGCCCTTGGGCGTCGGCAGTCATTTACCATCAGGTGACCCGTCTGCTCGTTTGCCCCCTATACCATAAAAAAAAGTGCAAAAATGTATCGAATCATCCATTTGAAGTTATTTATATATAGAAGTTAAAATAACCATACAAAATTGTATTGTATTTTGTATTTTTTTTTAAAAGAGGACTTTACAAACATACAAACAACGGAAACACAACAAAGAACACCCATACTCAGGTGGGAATCGAACCCACGACCTCTGGCTTAGCAGTCAGGGTCACTAACCACTAGACCAATAGGCCAGTCAAATTGATATACATATATAATTCACGGGATACATACTATTACTTACATTTGTACATAGAAACATAATATAAGTCATTAATACATAATGTATACACGAATCCATAATATGTACACATACATAATATATATTTAAGGATGCATAAACTATGAATACTGCAGTACGTGGTCGTGTACTAGCGTTCAGCTTATTCTGCCAACTCGTTGTGGAGGAGATCGCGGACTTTCGGCTTAAATAAAATACATATTAGCCGTATCGTCGTACTAAGTTTATGTTACGGTTCTAGCATCGTTATTTGTACATATAAAAAAGACTATCTTGCTTGCTTAATCGTGATCGTAAGAGTCCTTTATATTTTGTCATTACGACGCATCGATTTAGGTTGTGCGAAGTGTTTTTATCACTAAAACATATCATTTTGTTCACAGGTTCCATTACAATAATGTCGTACGCTTGCATGGGGCGAACGCTTTGCTCGGTGCGGCCGCCCTTCGACATTGATGAGGGAAATGTTAGCATGCAGCAGGTCAGTACTTATTTTTGCTCGAACTGTGGCCTCACAAGTATACGCCAATGATGGTAATTGGAAGGGCGTTGAAGTAATTGCACAATAAAGAGAAAGATGGTGAAAGAAAAGGAAGGTAACCATTGAGATCGCAACCTAAAGGAGAGGTCATCTAGGGTAGTTAGAAACCGTATTAATCTTAAAAACCTAAAAGTGACACAGCTTTGTAAGAGTTTAAGAACATATTATCAAACAGAAAGTTTTTAACGCAAAAAACATGCCTAATGTTACCAATAACATGTTACTATTGCGTTAAAAACTTTTCTTCCATACCATGCAGTTCTATCTCTTCACCAGTAGAAAAAAAAAAGAAAAAGTAAAAAAAGAAAAATAAATTAAAATTATCCCCAATTGAAAATCCCTTCAACAATTAGAAAAGAGCTGATGATCTTCACATAGCTGAACTAATTTTCTTGTATGATAGCTAAAAAACTCTCGATCAGGTTACATTTCAAACAAAAAAAAACTGAATCGAATTCGGTCCATCCGTTTAGAAGCTATGATGCCACAGGTAGACATAAAAAACACACATACACAATGTTAAACTTATAACACCCCTCGTGTTTACGTCGTGGGTTAAAAAGAGCTAATGATCTTTGCACAGCCGAACAGATTTTCTTGTATTATGGCTGAGAAACTCTCAATCAAGTCAGCTTTCGTTAAGGAGCTGTGATGCCACAGACAGACACACAGAAACACACGTGGGACTTATAATACCCCTCTTTTTTGCGTCGGGGCGTTAAAAAAAAAGATCACCATGTAATGCTATTTGGGTAGTCATATTCCAGATTGGTAATGGCCCGCGGCCTTCAAGATTCTGATTCATACATTCATAAACACACACTTGTAAACATTATTTTGAATGTAAATGAATGATAGAACGACTTGTTTACGATAATGTTGCCAAAAAAGCATGTGTGTAGAAACATTTTTGCCTGATTTATGTCTTTGAAGGACTTATTAAGTTTGTATACCTTAGATTATCAGAAATCAATGTAAATGAAAGGAATAAATGGCAATTTCGGAGCTTGTGAATAGGATACAAAACTCTGTGTTTGGAAGGAAAAGGGTTAACAAGAGGCAAGTGCCCATGCAGCGATAAATACAGAGGTATTTAATATTTTATCTATAGTATATTGTCTTTATCTCCTTCTTTTACCTAATTGATTACTTTCTTCAAAACCTCCGATAGGGTATCATCGAATCTATTTACCAATATTATGTGATTGATGTTCTTTCAGTACGGATTGTAAATACGCCGACTGTCATTCATTATATTTTTGTTCTAGGGTCTAAGACTTATGAAGGAGAGGAAACGAGTGGCGTGGATCTTACTCCTCTTAGCAGTATTATTTGCCATGTGCTGGATGCCGTACAACATCATGCAGTTGTTATTGGACATCAGTTTAGTCGAAGCTAAGGATCTCAGCATGTATTTACCTTATGCTTTATTTATAGGTAAGTGCCATTCCATATATTTTGTTAATAATATTAACATCTTGATCAAGCCGTGACCTTCACCGTGAGTATGTTTGCTCGATTTTTCTCACAAAGCTCAACTCTTTGGAAACAAGCGGTTATAGATCGACACAGGTAGATACTTTATTATCTGTTTATATAATTTTGCATTTGACAAAGCAAACTTTTTTGCGGTGAGTCTGATGGTGCGGTGAGGTGATTTTAAATTACTAACTTTTAAACTTTCGCGTTCCATGATATAATATTATCTACGTATTAACGACGTTTCACAGGCTGTGACCACGGCCAGTGCAACCTGGTCGAAACGTCAGGCAATTCAGAGGTATGTAATACCTTTTCGTGATCGCGTTAATTCCCGTAAATACGTAGATAATATGATTTTAAATTATTTTTTTAAGTTGACAATTTCGAATAATTGATGATCAATTTTATGAAATATATTAAATTTGCATTTGAATTTGATCTAAATTTTATACAAAACGTTCGTTTCGTCAAACGTATATTCGATACATTTGTAAGAAATTAATTGAGGGGGGACTTATATGGACTAATGTTTCTTTATAATTTCACATTTTTTCAAATTTTAATGGAAACTCTAAGTAACATTTAACATTTTATTTTTCAAACTGTCAATAATAACAAAACCTACAAAAATTCTTTAACAATATAAATTATACAGATATTCCTTAGGCCAACAGATGCTATAGAAATTCAAAATATTATGAATTCCCTGAAACAGAATTAAATAAACTAATCTATATTTAGAACAAGATTATTTAAAAGATAACTTGAAACTATGAACAAAAAAGATATGAATAATTACCGGTCCATTATTAACTTTAATAATTATCCAACATTTTTGACAAGGTTTTGAGTAAGAGGGTTATCACCTTCCTTACCAAATATATTGCGTTAGCTTGATGATTGCTAATAATATTGCTACTTTCACTTTAATAGTCTCTAGTCGAAAATAAACATCATAACCAAATAAAAATTGAGTAATATTTAGATGATTTAGACATAAAAATCTAAAATTTTTACCATTGATTTTGTTACAAATATGCAACGGCTCTTGGTACTTCCCCAAATGCCATTATGTACTCGTAAATCTGGCTTTGTATCAATGCTGTTGGTATAAAATAAATAAATAAGTTTGAGCCTGGATTACCATTAAAGAGAAAGTAAAGTATCTAATTGCGTTGGAATATTACTTCAGTGACAAGTTTAAATTACACAATAAAAATAAATATACCAAAAGAAGTGTTTGTGTAAAAAAAACTTGTTAAACCAAAGACCAAGAACTACTACTAAGAGAGAACAACAAAATCTCTAGTACCAAAGGTATTTAACAAAAATATGTTATTTTATAACAATACCCTATATTAATTATTAACTCGTTGAAACAAAAACTCAAAGATATGTTGCTCGATGACAGGACAATATTACAATGACCTGTCATCGAGAAATGTATCTATTTGTTACCTCTTTGTCTATTTGCTTCTAATTCATAAATGTAATATAAATACGAGTATATATATATTATATATAATTCATAAATGTAATTGGTATCATGCGACCGTGCCACTCTGGAGCTAAAATTTTAAAAAAAATTTTCGATCTTTGTAAATGGAATGTCTAATAAAAGGCGGGTTGGAAGCTAACTGATTTATTTAGAAGTACCCACATTATACTGACAATTACTTATGCCTATAGTACAGACCCCACCATCAAATCTAAAACATTATAACCAAGTGCACATGACTAACATCTTAAAAATTTTTTTCACTGAATCTGATATTTGGTACGTTCGATCTTAGTTACTTATTTCTATCTTTATTGTTAGCTCTGCGATTTGCACGAATGGCACGTGCAGAGGTTGTGGGCGGTGGCGAGGGATCGCACGAGTCGGGTTTATCAGTTTGACCATGCCGAGCTAAGGGGTCCACTGTATCCCTATAACTGTCCGACTCACTAAGGGTTACCTACTGCCCCCTGATCCGTGGAACCGTCGACAACCTCGGCAGCCGATTCATTGCCGACACCAACGCCGCTCTGACCACAATCGCCACTTTCAATTGGTGTACGTGACAAGGAATAACGATTTTTATCCCGTATGGATATAATTTGATCTTGATGCCTACGCCACACTAGCCCATTCGGGATTTCCACTTTATAAGAAACTAGGCCCTTTGTCGCCCTAATCCGACCTTCCAACCGCCTGTTTCCTCCCCGCGAATAGTCTCGGGCAAGAACTTGGTCCCCCACTTCAAATGTCCTATGTCGGCCACCGGCGGTTTCTATCTGCCGATCCTGTTTTTCACGCACGAGGGCCGCGACATCCGGGCGTAGCGCGTCTAAACGTCCACGCAGACGTCGCCCGAGCAATGCAACTGCGGGTGAAATTCCCGTCGTAGCATGCTCACAGTTTCTATACTGAAATAAAAATGCGTTTAAGGCTGCAAAAATATCCCCACCTTCAAAAATCGCCCGTTTTATCGCTTTTTTTACCATTTTAACGGCATTTTCTGCTTCCCCGTTTCCTTGCGGTCTGAACGGCGCTGATGTTGTGTGCTTAATATTATTGGTAGAGCAATACATTTTAAATTCAAAAGAAGAAAACGGTGGGCCATTGTGGGTGACTAACTGCGATGGAGAACCGAACCGCGCAAAAACATTACGAAAAGCATTTATCGTATACGTCGCGGTAGTACTCGTCATAGGTAACGATTCAATCCATTTAGAATGGGCGTCTATTATTATCAAAAATCGTTTACCCCCACAATCAAAAAAATCGGCATGTAATCGACGCCACGGGTGTAAAGGGAACTCCCAGGGATGCAGCGGTGCATGGGCAGGCGCGTCGCGTACGGTGCGGCACGCGTCGCATGCGCGACTTGTGTTCTCAATATCCCTATCTAAGTTGGGCCAATACACATAATTACGAGCAATATTTTTCATTTTACTCATACCTAAATGACCGCAGTGAATTTCCCTAAGAACATCGCCTTTTAATTTTTCGGGAATCACTATTCGATATTTAAAAAGAATACACCCTAATTCAGTATACAGTTCTTCCCTTCGTATAAAGAATGCTTTTTCTTCATCGCAGCTAGTCGACGATGGCCAGCCGAACATTATATAACCTAACACCTTTCTTAAGAAAGGGTCATTTCTGGTCTCTATTGCTATATCTTTGTAATTAATCGGTAAACTTTCCATCATATTTATAAATAATGTAGAGGAGGTCTGACGTGAGAGACGTCAGACCTCCTGCATGACAGTGGCAGCCTAGACAGAGAGTCTGCCGGTCCGTTATCAGCGGATCTCACAAATTCTACCGTGTAATTGTAGCCCGCCAGCCGCGCAGCCCAACGCTGCAACCGGTGGCCGCTGTCTGTGGTATGCCTTTCCTTTCACCAAAAATATACATCAACGGTTTATGATCTGTGCGGAGTGTAAAGTGTCTACCGAAAAGATATTGGTGGTGCTTGGTCACCCCATAAAAAATCGCCAACGCCTCTTTATCGAGTTGGCTATAATTTTTCTCCGCATCATTCAGTGATCTCGACGCACAGCTGACGGGCCGCTCGCCACCACCCGGATAGCAGTGAGCCAGAACCGCACCTATACCGTAAGCGCTGCTGTCCACTGCCAGCACGAGTGGCCGTCCCTCCTCGTAGTGGGCCAGCACGCGATCGCCCACCAGGGTTGCCTTTGTCTCCTTAAATGTCCGCTCGCAATTTATATCCCATGACCACGTAACGTTTTGTTTTAATAACGCGTGTAACGGGTGTAACAGTGTACTTAAATTCGGAATAAATTTACCATAATAATTAAGTAATCCTAGAAAACTTTTTAATTGCGTGATATCTGTGGGTGTGGGTATCCTGGTGATCGCCTCGAGCTTCGCCAGTTCTGGGTGTAACCCGTTTTTATCTATTATAAAGCCTAAATAGTGCACCCTTTTCTGTAGAAATTTACCTTTTTCTAGTTTTACTGTTAGTCCCATTTGCCTTAGTCTATCGAGTACCGCCCTCAAATTACGTAAGTGAGAGGGACGATCCGGTCTCGTTACGCAGATATCATCTAAAAATACTACCGGAAATGCCTCGTAACGTCTCCTCCATTAGCTTTTGAAACTTTTCCGGTACACTCGATAGGCCATAAGGGGTGCGACGGTAAGCAAACGTCCCTATAGTGATCGCGGTAAACCGCTGTGAGTCCGCTGTTAATAATACCTGTTCATAGGCCTGTCGGAATTCTGACCCTTTGCTTAAAGTAGCAAATAACTCTTCTATCCGGGGGAGCGGATAGAAATCTCGTTTTAGCTTAGGATTTATCGTTATTTTATAGTCGCCACATAAACGGAGTTCCCCATTGGGTTTTATTACTGGCACTATCGGTGTTCCAAAATCCGAATGATCTAACCTATAAATCGTACCATCGCGTTCGAGCCGCTCGAGTTCGCGTTCGACCCGCTCGCGCAACGCCAGCGGCACCGGCCGGGCTCGGTTAACTCTAAGCTCATAGTTCTTTTACAGGTACCCCGCTTATTACTAAAAACTTCAGGATATTCACTACCGAGTTGGCTCGCAAACTGATCCTCTACGATCTGATGTAATTTAATTTCACTGATTCGTAGTGCACTTAGCCAATCCCGGCCTATTAATGGTCTACCGCCGCCTCTTATAACATAGAGGGCGAGTCCCTCCACTTTGGTATTTTGAAACTTGACTCCTACCGTGACTAATCCTAGAATTTCAATTCGTGAGCCAGAATAACTGCGTAATATAATGTTATCTGTCTGCAAGGCCTTATGTCTAAATAACTGTTCATAACATTATTCATTAATAGCAGCAATTCTGCTCCCAGTGTCGTTGTAAATAAAATAAGGCTCGTTACCTTTCGACGTCACCTGCATATTGTAAAACTCATCCTCGGAATTATCACTTAAATAATGTTGCCATCTTTCACTTTCCCGACGGTTACCTTTCGGACACATCACCTTTAAATGACCCCGTTGATTACACAGGTCACAATTATAATTGGCAAAACGGCACCTATTCGCTCGGTGACCTTTGCCGCACCGCCAACATGCTGTGTCATCCTTCATAGGGGCGGCTGAACCCACTCCACCACCGCTGTTTTGGCCTCGAACGCCGGCGCCGGCGTAACCGCCGCGCCGCACGTAGCTGTCGCCGCGCGACGTGGCTCCGCCGCCGGGTCGGCGCGCGCGCATCGCATGCCAATGCCTTGCCATAATTGATATTTGTTTCTGCTAAAATCCGTGCTCTCATCGTTTCATTTGAGAGACCCGAGACAAATTGGTCTCGAAGTTCTTCCTCTAATCTTCCCGCAAAGTTACAAGTCGCTTCTAAATGTTTTAGACTTTGTAAATACTCGGTCAGTGACTCCCCGGTCTGCTGTCTCCGTTGCCGAAAAATATGTCTTTCGGCTATTTCGCAGCGTTTCGGTTCGAGATGATCGGTCACTAACTTAACTAATTCATCGTATGTTTTTCCTCGGGATGTTTCGGAGTGCTCAAATCGCACATCAGCGCGTATGTCGCCTCACCCACGACCGTAATTAAAGTTGGCACTTTTAACTCATCTTTAATTCCGTTTAACAGTATAAATTGATTTACGCGTCTCCCATTGTTTCGAACCTAAGTCAAATGCTTCAATTTTACCGATCGGCATAATGCAGGAGAATCACAATATTTTATCACTAGAAACAATCTATGCCTGGTCACGTATGATGTAACACACTTAAACTATTTATTTTATATGGGAAAACCACTAAATTACAATTTTTTTTAATCGCGACTGCGCCAATGGAATGTCTAATAAAAGGCGGGTTGGAAGCTAACTGATTTATTTAGAAGTACCCACATTATACTGACAATTACTTATGCCTATAGTACAATAAATATTTGTTTTTTAACTTTGAAGACATTGATCAGATACGAGTTTTACTTCCACTTATTTTATTTAATTATTTCTCTTCATTGTACACCATATCAGTAATATACAATACAGACATGTTACAAACATTTAGGTAGACATAAACGTATGTACAACGACCTGTTTTTATCTTGCGGAAGCCCTCACGGGTCATCACCTCACCGAAGCTAACGGTGAATTGGCATGTCGGAATCGAACAGACTAAAGCCACACGGTGTTTCGTCACTAGTAGATCCATAGACACGGGTATACCTTAATAAGGAAACCTCCGGGAACTATGGTCATGTACTTCCCCAATTCTTATTACAAAGAAATATTAAAATATGTATTACAAAGGAATATTTAATTACTAATATACCTAAAATTTAATTAATTTTAGAAATGGAATATTAGAATTGTATTATAACATTTCAAAAATGAAAATATCATAAGCAGTACAAAAAATTCCTTACAACCGCGCTTATCATAAAATAGAAACATTTTTAATGTTCGTATATTCCCGGCTTCTAAGAGTCCCTGAACGTGCAGTTAAAACTTTTGGGTGTCAAGGCAGTAAACATTTTTAATTATCATTTGAAATATTAAAATGTTTCCATCTAATATATATATAATCTAAATTTTCTTCGTAAGTTTTAATCTTATACCTAATGGTTAGGAGATAAGATTTAAAGAGACATTTTCGTGATAGAGAAAAAGAGATAAAAATTTGGTAATCAGCGAAAGTCATAATCTTTATATAAATGTCGAATAGGATTTATTCCAACTATCGGAATCAATATTGGGCGGCAGTTTGTTTGCTGTCATTCATACGTCAAAGACGTACGTGACAGACAGTGTTCTTGTCTATTCTTTACGAAATTAAATCTGCCATCTGCCATCAACAAGTCGGCAACGATTAATTTTTCTTCAGTTCGGAATGTACATTTGACCTTAAATAAGAAACGTTTACACCCAGGAATGAGATTTTGTAAAAGACGCTATAGGTTTTTGGGACGTTGTGATAAGCTCAAATGTATCTTTGTGTTTAAAATATTATGTAAAACTTTACAAATATGCAAGAAACAAAATATTTATTACCAAGGAACAGTTTTAAAACTAGTTTTTATTATCCACTGCTTATTTATTAAACGTTGGATAAAACGTTGTTCTTAAAAATAAGTTTGTACAGAAGAAAACAGAGTGTTTATTTTTTTACAGTGAACATGCCCAATAAACCTTTAATAATGAGATTTTAAATACTTATAATTAATATAACTTCAAACAAGCTTGGGTAGTGAAAAGCATGGGTCAGTTTAGAGATACCATTTTTTTATAGTACTATGTTACAGAAAGATGTTGTCAAATTTTAGCAGCATTATGTGTAGCCGACAAATAGTTGATTATGCTTGAAAAAAGTGGATTCTGAAAAAAAAATGGTTTAGGTGCACATTTCTAAACAACATTTAATGAATTTCAGGTACATTTCAATCAATTTTAAAATAGAACTCCAATTTTAATATAGCTTTTCTTTATTGAAACCCAATTTTCTGTCTTTATTTGATCAAAATCTGCCGGACCGTTTGAAAGTCATAACCGCTATTCAAAGGGATCAAATACGTATTCAATCAAACAGAATATTGTAAATTAGCAAAGAGATCGTTTTACTAAAAATTAAATTAAATTTATTAAAAATTAAAAACGCTTCATCAACGGACTTTGAGAAGGTTCAAAATTATCAGATTGTAATAAATAAATTCTAACTAATTGAGATCTTCTAGAGATAAGGGTTAATTTTTTCATTAATTTTCAGCAGTATTTAATAATTTAGTAATTTAATCATCTAGATTATTTGTAATAAAAATTCTAGAATATTTAAACGAAAGCGGCTATAATTGAAATGTTTAGTAGCAGTTAAGACTATTTACATTTGAATTATAATTATAATTCCACTAACCGTTTCTCCCAATTTTTTATTTGATTTTTTTATCGTAGGAAGCAAATGAGCAGACGGGTCACCTGATGGTAAGTGACTACCGTTTGAGATAAGAGTACGCTCTTTTTTTGAAGGTTTGAAGGTCGTATCGGTCCGGAAATACCGCAGGCGACAATTTGTTCCAGAGATTGGTTGTGCGAGGCAAAAAAAATCTGGAGAACGTTTATGGTCACTGCTCCGCTCGTAACGGTCGCAGCGTGATGTTACAAAGTCTATTATGTTCCTCAATGATAATCTATCCAATGCAAAATTAATTTTTCGATTCCGACTGGCAGTTCTAGTGATTAACGCGTTTAAACATACTTCAAAATTAAATACGTGTGAAATAGCGTGTATCCAAAATACCCCATACTTTAAGTATTACTTATCCTATCTATATGTTAATACGTTAAGTGGGTTTTACTCACGTTTGTATTTGGGGTTTACCCAACTAGTTGTGGACCCGAAGGGGGCCCTTTTTCAATTAGTGAAGCGTCCCGCCGTGATGACAGCACAGCGCAGGACTACGATACAAACGTGAGTAAAATCGTACATCTTTAATACATTCCCTTACTACCAAAGCCAGTGTCGGAATCCTTAGCGTTCATATATCGAGTGAAGGCTAGTTCCACAGTCATTTAGGGGGTAAGGCCAAATTATACCGAAGAGGCGGTACTTCACTCCCACCGCCTACAACTTTAAAAGGCGCAGTTTCGGCCGCATATGGAATACTGTTCTCATTTCTGGGCATCGGCATCCCAGTACCAGCTTCTCTCTCTGGACCGCATTCAATGGAGAGCGACTCGAATCGTCGATTGCCAGCCGATGTCTAGTAGATAATATATTGCCTCTGATTACTATTTATGAAAGAGTAAAAAGCCAAAAAAGTTTAATCAACCCGACTAGACAAGATATCAATCATGAAAAAAAAATCCACCAAATATTAGGATGAAACGTAATAAAAGAAACCTTTTATTATGGTACAGCAGTAACATTATCCAATAACAAATAATGGTTATTATTTCAATAATAAATGTTATATTTATGTTACTGGTATAAGCAATATTGGAACAACGCACAATCTGTTGCTTGTAATAATTTATTAGATAAATTTTATAACCGGTATTGTCTTTAACTTTTTCACTGTCTTCCGATTTCGGTTCATTAACGTTGACGATTGAATACTGAATAGATGAAGTTCAAATATAAAAGTTCTATATTGAAGGCTCGCAGTTCCCAATACTAAACTCTCAAAACAATCTCTAGGTGTTGTGTAAGTTTCTATAAAGTTTAATTTAATAAATCTTTCACTACATTATCTCTTAAGTTCTGAGTTATCTCATTCATAACTTTGTCTGCTTTTACTAACACTGAAACTTGGAAGATATTATTATTGTACTTTTGTGAGAAGTACACATTCTGTCAATACAGTATCGGGAATTCATAATTTAAATCTAATTCCAAATTCAATTCAAATAATTCTGTTTTCCCGTTAAGTTGGCACAACTGTTTTTATATTGGCCCAAAGTTTGAGCAATATCTGTCATTTAGGTTGTTTTCATGAAACACGTTGCCGCTCGACTAGTCCCCAAAAGATTTGAATTTTCTTCAAAAACTCAATAGCGTAAAAGTCGCTGAAGATAATATTATCTACATATTAACGGGAATTAACGAAAAGCTATTGCATACCTCTGAATTGCCTGAAGTTTCGACCAGGTTGCACTGGCCGTGGTCACAGGCTGACTCTTTGAAAGTTAGTCGCTGAAGACATGCTAGAACGAGTCAATTCCGACCTACATTAGTAAAATGCATTGTAACTGGTGATGACACATGGGGTTACGAGTTTGTTGTTCTTGCCAGGTCAGACTGTAAATAAAGAATATGTTATTTCAGCGTTATGGGGCGTTTAAGAGAGCAAGTTCGTAGAAAAGGGCCAAATTTGTGGAAAGAAAATACTTGGAGTTACACCACGACAACGCGCTATCGCACAAGGCCATCATTGTACACGAATTTTTGAACAAAAACTCAACAAATACCATCGAACAACCACCGTATTCACCGGACACGGCTCCGGCCCACTTTTTTACTCTTTCCGAACTAAAATTACAACTTCGAACTTCTGTGCAAAAGCAATTTATATTTCATATACGCTAGTGATTTCAATTACAAAAATAAAATGTAAAGTTATCGATTATGGAACTTCTTGATGCTTTTTTTTATGTGAAACTTTTAGTTATTTTTTGTTTGTTGTTTTTTTGTTAGTTAAGATGAAATACGATTAAATAAAACGGCACATTTAGTGTAAAAAAAATATGTTTGGTATAAATCAGCGCTATTTTCGTTTAAGGAAAGCCACAATTGAAGCAAATGACTTTAATGACCACTAAAATGCTAATAACTGAAATTGAAATTTTTTATTGATAAATAATGCATCCAATATATTTTTTCATTACCACAGCAATATTAAAAGGGTCTTCACTAGACATTGCTTTTTTGTTCAGCAACCAGTTTGGGCCCTGGCCTGTAGCATTTATCCACTTTCTTTTATTTTGGATCTTTTGGAAATCTAAAATAAAAAAAACCAGGCATTTCATGTTTTTTGATTTTTTTTAGAAAATCTGCCCCCATCCCTTTGGGGGATATCCCATTCACGAACTAAACCTTCATTTTTGCCCTGTTGATTTGTCATCCAAGTTTGAAAGCAATCGGTGCATAATTACGACCTCTATCGTGCCGGTAAAATTGAGGTACATACATATATACGGGAGATTTTCAAAAATTAGTTTTTTCAGCATAACTTTATTCCTACGGAAAATTTTTGGACCGTTTAACATTAATAGCATGCCCATAGTAAATACGAACATTTTTTATAATGAACCCTAAAGGATTCCATCCGTAACTTGGGGAGGGAAGGGGGGAAAACCAAAATTTGTTGGAAAAAAATTCATAGCTGTAAACCTTTTAATAATCGATAATATTTTTAAATGAAAGCTAATTTTTTATTTTACTCTACAATGTAGACATTTAAAGTTTTTAATGCGACTTATATTATTGGAGATAAAAATTAAAAACACACGAAATCTACCTCTTCGGGCCTGCTGCGGGCCCGGTTTTTTTTAACTGGGGGTTGTTTTGGGATCTAGGGATCATAACTAGACCTCCTGTGAAGATTTTTTTGGAAAACTCGACAACTGGTACAAAACCAATAGGTAGACTTTTCTTCGAAATCTACCTAATAACACGATATACATTTATATTCATATATTTTAAAGTTCATTAGATAAGCATAAAGTTAAAATGTGTACTTGAATCGACTTTCAGGCATAATAAAAAAATCGTAAGAAACAAAAGCGACGTATCATGTGCACATCCCTAGTTTACGGGAGCCAGCTGCCGCTGCGTTACGAGCTTATCGTGCTAGTGAGAGAATCGGTAAACAAATTCATACATTGCGTCGCTAACAAAATGATTTATTATGTAAGCCGGATCAGGCCAGCAATGGTTTTTGTTTTAATAATACGGTGAATTTAAGATTTCGTCATCATAAATATCAGTGTACCATATTCGCTTATTAAGTATTATGTCAAAATGTAGTTTAATTATTGTAGTTACGTATATAATAAGATGTCATCTTTCATGTAATTCACTTTAAAGCTGTTATTTCCGTAAACAACCATTGAACAACGCGGCATTTCGTAGTATTCGAGTATTCATTAAAGACAGAAATGAATAACAAGCATAATTTACGCCAGATACGGGCGCACGCGCCACGCCTACTTAACAAACCTCCCTTTACCTGTGGTAGTATAAATACGGCTAATTATTACTAATATTATAAATGTAGTGTAGCGTAGTAAGTGTATTTGTTCGTTTGTTACACTTTCACGCCTTAACTATTCAATCGATCATCGAGCAATTTTGAATACCTACACGTTTCATCCAGACTAAAAATAATTCTAAGAAATATTTAAATTTCTTTTGAGTAAGTGTGTTTATATACAGGCTCGAAGGACCAAAATGGTTAAAGATGTCCTTCTGGGAACGTGTTGGCAAATGTCACTAAGTACTGTTCTAATCGATCTGTAGTATCTATTCTACTCAAAGTATAGGTTGGCATTAATTACATGTCATAAATTATAAATAAACCGAACCGAACCGAACCGAACTTTTGAGAAACAATGCAAATATTTTATTGAGGGATTTTTAAATTCAAGAAACAATTGAAATTATAAAAAAATAAACGATAGATACTGGACTCATCAACCCCGTGACCGTAGTAGCAATGAGTCAACAGGCGAACCTGAGCAACATAAATGCTTGTGTGGACAACTCCTAGTGGACATTGAAAAGGAAAGACTTTGATTAGACCGGCTCGTGGTATGCGTAACAGTACAGAAATATGTGAATAGCTCGCTACACCGTACAATGTTCACCCGTTACTCTATAGGTTTCTGCGGGTACTCGAGATAGGTCCCATCATGAGAGTAGATCGTGACAAATATATCGTCCACATTGCCGATACTGACATGCGTAGGTATATGGCAGGGTTCCAAAGTCCTGTCAGAGTAAAATGACCTAATATATACCCTTATGGCGCCGCTTAAAAGCGTTTACATATTTTTTATAATTTAACAAATTACAAAAAGGAAAAACCCTACTTTTTCCTTAAAACATTCCAATGTACTTTCTTAAGGCTATGTTCGAATTCACAATACACAACACAAGTGACTAGAAATGCACTAGCACACATATAGCTCTATGCTAAAAGCATTTTGGTAAACTTTTACGTCAAAAAGACATGATCACCATACTGTTATATTTTATTTCTCACAGGTCATGCAAATTCCGCAATCAACCCCATAGTGTATTGTCTTATGACACGCAACTTCCAACGGTCTGCGCGGAAGCTACTCTGCGGTCGAGGCGTCTGCCAACAAACAAAGTTCACGGTAAGTGAGTTTATTTTTCACACCTTTGTGAAAAAAAAAAATTCTGACCTAGCCGTGTTGGAAAGTTTTTTTCATTATCCGAGTATTTGCTGACACTAATTATACGATGGTCGTTTGAAATCAGAACCAGGAATTATGAAATTTTGGTTCGTTACCCGACCCACAAGTAAACCTACTCTGTAGGATGCATTAGGAGCATCGATTCAACTGTCCGATTTTCCTTATCGTTGGATCGCTCATAAAAATGTTTGCTTGGACTTATGTATCTGTAAATGAAATAAAGGGTTTTGAGAAATGGATCAAGTTGTCGTTTTATAACTACATCTTATCACTGTGAGCAAACGATGGACAACTCGAAAGAAAACTATTAGATAAAACATTGTATAAATCTTAATTTTCAAATGTTAATGTAATTGGCTGGTAAAACTTAACCACTACCTGGTGAGAGACTAAGACAGGTAACCTAAAAAAACATATTCTATCTGCCTAAACTATAAGAAACATAGACCCAGACTCAAACCCTCACGCGTACTTGCGAGGTCCTAATATTTTGTGCATTGAGTCGTTGCGAGCGCTCAATGCTTAATTCCTCACGCAAACTGGTAACGTTCCAGCATTTTGTTTAATCAATCGCTGTGAACGTTTGACGCTAGACTGTCTATCACGCGAATGCGACACATTAATTCGTATGTGCAAGTTGTAGTTATGATAAAAACTCTTTGACATAAATGTAGCTCTAAAAAAACTTTTTCGGATAGTTTTAGCTTTCAAAAGAACTTTTTCAATCGAGTGTTCAATTATTCTTATGAAAAATTTTGCTCTGGTACGTTGCTAGTGAGCCGTGTGGCCGCAGTGTTTGT
The DNA here is from genome assembly GCA_949752705.1 of Callimorpha dominula. Classification (NCBI taxonomy): domain Eukaryota; kingdom Metazoa; phylum Arthropoda; class Insecta; order Lepidoptera; family Erebidae; genus Callimorpha; species Callimorpha dominula. The sequence goes on from OX456994.1 coordinate 1,181,067, forward strand.
GTACTCTTGTTACCTTACACATAGACGTCAACTCCCCTCCCACTCTGTCACTCTGAGGAAAGGTGGAAGAGGGGCAGAGGGGGGTGGAGAGGGGGTGCAGAGGGTGGGGAGGGTTAGGGCCTCCGGTAATCTCACTCACTCGGCGACAAGCAATGCAATGGCTTCACTGCCGGTTTTCTGTGAGGCCGTGGTATCACTCCAGTCGAGCCGGCCCATACGTGCCGAAGCATGGCTCTCCTACGAACGTGTGTTCGTATTATGTGCTGCAGTTCATTAGATCATCATGAAATTGCATACACATTGCCAGGGAGACAGAAAAGAGCACAGGGTATCTTTCATCCAGAAAAAAATACTGATCCGAGGGATGTAAAAATTACATTTACACGAGCGAAGCCGTGGTCGAAAGCTTATATATTTATATAGTTACTATATAACGTTAAAGTTACTATATATATAGTTATTTATAAATTGATTCTTCAGGATGCAATAAGGGGTACCAAAACCTTTATTTGGTGTACGAAATGACTTCAAATATTTATCCCTTTGCTTGCAAAATCATTATTATAATCATAAATATATCTGAGGAAATAAACATGTTATTTGATGTGTGTTTGTACTTGCATTACTACAACTGTATTTCCATGAAGTAGGGCTTATAGGAACTCTATCGAGACCCAAAATAAGCATAGGTTTTACTGACGATTTTAAGAGCTCAGAACCTGAATTATTTAAAAAGGAAACATATTTTATACAGGATCACTGCATACCCATATTTACACTGAGCGGGATAAACCCACGACTCCTGATGTGCCAGTCTAACGCTTTGCCGCTGCGCCACATACGTCTACAATAATAAATCATATAAACACAAGCAAATAGATATATTTGCTAAAACAAACCTGTTATGGTTTCCCACCTAATAAATGACATTAAGAGAAAACTTTGGTAAACAAAAGCAATCGTACGTTCTAAACATTACGACGATTAAATCCCGACTTATACATATTATACATAGGCTGCACTAAAAGTATCGGGAATGGAATATTTCCACTGTTTCTGTCATATTAAAATCTTTTTAATTGAAAACTCCTTGGTTTTAAAAATCGAATACCATTTATTTATTTAAAAAACGATTCTCGGACTTATCACAAGGTTTTGTCAAACTTGTTTAGTCGTTGAGAAAATGGAATTGACTCGAGAAAATTCAAGAGCGATGATTTATTATGACTTTCGAAGTGGTTTAACGCAAAAACAGTGTGTTGACCGGATGATTTTTTGCGTTTGGTGATGAAGCCCCATCCAAAACCACATTTTATCGCTGGTTTGCTGAATTTCAACGTAGACGTGTCAAGCTCAGTGATGATCCCCGTCAAGGTCGTCCAAAAACTGCAGTCACCCAAGAAAACGTTGATGCTGTGCGTAAGCTGATTGAGGAAGATCGACATGTGACATACCGCGAAATTCAGGTAATTTTAGACATTGGCATGAGTCAAATACAAATAATCTTGCATGAACAATTAGGTGTAAAAAAGTTGTTTTCCCGATGGATACCGCATTCGCTCTGTGAAGAGCAAAAAGCGGCTCGCGTTACTTGGTGCGTCAGAACTCTCGAAAGATTCCACGCAGAATCCTCAAATGCTGTATACAACATCGTATCAGGTGACGAATCCTGGATATACGCGTACGAACCCGACACAAAAAAACCAGTCACGAGTTTGGGTGTTCGAAAATGAGTTAAAACCAACAAAAATTGTTCGTTCACGGAGTGTTGCAAAAAAAATGGCGGCCACGTTTGTCTCCCAAACCGGCCATGTTGCGACTATTTCTCTTGAGAGACAAAGAACGGTTAATGCAGAACGGTATGCTAGCATTCGTTTCTGAACTCCGTAAAGAGAACTGCAACCGCCGCATCATCCTCCATCACGACAATGCGAGTTCTCACACCGCGCACAGAACAAAAGAGTTTTTAAAGCAAGAAAACATAGAATTATTAGACCATCCGCCGTACAGCCCCGACCTAAGCCCTAATGATTTCTATACTTTCCCTAAAATAAAGAATAAATTGCGTGGTCAGAGATTTTCATTACCTGAAGAAGCTGTGGACGCCTACAAAACGGCCATTTTGGAGACCCCAACTTCCGAATGGAATGGTTGCTTCAATGATTGGTTCCATCGTATGGAAAAATGTGTCAAATTTCGCGGAGAATACGTCGAAAAGCAATAAATACATTTTTAAATAGTAATGTTGTGTCACTTCCTTGATTCTCAAAATTTTCAGTGCCGCCCTCGTAATGATGATATTTATAATGATGAATTTTACATCGACTCAACCTCATTTGAGGATGCTTAAATGTAACTGAGGATTTCCTTAAGAACACTTCAGCCGCGTCTGAGTCAAGGAATTTTTGAAGATAATCCTAATATAGGGTCTTAATATTTAACGTTCCAACTGGCAGAGAGCCATTCAATGAAGAGGGTGTTGAACGACCACATAATTATGGAAAACTTGAAGAAAGACCTATGTTCTGCAATTTGACGTAATATGGATGGTATTGATGATCACAACGTCACACTTTTAATTGATAGTTTTCAAGATTTTGAGTGCAAGTGCAAGCGAAGAGTTAGATTTGTCCTATTTTGTCAATTTTAGCTAAGACGTCATAAAGTTTTCTTTTTACTCTATTGAGGGGGTCTTACTTAAGTGCGATTTGACATTCATATGCCAGCTAGTGTAACTTTTATTATTCTTTCCTTTTCCTGCTGGAAAACCTGTTGAATACCTGTTTTTCTTCATGACACCCATAAACAAAAACCTATGATTCTAAAACTTTATCTACAAACAATTCATTCGATTTTCTTAATATTAACAGGCAGGCACAATAGTTCTTTCGAGAGGCTGTAACACTATTATTTTAGTTATAAATTATGTTTTTCTTTTTTCTTTTAGCAATCAACAAACAAAATATCAAATTGGATCACGGTTAATTGTTTATCTCGTTGCTGTGTATCAATAAATTATCCTATGTTCTGTAACTGATTTTTTTTCCAATACTGTACTTCGCAGAAGGTCAGATGAATTGAAACAAATAATAATAATAGTTATTGATGCATGAGGTTTTTACAAATTGCTCTTTGTTAAATTTTACATGGTAACATGTAAGTTATTTTAAAATAACAAAGAGAGTAGCGCTGGCGACTGTAGTAGTATTAATCGTGTCATAGTAGCCAACGTCCTCCACCGAGGGATAGTACATACACAGATAGCAGTAAAGCGTGGGGTGTTAGAAATAGTTCGTTGGTAAAAAGCACCTCACGCTTTGTAACAATATAATTTTGTTAGTAATTTAGTTGTTATTTTCAACTTATTGGATTATTTGTTTTTATAATGAACCAGTAGACTTTATATCGCTTTAGAACAAATTCTTCATATTTAAAAAATATTTTCTACTTTTTAGTTCGGTTTGCTATTAATGCAAGTTTTCTTATAATTATGAGTTTACGGGAGTTAACGCGATCACAAAAATGTATTAAATACCTCTGAATTGCCTGACTTTAATTCCAGTAAACACATCATTATATCATGGAACGCGAAAGTTTAAAAGCAAGTTTTCTTAGTTTTAGACGATAATTTAATTCATCGGTAAAGATTCAAGTGATTATGAAGATGTCATTATAGCATACACTTCAATTAGAAGGCGATGACTCAGATAATAATAATAATAACTCCACACATCTCACACACGGTCCGTCTGATCCCAAACTAGGCAGAGCCTGTACTATGGTAACCAGACTGCTGATAAACATACTTATATATTTCTAAATACATACAAATTATAGATAAATTACACCCAAAGGTGATATATTCATGCAATCGTACCTGACTGATTTTTAATAACTACATTGCTCACATACAAGTCCTCACAAAGGCTGATGCTCATTTCGTATATAAATATGTCGGCGACGGCTTAGAGTCTTTATTCCCGCGTTTATCAGAAAGTTGGTATGACATGAGGGTATTTCTGAAATCACCACACGTTAATGTCCAGTACAATAATCTGTACTACTACACTAAATAACCTTTACCAAATCACCGATGATGTTCACAATAATTTAGGATTAAAGATTACTACACTTAAAATCACATGGAATGCAGTGAGGTTAGTTGTCATGCGACCGACCGGCGACCGTGCCACTGTTCTTTTTAGCAATGTATTTTTGGGCGCGGCCAGGCAACTGAACTTACATCTACTGTCTTCGCAAGACAACTTAAACACACTCAAATGACAATTAAAGTTGCCACATATAAAAATTAACTAGAATCGAAATAATTTTCATTGTCACTTAGCATTCCTTTGGCTCTCCGACAAATAAATTAATACTACTCATATACCTAATAGAAGTATTTAAGACAAAGTAAAATATAATGAAAAAAATCTCATATCTCATATCTCTCTCAATATCTCATCATATAGCACTTTAAGTAGCTGCAATATAATTTGTGTTAATAAAGATTCATGAATATCACATTTCCTTATTTAATTAAGCGAGTGAATAATTTTCCATCTTAATTTATTTACCATCACTTACATTTCTGAAAAAGGGTTATGGCTTCCGCGTATTAAATTATTTTACTTACTGTGGAGGAACAGGTGTCATGTCCCTCCAACACAAAGGGAAGATCCTCCGACCAGGTGAGGTGATCATGCCGGGCCGCGATAGGAGACCTGGATTAATACATAGGCTACTTTTTATCCTGATAGTCCCAAGGCATCGGGACTTACGTGGGTGAAAGCGCGGGTTGCACAATAATACGTACCTGTTAAATGCCTCAAATTGTCCAGCAACAGCCAGTTGTAGTTACAGGTACTCTGACCTACTCGAGCTGTTGCTTAAAATCACCAATCCATCTGCATAAGCAAGTAGCTGTTGCCCGCGGCTTTGTTCGCATAGAAGTTCAAAAGTATCCCACGGTAACCGTACATTTCATGGCATAAAAAGTAGCCTATTGCTATTCCACACTATAATCTATTTCATTAAACATCCATCCATCCAAACCTTCGCATTTATAATAGTACATACTAAGATATTTCTAACCGTCCATTGGCTACCTTCTTACCTATCTTTCATTTTCCTTTATACATTTTTTTTTGTGGTGGCAAACGAGCAGACGGGTCACTGATGGTAAGTGACAACCTCCGCCCATGGGCACCTGCAACTCAAGAGTCACAAGTGCGTTGCCGGCCTTTAAGGTGGGAGTAGAGGAAGGGAGGAAGAGGGAAAGTGCAGGGAGGGGGAGATGAGGGGAAGAGGCGGAGAGGAGGGGTTAGGGCCTTCAGTAACCTCACTCACTCAGCGAAAAACAATGGAAACATTGCTTTACTGCCGGTTTTCTGTGAGACCGTGTTATCACTCCGGTTGAACTGGTCCATACGTGCCGAAGCATGGCTCTCCCACAGTTCATACTTCCAATTTTCCCTTATTCATTCTCAAATGGGCTTAATGGTAATAGGGTTGCCCCCTATTGCGAAGACGTGGAGTGAGAAAAAATTATAGTAGGCAAAATGTGGGTGTTTAACGTTTACTCCTCTGCTTACCACTTCGGGGATATGGGCGTGACTATGTTTTTTTATATAAATTTATTTAAACAAGTAATTTGTCTAATAATTATGTAGTAATTAATGAAAATAAAACAACAATAATAATATTTATATAAAAAATAGTACACACAGTAGGTACAGATGTCATTAAGAAGTTAAAACAGTAACTATTGAATTGACATCTAGTACATACCCAAACTAAGATTTAACTTGATGGGTACTAGGTACCAGGTTTCGGTTTACATTAAGTAGGGAGTGTTCGAGTGGGCTGTTCCTTAATACCAGTTATGTAATCATCTCTGTGTAGAATATATGTATATATCTATGTATTTACGTGCCTGTATGGATAGATAGATAGATAGATGTACTCTTTATTGTACACAAACAAATAGGTTACAGTATTTTACTTATACCTACTTACTAGCTAATGTTATGTACAATCGGCAACCTTATCGCAATTTGCGATCTCTTCCAGCCAACCATTGAATGGATAGAGAAAACATAGGTGAAAAGAGGGGCTGCAGTGTACAAATTATTTAAGAAGCCTATGGAAGAAGAAAGTAATTATATATAAGTGCTATTTCGAGATACTTAGCATACATTTTTCAACTAAATATTAGGATGGTAGGTGTATAGACATAGGTGCACAAATATATATATTCATTTCTTGGAATTCAAATTCAAAATCCATATCTTCATTTCATAAAATTGATCATCAATTATTCGAAATCATCAATTTAAAAATATTATTATAGTAAAAAATTACAGATCAACACACACACAGTGACCGCAACAATAGTTAGTTGGCTTTGTCAAATGTTAATTTGTCAAATTGTTAATTAATATGTTAATACGACAACATCGATAGTTCGTAACTCTAATTGCATATCTGAGTAACGTAACTCAACATGTTAGTAAATTGTAGAATTGCTTCCAATTTGCCTTCGGAGAAATGCTAATACTCGATGAATATTGCTTAACATTTTGTTCAATACCCTTAGATACCTTCATCTCAGAGAACGGTTTATCTTCCCCGTGGCACACATACAAGATTCTTAAGGCATCTGACAAATAAAGGTGTAATCAACTAATTATTGTGGTAAATTATTAAAAAAGTTGGACTGCACGGATGGCGCAATGGTTTAAGTGGTCACCTCGCCACTACGCCGCGCCAAGTTTTGTTGGTTCGACAAAAGTTTGTGGGATCCACAAATAGTTGCCCCTAGTCTGGGTGTTCTTTGTGTAAGTTGTTTGAATGTTGGTTAAGCCCCTCGCGACACAGGAATATTTTTAGACTTAGAGTTGTTTTTCTTATATAAAAAAAATAGAAGCTATAAAATGCATTGAACTCTCTCGAAATCCTTCTTTCACTTGTGACACCGTCAGTTTACTTGTCTGTACTTTCTTGTCCATCTCCTCCAGGCAACCTTACTGTCTACCGATTGTTCATTTAATCGTATTATATCTATATACCCTACTTTTTATTTACAAAGTCTAAGTTATGTGCTCATGTCCCTAATTCATGGTGAGCAATTGAGTGGTTGAGGCAAGAAAGGTTAACAAATAACTAAAGAACCTCACTTTCTCATTCATTTTTATTTATTAGCTGTTGCCCGCGACTTTGTTCACGTGGAAATTACTGGGAAATTATTCCACGGGGACCGTACATTTTAAGGGATAAAAAGTAGTCTATGTGCTATTCCAAACAATAATCTATCTCTGTGCCAAATTTCACAAATCAGATCCGTTCAATCGTTTTTGCGTAAACTAGTAACAAACATTATCCATCCATCCGTCCTCACAAACTTTCGCTGGGTTGGGATATTGGGCACCATTTTTTTTTTATTGTGGTATAGGGGGCAAACGAGCAGACGGTTCACCTGATGATTAATGACTACCGCCGCCCATGAGCACCTGCACCTCAAGAGTCCCAAGTGCATTGCCAGCCTTTAAGATAGGAGTTAGAGAAGGGGGAACAGGCAGAGAGGAAAGGATTAGGGCCTCCAGTAATCTCACTCACTCGGTGAAAAGCAATGCAAACATTGCTTCATTGCCGGTTTTCTATAAAGCCGTGGTGTCACTCCGGTCGAGCCGGCCCATACGTGCCGAAGCACGGCTCTCCCACGAACAAAATTTTATTCATAGTAATACCACAGATTACTGAGCAGTTACTACGTAAGTAATACTGTAAGGCTTATACATTTTTACTTATCTTCAACTAGCAGTTCCCGCGCGGCTTCGCTCGCGTGTGTATATTTCTATCAAAAAAAAGTAGCCTTAGTTACTCCTTATAACACCAGCTTTCTGCCAGTAAAAGTCCCGTGGAAATCGGTTTACCTGTTCCGCAGATTACCCAAAACAAACTGACGGACAAAAATTTTAAAAACTGATTTTTAGGCATAGGTATCATGCAAATAACTTAAAAATAAACTATTATTTTGACATTACAAACAGACACTTTAATTTTATTTATTTGTATTGATGTATTGATGACAATGATGATAGGTGTAACGTATTAAGAAACTTATGTAAATACTAAAATAAACACCTAGGTACACGTGTTTTTTTTAAATATATTATTCTTCTTTTCGTAGTTTTCGTAAGAAATATAAAGTTCCTATTCTTAGTACCAATTTCATAACTTTGTTTTAATGGTTTATCTGCCTAAATTGAAAATTTTCTAATATATATTACGTAAATGCCTTGATTAATTTCTGAGGAGTAGAACTTCTTTTGTTCTTATCTTACTGCTTTTGTTTATTAATTTTTATTTTATTGATGAAAGGAAAACATACAATGACATATACATTTAATTTTGTTTACAACTATAAGAAAAGCTAAACATCATTTAAACAATTTCACATATTAAAGTCTAAAGCTTACTTAAGATATGCAATAAACGTGATTATTTTGGTAACAAAACTATTTTTGAAAGTGAACAAAAAGAAAATAAAAAAAAAAATCCTTTAATCCGTCTAGAACCATTAAACCACGATTGCGATAAGACATCTTTGAACTTGTTAGGTTTGGTTGTGAATAAATCTAGGTTCGGGAAGTCAGTCAGTGCATTAAGTTAAATTTAGATTTATTATAATGCAATACTAGCTTTTGCCCGTGGCTTCACCTGCTTAAAACATTTTTTTATCCTTCGAAAACAATGTTTTATATCTGGATGACCTTTTGCGTGTCCCCGACAACGCATATGCAAAATTTCGTGTTGGTTGGTTGGGTAGTCTGTAAAAAAAAACTGTGTTTTAACACGCTTTTGTCAGTTTCATTTGTCACTAACAATGTAAACAAATCTTGGAAATAAATTTTAACCTACTTCTAATAATTGTCGTATTTAAATGAAACTTTGATGTAGGAACACTCGTATTTAGTTCTGATGATAATACCAACTATAATTTGGTATCTTGAAGCTGATCTGATGATAGACCCAGGAGGTGGATAGCGGAACTCTTAATAATAATATTTATAGATTGATTGTTATAATAGATCGAGGGCTTGGTAACGTTGGTCTGATGATGAAGCCAAGAGGTGTTTGGTAAACTCTTCTTTCTTTTTTATTCGGTTTTCCATTATAGCGTGTTTTTATGTTTTTGTAAACTAGGTATAATTCAAAGTATCAAGACAAAACATAATACTACTGTTTATTGTTTCCAAATAATTACAGATGTTTCATTATTTCAAAATTAAAAGTAAACATTTTGTTAAAACATTTTCTTTCTACGTTTATATTACGTTTCGCGACCAATTTCAAGATGTTGATAAGCGGTACCTATCTTCTCGGTTAAAATGTTTTTTTATTTCAACTGCTTCACGTACTGTTCTGGAGAAATAGTGAGGGTCTGTTGAAAGGACCTGTGGTTGGTGTAATTCAATCCAGTGGTTTGGACCTGACTCCTTTACCTTTTAAATATTATCGCGATTAAGTCCCGAGTTACACATCTAATATTTATATTAACGGTTTATTATATAAGATTACAATATTTGGGATTACAGGTATATTTTTTTGTGAATCAAACTTATCTTAAATTATTTATATTTGTTTTTGTTTGTCACATAAATATCTATATTAATCCAACAATATTAAACAACAAGATTCATTTGATTTGGCAAATGTAATAGAGTATAATCTGTCAAAATAAAAAAAAAATTGTCGTAAAAACCATTCATCACTTTATTCACTGAAAAACATATATATATAAATATTATACGTTTAAACATGTTTTCTGTAGTAATATGCCTTTGTTACCAGTGGCGCTGTGCTCAAAAACCTGAAGGATCCTCCAGTGACTACGAGTTGTACCATGAACCGCACAAGAGGTGCTATTTGCAGGTACGAGATATTTGACTAGAGAACTAACCCTTTAGAAAATTATCGCTGGACATTTTTGAATCCTCTAAACAAAGCTTTTAAGGTCACTTCTTGGGCATAAAGTACGAGTTTGTTAAATTAATATATATGTGTAATGATAATATATATAATACCTATTTTTCTAACAAATCTGTGATTAGGCAATCATGTTTAAGCGGAGGAAAGGGCGAGAAACGGCTTAATATTATGCTAATTAGATTTAATGGATCAAACAGTGTTGAGTTTCAAATTGGTTTTAATTTAACCACTTGCGAATATTACAGTAAATCTCCTTCCTACAATAAACACTGTGGTTATAGGTGCACTTTATGAACGTACAGAGAAAAAATCAAATAAATGAACTCGAAAGAGGTACTTTTTATAAAACTTAAATCCATAGCCGTACCGGCACTCGTGCGGTCTGGTTGTGTTTTTTGTCGCGGATCGTTATCCCCACTGTGCGAAGAGTTGTTTACGCATTCCATTGACACGTGTGTAAGGCGTGCGCCGGACCTACCGGCTGCGTGTACCTTATACGATCGCGCCATGACTGACGATAACGTAAGTGTTTCATCGCGCTGTGCTACGCCCGTACCCAGAAATGATGTGTACATCATTTCGAGCTTATTTAATGATTCTTCGGATATGGATACTATTGATGATGATAGTAAAAATAAAGAGGAGCAGTCAAGAGCCGGAAAGAGGGATAGAGAGGACAGTACTGAAGACGAAGAGGGTTGGAAAGAAGTTAAGATGAGTAAAAAAAAGATCTGTCATGGTAGTAAAAATTCTGTGGGAGAGGAAAAGTATGAGATATATGTTTCACATAAAGAACGCCTCCCGAAACAGTTTGCAATGGCACGTATTTTAAAAGAAAATAAGATAACGAAGATTAGTCAAGTTAAATATTTAAGCCCTTTTAAAATACGCTTCCAATTTGACTGTGAATCGGCTGCTCAGAACCTTCTTATGTGCGAGAAGCTTTTGGAGAAAGGATGGAGGATCCAGAAGGCTATGCAACTGTCGGTTTGCTATGGAGTAATTAAGGATGTAGACCTCGATTTTGCTGATGACGAGATCTTCAAAAATATTTCATGTGCGGCTCCCGCAAAGCTTTTATCTTTGAAGAGGCTAGATCGTCGCAACAGGGATGATGGTGGTTGGTGCCCAAGCGAAACCCTTCGCCTTTGTTTTGAAGGTGATCATCTACCAGTATCAGTTCGGGTATGTGACATAAGTATTAAAGTTTTGCCGTACGTACACCAAGTGTCACAATGTTCCCAATGTTGGAAGTTAGGCCATGTACGGAAAATGTGCCCCTCGAAAAACGTTGTTTGCCCGAAGTGTGGTGGACGTCATGAGAATTGTGATACTTTAATGTTTACATGTGTCAACTGCAAGGGTAATCACATATCACTCAGCAGGTCTTGTCCAATTTATAAGAAAGAGAGAAGACTAAGAGAAATTATGTCTGAGTTTGGATGCACATATAGGAAAGCCCTAGAATGTTATGTGCCCCCCGAAAAGCCCGCTCCCCCCAATACTATCGTCCATCTTCAAGCTCCGGTAATTCCAGAAAATCGTTTCTCTTCTACTCCTCCTGAAGACGTCTCTTTTACTACTCCTGAAGACGTCTCTTTACAAACCCGAAAGCCTACCTTTGCTGAAATAATTAAAACAAAGGCCACAGTCCACAAGGTACAAACCCCTGCTTCGGCTAGTTGGAATAATGATAAGCTTCCGAAAAATAAAAAAGGCCCACTTAAAGAAGACTGGATGTTTTGGACTGCAGATACAGACGAAGGAGAAGTTCATCAATTGCCTGTAGATGAAGAAGGTAAAGATGAATGTCCTTCTTTCAAAGAGTTGTGTTCTAGATTAAAGGAGGTTATCTACCTCAAAAAGACAGGTTTAAGTTTTAAGATAAGGTGTGTTTTTCAGTTGTGCCTAGAATGGTTAACCCTAGTGTCAGTGAGTTTTGTTTCAGAGTGGCCGTGGATAAAAGCAATGTTTAACTTTTTTATTCCTTGTGATGGCTAACAAACCACTCAAATTAAATATCTTGCAGTGGAATGCCCAAAGTGTAAGGCCAAAGTTAGCAGCGTTTCATGAACTTTTGTGTCAGGAAAAAGTACATATTGCTGCCCTTAGTGAGACGTGGCTTGAACCGGAAAGTAATTTTCAAGTCAGTTGTTATGATGTTTATCGCGCGGACCGGGATGACTCATACGGTGGTGTAGCAGTTATAGTACACAAATCTGTTAATTCGCAGCTGCGGCGCGTTCTCGTCAATAATAACGGTATTGAGGTAGTGTGCGTACAATTATTTAACTGTGACCCGCTTGAGAATGTTGTTTCTGTTTATTGTCCATCTAGAATAGTAACCACTCAGCAGGATTGGGATAGTCTGTTTTCATTATGGTCATCTAAAACGTTAATTCTTGGTGACTTTAATGCCCATCACGCCAGTTGGTCTTATAAAACTGACCGCAGAGGCAGTCTTATTTACGACTCGCTAATAGATAATAACTTTATTTCTTTGAATGATTGCACACATACGCGAGTTCGTTTAGTTGAAAACAACTTACAACAGTCTTCCCCTGATATTTCGCTGGTTTCTATAGATATTGCATTAGATTTTAATTGGACCATTTTAAATGAAAATCTAGGCAGCGACCATTTAATTATTAAAGTTTCTACATTGTGTACGTCATGCCTTCCTACAGTTATTAAAAGGAATTTTGCGAAAGCAGACTGGACTTCATATAAAACATATCTGGAAGAAAAATTTCGAAATTTATATTTACCCAATGACCTCCAAAAAGCGTATAATTCATTTTTGGATATTTTAAATGACGCTGCTAATAAATGCATCCCGATGTTCAAACTTAATCAAAACCCTGCTTCAAATTTTACTCCGAAATCATACTGGACTGCTGAACTGTCACAATCTGTGGCTCATCGTAGGTTAGCTTTATCCAAATTTAGACGAAATCCCACACCCGAAAACCTAGATACTCTTAAAAGTAGAATAAATACATCTCAAAGGTTAATCCGACAGGCTAGGCGAATGAGTTTTCAAAATTTTTGTTCCTCAGTTGACCACACTACATCGTATAGTGAAATGTGGCGCAAAATGAGATGGTTGAAAGGGTACCGTTCGCCTAGACATTTTATAGACGCTCAAAGTGCCACGAATCTTTTAAATTCCTTAGCACCTGATTATGTATCCCCACCGACCCCTACAGTTCACCATAGTAACAGTACATTAGAGTCTGAGATCTCTATTCAGGAGCTTGATAAATGTATTAAATCTAAGGATACATCTCCTGGATCTGACGACATATCTTATTCTATGATTAAGAATTTACCTGATGTAGGTAAATTTGTACTACTTAATTTATTTAACAATTTTTTTAAACATAGTTTTGTCCCCTCTCAATGGCGCGACATTTGTATCGTACCTATTCCAAAACCTGGTCGTGACCTTAGTAACGTTTCTTCACTCCGACCCATATCATTACTGTCGTGCATATGCAAAATATTCCATTTTGTTTTATATCGTAGATTGGAATGGTTTTTTGAAAAAAGTAACACATTCTCTGTGAACACAGTTGGCTTCCGTAGAGGTAGGTCGTGTTTAGACGGTTTAAGCTGCCTAATCACCACAATTCAAACTGGTTTTTCCGAGGGTTGTTCTACTATGGGTTGTTTTTTAGATATAAATAATGCGTACAACAATGTAAGTAATTCTGTTTTAATAAATGTTTTAGATAGCCTTAAAATCGGCTCCCGCATCTGTAGATACCTATGGAGTTTTCTTCATAGAAGAGTACTCAAGATAAGGTCTGGTAATAGCTTTATTAGCAGACATTCTGGTAGTGGTTTGGCTCAGGGTGACCCGTTATCTCCAATATTATTTAATATAGTAACGTCAGATATTTGTAAACGTGTGCAAAAGAACATCTGTATATCCCAGTACGCGGATGACTTTGCTATATATGTGCAATGTTCTTCTGTTAGTGAGGGACAATGCAAGATCCAGTCTGCACTTGATCTCATCAATAGCATGTTGGCGCATGTAGGATTAGATATTTCCCCCGATAAAAGTAAAATCTGTTTGTTTAGCAGAGGTTTTCGAAGGCCAGTTATAGAAGTATGTTTGAACGGGACTTTGTTAGAGTTAGTAGACCACGTCAAGTACCTAGGGTTATGGCTGGATAGGGGTCTCCGATGGAAGAAACATATTAGTGAAGTCCGTGAGCGGGTACTTAAGTTGATTAATATCTTTAGGGTTTTGGTGGGGCCTGGTTGGGGTGTTCATCCGAACCACTTAAGAAGATTGTATATTTCCCTTATTCGTAGTCGTATCGACTTCGGTAGCTTTTTACTAGACAATAGCGCCGACACACATTTAACTAAACTGGATAGATTACAAAACATATGCTTGCGGTTAATTGGTGGTTTTATCAAAAGTACTCCCATTCACGTGATGGAATCCGAATTAACATTGCCTCCTCTTTTTATTCGCCGCCGATATTTAGCTGGTAAATTTTATTTAAAATCTAAATGTTACAATTTTCCTTTAACCGATTTACTGGATAAGCTACATGGTCTTTGTTACAATAATCCCTATTGGAGAAATAAAAAAAAACCACAGTTAGTTTTGTCTCACGAAGTCCTAAATCAAGAACATATGTACTGCAGCAATAATCTTGGCATGTTCTCCATGGACACTTGGGTCAGCAATATGGACTTATCAGGTATTGTAAAGCCTAGTTTAGATTCAGTAGATAAACCGAAGCATTGTTATAATGTACATAACCTTAGATCAATATGTTGTAAATCTCTAAATGCACTGTACTCTGGCTTTTACTGTGTATTTACGGACGGTTCTAGACAAGAGAATTACTGTGGCGCGGCCTTTTTTGATTCACAAATAGGTGCTTCTTTCAAGTTTAAAATTTTATCTAAAGTTTCAATAATGCATTTAGAGCTAATTGCTATAGCTGAAGCTTTGGCTTATGGGAAATCTTTGGATGTGGATCGATTTGTTATCTTCACTGACTCAAAAAGTGCTCTTTATCATCTAATGAGATGCACGAGTACTTCACCTTTCAGGGGCCTTCCACTAGCGTACAATATAATAAAAATAATAGCTGATTTTGTTACCAAACGTAAAAGAATTGTATTGCAGTGGATCCCATCTCATGTTGGACTGGAGGGAAATGAGATGGTTGATCGTTTGGCAAATGAAGCGGGGTCTGATGGAGAAATATATCCTTGTTCGCCTTGGTATACTGAGCTCTTACCCTTAGTTAGAGACAGATGTATTCAATCATGGGCAGAATATTTTGATGAAAGGTCTTTGACTAAGGGTATCTGGTACAGAACAATTCAACCATCTCTTCCACGGGTGCCTTGGTTCAGCGAGGGCAGAATGAGTAGGCAGGAAGTTGTGACGGCTTTAAGGCTCCGATCCGGTCACATTCCGCTCAATAGCTTCGGATTTATGATGCGAAAAGTCGATTCGCCAAATTGTGCTACCTGTAGTATCATTGAAGATGTGCATCATATCCTGGCGGAGTGTGCTCGTGTGGGAGTCCAGAGGCGTCAAGCTTTTGCAAGCAGTTTTAATGTAGGCTTCTATAATAGCGTTCTGGCCTCACCATTGTCGGACGAAGCTAGAACGCTTTATCATATTATTATTATGGGTATAAGGTGGCGGGTAGGCTAGTCTAACATAAGTATATTTAAGTTAACTGTATGCAATCATCGGGGTGGCATTTTCTTTATAGAAAAAACCCCGTAAACAAATAAAGATTAAAAAAAAAAAAAAAACTTAAATCCCAAATTTGTTAATTTTCAGATTAAATTCATGTTTCTTAGTCTGGAACAGTAAACTACTAGAATAAAGGATGTTTAAATGAGGATAAGAATATCTTTGTTATAATTAAAATGGACATAAATTATTTATCGTGTGAAAAGTTCTTCTAAATTGACTACCTATATAGGTTACATATATTAGGTGAGTCATTAAAAAAGTCAACCTCCTCCAAACATGTATATGCGTTGCAAAAATAGTGTTGAATTTTCTCTTAAAATGTCAACTGTCTTCACAAAGGTAAGTCGTAATAACAAGATTGTAAAATAAATTCACGGTACACAATAAATCTTCATGCCTCGGGGAACAAGTAATGGTTGGTGGGATTGCTCAGATGCCATCCAAAGCCTTTGCCTTTGTTTGAAATACACAAGAAAAGGTATCTTGAAAACAACAGAAATAATTAGTTTTAATTTAAGGGTTTATGATTAAGTAACGTATAATTAATACGCCTGAATATCGTGTAAATTCTAATAACTGTTCTAGGTATATAACTGTTCAACTTATTAATTAAAGAAAAATTTATTTTAAAATGGGTTGCAGAATCCTTGCACGTCTTGTATCTGAAAGTGGAGGGTTAGGGTTAGAAAAGCTTGTTTTGTAGGTCGTAAAGGCTAATTTCCCACAAAACTGCGCAATTTTATTCTGACAGCATACCATTTAATTGTAGTCTATATATTTTTCAAATTCGATGCGCAACTGGGATTTCATCAGTAAGGGAAAAACAAATACCTTCGTTAATGGGCACAGGGCAATGGGGACTACGGGAATACACCGTTAAAAGGTGGTTAAAACTATAATATCAGATGAAAGTGCTTAAGTAATTTTCCCGTATTCAAACATAGGCTAAAACTACATGGTGTGGTGGATATTTTTTTATTTATTGCTATGCAATTTGCATATTTTTGAAACCACATACAAAATTATACTAATTAATTTGAAATTATTCGACCTTCGATCCGAGATATCCGAGATGTGGTACAAAGTTGCCACCTAGATTGTTCGTTCTGTGTCGGACCACTTGTACTAACCCAATGGAATTGATAATTGATTTGAAAATGGGTTGATATGGTTTGCATTTACATCTTTCAAGGTTTTGTTATTATATTTTAAATATTCCCCAAAGTTTCTTTCGATATTTAACTGAATTGTGTAAAAAGATTTCGGTATAATTTTGGAACTAGTCAAGTTCCAAAATTATACAGATATTTTCTCATTATTAAAAGAACTTACGTCACATCAGGCAGCAGTATCAGCCTGATTTGGCAATTCTACTTCATTGTAATACACATAATGTTCATTTTACAGATGCACACGATGCGCTACAATAGCCACACATACGCGAATCAAGTTCCGCGCGGCATTGAAACTCGGGCGCAGACGACACAGTTAAGCCACGTGACTCGCTCTTCGCGACGAACTGCGCCCGCGCATGCTCTCTCAGTCGAAATGCTACAGCGTCACGGGCTAATTGAATTAAAGCGTTAAAGTGACATGTTGTGACATTATAACTGCGAAATGAATTTGATGTGAAGTTGCTTATTGTAGTTAGCTTTAGACATGTAATACCTATAGTAATTTTACTTAAGTGTATTAATGTTATCGAAAAATATGGATATTATTCTAGCTTTTTTACCTTATTTTTAAGAATAAAATGTACCAAGCAAATTAAAGGTGTATTTGTGAATAATAAAGTTTAGTGGGGTAGCTACTAATGAGTTTTTGAGAGCTAGTGGTTATTTAACCCCCGAAGCAAAAAGAAGGTGTGTTATAAGTTTAACGTGTGTATCTGTGTGTCTATGTACCTATGTGTCTCTCTGTGGCATTATAACTCCTCAATGGATCCGATTGTGATTTATTTATTTTTTGTTTGAAAGGTGACTTCATCAAGAGTGTTCTTAGCTATAATTCAAGAAAATCTGTTCAGCGGATCGAAGATCATTAGCTTTTTTCTAATCTTTCAAGGGATTTTTGAAGGGGTATTTAATTTTTTTAATTTAATTTAATCTTTTAATTTAATTTAATTTATTTTAATTTTTTGTTGAGGGAAGTTGGGGATCATAAAGCTCTCAACGAATGACACCACACACATAAAAAGCAAGTTTGATCAGATTGTAATATGTCGAAATCCTACTAATAGTATAAACCTAGATTAGCACAGGCTACTTTTCATCCCAATATTCCCGGCACCGGGACCTCCGCGGGTGAACCGCGGGGCGCAGTTAGTGTTTGAATAAATATTTGATAATAAATGTTTACGAGCAAAGGCCTCTTATAAGTCTGTGTAAGCTCATAGACTAAATAATGTTAATGTAAAAAGCAAAATTTATTCAAACGGCGTATTTAAAGTTTTATTCAACATATCAAAATGTACCTAGGTGCCTCAAATGATTTCATCTGAAACAAGTTTTGCAGATATAATCTAATAAGATATAAATTGGTCACAGGCCTGGGGTTAAGCTAATTTGTGACGTACTCTAAGGGTGATTTGTCAGAAAATGTGGGTTAAATTATATCAAAAAAAAAAGATTGATGTATGCGAGTTATAAATTCATATGAACATTTTCAATCCATCGGTATTGATATCAGCCTTGTTTCTTAATTTAGCTGAGGCTCTTCTTAGTTTGAAATTCTTTAAGCTATAATTCACCACGCTGACCTCCAGCGAGCAGACTTCACAAATATTTGAGAACATTATGGAGAACTTTCAGATGTGCAGGTAATATTAATAAAAATAATGTAATACGCATCATCATCAATAATGAACTTTCACAAGCAAACTTGTGCAAAATGTTAAATCATATTAGAATTAAATTATAGTGAATTGTTGTTAGTTTTTATGTCGTTTTGATTTATTTATTGCTTAAAATATCGTAAATTTATTAGATTGTGTTCACGTGTAAATTAATTGAATAATTTAGGAAGTAAAATTTCTCAATCACTTAAAATTATCAGAACAGTCTTCTTTAGTGTACAACTTTTTTTTAACTGAGGAAACCCCCACGGGTTATTACCTCACCAAGGGTGAATTGGTATGTCGGACTCGAATCGCCTAAACCCGCACGGTGTTTGTCGATCAACACGATAGGCCTATGTATCTGAGGGTAGGCGAAGAAACACAGATTGACCCTAAAAACAAAACCTCTTATCCTAAGTTTCACTAATTATGATTAATTTACAACTTTTGTTCTTGTTTCATAATGTTTCGGTTTTTAATACTGCAAAATTTGTAAGGCCAGTCTAAAATATTTATTAAATAATAAATGGTCTGAATACATTGCTATCGTTATAACAGATTTTCCATTTTTTTTATTTTTTTTTGACTACACTACTTCGGTCATAATGAACGTACCATGAATATTAAATGGGCGCTCATAAAATGGCACCAACTAAACTGTGCTTAAATCAGTTGTAAGCACACTTTTACTAAATAACAAACAATTATTTGAAAAGGTTAATTATTTTGAACCTGCCGTTTCCCCTCTCACTAGCGTGCGTGTGGAACACGTACCGCAAGTCTAGTAAGTGATAAACTACAGATACGCTATACATTGAAGTTTCTGCTTCAAATTATTACAACATAATCTATACTTATGATAAATCTGTAGCGGGATGAGTTCTGTACATTGAATATATTTAAAAAAAATCGTCTGAGGGGTATTAAGATATCGATACTGATGCCAAATATGCGATTTAAACCATTTTTGTCTGTCTGTCTGTCTGTTTGTATGTTCACTATAAACTCAGAAGTTACTGAAGGGATATGCTTGAAACTTAGTATGATAATAGTTTGAGTGCCTGCGCAGGTTATAGGGTACTTTTTATCCCGGTTTAAACTTTGGTTCCCACAGGAAAATCAATGAAAGCTGTAATAACATTGTAACGTTAGTAGAATGCATATACTTATTTCTAAGTAAATTACAGCGAGCGTTAAGCTTATCTGGTGTAGAGTACGAATTCTACTAGGTTGGGTGCCGGATCGAATCCCTCTTTGACACTCTTTTCTTTTTTTGCACTTTTGTAATATATAAACTATTTTACTTTTTAAAACGGATGGCGCAATGGTTTAAGTGGTCACCTCGCCACTACGCCGCGGCGAGTGTTGTGGGTTCGAATCCTACACGGGACAAAAATTTGTGTGATCCACAAATAGTTGTACCGAGTCTGGGTGTTCTTTGTGTCCGTTGTTTGAATGTTTGTGAAGCCCCCGCGACACAGGATTATTCCTAATGTGCGAGTTGTCTTTTAAAAAAAAATTAAAAAATAAAATAAAATAAATAAAATTAGGTATCGTTTTTAACCGAAGAAAAAAAAGGAGGTTCTCAATTCGACCGTTTATATACATATTTCTTTTTTTTTTATGTATGTTCAGCCCTCTTCGTTATTTTTGAACGGATTTTGATTAGTCTTTTTTGTTAGATAGGGTATACCTCAAGGTGGTCCCATGTCAAGGAACTCAGGATCTGATGATGGAATTCTGATAAAATTGAGAGAACCCCTCTAAAATTGTAGAAACGAATACTGTTTCTGTTTACTTTTCATTACTTTATCAGGTATTTGCGTTTAGAAATCATCACATCATATAGTCGAGCTGATGATGAAAAAAAATAGCTGGTTCTTGACTATGCCAACGGGCTATTTTGCCTCTCGCAGCCATTAAATTCATAAATATATTTCAAGGCATTAATAATAATAACAACTTCACACACCTCATACACGGCCGTCTGATCCTAAACTAGGCAGAGTTTGTACTATGGTAACCAGATTGCTGATAAACATATTTATAATTATATTTCTAAATACATACATATTATAAATAAATTACACCCAGACAGATCATAATTCGTCCTGGGTGGAAATCAAATCCACGACCTCTGGCTCAGCAGTCAGGGTCACTAACCACTAGACCGACAGGCCAATCCAGTAAATATACATATATTTATAAATAGAGTTATAGAAAAAGAAGATGAAACTTTTAAACTTTTGCGTTCCATGATATGTTGACTGATGTTGAGGGTATCTGGATATCGCCGAGTTGCCGTCTGCTAACCAGCGCTGGGTAGATCATTGGAGGCAAAACGTCGCCGTAGCGACGGTCAACTCATAAACGGTGCTGTGAGGCACACTGTGTGGTTTTAGTTTGTTTAAGCCTGATATACGGATTTGAGCTTCCATACGAAAACAAATGAGTAATGTTACCACGGCCAAATTATGTCGTTATTTCACCTGTAAGCAACCAAAACAACCTTTTTAGTACGCTCCAGGTTGTTTCACCGTCAATACAGTATCAGAAATACTGCCTGGAGAAAGAGGTACTATGCAATAAGCGACAAATTCCTGTTTTCCGAAAAAAACGCGAACGAAGTCGCGGGCACAGCTAGTATATAATATATTTACAAGGACGTTCATTGTATGGTTTGGTTTATTATAAAAGTTTGATGCCACTATGCGATTTTTATTAGGGAACGTGAGTCTAATGTGTATCTGATCGAAACTGCACTGTGAATCAAAGAGAAATAAAAATAAAAAAATATTTTAGACCCGGCTTAAAATTTGTGATTACTTACGTTAATTGTAATATTTTTCCGTTAAATATGTAAATAAAATATTATTTAAATTCTTTATGTTGTATATAATATCATTACTTTGCTATTTATAGTCATTGGTGTTACCATATTTATGAGCGACTCTTTTTCCTATGACATTTTTTATAGACTTTCAGAAAAGGAGGAGTTTCAATTCGACCTTTTTGTCTATATTTTTAACGATATGTTTAGACTCTTTTATATTTAATTAATACTATGTAAGCTTAATTATTACTTAATGATAATTGATCCTCAATTATGATGAATAATTAAGAAATATAATGCGCGTCGCATTATGTATCTTCATTGTTGATTCTAATTGGCATATGCCAATCAGACGTCGCATCGCATTATATTTTTTCCTATTATCAAAGTAATTGGAAGCAAATCCTTGACTGTTCACAGATGTCATAGTATGAAATCCGATCGATACGTAATTGGATGTTACTTAGTTACGAAATATGTTTGAATTCATCTAAAATGAGGGCTACGGAGATTGATATGGTAGTTCATTAAATGGTTGTTATGGAAAATATTCCAAGTGATCTTTAACTTTTCACAGGGAAAAGTGTCAAGGAGTCTTACTAAAGAAACATGAATAAAATGCAAATCAAATGTGTTTCTTAATGAACACAGGTTCAAACCTTCAAGAAAAGAGCGTACTCCCATCTCAAAGGCCGGCAATGCGCTTGTGACTCTTGAGTTGCAGGTGTCCATGGGCGATGGTAGCCACTACCATCAGGTGACCCGTCGGCTCGTTTGCCCCCTATAATAAAACAAAATGGTTTTAAATGATGTGTGATATGATGGTGCTGTACTTCTTTTGCTAGCTACAATCACACGAAACTTTCATCTCTTTATAAGAACATAAGAAATGACTAGTAACCTTCAAAAAGTTTGAGCCTGAGATTATATTTAAAGTCATGTCACTTATTAAAATCGCTCTAACTCTGTTCGAATAACATTATTTTGCTTGAATAAATCCGATCTAATGTTTAAGCTTCAGACTATAAAACAGTGTGATACTTTACTCCTAATAAAATAGAAAGGAGACGCTCTAAATCTAATTTCACAGTACGTTGAATTAACATATAACTTCATTTTAGGCTCTTTGCTATTGCTTGCTTGCTATTAGGATGGAGCAAAGTTGGGCATTTTTCAGAAAAAATTACCTTTATAGATTTGATGTGCCCTGTAACTTTCATAGTTATTTATTCAGAGAATTTTTATTTTCCCGAGTTTTACATTTTTTTTTCTTATAAAGTAGCTATTATTCTAATAACTGTATTATTTAAAACTTGTGAAAATAGCTTAATGTATTAAATATTACTAAAATAAGGCAACATGCTATGCGATTTTGTCATGTCCCACGACCGATGTTCGAATATGAAAAACTTAAAGATTTGTGCAAAGGTCGGAAACATCAATAAAATATAAATTTCATGTTGTCCTACGAAGTCACGTATGGTGGAAATTCCGACTACGCTACGGTATTCTTTAAGACCTATAATAATAAAATCCCTTTGAAACAAATAGTGTATTTGAATTCTCGTAACATTTTCTTTGGTATTGACAATCGCCATTTTATTTTACTAGCTTAGTTTGAAAGATATCAATGTAAAAATTGATCTCGTCACGCGGTGCTCAAATTTTTGTTCCACCTACACGACGGTTTGTTTACAAAGTTAAATACATTAACTTATCTTAATTTAGATCAATCAATCAGCCTATCATAGTCCACTGCTGGACATAGGCCTCTCCCAATGTGCGCCATAGCACCCGGTCCTCCGCCTTCCGCATCCAGTCCCTCCCAGCTACCTTCCTCAGGTTGTCGGTCCATCTGGCTGCGGGGCGTCCTTCCTTCCGTTTACCGATCCGTGGTCTCCACTCTAAGATCCGCTTGCCCCAACGGCCATCGGTCCTTCGGCATACGTGGCCAGCCCATTGCCACTTAAGCATGCTTATTCTGCAAGCTATGTCGGTAACTTTAGTTCTTTGTCGGATGACCTCATAAATTGTACATAGTCATGTAAAAATCTAGGTACTTATAAAAAAAAAAATCTATGACAACAAGTTTGTATAATAAACAGAGTACTCGGACCAAGTGTTAATATATATATATATTTATGTTTGCGTGTAAGTTAGCATTAATTTCCTATTTGTATTAAAAATGTGAAAACAACGTGTATACGAGATTATGATTACCAAAAATAAAAATAGATGATTATTTCTTTATTTTATTTGTAATTCACTTAAATAATTAATATTTTGACATTTCTACGTCTAAGAAAATGCATCGTGAAATCTCAGAAAACTATGCGGTTGGAGTGTATACGGTCGAAGGCAAGGGTAACGCATCCTACTGATTTGATTTATAATATGAACATGCTGATACGTCAACGTGAAACATAATGGGTAACTACCGCAATTCAAAAAAAAAACTAATGATTACTTTATTCCACAAATAATCTAAATAAAATTATGACTATGACGTGCCTATAAAGAAGAGTGCTGGTTACTACGTCACGGTGAAATACCCTAGACGGATTTGCTTAAAATTTTATACACAGATTAAGATAACACACAGATAACCGAAGGCAAAGTTAGTTGTGAACGAAGACCCGTTTTAGTTGGTCCATAAATTAAATAAATAAATAGTACAATACAAAATTTGAATGGTAGAAAAAAAAATTATGTCACAAAATATCATCGTGTGGTAGCCCTTCAAAGAACTTATATTATAAATGCGGAAGTGTGTTTATTGGTCTGTTTATTTGTTATGATTTCACAAGAAATCCTGCAGTTCAGAAAAGGACAGAGGCATCCAGAAAAAAAGTGCTGTTCCCGAAGTATACACTGATTGACAAAATCTATATTAACGCAAGCAAAGCCGCGTAAGATCCCGTAGTTAATGTAATCGACTCTTATAAAGCTATTTCTCTTTTCGTTATTTATTTGATGTCTGTCCCCTTTCGCAAGGAGCTTATGAATTATTGAAGCTATACCATACTCGCAAAACCTCTTGGGACTTTTGCACGTGAGAGCCCAAACGCATAAGTTGCGGGCACATTCTACTTAACACAATAAGATTCTTTTAACAGTTCATTTAATTATGAGTCTAACTTATCTAATTGGTGACTCGCATAACTTAGGTCTGATAAAGAGGCTAAATTGGTTTTACTAAGTGAGATTGAATTAACAAATTAAAATGTGAAAACAATGAAATAATTTATAAATGTAGTCGTCACATTGGATAGTATAAAAACATTTATTTATACAAAATTAATCTGTTATTGTTCAATATCTTAATAATATTGAAATCATAATATGAAAATTAGCATTATTTTCGTTTGTTATACAGAGTGATTTCGGCTAATAATAATAATGTCGTGAAATCAATGTAAATTACATGGACATTTGTTGACAAATAGAATAATTAGGTAGTAATAATGTAACAACAATCTAAATTGAACGTGGAATAAAACATCGAAATGTTAGCGTCGTCTAAATCAAATCGAAGGCTCAATTATTCAATAATTTACACTTTTCTTGTAAGATTTCATAGCATCATCACATTTGCACCCATTTCAAAGATCTCTTCACTTTATTAGTAGAGTTATTACTGATAGTAACATGGGGGATTATAGTTTAATGAAGTAATATTGTATTTTTGAATATAGGTTACAAAGTCTTTACATTGGGACATGTGTTTTTGAACATAGATCAAGAATTATGTAGAGGATCTAATAGCAAGAGTTAAAACGGTCTAAAAAAGACAGTGGATATAAAATTAGGTACTTGGTATGATATTCATAATGGCCATTAATTTGTAAAGTTTTAGATTTCTTTATACAAACATATCTTAACTCAACTACATCAGAGCATATCTCTTTAAAGAAGGCAGATTTAATACGTCTGGTTAGTATAAGCGGTTTGACCATTTGTGATACGCAATTTCCTGATCAAAGTAAGCAATATAGGATTTGGTAATTTATTTTAATATTTTAGGGACGTTTCAACGATTATCTCGTACACTAGATGGATCAATAAATATGAATTCTTATGTTAGAACTATTAGAAATAAATCTTTTATAAACCTTTTTGAAAGTTAATTTAGAAAATGGTTAGGTAAAATGAGGTCAGGGATTTTTGTCTGCTATGGTTTTATCTGTTAGTTTCATTGAGAGTGTTTATTCTTTTTTGAGCGTTACATTGTATAGACCATTGTATACAGGCACAATGAGATAATCCATACCTACTGTATGAAATGTATAAATAAAATCATTTTTCTCAACTTAAGTCACATTAAAATAAATTGTACAAAAAAGTGCAAAACTGGAAGAAAACCGAAAAAGATCGGGAATGTTTAGTGGAGTATTATTTACTATTTAATTTGGACTGTAATGTTCTGCAAACACTTAATAAGTTCAATGTTAAGGGTAAGTTGACGCACTAGCTGAACTTTAGCAATAGGGCCCGAGGTCTTTTAAAACTTTCTTAATTTCGCATTATATCCTCTTTTTAACAAATATAAGGAGACCAAACCTGGTTGTCTTCAAGAAAGGTTTTTTTTGCCGAATTTATTAGTAGAGTTATTACTGATGGTAACATGGGGGATTATAGTTTAATGAAGTAATATTGTATTTTTGAATATAGGTTACAAAGTCTTTACATTGGGACATGTGTTTTTGAACATAGATCAAGAATTATGTAGAGGATCTAATAACAAGAGTTAAAACAGTCTAGTAAAGACACTATTTTATGAAACATGAAATGAGAATAAACCATGAAAAAAAATAATTAAACACACTAACATACAACTACAATCATTACAAATTGTTAACGGGAGCGATCATGTTTGCTCTTACTGACAAAATCCGGTACCGACTATGTTTACCAACCAATGAGGGATAGTTTTCTGAATTATAAGTTAAATATATGTGGACGCGTCCTAAATAAAACCGATCCCTTCATTTATAGGGCAAGAACACAATCAAATTAGATCGACAGAATCTACACAGCAGGTGTTAATAGCCCTTCCGGTCTATTAAAGTGATTATTGAAACGGTCTGTCCGTACATTCCATTTATATGTAAATTTGATATAAAACAATAAATTGTACAAAATATTCTATTGCGATAAAACCTTAATTAAGGTGTTTAAAAATAACATTTTTACATTTTTCAGACACTTTATCTACAAATAGATCTAATAATATAAATATCTATAAATACTAAAGATTTTGACAGGGTTTTAAGTTAGAAACGCATCAGTGATAAGTTTTTATGAATTTTAAGTGTAGGGAATAGGATGTATAATACCACCAGACCTAGAACTTTGTTTGTTAGTCACGTTGGAATCGAAGAGACTAAACATAAATTGCTCCGTCAGGGGAATCTAGGACTGGGAGCTGAGAGGAAGGAATTACCTCATTTATCGAATAACAAACGATCTGCGAGTAGATTATGGTAGCCACTATCCTCTTTAATTTATACGTATACATAGCACTAATCTAAACATATATTTCTTCGTAAACCTAAGTCTAGGAGTAACTGAACACTAACTTCTCACCAAAACTAGCAAGTAGCAACGTCTTCCCCCTTAAAAAAGAACAGAGTACAAACTAGAGAGGTTATTTACTAAACCACTATTTTTCTTAGACATATTTTGGACAGAATAACTCTATAAATCGCGCATATATTTTTATCGTACTATAAACAAAATTAAAATCTTAAAATTTGCTTTGAGCTCTTTTTAATCAGTATTCTGGCATCAACAAGCTTTGAGATCTTAATGCTTTCAGCCGCCCTAATCCGCACACAAATCACCGAACCCGGATCGTTTACCTTGTCGCGAAAATCGGCGTACAAATTTATTACGCAGAACGAAATCTGTGGACGATAATTAGGGATGAGGTCGACCCGTTCGTTACAAACTAGCACGTCAATATGTTAACGGAATATCATGAAAACTACCTGAATAGTGATAATATTATAAACCCAAAGTAACATTAAAAATTAATTGTATACGCAATAGTGTGACGAAAATAGTTACTTATTCTAAGCAGTTAATACATACCAAAATGTTGATGAGCTTGTCAACTCGTCATAGAATAACTTGACTTAACTTTAACATGATCACATAAGAATAATCTACTATTTTCAATAATCTTAATGTAACATTGGGCTAGCGACGGAGTACACGGAAAAATTTAAATCTTGTTAAATAACAAATTCAGTAACCATTACATCTCGCAATATTTTTCTGTAGAACCGCGTTGCCGCTTGCGAGACTTGTGTTTTTTAGATGTCATGTTTTTGATGGGATCTCATTTTTTTAAACGTATATTAAAAGAACGGAAAGGTTAGTCTACTATTTACCTGCCTATCTTCAGGTAGTGTGAGGAAAAATTGTATGAACTGAAAAAGTATCTTTGTAATCCCATGTCACAAATTTACTTATGCCAGTTTGTGTATCCAGGAAACATTGGAAATATTTGGGAAAATACCTAATTACGTTATGCCTTTTTAGTCACTAAAATTTCATGCTTAATCTACAAAAAAGTTACAAGGGGTCAAAAATGTCCTGAACGACTTCAAGAAAAGAGCTTTATCTGATTTCAACAGTAAGATTGATAATAATCAAACATCTAACAAAAAATACATTCATCGATAAAGTGATCTCATTAACTGTGTATTTTTTTATGAGATGGAGGTAAAAGAGCAGACGCCACCCATGGACACCTGCAACTCAAGAATCACAAGTGTGTTGCTGGCCTTTAAGGCACCATCTTTTCCCCTCCTCTTTTCTATTCCTGAAGAACGTATCGGTCCGGAAATACTGCAGCCGATAATTTGTTCCACATAATGGTTGTGCTAGGTATAAAGTTTCTAGGGTGCTGTCTAGAAAACCTCCACGTGGTGCACCCTGGAAACGTTGGCAATGACGCTGCCTTTTGTTCCTCAGTTTTTGGGGACGGCGTCATCGCCAACGGCTAATATTCTAGTAAGGAGAGGAGGCCATTTTTCTTCGGCCACTCGGTCGAGGCTTGGTCCAACAGAGCGGGCGTGTCTACTGATTCCTCTGTTGGCTCTTCGCTCTTCGGAGCTATGAGGATGAAAACCTCGGTAAAAAATCAAGAAAGAGGGACCCTTCCATGGGTCGGAGATTCTCCGCTGTCCACAGTGGAGAAGGAGAGCGGGCTCGGCGTGCACTCACACTGCCACCGAGCAGGCATGGGAAGATTTCGTTTCCTTGCCACCGTCGGCATATCGTAATCCCGAAAGGAGTCGTAGTCATGTCTCGCCACTCGGATCGGGGACGAGGGTCTTGGCTTAACCGCCCGGACTGCGAGGAAGAAAACCTCTCTAAAAAATCAACCCGAAGCCCGTGTTCTGGTCCGTGACCAGGGGATGTATGGCTGATGGGTTGTTCGGTCACAAGCGCACTCCCAGCCGGGGCACCTGCAGACCCCTCGGTCGGGCATAAATCTTCGCTTGCCCGGGTATTGGAGATCTCTGCCCGGGTCGACCTTTAGATCTTCCCATTCATTCGATATTCGATTCAATATGGAAAGTGACAAATTATTACCAAACAAAACGGAAGAAAAAAAGACGGAGAAAAGAAGAAGGAGCAGACGGCTAGTAGGAGAAGCTGCGTCGACAGACGAAGAAGTCTCATATGAGCCTTTTCTGGCGTTGCACAGGGCAATAATTATTTACAGTTTTATCTCTTTCCATTTTTATTGTAATAATTGTGTGCGGTCCTGTGAATGTCAGAATAAATTCTCTCTCTCTCTCTCTCTCTCTCTCACTACTCGTTCGGTGCAGCTCCCAGAAGTCAATCAGACTCCTGGGAGCGAAATAATTTCGGCGCGCTCCAGTACCGCAAGTACAACGGCTGAGTCAGCCGAGGAAATGGAGCTGGAGGTCCGCGACACTGAAAGTCACAAGCGCGGACACTCCAGAGACGGGGATGGTGACACGTCGCAAGACATGTTGCCACCGAAAGTGGCTAGCAGCCTGAGAGGGAGGTCGAGGTCGCGCACACCGATCCCAGCTCCAGCAGGTTCCGCCTTCTGCCGGTCGGGAGCTTACGAGCTCGCGTCTCAGGTGGCCGCGTCACGGTGTCGTATGCGGCGGCGACATCAGCGCCAGTCCCTGCAGCTGTGCCGAAGGCCAGGCGACCGGTTAAGGCCGCAGCAAAAGCGGTGGCATTGAAGGCCGGGCAAGCCGCTAAAGCCTCGGCTGCAGCAACGTCGGAGTTTCCTCCGCTTTTCACTCCGGCACCTAAAGGGGTAACAGTTCCTTCTGGTGCCAAAACTGTATTGGGCCCCTCCGCATCTGGCCCCCCCGCATCTGGCCCCTCAGCGTCTGGCCCATCGACGTCTGCCCCCTCTAACGACGGGTGGCAGAAAGTCGAGGGAGGCAAAAGGTCCCGAAAGCGGAACAAGAAGGGTGCTAAGAAAGCAGCCTCTGCACCGCAGTCGCAGTCTATCGGTGGCGGTGGCCACCACCAAGAAGCTGCGAAAACTGCAGCCGCCTAAAACAGCGGCTGTGGTGATCACCGTGTCACCGGAGGCGGCAGATGGCGGGCTATCCTACGCGGCAGTATTTAAGAAAGCCCGGGATAGCCTCGCCAGTGAATTCGGGGCTTCAGGCGTGAGGATGCGCCTCGCCCAGACGGGAGCTCGGGTCCTAGAGTTTCCCGGGGCTGAAGGTGCGAAGACGGCCGATACTTTCGCCGAGAAGATGCAGGGTATCTTCGCAGCGACGGATGGTGTCAAGATCGCCAGGCCCACCAAGTCCGCAGAGTTGCGTATTTCGGGCCTGGGTGACTCCGTCACGACTGAGGATGTCCGGGTTGCAGTTTTAGAGAAAACTGGATGCACCCCGGACAACTTCAGGATTGGCACCATTCGCCCCGGTCCAGGAGGCCTTGGCGCGGTGTGGGTGAGTTGTCCTGTAGCGTCGGCCAAAATCTTGGGCGACGCTGGCAAGGTCCTCATCGGTTTCGTTAACGCCAAAGTCACATTTCTGGAGGCGAGACCGATGAGGTGTTTTAAGTACCTGTCCACGGGATACACCCGCATCAAATGCGCAATCTGCTCTGACTGCATTCGACGGTCGGTGCTGTGTTGCGCCTGAGGGCGCCGTGACCGAAGAGGTAGTGAGCTGTGGCGGTGTGCTGTTGGCGGTGTCGTTAGACATCGCCAACGCGTTCAATAGTCTGCCATTCAGCTGCATCAGGAGAGCACTCCACTATCACGGAGTGCCAGGGTACCTGAGGCGGCTAGTGGCAGACTATTTAGAGGAGCGTACCGTCATGTACGAGGACCGAGATGGAGTTTTGAGTCGTCGGCCCATGTCGTGCGGTGTTCCGCAGGGGTCTATCTTTGGACCACTCCTGTGGAACATGGGGTACGACTGGGCCCTTCGAGGCGACTTCCCCCCCGGGCTGGGCGTAATCTGTTACGCCGATGACACTTTGGTCACAGCCCGGGGGGTGAACTTTCAGGAGGCGGCATGCCTGGCCACCAGAGGAGTCTCTCTGGTGGTCGAGCGGCCCTGGATAAGGAGGCCCTTTT
The DNA here is from genome assembly GCA_949752705.1 of Callimorpha dominula. Lineage (NCBI taxonomy): Eukaryota > Metazoa > Arthropoda > Insecta > Lepidoptera > Erebidae > Callimorpha > Callimorpha dominula. The sequence continues at coordinate 1,212,076 of OX456994.1, forward strand.
ATTTCATGGGCCCCGTCATGGTCCACCCCCTGGCGCCTCTATCGAGGTCAACTCGGTCCTCGTACCGGTTCAGGCCCACATTAAATATCTGGGCCTGATCCTCGACGGTAGGTGGCGCTTCGACGAGCACTTCCTGCAGCTTGCTCCCAGGCTGGTCGGCTGCGTCCGCCCTTGGGCGACTCTTGCCCAATTTGGGTGGACCCAGCGTCGCTACGAGGCTGCTGTTCACGGGGGTTGTCCGGTCAATGGCACTTTACGGTACACCGGTGTGGGCGGAGGCTCTGACCCAGAATAGGGCACGCCTCTGGCGCCCTCAGAGGTTATGGCGGTTAGAGCCATACGCGGATACCGCACCGTGTCGACGGAGGCGGCGTGTGCGTTGGCCGGGACTCCCCCGTGGGATTTGAAAGCGGAAGTGCTCGCCGAAGTATATCGGCGAACGGCTGAGTTACGGGCGGGAGGCGGCAGTCGGCCCCCGCCCGAAGAGGGACGCGAATGGCGTGAGGCTGCTCGCCGAGCCACCATGGCTCGTTGGTCGTCTTGCCCTGCCGGTTTGCCCCAGTTGGGCGGCGCAGCGTCGGGACCTCACTGCAGTCATCGGAGTGGATCTGTCGCTACCGGCTGTCATACGCTCCATGGCCGGTAGCGACAGGAATTTTACCGCGGTCGCAACCTTCTGTGAGGAAGTCATCTCGCAGAAGGAGGCGGCGGAAAGGGTCCGGGATGACGACCTCCACTCGGACCTAATTCGCCGTTGGCGAACCGGGCGGCGGAGGCGCGCTTACCAGCGCCTCATGCCGCCCTGAGTGTGGCCGCGGGTGGACGGGATGGGTTTTCCCCTTCACCCGCTATAGTGGCCCCCCGCGAGGAGGCGGCGTCCGCCTGTGCCTGGACGTCGCCTAATTGAGAGGTTTTTACCCGAAGGTGGTGCCCGCGTATTTGCGGGCAGGCGCTAGGAGGGTTCCGGATGTCTTAATAAAAGCTGTTCCCGTATCCCTCCTATTTAAGGCGCAGTACGGCACACCGTGTGGTTTTAGTCGGTTCGATTCCGTTTCCAATTTTCATCAGCGACCTATTTCTATCACTTGACCTGATATCAACAGTTAACATTAATAAAAAATGTGAATATATTAATGAAGTAATAATTATCAGTCTATAATTAATGTATATAATGTCAAAGTAATACTTATATTAAATCTTATTATTACGGCAAATGTATCTAATTAGGTACTTAATTAATTAAAATCAAATTTATCATTTAAAATGTCACTGACATTATAATTTGTTTTTTCGATGAGACATGATTTTACTTTTTGCTTAAAAGCTTCGCTACTTAGATTTTTCGACTTTTGGAAAATTTATTATAAACATTTGGAGCCATGAAAATAACACTTTTGCGCATAAGTGGAGGGAAGTGCTCTCAAAGCGAGGTGATACGACAAATGGTGTCTTTTTGGCAATGAACGCGCAAACGTGTCTTCGTGGGGTAAATTGGATAAGACTAAGTCGACCCCAATCTGAAATTTCTTCTAAGGAAGCTTCGATTTCAGACACAAGTTTGTTTCGGCTCTCAGTGACGTTTTCCCGAGAAATATTGATGCGACCGGTGTAAAAGGCATCACTCGTGCTATCATTTGCATAGCAATGAATACTGCTAATTTGCTGCATATCTTTGATATGCAAAAGAAACAGCGTGGGTGACCAGTTGCTTACTTTCTCGGGAAGCCCATTGGAAAGAAGCTTCCAGAGTAGCACTTTCTATCAAACCCGAATGAAAGCCTTTCCTATTAGATGTGTAAATTGGGACTTAATCGCGATAACATTCAAAAGGTACAATACCTCTTGGTTATCCGACGTTTCGATCGAATTGCACCGATCGTGGTCACGAGTGGACTGATGAGAGGTTAGCGACGCCTCCATGAAAAGCGAGTTTTGGCAACTACCCGCACTTGGTCTGATCACTATTTTTATTTTTATTCGTACTTTAGGTACTTTGAAACACTACACTTACGACGTCCCCTGAATTATGTAAAGGATGTACCCGCTGACGATAGCATTTACTTGTTTCTTCGAAGCGACGAAATATCATACCTTGCGGCCAAAAGCTTTCATCTAACACCTGGTACAGATAACAGTTGGGTACTCGCACCACGAATACCTTGAAGTTGACATTGCGGCGAGACTCAAGCAGCTGCACTCTCGTGGCGCACACTTCTGGTTCACGTACTTTGCGATCTCTTCTGCCTCAGTAGTGTAATGTAGGAGAGAGATGTATGCTGGTACTCTGTCCACGTGTACTGGTTTCGGGTTCCTCTTTGGACGTTTTAAGCTGTTTCGGTAGTCGTTGCGTCTTAATACTTCCTGAACGTGAGTGAGCTCGTTCTCTAAGTGTTCAGGGTTGCACAGGTCGTGGGTTCGGTTTGTTAAAGAAGTCACAACGGATTACAGATGATAGGGGTGATGGTGTGAGTGGGCGTGTAAGTACCTATCTGTGTGTGTCGTCTTACGGTAAACAGTGTGTCCGAGTATATCATTTTGTCTAACCATTCATTTTACATCGAGAAAAGGCAACGATCTGTCTATCTCCATTTCAAACGTGAATTTAATGTTCTGGTTTATGTAGTTTAAGTGGGAAACTGGTAGTAACAGCATTACGTTTAAGGTCTGGAGACGTGCCATTAAAGAGGTTCGCCTTTATGATGAGGAAATCAGACTCCCCAAACTGCGATGTATGCGGCGTAGTAGAAGACGTGCACCACCTTTTAATGGACTGTGCCCGCTACAAAAGAGCCCGAGAGTCCCTGATGGAGACTTACAGCCTGAACAGATTAAATATAGGTATGCTTCATGATCTACTGGCAACACCTCAATGTGAAGCAGCGATAAGCCTCTTTGGGTTGTTTTGTCCCCATCAGGGACACTAGTTACTAAGTATATTATTACTAGCTGTGCCCCGCGGTTTCACCCGCGTAACTCAGATGCTAAGGGAATATCGGGATAAAAAGTAGCCTATGTGTTAATCCAGGTCTCTAGCTATCTACATACGAAGTATCTTCGCAATCGATTCAGGAGTTTTTGCGCGAAAAAGTAACAAACATCGATACATCCTTACAAACTTTCAAATGTTTTTACATTCAAAATCTTGACTACATATTATAAAAAACAAAGTCCCCCGCCGCGTCTGTTCCCGATAAACTGAAAAACTACTGTGGTTTTCACAAATATATAGAGTGATTCATGATTAAGGTTTAGGTGTATAATTTGTACCCGTGCGAAGCATGGGCGGGTTGCTAATATATAATAGAAATTAATGTATACAGAGCCTTTTATCAAATCGCTAGTGTCTTGAAAATTCCCATTACGGACACAACCGTCAACAACGTCTGCCCTCATGCGTCTGCCCGCCGCCGCGCCCGCAGTTTTATATTATGGTCGTAATCGTAA